>OX451736.1:272337020-273005975 GCA_948472305.1 Vicia faba
CTCAGGTTTTCTCAATGTTTACCTTTCCCTTCATGTGGGATAAAAGACGTTCGATGGTGACTTTATTGTTTGATGATTTTCAGTCGATTGTTTCAAGTGGGCCAGGGAGGCAAGACGGTAACGGACAAGAGTGGGGAGACCTTATACGAGCCTGGTTTGATAGTTGTTAAGGAGCTTCTCGAGAGCGAGGATCATGTCAAATATTTGGGTATTTATACTTTGATTAGTTGTATATGGTTGACGCTTTTTTAGTCCTTGTTTGCTAACTCTGATTTATTTGTTTATTTTGCAGATGGCATGAATCCTACCCAAGAGCGTATAGCCAGGAATTTCGCTGCTCAAGCGAAGAAAGCCTTGAAGGATGCTCAAACTGGTTCAGGGGCCACTCACACATCAGGGTCAGACAATTCATCCACTGGCCATGCTACCGTGGCTCTCTCTCCCGCTTAAGTATCCTTAAAGACTAAGAGGCTGCGTGTCGAGGGTAGTGTCAACCTGACCAGGGAGAAGGGGAAGTACGACATCCCCCTGATGGCTGGAGAGGGATTTCTTCGAGGGTGCTGCTCTTCAACTTCCTCGGGCTAAGTCTCTTCACCTTGAGGGTTTGGATCGCCTGGTAAAGAGGGCCAGGATGCTGGCGGCCTAATGAGGATATTGGAGATGGTCATCGCTTACACCGATGGGAGTTCTTCACAAGAGAATGAGTTGAATAAGCTACGGGCTAAACTGGCCGCGATTGAGAAGGGGCAGAGTGATGAAGAGAAGGCTCAGAAGCTGGCTGAGGAGTACTCGGGGAGGCTTTTCGAGGAACGCAAAGCCTGACTGCTCGAAAATAAGGCGCTGGAGGAGAAGGTAGCGATCTTGACTGCCGAGGTTGCGCCTGCTGAAGACGAGTCGGAGGATACAAAGGATTTGAGGAGTAGGGCCGAGCTGGTCACTCATTTCTAACTGGCAATAGATGACGCCCAGGCTGTCTCTGAGGGGAGTTTCGAGAACATGTTAAAGCACCTCTGCATGCTTAATCCTGGGGTCGAGCTCAATACCTCTGGCATAGGGGTCAATTACTATGTGGCTGCTGGTAAGATCCTGGTCCCAGACTACCTCAAAGAGCTTGCTGTAACACCCCAAATTATACCCGGTAGTTATAACGAAAATCAGAGTATTTAAAAGCTTCCAACACATTTGGGATATCACATTTCAATATGTTACAACACATAAACAGATACATAACACTTAAGTTTCGGAGGATCATATAACAACTTGCATCAGCTTTTAAAACAAAATCACTTCTTTTATTAATAATGCCGCAGAATCATAATTACAACTTCAAGTAGGATCATATGTTTCGTTCAACTAAAACGACTTGAGGAGAAACATATTATTTCATATAATTCAACTTAGGATTCAACAACTAAAACAATTTCAACAAGTAAACAACTATTCGATCATTTCCCTCTGAGTGCTACGTATCAGAGCGACAACACCGACTCGAACTAACAATGTACAATTATCCTTCTTGATTACATGCATGTTACCAACAGAGGGCAACATTCAAACAGAAGGGGTGAGATATCGGACAATATAATAACTCGTATGATAAATAATATATTAGACCAGATCACATTAAATCACCACTTCTCAACTTATACACAACAACTATTACAACAAAGCCTCAACACGACATAACGACTAATTCACAGCCTTTAGATAATACCTGTCATAACAAGTCAACAACATAAAGCAACAACAAATCTAACTTCACCACAACTCAAGATGCAACATCAAATGTGACTCAATTACAATGCATATGCATGTGGTACCATTGGAGCAGAACTCCCAACTTAAAAATGGAGCAGAACTCCCAACTTAATAATTTCCAATTAATAGAGGCATCAACAAGGCATAAGCCTTCAACTTAATATTTTGCCAATTCAGGCCAACTTAATAATGCAAATGTATGTGACTCAATGAATGTAATAATCACATACCATAACAACAATCACAATCACAAAGGCATAAGCCTACATCGTGACTTTACCAATAATTAGAGGTACTCATCGTCGCTTCAAAACTGGCCATAAGCCTACAACTTAATCAACTTATCAATCACATCATATAAACAACAACATATTCAATAACAATAATGTATTCGACAATCACAATAACACAACATATCAACATTAGTCATAGGCCTACAACTTTACATTGTCAATAAATGGAGGCAACATAACAACAACAGCAACAAAATTAACAACAACATAACCACAACTATTCAACTTTGGTGACAAGCCCACAATTTTATTCTTGCCAATAGTTAGAGGCAATGCAACAAAATTCACCACCTGCAACTTCATAATTAACCTCAACAATTATTCTGTATAATTATTCGGATAAATCGACCAAATCCTACAAATTAATTAATTCTCCACTGTTATTTTATTACTAATAACCTTATATTACTAATTCACATCTTAGTCCCTACCTTACATCAACTTATACAATCCGACGTCTCAATCGTAATATTTTACAAACATTCCGTGTAATTATTCAGACAATTCAACTATATCCAGCTAAATAATCTTCTACTAAAATTTCTAGTAATTCTACTATGTACTATTACTAAATTTCCATACTATTAACATTTATTAATTACTATGTATCTGTTATATGTAATATTACTTCTCTACTAAATTAGTAAATCTACTGTTCTTATTACTACTAAATTTCTACATTGTTAACATCTAACCATTCACTAAGTATTTCTGCAACCAAAACCATCACAGCTATTTTATTTATCTTTACTGTTGAGGTCCTTCTACTAATTTTTTGCTAAGGTTATTTTCCATGCAAGACTGCTACTAATAAATATAATTATGTTCCTGTTAAAAATTACCTACTGCTACTTGAACACTAATTTTGCTAAATTAATTGAATAAGAAATGTTGTTATCCTTTTTCTTTTACTCAAGTACATCACTTAAATTCCAGGTATGATTGGCACCAAGGCATCATGCCCCTCGAAACACATTTCCCTTTTTCTTCTAGGGTGCCGATCGACACCCCATTCCTTTCCACATGGTCGTTCGGCACAATGCCTTGCCGGTCGTCACCACTCTTCTTCACAACTCATGTCGTTCGGCATGTGTGGCATGCCACTCAGCACACACACTTGTGACACTCGTCACTGTGTATTTGTTTCATTTTTTTTCTTTCTAATTTCCTTCAATACATTATCAAATCCAACGACACAACACATATCTCAGTAACATAAAATTATACCCATAGTAATTTTCCACAACCAATTTATTGACAGCAACCATATCTCAGTATCAATTACAACAATTAAACACAAACATAAGCAGTTTTGCAAACCCAATCCCACATAGAATTTGTCATACAATCCATTAGATAGTCAGAACCCCACCCTTACCTTGGATTGAAGGTTCTCTATAATTTCCGATTTCACCTTGTTGCTGCCATAGCTCCAAACCTTTCTTCTTCTTCTTCTCCACTCAAAACCCTATTCCTCTTTCTCTTCTCTTTCTTTCTTTTTCCTGATTACACTAACTCTCTTCCTCTCTTATTTTCTAATAATAATATATATTATTCTATTAATCCAAATAATAGTGTTTCTCTTAGTGGGCCTACATACACACCCCACTATTACTACTATCACAACATAAGCCCAATTAAATAAATAGTCACATAATATAATCTAATATTATTTCCAATAATATTCTTCAACTATGATCGATCCACACTTTAAATAATACTAACTCACAAATAATATTCTAATAATAGTTCTCCGACTAAACCGTCTAATTTATCCGACTATCAACTTACCGCTCAACTCAACATCTTTATCCAATTATGCTTCTTAGAATAATACTGATAATTCTCAAATTAATTCCACCAAATTAAATCTGATTATTTATCATGCCACTAAATAAAATAATTTCGACTTCGACGATAAAAATTCGAATTAATATAAAATATTAAAAAATATTTAATTAAATAAATAATTAAATATCGAGGCGTTACAACTCTCCCCCACTTAGAATATTTTCGTCCTCGAAAATCTACTCGATACGACCATCTTCAACTTCGTTTCCAACCTTTCTGATTCTCAATTGCGCTTGGCAACACTTTAACTACTACCTTTTGATATAGTAACAACTCAATCATGATGTAAATTTACTACACGGATGCTAATCACTCAACACCCTTACGACATACCCGTTAATAACTTACCAACCTTTTCGGAAACACTCTGACATAACAACTCCCACAGTAGAAATGTAACAACCATGACTAACTTATACTTGGATATACCAAGTCACCTCTTAACAACTTTCCCAACACCAAAGCGCGTATACAACTTTATTCTCATACGTATATGTATCAACTATCAATAAAATATCAACAACTCTATTCACCGTTATAGTGACATCAACATAGTCAACAAAATTAACTTCGTCATATTATAGGATATTATTCATCACTTACGGTAACCAACAATAACATCTCAATAATGATAATAAAATCATTACAACATCAACTTAACTGTATAACTCAGCAAGCATACCCATAGCTCACCATCAACCAACAATCCACAACAATCTTCTTATAAAATCCGCAAATATTTACTAGCAAACATAGTGCCCTGGCACAACATCTCTATATCAACCACCCACCAAAATCAAGCATGTAAATTAAGACACACCATTCCTATATGCTTATGATGTTTTAATCATTCACATCTAATGAGTCGCACACGCATAGCAATTGCGCCACATCCCGCTTCAGCTGTGCAACCCTGATCATCCATCTTAAGTCATCGTCCTCATTAAATTTTTCGTCGATTACATGGTTTACAAGTTTCAATCTAATACCAAACTTTCTTTAACATTTGTCATAAAATCGTTATTCACTTGATATTCTCAATCTTTCACTTTGCGACGTTAGCTCGCATACAAACCCACTACTCCGAATTATTCATTACGTCTCAACTCTCACTCAATGACTCCTCTACTAATTTCACACAAACCGGTGAGCGATTAATCTCGCGATATAACATCCAAACTTTTTTACACCATTAAGATAAAAATATAAATCTATAACATCCAACATATTCTCGTCTACTATTAACAATGGATTGAGGGTGATTAGTTCCTCAATTTGTCAATTAGTATTCGACAACCATAAGGGAGTATAAATTTTTGTACCAAACTATAATAGCGTTTCCTTAAAACTCGTATTCAAGTTTTCTAAAACACAACATGTCTAATCCTCATTCACCCACCATCTCAAGATGGTCAATCATTTTCTAACTCGAGATCTGTTGACATATCAATACATTACAAATCCTTTCACTCTAGTCTGAGTCTTTATCTACATAAAGGATTCTAACAACATTCTTAAACTCTTAATCCTCTTCCGAATTTCACAACATAAAAAATACATGTATCTCCACCTCTCAAACTCATTCCAATCACACTCTCAACATTGTCATATATGTCTACACCTCAAACAACTACGATAGTAATCATCTAAGCTCAACAAGCTAATAACCTCTATAACAGGCTTCGTCGTTCTCCAACTTAGAACTGCGTCCACCTTGAATGGATCTACACACACTTTCACTTGGAAATAAAATCACTCAAGAGGACTCTTATCCCAAAACTATAACATACATCTTCACAACTTAGCATAAATCTTCCTCCTTTTCAAAACTGTAAATTCCACACAACTTTGCACTATCGTCCTAATTAATAACACCAAAGATTTCCAAATGATACCTTTAATTTCATAAATTACTTTAAACAAATCTTCCAATTACTCCTTTAATTCACCCAACTCGGACGATGACGTCCCGTACAACACTGAAGAACAAGTCTAGTCCCAAAGACAAGCTTAACAACAAACTTCACTTACTTCCAATATCATCACGTGATAAATGAATCTATTACGGCTACTGGAACCATTTTTAAAATGAAGCTCATTTAGTTAGCTTTTCAACCCTTCAAACGGAACTCAAATCGGATACCCGGAACTCTAGTTATGAATTTTCGAAGTCCCACAACAATTCTGCAGATACCTGCGATTCGCTTACGGAAATTCCACTCCGAAACTCATTTGTCTTTAACTTAGACATATTTCCAACAACTCTTAACATATCTCATGCTTCGAAACTTCTTATAACTAGAGAGATACATTCCTTCACCAAAGTTCAGGTTCCAAAACATCAGGGCAACAATTCTTACATTGTCGTCGTCGGCAGCACATCGAACCAACACCTTTCAATTGAACATATCCAAGAAGAAAAAATTCTCCCCCGCTTATTTTCAACCAACTTCTTGAAATTAAGGCAAATAAGTTCTGACAGTGTTTCACACACTTGTCGCGCACTAAGGAACAAACAATATTAGATAACTTGGTCGGACGAACCGACCTGCTTTGATACCACTATTGTAACACCCTAAATTCTACCCGGTAGTTATAACAAAAATCAGAGTATTTAAAAGCTTCCAACACATTTGGGATATCACATTTCAACATGTTACAACACATAAACAGATACATAACACTTAAGTTTTGGAGGATCATATAACAACTTGCATCAGCTTTTAAAATAAAACCACTTCTTTTATTAATAACGCAGCAAAATCATAATTACAACTTCGAGTAGCATCATATGTTTCGTTCAACTAAAACGACTTGAGGAGCAACATATTATTTCATATAATTCAACTTAGGATTCAACAACTAAAACAATTTCAACAAGTAAATAACTATTCGATCATTTCCCCATGAGTGCTATGTATCAGAGTAATGACACCGACTCGAAATAACGATGTACAACTATCCTTCTTGATTACCTGCATGTTACCAACAGAGGGCGACATTCAAACAGAATGGGTGAGATATCGGATAATATAATAAGTCGTATGATAAATGATATATTAGATCAGATCAAATAAAATCACCACTTCTCAACTTATACACAACAACTATTACAACAAAGCCTCAACATGACATAACAACTAATTCACAACTTTTAGATAATACCTGTCACAATAAGTCAACAACATAAAGCAACAACAAATCTAACTTCACCATAACTTAAGATGCAACATCAAATGCGACTCAATTATAATGCACATGCACGTGGTACCATTGGAGCATAACTCCCAACTTAAAAACGAAGCAGAACTCCCAACTTAATAATTGCCAATTAATAGAGGCATCAACAAGGCATAAGCCTTCAACTTAATATTTTTACAATCCAGGACAACTTAATAATGCAAACGTATGTGACTCAATGAATGTAACAATCACATACCATAACAACAATCACCATCACAAAGGCATAAGCCTACATCGTCACTTTACCAATAATTAGAGGTACTCACCGTCGCTTCAACACTGACCATAAGCCTACAACTTAATCAACTTATCAATCACAACATATAAACAACAACATATTCAATAACAACAATGTATTCGACAATCACAACAACATAACATATCAACATTAGCCATAGGCCTACAACTTTACATTGTCAATAAATGGAGGCAACATAACAACAACAACAACAACAACAACAAAATTAACAACAACACAACCACAACTATTCAACTTTGGCGACAAGCCCACAATTTAATTCTTACCAATAGTTAGAGGCAATGCAACAAAATTCACCACCTGCAACTTCATAATTAACCTCAACAATTGTTCCATATAATTATTCAGACAAATCGACCAAATCCTACAAATAAATTAATTCTCCACTGTTATTTTATTACTAATAACCTTCTATTACTAATTCACATCTTAGTCCCTACCTTACAACAACTTATACAATCCGCCGTCTCAACCGTAACATTTTATAAACATTTCGCGTAATTATTCAGACAATTCAACTATATCCGGCTAAATAATCCTCTACTAAAATTTCTAGTAATTCTACTTTGTACTGTTACTAAATTTCCATACAATTAACATATATTAATTAATATGTATCTGCTATATGTAATATCACTTTTCTACTAATTTAGTAAATCTATTATTCTTATTACTACTAAATTTCCACACTATTAACATCTAACCATTCACTAAGTATTTCTGCAACCAAAATCATCACTGTTATTTTATTTATCTTTACTGTTGAGGTCCTTCTACTAATTTTTTGCTAAGGTTATTTTCCATGCAACACTGCTACTAATAAATATAATTATGTTCCTGTTAAAAATTACCTACTGCTACTTGAACACTAATTTTGCTAAATTAATTGAATAAGAAATGCTGCTATCCTTTTTCTTTTACTCAAGTACATCACTTAAATTCCATATATGATTGGCACCAAGGCATCATGCCCCTCGGCACATATTTCCCTTTTTCTTCTAGGGTGCCGATCGGCACCCCCTTTCTTTCCACATGGCCATTCGGCATAATGCCTTGTCGGTCGTTACCACTCTTCTTTACAACTCATGTCGTTCGGCATGTGTGGCATGCCACTCGGCACACACACTTGTGACACTCGTCACTGTGTGTTTGTTTCGTTTGTTTTCTTTCTAATTTCCTTCAATACAATATCAAATCCAACAACACAACACAGTATCTCAGTAACATAAAATTATACCCATAGTAATTTTCCACAACCAATTTATTGACAGCAACCACATCTCAGTATCAATTACAACAATTAAACACAAATAAAGGCAATTTTGCAAACTCAATCCCACATAGAATTTGTCATACAACCCATTAGATAGTAAGAACCCCACACTTACCTTGGATTGACGGTTCTCTATAATTTCTGATTGCACCTTGCTGCTGCCATAGCTCCAAACCTTTCTTCTTCTTCTCCACTCAAAACTCTATTCCTTTTTCTCTTCTCTTTCTTTCTTTTTCCTGATTACACTAACTCTCTTCCTCTCTTATTTTCTAATAATAATATATATTATTCTATTAATCCAAATAATAGTGTTTCTCTTAGTGGGCCTACATACACACCCCATTATTACTACTATCACAACATAAGCCCAATTAAATAAATAGTCACATAATATAATCTAATATTATTTCCAATAATATTCTTCAACTATGATCGATCCACACTTTAAATAATACTAACTCGCAAATAATATTCTAATAATAGTTCTCCGACTAAACCGTCTAATTTATCCGACTATCAACTTACCGCTCAACTCAACATATTTATCCAATTATGCTTCTTAGAATAATACTGATAATTCTCAAATTAATTCCACCAAATTAAATCTGATTATTTATCATGCCACTAAATAAAATAATTCCGACTTCGAGATAAAAATTTGAATTAATATAAAATATTCAAAAATGTTTAATTAAATAAATAATTAAATATCGGGGCGTTACACTTGCTGCCCAACCTGCTGGGGAACCTTCTCAATTAATGCTTGTCACCGAGAAAGAATAAAAGAATGATGTTTGATAGTTTTCTCATTTTGCTCAGGCCTACGAGCCGTAATTTTGTAATCTTGTTTTCAGGGCTTTTGCACGTTTATGTAAGTTCTGAACAAGTGTGGTTTTTGTAGCCATAAGATTATTCTTTTGGATGGGGCGTTAAAGGCCTCCCTTGTTGTAATATTTGTACAATATTGACCCTGGTGGTCGTTTCTTTAATTTTCCTGCCATGGCAGTCGTTTGTTCTAAATATTTGTGTTTGCACATTTATCGTTGTGCTCGTCTTGCTTGAGATATTTTATTTTGCTAAGAGTTTAAAGTAGGGACTTGCTCGTTTAATTTATATGTTCGTCAGTGTGGGAAACTAGACAAACAACCAGGGTGAATACCGAGCATGGGCTGGAACTCAGGTCTTGTTTTGAGGACCTGAGCTCGGCAGCGTGAACTTCCCATCGTGAGTCGGGTGTTCTACTGTCGTGGTATGAGGATGATGGAGCTCGATTGAGTTATCCATGTCGGGCTGAGGACACGATCGTTAAAAGGGTAGAGTCTCGCTCCTTCAAAACATTTTGGGTGTTATGCTTGTACTTGGGCATGCACGCGTGGTCGGGCCTTCATGAGTTTGTCTTGTCGATGATATTCTCTGACTGTTTAATGTTTTAACTATAATATTGTTTTAGCTTTTTAGGGTTCCATGACCGAGCAAATTATTCCCTTTGTAAATTTTCTAAGTAATATGCCTCGGTCCCTGTTTTTGCATAAACGCGATAAAGGCCTTCTCAGTTTGTCGTGAGCTTGCCTTCGCAAGATTATTTGCAATTTATTTTTAAGACAAGGCTACCTACCTCGAACTCTTGTCGTATGACCTTGGCGTCGGAGCGCATAACTATCTTTTGTTTGAGTGAGGCCTCTCGTAGGGCCGCTCCTATTCTGATTTCTTCTACTAGATCTAATTCCTCCCTAAGGGCGACGTCATTCATCTCCTTGTCTGGGAAGCTTCGGTTCGCTTGGAAGGTTCCTCGATCTCCACGGGAATAACGACCTATGTCCCATAAGCTATTCAGAAAGGAGTCTCCTGGTTGACGAATGTGCAGTTGTTCGGTATCCCTAGAGTATGATGTGTAACTCCTCAACCCATCTTTTCCCAGTTTCGTATAATCTTCGCTTGAGGCCCCCTGAGTATTACCCTATTTGCAGATTCGACATGGTCGTTCATTTGTGGATGCTCGACAGAGGAAAAGTGCTGGGTGGTGCCCAACTTAGTGACGAATTCCTGAAAGGTGTGATCTATGAACTGAGTCTCGTTGTCGGTGACTCACTTGTGGGATGTCGAACTGAGCGAGGATGTTTCTTTTATAGAAGCGAAGGACGTTTTAGGCGGTAATTTTGGCCAGAGCTTCAGCTTCTATCCATTTGGTGAAATAGTCGACCACTACGATCAAATATTTGTTTTGATTGGTCCTTATCACAAATGGACCGAGGAGATCCAATCCTCACCAGGTGAAGGGCCAAGGAGAGGAGAGAGACTTGAGCTCGTTAGGAGGAGCTAAATGTATGTCTCCGTGTCGCTGGCATTTGTTGCATTTTTTTACGTGTTCTTTTGCATCGTGCTGCATGGTGGGCCAATAATATCCTGCTCGTAGAGCTTTCCTGGCGAGGGATCTTCTGCCCAGATGTTGGCCTCTAATACCCTCGTGGATTTCGAGTAAGATATGATTCATGTCGCTTCGGTCAACGCATTTGAGGAGGGGAATGGAAAATCCTCTCCTATAAAGTTTACCCTCGACTAAGACATACAAGAAGGCTCTTCGTCTGACAACCTCCGCCTCTCTCGAGTCAACGGGCAGTTTCCCTTTTATGAGGTAGTCGTGTACGGGGGTCATCCAGCAGTCGTTGTCCCCTATGGCGAATAGTTCCAAGGTAGAGGGGGGTTTCTAGGTGCTTGGTCGAGGAAGGATTTCCTGTATCACCGACTTGTTCCCTCATTTCCTCTTTGTGCTCACCAGCTTAGATAGGATATCTGCGTGGGTGTTATGCTCACGGAGAACATGCTGCACGTCCATGGATTTGAATTTCTTTCTCCTCTCCTAGACCAGGGCCCAATATTCAGCGAGTTAGTCATTTTTCACCTGATATGCCCCTCAGACTTGGGATGCAACCAGTTGAGAATCGATGAAGATCTTAACTTCCTCGGCTCCTAGATCTTCGACCAGTCGTAAGCCTTCCAGGAATGCCTCATATTCGGCCTAATTATTTGAGGTCGGGAAAGATAATATGAGGGAAACCTCGATTAGGGTCCCTTCTTTATTTTCTAATACGATGCCAGCACCGATCCCCGTCAAACTAGAGGCGTCGTCGATGAAGATTGTCCAGCGGCGTGATCTATCCAAACATGCAGGCAAAGTTATTTCAGCCATGAAGTCGACCAAGGCCTGAGGCTTAGGGTCTTTTTTATCGTATTGGATATCAAATTCGGAGATTTCTAAGGATCATTTCAGCATTTTCAGGTCTTCCAAGCAACTGCTTTATTGGTTGATCCGTTCAGATGACTATGGTGTGCGCCATGAAGTAGTGTCTGAGCCTCCTCACTGTGTTAACGAGGGCTAGGGCCACCTTTTTAATTTATTGATATCTCATTTTCGGGTCTTGTAAGGCCTTGATCATAAAATAGATTGGTCTTTGTCCTTCTGGGGTTTCTCTGACCAACGTCGCGCTTATTACCTTGGAGGCGGCGACCAGATAGAGGTCGAGGATTTCATATTTCTCGGGTCGAGAAAGGACGAGCGGTTGCAACAACGCTTGTTTTAAGTGGGTGAGGGATTGTTCTCATTCAGACGTCCATTCGAAGACATCTTCCTTGTGGATGAGCTTGTAGAGGGGAATCACATGTTGGATGGATTTTGCCACGAATCGAGAGAGAGAGAGAGAGAGAGAGAGAGAGAGAGAGAGAGAGAGAGAGAGAGAGAGAGAGAGAGAGAGAGAGAGAGAGAGAAGTGAGCATTCCGTTCAAGATTTGGATGGACTTTTTTAAGGTGGGCGTTGTAACTTCAGAAAATGATCGGCATTTGTCAGGGTTTGCCTCAATGCCTCATTCTGTTAGGTAGAATCTAAGGAATTCGCCCGCTCGTACACCAAAGGTACATTTTTTAGGTTGAATCGCATCCAACACTTTTTGGCCTGCTCAAAAACTTTCTTTAAGTGGAGGGTATGGTCGACCTCTTCTGTGGATTTGACGATCATGTCGTCCATATAGACTTCTAGCATGTCACCTATCTCATTGCGGAAAACTTTGTTCATCATACGCTGATATGTAGCACCCGCATTTTTTAGGCCGAAGGACATTACGTTGTAGTAATAGTTACCCAACTCGGTCATGAAAGTGATATATTTTTTTGTCAACTTTCACCATTAGGGTCTGGTTATAACCAAAATATGCATCCATAAATGATAGCAATTTAAAAACGGCCGAGTTGTCGACCAGTTTGTCAATATTAGGGAGAGGATAAGCATCTTTCGGGCAAGCCCAATTGAGATTAGTATAATCAATGCACATGCTCCATTTTCCATTATATTTTTTCACAAGAACTACATTTGTGAGCCAGATTGTGTACCGGGCTTCAAAAATAAAATGTGCCTATATGAGGTCTCTTACAGCTAGTTCGGCAACCTTTGCTTTTTCGGGGGACTATTTTCTCCTACGTTGGGCGTCCGCCTTGAGGGAAGGATCTATGGTTAGGTGATGGCAT
Organism: Vicia faba; assembly: GCA_948472305.1. Lineage (NCBI taxonomy): Eukaryota > Viridiplantae > Streptophyta > Magnoliopsida > Fabales > Fabaceae > Vicia > Vicia faba. The sequence continues at coordinate 272,350,214 of OX451736.1, forward strand.
GCAATTTCTGGATCTAATCCGGGCATCTTGGCCGCACTCTAGGCGAATAGGTCAGCATTCTCTCTTAGGCAAGCCTTAAGTTTCCTTTTTGCCAAGTCGGGGAGGTCCGCTCCATTCTTCACTCCTCTGGTGGGGTCTTTCCTGGGGGGAACGAGCTCCAAGTCTTCGTCCGAGATTGGTCGCACAAGATCTGAGAGTTCTTTGCTACCTGCGGATGGGGTTGAACCTTCGCCTTCGACCATGGGTTATTTCCCTTTCTTTCTCTGTTCTGCATGATCTTCTTTAGAGAAGCATTTGTCTAGGTCGATGGCGTCGACCCTCGACAAAGGCTTGGATTCCTCGAAGCTGGAGGGAAGTGTAGCCCCGACGGTTGTTCAAGGTTGAACATTGATGGAACTGAGGCCTCTGGCCGAGGCTTCAAAACACCTTTTTGTTGTCTGGATGTCCATGTGGAGGGTGGAGACTAAACCTTCAGTAGTGCAGTACTTCATCTTGACGTGCACGGTGGAGGGTACCGTGACTAGTTCGGTGAGAATGGGTCTTTCAAAGATGCATTGGTAGAGAGACGGGAAATCCACTATCATAAATTAGGTTTTGATGGCTCTGGATGTCACCCATTTTCCGAAGGTGACAATTAGCTCAGCATATCCCTAGGGTTTCGTGCTGGCCCCATTGAAGCCCTAGAGGTCTGATCCTACGTACGGGGTCAGATGGCTTTCATTCAGCTGTAGGGTAGCGAACAACTTGGTGTACATGATGTCTGCCGAGCTACCCTGATAGACCAAGATGCGTCGCTTTCGAAATTTGCCATGCGAGCCCTTATGAGCAGTGGGATGGTCAAGTTGGGGCTCTGCACGGTAGTTCATCCATGTAGAAAGCAAGGTGGTGGAAGCCTCCTCGGAACTTGTCCAGCGTGGCATCCATGTCAAAATTGGTTTCAATGAGTTGATCGAATCTTTTTTTTACCGACCCAAACGCATATCTGTTGAATCCCCCGCCGGAGATGACCATAGCAGCTGGGAACAATTCCCAAGGACTGTGATAAGAGAAATATAATGGAATGCTCCCCATGTCCGGGTAGTAGAAAACTTCTGGCCGCGAGATGCTCATGGCAATCGGTATGGCATTGATGTCTAGGGACTCCTTCCCCTCTTCGATGTTTTTGGTTTCTGGAGCTTCTTCACGGGCGCCCTCTTTCTTCTTGTATTGTTTGAGGTACCCATCTCAAATCAGTATATTGATCGCATCTTTAAGATGGATGCAATCCTCAGTGTTATGCATGTGGCTTTTATGGAACCTATAATATTTGCTCTTGTCGGTTCCTGGTTTAGAAAGCGTCTATCGGGGGAAGCGTACCCTAGCCTGTTTGAATTCAGAATTGGCGCATTCAAATAGAATATGCTCCATCGAGGTATTCAGAGGGGTGTAGTCGTGGAACCGACCAGCAGACCCCTTGTAGTCCTTGGAGTCTTGGGGTCTATTATCCCGTTTCTTGTTTCCCCGATAGGATGTCGAGGGCTTGTTGATCCTTGAGAACTTGGCGCTTTCTTTGTGCCTCGATTCCCTAGCGCAATTGGCGGCTTCCTTCTCCTCGTATTGTATGTATGTTTGAGTTTTGAGGAGGAGGGAGTCAAGCGTTGTTGGTGATTCAATGCCCACTGCTTTAGCAAAATCGTTGCAGGGACGGAGCCCGCGCTCAAGGAGGTATTTCTTCATGTTGTCGGTCGTGGAGACCTGTACTGCTTCCTTGTTGAAGCGCTCAATGTAAGCCTACAGAGATTCATCTCTATCTTGGATGATTGCTTTGAGAGAAGCCTCTAACTTTGGATGTCGACGAGAAGAGGTGAAGTGCCTCGAGAACATCCTCCTAAGTTTCTTACAGGAGGTAATATATTCGTCTGGGTGACTCTTGTACCAAGACATTGCTCCTTTCCTGAGAATGGTCGGGAACAATCTGCATTTGATGGCTCCCCTGACCCCTCGATAGTCGAGGAGGGTGTCGATGTTCTCTATATGTTTATCAATGTATGTTATCCCATCGTAAGTTCCCAGTGGGGGTGGTTTTTCCAGACCGATCGAGAGTTGGGCCTCTGTAATCTCTCTTGATAGTGGCCCGCGGGGCTCGTCGTCGTCACTTTTTACGGGAGATGGAGAAAGGGAGTGATAATTCCTTCCCCGTCGGGCATAATGGTCTTATCAGGGGGAATAACTCCTCCTTTGTTGTCTTGGTTTGGGCGATGGTGATCGACCGCGGTTGGCTTGGCGGTCGCCTTTCTTCTTCTTGGGTGAAGGAGAGTCTTGATCTTTCGTAGAAGGTGTGCAGTTGCATTTCTTGAAGAAAGAGACACCGCGCCTCTCTTTTCTTAGTGGATGGCCATGTCTAGGTGGAGATACGCTGGGGGAATCTCGTCGTCAGGTTCTCCAAGAAGGAGACTGCTTTTTCTCCCAGGCCCCTGTCTTTTTGTTCTACTGAAGGATTAGGGCGATGGTCTGGCTGATGGCAGCGAGTAATGCTGCAATGACTGGATCGATGTTGTGAGGGATGGTAACTGGTTTCAAGACTTCTGGTAGTTCCTCGATGGAGATCTTGGGACGCTGCTCGTCCAAGAATTACTGATCGTCACGTTGAGCATCGACGAAATCTAGGGACGCAGTCCGACCATCGCAGAAGCTGGGGTTATCCTTGAAGATGATCTTTGGTTTTCAGACTTTGAGGAATAGAAAACGGGGAAGATAGATTCCCATAAACGGCGCCATTGATCTTACCGGCTGATCAGAACCTGCAAGGTGGCCGAATGATGATCTTCTGTCAGGTTGGAAAGTCGAGGGGGGAAAAAGGGAGTTGTACCTGCAAGGCACTCTGACAATCAAGTAAGTGTGTGAGCAAATAGATACAAGCAAAGTATTAGGGTTTTAATGGTGAATAATGAATATTCTATACTTGGCCCTTGCATGTGTGAGGGTTTATATAATTCCCCTGGCGCATAGACATTGGTTTCTATTTTTGGGCCTAGATATGAGGGTCCGTAAAATAGGTAACTGCCATGACTTGGTCATACCGGGAAGGTGTTCCCGTAACCAGCCGTTGGTTCCGAGGAGGAGGTAGGTTACGGGCAGCAGTTTGGTCGGTTCCTGATTGTCTGGGCGACCTGAGGTCGGGCAGACTGAGAGGTGCTCGTCAATATTGTAGGCCAGTGCCAGTCTAGGAGGACAAATGAGAGATGATGCCCGACGGAGGACGGGAGAGACCCGTACCATCTTTATACAGGTCGTGTCGAAGGAGGGGGCTAGACTCGGCCCACTCTGGCTGTCGGGCCAGTCTAGAACAAACATCAATCAAACAAAAGAAGAATTATACATCAATTATACACTACCATTTCATGTTATAATAACCATTTAAAGAACCCATTCTCCCCTTACCTTATTTTTGAGCTTTGATCCTTTAACAATGGTAAAATCTCTCTTGCCCTAGCTTTTTCCTTCTCTTCTCTTCTTTATTTCTACGTGATAGTAGTTTTTCTCCCAAATAATCCTAGTATCCTTCTAATAATTGTTTTATTCTAATTAAATAATAATAGTAATAAAATAATAATAATAATAATAATAATAATAATAATAATAATAATAATAATAATAATAATAACTATAATATACTAATAATAATATCATTAGTGGTAACAATACCATACATCTAATAATATTTATATTAATAATAATAATAATAGTATATTCCAACATTCACCACGATTGTTATTATTGTTATTATTATTATTATTATTATTATTATCATATTGCAGGCTAAGTTTCATTCTAATTCTCTAATTAAAACTAAGTTCTCACATACCCTTAGCCATACCTTCCTATCCTTAATTATGCCAAAGTAACTCAAAATCAACAAACAATGACTAAATATTTAAATGGAGAGTTATAACTCTTCCCCACTTAGAATATTTCCGTCCTCAAAAATTTATATTACATGAACAATTATGGATAAGACTTTCGCATTTTGCTCTCTAATTCCCACGTCATACTTTCTTCAATTGCTCCTCCCCAAACTACTTTCACGAGAGGAATTTCCTTGCCCCTTAACGTTTTCACTTCACTGTCTTTGATTCTCACTGATAAGGTCTCGACTGTAAGGTTATCCCACACTTGTACATCAACCATCGGTATCATATGAGATGGATCTAAAATATACTTCCGAAGTTGTGACACATGGAACACATCATGCAAGTCCCACTTTGTCCGAAATATGATACTGGCCAATATACCGAGGAGTGAGTTTCTTTGATTTTAATTCTCATCCAACACCGATCACCGGTGTGACTCTCAAAAACACATGATCTCCTTCTTGAAATTTAATTCCCTTCCTTCGTTTGTCATGGTAACTCTTCAGCCTACTCTGCAAAGTCTTCATCTTTTCCCGAATCAACTTCACTTTTTATGTAGTATGTTGGACAATTTCCAGTCCAAGCATTATGCTTTCTCTGGATTCATACCAACACAACAGAGTCCCGCACCTCCGACCATACAATGCCTCGAATGGTGTCATTCCAATGCTATAATGGTAACTATTGTTATAAGTAAATGCTATCAGTGGAAGATAACTATCCCATGTTCCTCCTTGTTCGAGTACACAAGTTCTCAATAAATCTTCCAACAACTGAATAGTTCTCTCTATTTGCCCATCTGTCTGTGGATGGTATGCCGAACTCAATCTCAGCTTAGAACCCAATGCATCTTGAAAACTCTTCTAAAATCTAGAAGTTAACCTTGGATCTCTATTAGATACAATTCTAGATGGAATCCCATGAAGCTTCACAATCACACGGATATAAATCTCTGCCAACTGTGGTACCGAAAAACTGATATCGATCGGAATAAAATGAGATGACTTTGTTAGTTTATATACAATCACCCAAATCGTGTCATGCCCTCTTAGAGTACTTGGCAACCCCGTTACAAAGTCCATTGATATACTATCCCATTTCCATTTTGGAACATCTAACGGTTCCAACAATCCTGTAGGTTTCTGATGTTCGACTTTCGACTTCTGACAAGTTAAACATGCATACATGAACCACACCACATCTCATTTCAATCTGGGAAACCAAAATAACTTCTTCAAGTCTTGATACATCTTAGTCTCACCTGGGTGAATACTCAATTTACTTCTGTGACTTTCTTCCAGAATCGTCTTTTTCATCTCTAAGTCACCAGGAATACAAATTATATCCCAAAATCTTAACACGCATTGCGTGTCTACTTTGAAATCATTTTTTAGACTGATTACCCCCCGACCATCAAAACCAACAGTTTGACATCCAACTTCTGAGCTTCTTTAATATTATTTATGAAATCATTATTGATCTGTAACATCCCCAACATAACACTCTGCAGCGTTACTTCACAAGCCAAACTCAAATATTTGAACTGCTCAATCAATTCTAGTTCTCGAACCATCATGGCAGACATATGTAATGACTTCCGACTTAAAGCATCTGCCACAATATTAGCCTTACCCGGATGGTAATTTAAGTCAAAATCGTAGTCCTTCAACAATTTTAGCCATCTTCTTTGTCTCATATTTAATTCCTTTTGGTCGAACAAGTATTTCAAACTCTTGTGATCACTAAATACTTCAAATCTAGAGATGTAAAGGTAATGTCTCCAAATCTTTAGTACAAATAACACTGTGGCCAATTCTAGATCATGGAAGGGATAACTCTTTTCATGAATCCTCAATTGCCTCGAAGCATAAGCTACCACTTTATCATTCTGCATCACCACACGACCTAAACCCAATTTAGAAACATCACAATATACAACGAATGATCATTTAAGATTTGGTAATATAAAAATTGGAGCTGTCATCAATTTCTTCTTTAGCTTTATAAAACTTTCCTCACACTGGATATCCCGCACAAACGCCTTACCTTTACAAGTTAGCTGAGTCAACAGAAGTGCTAACTTAGAAAATCCCTTAAAGAATCTTCTATAATAACCAACCAAGCCCAAAAAGCTTCTAATTTTTGTAACTGACTTTGGAGTTTCCCACTGCAACACTGCATCTATCTTGGATGGATCTACAATAATACCACCACCTGAAACAATATGACCAATAAAACTAACCTTCTCTAACTAGAACTCGCACTTTGATAATTTCACATATAACTTTTTCTCTTTAAACACTTGCAATACAATTCGCAAATGCTCAATATGTTCTTCCTCTAATTTGGAATATATCAAGATATCATCAATGAATATGACTACAAACTGATCCAAGTATGTGTGAAAGATATGATTCATATACTCCATAAACACTCCTGGCGCATTGGTAACACCAAATGGCATCATCGAATACTCATAATGTTCATATCGACTTCTGAAAGTTGTCTTCTGAATATCGTCATCTTTGACTCGAATCTGGTGATAACCCGACCTCAAGTAAATCTTGCTAAACACACACGCACCCACTAATTAATCATTGAGTGGTCTATTCTCGGAAGTTGATACTTGTTTATAATTGTTACTTAATTCAATTGTCGGTAATCAACACATAGTCTCATACTATCATCTTTATTTTTCACTAGCAACACTGGAGCTCCCCAAGGCGATACACTTGATCTCACAAATTTCTTTTCAAGTAAGTCTTCTAATTACTTCTTCAACTCTGCCAATTCTGATGTTGACGTCCTATAGGGTGCCATAGAAACATGTTTGGTATCGGGAACAAGATCAATAGAAAACTCCACTTCTCTTTCTGGCGGCACATTTGGAATATCATCTGAGAAAACTTCGGGAAAATCATGCACTACTTGTAACTCATCAATTGCAGCCTGATTCTCAATAGACAAGGATGCCAACAAGGAAAACACTCGAGCTTCATCTCACATCAATTCATTCAACTATCTAGCAGATAAGAATTTAGTTTCCCATACCTCATCAAGATTAAAAAACCACACATATTTGTTGTAACAATTAATATGAACATAATTGTATTCCAACCAGTTCATTTCTAGAATCACGTCTAAACCACTCAACGATAAACAAACTAAGTCTACAACAAAGTCTCTGTCAAAGATTGACAAAGGACACTTCGAACAAACAAGAGAAGTAGTCATTGATTCCTTAGCTGAAGTATCGACAACCATCTCTCCATTCATAGAAGATAAAACAAGACCCAACTTTTTCACACAGTCAGCAGTAATAAAACAACGGGTAACATCAATATCAATAATAGTAATTAAAAGGGTACTATTAATAAACATATAGCTTTAATCAAACGGTCTTCACCAGATGTATGAGTTCTGGCTAAAGCAAAAACTTTCACACCGAGTTGAGCTTTCTTCAGTTTCTGACACTGAGTACTGATATGTCCTTCTTCACCACAGTTGAAACATATTTCTGCTTTATGTCTACAATCAGTTATCTCATGTCTAACCCTGCCACAGCGAAAACACCTATTCACTTCTCCTGTACATGCATTACTTTGATGACTTGGCTTCCCACATCTATAACACACAACGTCAACAATAACACCTCTCCCACTGGTCCTCCTACCACCAGCAGCTCTTTGTTTGCCTTTGTAAGTTGGAGCATTGTAAGGCTTCCCATGATTTTGTGGTTGTCTACCTCTCCTTTCATTTATGACTTTGTAGTGAGCCTTATTATCCTCTTCATAAATCCTGCAACTATTTGCTAAATCCAGAAATTTACGAATTTGTTGATACCCAATTGCCTTCTTGATTTCTGAGTGAAACCCATTTTCAAACTTAATACACTTTGAAAATTCAGCAGTCGCCTTGCTGTAATGAGAGTAGAACCGTGCCATATCCACAAACTTAGCAACATATTCAGTTATCGACAAATCTCACTGTTTCAATTCCAAAAATTCAACTTCCTTCTTTCTGCGACATCTTCTGGAAAGTACTTTCTCAAAAATTCTCTGCGAAATATGGCCCATGTAATTTCTTCACCTTCTCCATCCAACCTCTGACGAGTACTAACCCATCATTCATCAGCTTCTTCTGCCAGTATGTGAGTATCAAATCTCGCCTTTTGTGCCTCGGAACAGTCCATAACCTAAAAGATTCTCTCGATCTCATTGAGACAAGTTTGTGCTCCAATCAAGATCACGTGTGCCCTTGAACGTAGGTGGATGGTTCCTATGGAACGTCTCCGAAACATGAGATCCATCATTCCCGCCAACATTAGGATGATGTTGCACAACCTGAGCCAAAGCCTGCAAAGCAGCAATAAGAACAATATCGTTTCTTCCAGCCATTACTCTATTTCACATTATAACATCAAATAATAGTTAGAAGAAACACATCAACAATATTGAACTGTCACACTATATTACTAACTCAACAACCTAGTCGGACGAACCGACCTGCTCTGATACCAATTGTAACATCTCACTTTTCCATAATAATAATTATAATGAAATATACAGAATATATCAGAGGCCACAAATGGGATATCACATATTTCAAAAATTCATAAAGTCTCAAGTCACTTTATTACTTCATTTATTCATAGTAATCAACTAAGTAACAGAACAATTTAATTTAATTTACTTCTATGGCACCGATGCCTCAACAATAATAAAAAAAACTTCACAAAATATGTGGTTCAACATAATGATGAATTAAGATACGTAACAATTAAAAACAATGTAAAAACATAGAAAATTCTTAAATCTCGTGTTACGTATCAGAGTGACTCCTAAGACTCGATCAAGCAACACTCACTCCAATCACTACTCGGGTACCTGGTTATATGTACTCTATAAGGAGCACATATATAACAACAGAAAAGGGGTCAGAATTACATTCAATAAATATATGGTGAATGTCTCATACTAAGGAGTAGTAATTCACATGTTTCACAAAATTCACAAAATGCACATTTCACGCAATACTTTGCAACACACTATTCAGTCATATAACACAACATCAAATCAAGATAGTGCAATGCAATACAACCGACAATAACTAAATGCATGTGGTACCAACAGGGCATGAGCCCTCTCCAAAATGCCGAATAGGGCAACAACAGGGCATAAGCCCTCAACATACTGCCATTACATGCCAACAACAAGCCATAAGCCCTCACCAATGAATGGATGCATCATCAACATGCAACACCACAACTATGCAACCACACGGCATAAGCCTTCCACATTTGCCAATAAGGCCACCAATATTATTATCATCATGTAACATACAAATCCATATAAGGTTCCATATTTTAACCCAATATTCATTATTACTAGCCTTCCTATATCTACTTAAGTCATATTATTTAATACAGATCAAGAGAAACTGCACTGCACGCGAAAATGGAAAAGAAATCGCGAAATTGGGAATTTTGATACCTCTACCTGCCCATACGTGTACCATACACGTACGACTTCTCCCTCGTCTATCTCATATGCGTATCATACACATACCACCAGGAGCGTTTCCCCCCCAAAACCCCTTAAGAATTCCCATACGCGTACTGTCTAGTCCACACGCGTATGGCTCCCTCTCATACGCGTACGACCAGAAGGTCGTGCTGCCTTGGAGACAAGGCGCGTACCATACGCGTATGGCTCCCGGAAATATCCCCCTTACCGTACCATACACGTATGGTTAGTTTGCCACATTCCAAAATCTACTATCGCACTAGTATGTTTTCCACTCATTTTGAGCGCTTTCAACATCCTAATTTGGGTATAAAATAGTGTTTTTACACATAATAATCTATAGACTTCATCTAATTTCATTGATCTATCATCCTATAACAATTTTCTACATCCAAATCCTCTTTGTTCATCATCTTCCTAAACCTATATTTTCTAGATTGGGATTTTCATGGAATAACATCACAACAACAACAATTATCAACAACAAACACAACATTGACATCATTCAATTCACAATTCCATATAGAATCGCATAGAAATAACATCAATCAAACAAAAGAAGAATCATACATCAATTATACAAACAAATTAAAGAGGGAAAGGAATCCTCACTACCTTATCATGTTATAATCACTATTTAAAGAACTCATTCTCCCCTTACCTTAGTTTTGAGCTTTGATCCTTCAACAATGGTGAAATCTCTCTTGCCCCAACTTTTTTCCTTCTCTTCTCTTCTCTGTTTCTATGTGACGGTAGTTTTTCTCCCAAATAATTCTATTATCCTTCTAATAATTATTTTATTCTAATTAAATAATAATAGTATGAAATAATAATAATAATAATAATAATAAATATAATATTACTAATAATAATATCATTAGTAGTAACAATACCATACATTAATAATATTTTTATTATTAATAATAATAGAATATTCCAATATTCACCATCATTATTATTATTATTATTATTATTATTATTATTATTATTATTATTATTATTATTATTATTATTATTATTATTATTATTATTATTATAATAGTATATGCTAAGTTTCATTCTAATTCTCTAATTAAAACTAAGTTCTCACATACCCTTAACCATGTCTTTTATCTTTAATTATGCCAAAATAACTCAAAATCAATAAACAAAGACTAAATATTTAAATGGAATGTTACATATGTCATGGTGTATTGTTACCAGGACATGTATGGTTCTAGCTAGGTGAAGCTAGTTGGTTGAAACATGTGCTAACATGTTTCTTAGGATGATTATGAAGGATAATGTTGCTTGTGTCTGGGAGAATTTATTTTTTTATGGATTTTGGAAGGTCTCTTTGAAGATCTTTGTTGATGGATGATGCCACACTTGTCTTGGTGGTGTACTATTTATGGCTTAAAGAAGTAGTCTTAGAGACCAATGGAAGGTTGTATGATTATTCTTCAGAACATGTGGATAATTTTGGGAAGCGTCCTTGAGTGGTGATTGAAGATGTATAGTCAAGTTTTTAAGCAGACAATGTCTGACTTGATGTCAGGATATTATTCAGGACATATTTCCTGTAAGACCAACAAGAGAGTATTGTGGACAGTTTGATAAAACATATGTCTGAAGGGTGTGTTGAAAGCGTGGTTGACTGCATGTGCATGTATTAGAAATGTCATTTCTAGAAGAACCAGTCCAGATTCATTAAAAGCATTCAAAATTATTTTGGACGTTGCACATTTATGCTTGATGCAAATTTTCCTTCTCAAATAACATTCTCTTTGACCAAGATCATTGTTACAATATAGGTTTATTATTTTCTAGGTATCTGCTCGGGTATTTATAAAGGTTCCTTTTCTTCTCTTCCTTCATCTTGTGGTTGTCTAGTCCTTATGGCTTTTGCCTGGGTATGGGTGAGTACCTTTTGGGTCTAGTTTTGTGAAGGGTTTGTTTGCCGCTTTTTGACAAAAATGTGTGTGTAGGGGGGGGGGGGGGGGGGAGTTTTTGTTCAGATGTTAAGTATGATGTCTGTTTTTGGGGCAGTTTTGCAAAGATGTCGAATAAGAAGTTTTGTCATGTGTCATGTTGCTTTCATTGGTTTTGTGACTTGTGATCTGAGTTATGAACATAATTGCGACTTGTATTCTGAGTTACCTATGGTGGTGATTGATTTGTTCTTAAGTTTCCTCTTATGTCACTATTGGTGTTTTAAGTTCATGGGTTGAGGGGGGAGAGTTTTTTATCTTCTTCCTCATGTACACGACCATGACTTCAGGACTTTCTCTTTTTATCCTGAGGTTGCTGTTATGTGGTGTTAAGTTTGTTCGGGTTGATGTGAAGAGATGTTGGATGTGATATCTTAACATCAATCTGTCAGAGGATACTGACTTTGTCATATTCTGGCTAAAAAGGGGGAAAGTATATATGCTATGTTTGTGTGTGGATAACTTTTAAGAGGGATAAAATATGTGTTAATCATTGATTCCCTTGAGAGAGAGAGAGAGAGAGAGAGAGAGAGAGAGAGAGAGAGAGAGAGAGAAGAGAGAGGAGAGAGGTGAGAGAGAGAGAGAGAGAGAGAGAGAGAGAGAGAGAGAGAGAGAGAGAGAGAGAGAGAGAGAGAGAGAGAGAGAGAGAGAGAATATTTGTGTTGGACTGTCATGAAGAAGTCTTATTGTTAATGATGTGACATTATGACTGAAGACTGTCAAATGTGTAAAGACTAAAAACTGAGTGCTTCTGATGTTTTTAGTTTATGATTGTTGCTAACTGATTGTATTGTTTAGTCAAAATTTGTGTTATTTGTTTTAGCCAAAATTTGCCAAAGGGGAAGATTGTTAGTTCTCTATTTTTAAGATTGGTATTAATTTTATTAAAATAAATATAACAATAATATATTAAATAAGATGTATTAACTTGTTAAGAATAACAAGTTGAGCAAGAAGTTTTATTTTATGTTGAGACATGTTAAGATGAGAAGTTCTCATCATCTGGAGAAACATGTCGGACAAGATGTTCTATGCAGGGTCATGCGACATCGCGCATGGGCTGGACTGGATAGTTGGATTCTGTCATGATTTAACAGATATAGAATATTTTGGGAATATTATGCTATCCTATGTGGTGCTGTTTTATAGGTCTGGAAGATTCAAGTCAGAATCAAGAAGAATATTGAAGAATATTGACTTTCTAATTATGGAGAAAAATTAGGAAAAATTTAGTTGAAGACCTATTTTGTAGCAGAAGATTCTGCTGATTTGTAATAGCTTATATATTGTGATTTGAAGCCCAAATCCAGTTGGGAAAAATGTTATAAATAGAAGCATTGTAACCTAAAAAAAGGTAGCAACCGTGAATGTAAAGATATAGTCATTAGGGCTGAGTCTGTACCACTCTCTAGGAGAGTTGGTTGTGTGTTCCACTCGATTGTGAGTTGGACTGATGTTATATAGTTGTAATCTTTGTTATTGTTCTCCTAAAAGTTGTGAAGCAAGAGTGAGTATTGTTTTTTGAGGAAGCTTTTAAGCAACTCCTAGTTGTGTTCTTAGTTAAGAGTCTTGGCTAAGTATTATCATGGAAGTGTGTCTTCTAGTTTTGCGTCATGGAAGTGTGTCTTCCTGTTTTGATCCAATTGTTGTTTGTGATTGACGATGGAGTTGAGGAGAGCCTCATACCTAGGTGAGTCTTAGATAGAAAGTTAGCACGAGTAGTGATTAAGTGAGAAGTTGTAAACAGGGGAGTTCAGCTTCGAATTGATACTATTATAGTGAACTTTATCCCTGTCTTGGTGTGCCCTAAGAGTAGGAGAGTTGCTCTGATATGGGTTAACAATTCACGAGTGTTGTTTACTTTTTAGTACTATTTTTGTATGCTTAATACATTGCTTATATGTTTTGTTCGGATTCAGATGTCTCAACATGTCATAGGACATCTGAAGTCTGTTATACCAGAATTTCAGTCATGTTAAAAGCTCTAAAGTTGCGAAACCCCAATCCTCCCTCCTTTTTAGGGTATGTCAGTTGATCCCAAGCGAGCCATCTAATACCTCTGTTATTGTTACCTCCTCACCACTAATAAGAATTCAACATCTTATCTATTTTACCCACCATGTTATCCGGTAAAATGAACACACTCATGACATGAGCATAAATAGCCTGGAGAACTGATTTAATCATAACTTATTTACCTGTCTTAGATAAAGGCCTCCCCCTCCATGAATTAATTCTCTTCCAAATGTGATTTTTGATAAATGCAAACATAACTTTCTTACTTCTTCAAATCATAGATGGTAGGCACAGGTAAGTACCTGTGCCAATACGTGCCTCACACCCATAGCACGAGCGAGATCCTCCTGAGCTGGCTTGCTAATGTTGCGGCTGAAAAACACCTCCGATTTATTTAGATTAATCTCCTGGCCAGGGGAATATACATACACTTTCAAAATCTTCATGAGATTTCGAACATCCGTAAGGTTAACCCTGCATAAAAGAAAATAATCGTCAGCAAAAAGTAGTTGTGACACCAACGGTGCCCCCTACAAATCTGGATGCCATGGATGTCCCCTGCGTTTACTACTTTCTTGATAAGAGAAGTGAGGCTTTCTGCTATAAGAATGAAGAGATAAGAAGAGAACGGGTCTCCCTGCCTCAAAACCCTGCCTGATTGAATAGGTCCCACATAATCTGAATTAACCAACACTGAATAATTTATCGACGTAACACACATCATCATTCAATGAACCCATTTATTAGCGAAGCCCATTCTACTTAACATTCTTTTCAGGAACGATCAATCCACCCAATCATAAACCTTGTTAATATCAATTTTAAGAACAAATTATACACTATTACCTCTAGTTTTCCGCTTCAGCTTGTGAATGACCTCAAAGGCGATTAGAGAATTGTCCGGAATAAAAGAACAAGTTATCTTTTTTAATTTTAAATTAAGTTTTAAAATAAAATTATTTAATTTTTTATCTACCCTTAATATTTTTGGCGGCGACGACGTGTTTCACTCCCCCCCTCCTCTCTCTCTCTCTGGAGAAGAAGAAAAAGAAGAATGCCACGCAGAGGAAGCAGTTCACGGCAGAAGAAGCGACCATCTTCAGGTTGTTAGTTTCTTTACATTCCCATTTTTATCTATTCTCTTTCTTGTAAACATCAACAACGATAAATTCAATTACGCATATAAAACCACAAGTGTTACCGTTTTTACTTCCCTTTTTGATTTTTAATCGATAATGTTTCTATTAGTTGCATTAAACCTTATAGTTAACCTCTCAAATCAGGAACTTTATGTTTCTATTTTATTATAATTATTGGTTTTCCCTTAAAATGGAACTCTGTTTTTCCGGAAGAAATGGAATCTTTGTAGCACTGACGCCTCTGAAAAAAATTATGTTAATGTCGGTGTCTGAAATAGACACTGATAATTTTTATTGATACTTGTTATTATGATTTAATTTATTCATTTTTCAGATTATTATTAGTGTCGACGTATCAGTGTTCGGTGTCTTGTTTCCCGTGTCCGTTCTTGGTAGTATGCAACACGGATATTGACATGATGACACCAGTAGTAATTTAATATAGCGAAAATGATTGAATATAACTGCATGTGAATGTGTCTTGTGTCGGTGTTGTCGGATACAACACTGATAGTGACATGTAGACACCGATAATGATTTGAGAAAATAAAAGTGATTGAATTGAATGTAACCACGTGCACTGGTGTCAGACATTGAATACGCCTTCAATACGAAGTGTGAGTACTGCATATGATGCACCTTTAGTACTTGGGGATGAGGTTAAAGTTTTAGTTTTTTTACGAGTCAGGTATCGCTTTCTTAGTGGAATTGAAAGCAAAAAATTAACGAGAGGGTTATTGTTTTGGATTTTCCCCAATCTAACAAACTAATGAACTACTCTTAATGTTTGGAGGTTGTCTAATTTTAGTTTTATAGCAGTGGATCATATGTATGGTTTTCAGTATATGTTTTGTATGAGCATGTACGTTCTAATGCTTTTTATTGTTTTTTGGGTATTTCCTATTAAATTTGCAGAAGATGAAACGAAATCCCAACACAACGCCGAAGGTGGGAACAATATTATATCCCACGACAATTACTGAGTAAGATCATTTTCCTTGTGAGTGATCGATGCTAATGCTTGATTTCAGGATCCCTGACGGAAATATCTCGGGATGCCGTGGGAAAACTTCTACGCCGTGCTAACAGAGGTAGCAAGAAAAAGACTACGGTTGGTGCCTGTAACTTCCCGTTGCTTTTTCATTATTTGTTCGGTTCAGCTCTTATGGTGACTTGACTATGTTAATTAGTTTAACTTCATTGTTAGTGTTTGAAGTTGTATAATAATGACCAAATCAAGTTCTTTTGATCTTTCTATAGGTTGATTTTGAACCGGAACAAAATGTTACTCGGGTATTGGAACCGATTGTCCCACCAAAAACTTCAGAAGTTGAACACTGTAATAGAAATTCTATTGGAAAGGATTCTGCAGAAGAGAAATGTGGTCATGTAAGTTTAGATGAGGGATATGCGGATAAAAAGGAAGAATTAGATGACTCAGATTGGGAAGACGGTACAGTTGCCATGGATGATCTTCCCATGACAATTGAATTGAATGTGACCCCTGATTCATCTGTAAAGAAACAAATTCGCCGAGCTTCTGCTGAAGATAAGGTCAGTTGTCATCTTTGAACATACTAGAGTTGGCTTTAGTGTCAATAAAATTTAGTCAGTTACTAAATACTTTTTCTTTCTAAATTCTTTAGGAATTGGCTGAACTTGTGCACAAGGCTCATTTGCTTTGTTTACTTGCTCGGGGAAGATTAATAGACCGTGCTTGTGATGATGTTTTAATTCAGGTGAACTATTACTGACATTTTTAGGCAGATGAAAAGTTCTTCTGAATGAAAAAGAGAAAAAGATCAACGTTGCTTTGCTATTATGTATAGTATCATTTTGTAGTCATTCCTGTGCTCCTCTAACATTCCTATTTTTGTGATAATCAATAGCTCAGTTCTTTAGTCTGATTTTTTCACTGCGTTTTAAAATCAGTTGTTAATATAGAGCTTTCCAAATGATATTTTCATTTTTGTGTATACTCTCTGTTTTATCTTCTTTCATTAAGTTTGTGCATCATCCAGTTTTGTTAATTCTATTTTCTTGTCTAAATTTTAGCCCGAGAATTGGGAGTTAAGTTGTGTATTTCTTGATAATGGCAGGCTTCTCTGCTTTCTCTACTTCCAGTGGACTTGTTCCCGCAATCAAAAGTCACAAAACTCACTTCAAAAGATCTACATCCTTTAATCTCATGGGTATGGTTTGATTTAACTAGTATACTGTATACTTATTATTTTGTTTCATTTACTGGCTAATCTTGGGTGGCTTCGTGCTATATCACTTGTTATAGCTTGTTTGATTCCTTGTGTGTAACACTTGCAGTTCCATGACAATTTCCATGTTAAAAACTATACAAATGGAGAAAAGTCACCACACTTTGCTTTGGCATCTGCTTTAGAATTACACGAAGGTAGTTCTGAAGAGGTAGATCTTTTTTAATAGAAGCTTTGTTGTTTTTGTATTTACTGCATGATATATACTTTGCTGGAGTCCTAGTTTTTCTTTTAGTAAGATTTTGATAGGTTCGATAGATGAGGGAGTTAGAACGACTTAGTTGGTAGTTGAGGGCCTGAAATCCTAGTCCAACACTCACCTTCATTTTTGTTCCCCTTCAATTTGTGAGTAATGGGATGAATCCCTATTATTTTAGTTTTTAATCACGATAAATACTATTATATCCCTATGTTTCTTTCTTTCGTGTTATTCACCAGAAAGAATACTATTATATCTCTATGTTTCTTTCTTTCGTGTTATGCACCAGTAAGTGACGCCCCATCATCATGTTGCTGCAATGATGTGCACACAAGGCGTCAACGAGAAATATATTAATAATGGTGCACAAAAACACCATGTAGATGTAGATTGTATTGAGTAGTAATTCAAACTAAAATATTATTAAAAACAATAATGAACTATGGAACCTCTCCGGCTCCACTCCATTTGTTTTCAAGTATCCAATGGCATTGATAGATTTGTTAGTTGACACAGATAACATAGTTATATATTTAGAGCTGTTGGGCTGGGACGATTAGAGAAATAAGTCATGTTGCTCATAAATAACAAAAAAGGATGAGAGTTAGAGGTATCTTGTCATTTGAAATATTTGATGCATTTGAGCATTAGGAGATGCAGACCCCCGAAGTTTTGTAATCTGTACTGTATTGAGAGGAATTCTTCCCTAATTCTTCTAAATTATAATAGAGATACCAGTTCCTACCAGGTTCGTATTCATTGCAATAAGATTAGCTAGGCATTAAATGGTTGAAAGTGCAGGTTCTGTACCTAATTCTGTCTCAGAATGAAATGGTTTGATGGTCTTTTAACTACCCTCTTCATCTGCATATAGTGAAAGTGAAATGATTTTTTTTGGTTGCAGATTGCAGCTTTATCGGTGGCACTATTTAGAGCTTTAAATCTTACAGCCAGGTATTCCATAAGAACTCAAAATGATTTCTTTCTTCATTTCGTCAACTTTTATGATATTGGTCTGAAAAATTTTATATTCAATACTTCAATAGTAATGTTAATATCAACTTTTTTGTTTCATTGGAAATTCCATGGTAGTATATAATATTATAATGTATACTGTTGAATTCCAAATGAATGAAGCAGCCCTTCCAAAACGGGCTTTACATGAATCATTCACTCTCGTTTCCTCTCAGGTCTTGTAAGTTTTAACCACCTGCAGGATTTCACATTTTATTATTTGGGATGTGCGTGTAATGTTCAAACAGTATGTTGTATGTGATGAAATGAATCTAAAACAGAAAGATAACAATAATATAAAACAATTATATTTTGATCTTCATGGTGAAAATTTCGTAAAATTATAAAGTTCTAATTCAAGAGGTATATAGCCACGATAGAAGCCTAGTTTTATTGAAAAGATAAGACAAAATATGCCTACTATAAGGTTTGGAAGAAAATATGCAAATATATGGAGTTTTCTTATTGAAGGCATATTTCAGGTTTGTCTCCATTTTGGATGTTTCACCTCTTAAACCAGATCAATCCTTTAGACCAATTGCAAGTGGATCTAGTAAGGGGATATTTAATACTTCAACACCAATGGTATCTAAGCAAAAGTTGGATTTTAAGTCACCTAAAAAATCACTGTCTTGTAAGAGAGAGAAACTATGTGAAAGCTCTCTTGGTCATTCACGGAAAAGTAAGAAACGCAGTGCACCGAGCGATATGGATCAGTCTAAAGATCCTTCTGTTGCTGAAGATTTGGATCGTACAGTGGCAAACTTCCCAACTTCTGAGGCACAAGTCAACGACCCTGAATCACATATAACTGACAAATCTCATAAATCAAAGAGGAAGGGGGATCTTGAATTTGAGATGCAGATGGAAATGGCTCTTTCTACTACAGCAATTGAATGTGCTAAGACTAAAGAAGAGTCTGGTGAAAATATTGAATCATCAAAATTTTCTTGTCCATCAAAAAGAATAAAAAGAGTTATAGGTGAAGAATCTTCAACCTCTCCCCAACTAATTTCTACAGCAGTTGGATCAATGAGAGTAGGATCTCCTTTGTATTGGGCAGAAGTATATTGCAGTGAAGAAAATTTGACAGGAAAGTGGGTGCATATCGATGCTGTGAATTTGATTATTGATGGAGAAGACAAGGTTGAAGCTATGGTTGCTGCTTGCAAATCATCTTTGAGATATGTTGTTGCTTTTGCTGGGCAGGGGGCCAAAGATGTGACCCGCAGGTTTGATATTTTCTACTTTGTATATGTTCAGCATGAAACCAGTGATGGTTTGCAACTTCGTTAACACTGATCGATTTCTTGATAGCCTTTGTGTAAACACTTGCTTGTTTACTGCTTAAGTTGCCATTTTATTTGTTTATGGAAATTATGCAATTCTGTCACAAAATCCCATTGAAGACATTATTGACCACTAACAGAAAGGCAGTACATGGGAATGTTGACACGAACAAGTATAACGGATTTGCTATATGTATCACTCTTTTTCCTATTTAATAATATATATTTTCTAATTGGTGTTCTATATTGTCTTAGCTCTACCCAACGCTGCATGCATGCTAATTTGTAATTTCCATAAGGCTGTAAAGTTACATTTCATTGCCTGAAGATGCTAGTTCATATTGACACATTAGGTACTGTATGAAGTGGCACAAAATTGCATCACAACGAGTTAATTCAACATGGTGGGATTCAGTGTTGGCACCACTGAGAAACTTAGAGTCTGGAGCAACTGGAGGTGTGGCTCATTTGAGAACAAACCAATCCACTGCAACAGAAGCCAACATGAATGATTCTTTTGTTCCTACAAGGAGCTCTCTTGAGGATATTGAATTAGAAACCAGGGCATTAACTGAGCCTCTTCCAACCAACCAGCAGGTAGTTTCAAAAGTAACTTTAGCCAACATGATGTTAGATATTGTAGATAGTACTAGTAGTGATATTATGTTATTTGCAGGCCTACAAAAGTCATCCACTTTATGCCATAGAAAAATGGCTTACAAAATATCAACTACTTCATCCAAAGGGTCCGATTCTGGGGTTTTGTTCAGGTCACCCGGTTTACCCTAGGACTTGTGTGCAAACTGTTATGACAAAAGAAAGATGGCTCCGGGAAGGGCTGCAAGTGAAACCCAATGAAAACCCTGCAAAGGTCTATAACCTGTTTGACAGTGCTCTATTGTTTTCTGATTTCGTTGTATATTTTTCCTATTTATATTCACATGTAATTGATTTGATATCCAAAAAATCTTCCAGGAGCTTAAACGACCCATTAAGCCTCAGAAAGTACAAGATTTTGAAGCTGATGACCGTGACTGCACCACAGATTCTAAGGAAAATATTAAACTTTATGGGAAATGGCAACTAGAACCATTAAATCTTCCTCATGCAGTGAATGGAATAGTTCCTAAGGTATTGTCTTTACGTTCTATGAGTACTCTTAATGTAGAGTAAAGTTATAGGTTTGAAAGACAGTGTTCAACTGTTTACCTTTGGAAACTTCTTAAATAGACATGGTGTCCCATGTGATTTGCACACTGGATCGAGACAATATCTGTTAGTTAGACATTCTTTAGATTTCGGTCTAGAAAGGTAGATTTTGTTGCACCACCTACACGTTCTTAATGGACCAGTGCACAACTGTTCTGATGAATACTATATTTGTTCCGAGTTACCTTGTTCTGCAGACAACGAGGTTGCAATTGTAAAGGCCATAACAATTTCACAACCAAGGCAATGATTTTTGAAACTAGATTCCTTAAGCTCAAACCTTTTATCAGATTTCCAATTTTTAAAACAACACTTCAAACTCCCAATCTTTGTTCTGTTGCTGTGTGCAAAGCTACATGCAGTATTTTTTTATAAAAAATAAATCACTATTGAAGTATGAAAGGAAAAGCTTTAGTGAGAAGATCCATAGGTTGAGTAAAGCGAATGAAGTTGATATAGCTTGAACTTAGGTTCTGGCGTCATCACTTGCTGCAATGTGTTAAACATACATGCCTATGAACTAACTGGACAGTGCAGAAGTGCAGATTTGAAAAAATTATATTTGCTTGTTTTCTGAGATTATAGAAATTTTCATATTGCTGACAGTTACAATTTCTATTGTACATATAGAACGATCGTGGTCAAGTAGATGTTTGGTCTGAGAAATGTCTACCACCGGGTACTGTGCACTTGAGGTTTCCGAGGGCATATACTGTTGCCAAGAGGCTAGAGATTGATTATGCACCTGCTATGGTTGGTTTTGAATTTAAAAATGGCCGATCATATCCTGTCTATGATGGTATTGTGGTGTGTGCTGAGTTCAAGGATACACTGTTAGAGGTATTTCTTTTTCCCAACAAATAAGTTAGTGTTGTAGTATTACGGATAAAGTCGCTTTTGACTTCGGAAATGTTTATTCTGTCTTCTATCTTATGCTCCTCCATATATTTGATGAAATTAATTTGATGTGCATGTTGCAGTGTAATTGTAGCCTAGGATGTTTGCAGGGGTTAGTAGTTTATTAATATAGATTTATCATGCATATATTTTTCATTCTTAACATCCTTTGGTTTTTTTAGATTAGTTTTTAAAATTAAGTTCGAAAATTGCAGCTTATGTGAATGTCAACATTGCATTCAGTTTTATACACATGATATAACTTGTTTTCTTCCTCTTTTTTTCAGGCATTTGCAGAAGAAGACGAACGACGGAAAGCAGAAGAAAAGAAAAGAGATGAAGCACAAGCTCTTCGGCGATGGTACCAGCTTCTTTCGTCTATTGTAACTCGTCAAAGGTTAAACAATCGTTATAATAACAATTCAAAATCAGAGGTGGCAAATGCTGCCCAGGATATGAAGGATAACATGTCAAATGCCACAGTTTGTGGTAGTAATGACCAGAATCAGACTCCCGAAAACCATCAGATGGACAACCGCGATACCAATCTTGATGAATCGGTAAGTACTTCAGTCAAAGACCATGAGCATGTTTTCTTGAAAGAGAACGAGAGCTTTGATGAGGAAACTTTTTTACTTACAAAGCGATGCCAATGTGGATTTTCTGTTCAAGTAGAAGAATTATAAATTTAAATGAAACACCTTCATGTTCATGCCTTGATGTATTAGTCAGTCCATGATTTAGGATAGATGTAAGATATATATAATATGTGCTATTTATATGATCAAAACTTTGACAAACACTAGTTTTTGCCAGGAAAGAATGTAGACAATACATGTTTACAATCTAAAGAATGGAAGTCCATGTTTTTTTTTTTAATTCTTAGGCTTTTTTTATTCACATTTATTTAACTAAAGATATAATTAATGTATACAAAAATTGAAAATAAATTATAAAATTTATTTATTTATTCATCATTTAACTTACAGTCAGATATTAAAATTATAAATAAAAATCACAAATTACAACTGCAGTAGAAGACAAAAGTACTTTTAATCTTATTTAAAATATATTATTAAATTAAAATCAAAATTATTTATTGAAGAAAAATAATTGGAAAAATATTATAAAAAGATTAATCGAATAAATTTAATTTTTAAGTAGGAAACACTTGACCAATATTTGAGCCTTTATATACGTTGGATTTATTAAGTGGGTCGGAAACCGGTGTGAAAGACAACAAAAAATTGAATAATTTAAATTTTTTTTTTTTGAGAGTTTTGTTTCAGTAGCATAATTTGAATTCAAATAAAATATGGGAAAAAAAGTATATCTTCATCATTGTAATATAAAGGAAACCTCCAAAAATAACTATTGTATCTAATAATAACATGGATATTTTTCTTTGCGTATTTGTCCTTTTTCTTTTTTTGAATGACTGAAGCCGAATGATAGAGTCTTTACGTCTTTGTCTATGACAACACGAATATTTATTATATTTAAATAAATACAACAATTATAAAATATTCCAAAAGTAACTAATAATTTTAGTCTAATATTATTTTAATAAAAATTTATCTAGTGTCGATTACTGCATAAAATTTAAGGGCGTATATAGTAAAACATTGAAAACAACTTTTATTCAATTAATGTTGCAAAAGAAAACTTACTACTCTTGCTTGGTATAAAGTCTGCAAACCTCAATCAGAAAGAGGTCTTGGTATCAGGTCATTCTCTGCCATCAACAATGCTGCTAATCTTAAGTTGAGTTGTGATCTTTTATCATCCAATAATCAATGACCTATTTTTTTTAGAAGTAGGGTTATAAGGAACAACAAACTTATCAATTACCACATCTGCTCTTCAATCTGCTCAGAATATGAATTTCATATTGTCTCACACTTTTAGAGAAGGGAATCATTGCGCAGATAAATTAGCTTTATTGGATATTTCCATTCAAGATTTTGTCTGGTAGAATGAAGCTCATGTATCTGTTTTTGCAAATATGATTCATAACAAATTGGGTAGACCTTGTTTTAAGTTTTACTGATTTCTTAGGGTTTGGTTCAATCCCCCTCTTGTGTACTCACTGTATCTTCTTTTTTATTACAAATCTGTTTATATAAAAAAATTAATGTTGTATTATTGTCTTTTAAACTATGAATACGATTTTTGTAGAACAACATAAATCACATGTTTTTTCAAGAAAGTTGAAACAATTTTGTAAGTTTCAAGGACATTTACAAATCTAAAATAAAATTATGGTATACAGATAACAAATGTCATAAAACATATTAGACATTAATCTCTGTATAATAATGCATGGGCAAAATACAACAGAGTGATATAAACATATCACAACATAATTGTGACAAATGTTCCAACATCTTTATACAACATGTTGATCAATCAAAAACAAAACTGAACAAAACATAAAGATAATATCACACAGATATGATGACCCAGTTCGGTGGACACACACCTACTCTGGGAGCTACCAAGTCAGGAAGGAAGTTCACTATCAACAGTATTAGTTCAAAGTTAAACTCTCCATTTTACAATTTCTCACCTAATCCCTACCCAATGCAACTTCCACCTAGGAACATTCTAAATATGAGAAATCGACATCCCACTTCCTAAATCACCTCAATGCTATTTTTATCAATTACAATAAGTTCAGTCAAGACTCTTGACTAACAAACACACTTGGACTTGCTTCAAAGCTTCATCCAAGAAGAATAATCAACCTTATGCTTAAAAGCTTATGAGTGATACATAGTTACAACTTAACTAACAACAGTCCTACTCTTCTATCAACATGACATTAGAGAGGCTCACAAATATCGATGAAATACAAACCCTAAAGGCCTAATAAACATTATAATCTATTCCATACCAAAAATAGGATTTTATCCTTCTATTTATAACAATCTTCTAGACTGTATTGGGCTTCAAAACCTTCAGTAAATCAGTTATTAAACCACTGCAGAATCTTCTACATAAAAATAGGACTTCTTATCATTAGTTTCCTAATCTGTCTCCAAAATTAGAAACTAATAAACTCCTTGAAATCATCTTGACTCTTCTTCAATCTTTAATTTGAACGCCACTTAAGATAGCATAATATTCTCAGAATATTTCACATTAGATAAATCTCAGATCGATCCAACAACCCAACCCTTGCAGATCACAACATATTTCTTCATACCATAGGAGTTTTTGTTTAACCTGTTTACTCAGCAAGCTAATTCATCCCATTTATCATATTGTTGCTATATTTGTTTTACTAAAATTGATGCTAATCATAGAGAATTAACAATCTTCCCCTTTAGCAACTTTTGGCTAAAACAAATAATCATTTTACAACTTATTTCAACAACACCAGTTAGTCTTCAGAATGTACTAAACTCAGCAATATGTCTTCAGTCCGGAGTAATCTTCAAGGGTAACATATACTTAATCAGGTGGATGTCAGGACATCATGTTCGACATTTGTTCATCTTTCTACTCTTTCAACCTAGAGTCAGAAGATTCTCCTCCTTAACAGCAGCTCCGTAGATCCAATAGTAAAACCACAGATCCAAAAGATTCTCGATTCACCCTCTTTCCACACAAACACTGAGTGTGAAGGCACAACACCAGATGGTGTATATGAGGAAGAAGATGACTAATATTCCCCCTCAACCTGTGACAAAAACTCCCTCTTAAGGAGCATAAGAAGAAACTTAAGAGGAATAATAGAATCATTAAGAACTAATCAAACACCAAGCTCAATAGTTCAGATGATAACTCAGGAGTTCCAATTTAAGCCTCTGGTAACTCATAACACAGGACACGACTGTGTTCGTAACTCAGATCACAAGACACAAACAATATTCAGAGTAAGGAAGGAGAAAAACTCAGATACTCTACCCAATATCCCAAACCAACTGATGCAAGAATACTTTAGACTTGAAGAGAGAGAACCACAAGAACATGACATTTCTCCCCCTTTTTAGCCAACAGTTTACAAAGATATCCCCCACAAGACCATACCTAACCAATGCTTATCCACATCATGACAAAATCCATAAGAGCTTAGATGAAGGAAGACTAACACAAGATGATAAAAGAGACAAAGACACCTCTTCAAATAGCTGAGTAGTTCCTTAGGAATTAACGCTTCTTCACTATAACACGGAACTTGGTAAAAAGGCGTTATATGAGGAAACCAACTGTACCAAGAGTAAATGTACACCACATGTATTCGTATTAAACAAATTTATTAATTTCTAACAAACTTTTTTGATCTTGACAGTTCTAATAAAGACACATTCAGTCAAAGATATGTGTCATACTTCCTCCTGATTTGACCACATCATCTAATCAGGCCCTGAACAATGTCCTGATGTCTAGTCAGACATTATCAAGAAGGACAAAACTCTAGTCAAATATGATGTTTCACATATGCACCTGTTTTGAAGCATATCACAATCCTTTTCACTGGAATCTAAGCATATTCTTCTTAGTCTGAAACATTCTAAGATGTTAAGACATTGTATGTGACATTTCTTATTCTTCAAACAAGACATCCATTAAAATCTCTATTCAAGGATGCAAACTTCACAATATTGAGTCACATGCAGGCTCCATAAAATCTGCAATATTGCAGCACCAATCTATATATTTGTATCTAACTGTAAATGCTACTGCTGAGAAAGATCAGTTGAGAAATATATGAAAACCATAACTTCACTCCAGATTCAAATATTCTAGCTCCTTGAGAGTCCACTTCGAGCACTCCGTCTAACATGACCTTTGTCATGACTCCAAGATATCATGCATACTACCAGAAATATATGGTCAAAGACTTATGTGACAGTTGGAAAGGTTGATCATCAAGTTCCACGTTCATAATCTCAAGTATTTCATGAGCTTCTTTAGATACCATCCAAATAACTTATTATGAAAGTAAGGTATTCAGATTGTAGGTTTGCACCAACACATTAGACAAGTACCCAACTTCCATCAGGACATTTGCTACCAGTCTCATGCACACATTCAAGATCCAATAATACTACTTTCTTACAAATGGTAGAGCATATAGTATGACATTCTTCTTCTATATCATGCGAACCCAAGTAGATTCTTCATCATGACAAGTTTTCACAACTAATACTTATGATCATGCATTCCAACTCTTGAATCTAATGGTGATTGGAAATCTTCATGTCTTGAACTTTAAGAACCACTTTCTTTCTTGAAGTAGCAAACATGTGAGATGATGTTCTAAATTTTGTTCAGAAATCAATTACAGATACATGATTGCACTATTTTCTATGGTACTGGAACATAATCCATACGCAGCTCGCAGACTGACTTTACTACTATAGCAGACTTAGAGATCCATGAAATCCCTCAATCCTTTTTAAGTGAAGCACCGTCCAGACAAGTTAAAAAACATGAATTCTCACTACAGAGATGTCAAGATATTATATCAGACATATCTTCACGGCCTTCCAATCTCATATTAGAGAGTCTCCTTCGATCATTTATGAGAGTATCTTAGATAATCATATATTCTCCCCCTCAATATCAGCATAGCCTATGGTTAGCGCACACATCCTTAGAACAGAAAAGTCATCCTCCATATACAAGGACTTGCTTGAAATAACAAGTCTCCACCAGACATAAGAGTTCACTCTTAATACTCTTGCTTACTAGGATCAGAAATACACCAACAAAAAAACGGTTGGTTATCTCATAACCAACCCACCTATCTAAGATATGTTCCTTGGATAGAACATACTTAGAACAAAACTCAGATCCCTCTTCTAGGCCAGTAGAAGATATCAATCATAAGTGACCAAGACATATGCCATGCCATTTCTTTGTCCACCAGGATTCTGCACACCATGCAGGTTGATGTTCCAACATCTAGGTAGAACTTCAGTTTGTGAGTGAAACTTGGTCCCTTAAGTGTTTTGAGTGATGTCAAAAATGAGAGAGTCCTGCATGTCTTTGATTGGATATTATATCTGAGTTTTGTATGGCATATTGATCATTGGGAAGTCACAGGTTGTTTAGGAATCATTAAAAGTCACTTTGAAATTGAGTCATGTCAACAAAAATCTGCACTTGGTTATATTTTCGTTGCATGTGTTGACACATCTGCTTTTCAGGTCGATACATGGGTTACATTTTTAAAGCATGTAAGCTTCTGTAAGTCTTAGGCCAATACATATACATTTTAGGTCGACACATAATGTTTTAGTTGGTCAATTTTTTAAATTCTTTTATTCCGAATTTATCCCTCTTTGCTCTAAAAATTCCAAAACTATAAATACCCTTTCATGCATCATTTCAACTTTTTGGAAACCATAAAAAGTATCCTATTTCTCTCATCATGTTCAACCTCCAATCTATGCATACACACTGACATTACATTGTAGCGATGTTTCATTAGGGTTCCATCTAGACGAGGATTGCTAGTGTCTAATTGTGTATTGGGTTGAGCTTTCTAGGGGTTTTCATCCAAGAAAAAACATCGGGTTTGTCCTCCAAGATCATTGGTTGATTTGGGGGATTTTCGTGCAAAATCGTTCGAGAAGGAATCATCCATGTGAACCACCTTGGAGTGTTTGAAATATTTGCAAGGAACCTTGGAGTGTTTGAAATCTTTTCAAGGAAGTAGCAAGTATTGGAAGATAGAATCGAAGGTCTTGTGTTTGATAGAATGCAACCGGATTTACTCGAGTGAAATCCCTTGGAGTGTATAAGATCTTTGCAAGGAAATAGCTTAAGCGGAAAATAGGTTGCATCTATCGGTTCTTGGTCTTTCTCAAGATCAAAAGAGGATAAGGGGTTCAATCAACAACAAGCTTAGGATTTACGGAGTTACTCTTTAACACTTATCTTGTATCAAGAATTTTGCATAGTAAGAATTATCCTAATTCCATTGAAGTTAGGCACATACGTAACCATACGCAAGGATGACAGTGGGGAAAAATGAAGACAATTTACTTGTGTCTCTTTTATTTTCACTTTTACTTGCTTTGATTTTCATTGATCAATTTATTGAATAACATTACGTTATCAATTGAATTATAAGAATTTTACTAATAAAATTTTGATTTTAAATCTAATGTTGATATATCTTATAATCATTTTTGATTATAAGTGGTTTTGTGTATCAACATAATCAAAGGAAATTTTTTGAAAATTCACTTACACACCAAGTGTTTGATAAATTGATTCAACTAGTTCTTTTTATTTTGCCATTGGAAATAGCCTTGCAAGTAATTTTCATTAAACAATAAATAAGTTGCAAAGTAATTCAAGCTTATTAATTCATATTATAATTTGTGTTCCATATTATTTTTGTTCTACGGTTTGCATATTCGAGCTTCCCAATAAGCGTTCGTATATACGACAAGTTAAAAAGCTTCCGCGTCATACTTTGTAAAACTTTTTCAAAACCAAATTTTATTTGGATATTTTTAAAAGGGGTATCTATTCACCCCCTCTAAATACCGTTGCCGCCGTATAACAAGTGGCATCAAGATCCTGGTTCATTCCGGCTCGACACTTCTTAGAAAATGGCTTACAAACCTAAAAGGGATTATAAAATAGCCCCAGTTTTCACAGGAAAAATTATAGTTATTGGAAAGCTTGTATGAAAATTCATATAAACTCATATGACAAAGGTGTTTGGGAAGCCATTCAAAATGGTCCAACACCGGTGACATATCTTGTTGATGGTGTAACCGTACCAAAGCCGGAAAACCTATGGGATGAGAATGATGATAAGAAGTGGTCTTGTGATTGGAAGGCTAAGAACATCATCATATCTGCTCTTAGTGTTGATGAGTTCTATCGCATTTCCCGTTGTCAAAACACTAAAGCTATGTGGGATGCTCTACAAGTTACATATGAGGGAACTAATAAGGTTAAACAAGCTATAATTAATACACTTAATCAAGAGTCTGGACTCTTTCACATAAAGCAAGGGGAAACCATTGCTCAAATGCAAAATAGATTCTCACAACTTATTAATCATTTAAATTTACTAGGTAATCCTATTTCCAATGCTATTTCTACTAACAAGGTGTTAAGATGACTTACTAGAAATTGGAAACTAAAGGTCACCACGATCAAGGAAGCTAATAATCTTGCAACACTTGATCTCACCATTTTGTTTGTAAAGTTAGAAGAACATGAGCAAGAACTCAATTGCTTGGACAAATATGAAAATAAGCTTGAGAAAAAGAAGAAAGAAAAAGACTCTACTAAGGAAGAAGCAGTGAAGCCTAAAGTTTTCATGGCTTCAAGATCAAAGTACTCAAGGAAAGAGAATTACCATTATGATAGAGAGGTGGATGACAACTATATTTCGAAAGACGAATAAATGAGTCTATTTGTCAAAAGGTATCACAAGTATATAAATAAGAAAAATAAAAAGGGTGACAACAAGAGAATAATTGAATCCAAACGAAAAGATAC
Organism: Vicia faba; assembly: GCA_948472305.1. NCBI lineage: Eukaryota > Viridiplantae > Streptophyta > Magnoliopsida > Fabales > Fabaceae > Vicia > Vicia faba. Next base: position 272,380,113 of record OX451736.1, read on the forward strand.
ACCCTCCAAGGAAGAAGGATACAAAAAGGATGACTTAAACCTTGACAAAGAGAAAAAGAGGAATCGACTCAAGAGTCATAACAAACCTAGGAAAGCCTTTGTAGCTTGGGGGAGTGATGTTGAATCCTCAAGCAATGAATAATCTAATGATGAAAATAATGTAGCAAATGTGTGCTTTTCAACTCATCACAATGACAAGAGAAATAAAGGACACAAATTCTCTAAGTATGATGAAGTGTGCCTATCAGGTCATTATCATGAAGATAAGAAGAAAAGGAAAATAACATCTACAAGTAAAGACACCCATCTTTGTGATCATCATCAAAAAGGTAATAATTACAAGGTAAATTCTTCTCAAAACAATTTTGTAAGTGGAAAGTCTCATCTTGATTCACTTGATGCTTTTGAAAATTTACACAAGGGAGCTATTGAAGCTTTTAAAAGGATGGCCTTAAATAGAAAAATATTTTCTCATCTTGAAGCAAAAACTTTAGAAACTGAAAATAAAATGGAATCTCTAAAGAACTCACTTGTAGTCATTCCTAAGGTAAAAAAAGAAGATGGATGACAATCCATTTAATTTTGGGTGTGATACATGTTATATTTGGCAAAATGAGGTAAGAGACCTTAAAGCTAAAGTAACAAAGGCTCTACAACCAAAGGTTACTTTTTTTATTGATTCAACAAAGTTTAATAAATATTTGAATCCTCCATATGCAAAGTATAGATTTATTGAAAAGAAATAAAAAAGAAAAATTAACAACTTTCGAAATATAATTTATTACTACTGTCGCACAAAGGGACATACCATTGCTAAATGTAAACTTAAGAAAAACTCTACTTCTAGTAGAATTCCTCAATGGGCACCCAAGTGCGGTGATTATGTTACTTACCCTCAAGGATCCAACAATGATCGGGTACCTAGTTTATCTTGTTGAAAATTGTAGGAGAATTGTCTTGATTCTACAAAAAAGCTATATTGCTTCATGAGTAGGTACATCAAGGCAATTAGAAAGTGGCATATTCATATTCTTTTTGACTTAGTGGCAAAATAATTGGATATGCCCTAGAAAAATATCAACAAGTGACTCTTTGATAAAAGATCTTGAACCAATGAGAAGGTGAATATGATGAAACTTGGTCATGCTTGTTCTTATCTCCCTTGCGAAGATTGATGCTCATGTTCTGGAGCTTCATGTGAGATGCTTGTGTTCTGCTCCATTCTTATCGGTGAGGTTGTATTATTTCACTTATCACGACTTCTATAAGTAAAATGGTTCTCTTATCTATTTATGTGCATGAAATATATAAAATACGTTGTTGGTTGAAATCACGATTCTAAATTATCACATGCAAGTATACATGTTATGATTGTAGCAAGTAATAAGTATAAGAGTATCGTACCCACAGGGAGTAAATGCTACTTAGATTTGACATTTTAAAGTTCTATTCTTTCAAATTAAGTATGAGCGAGAAATAATAATGTTGATGGTGATGAGTTCAGTGCTACTTGTAACAAGACTACAAAGGGTGTGAAAAAGAGTGAGTTATAATAAGAGTGATTGAGTTGAGCATAGATCCATTAATATCATTTGTACATTTATGTGTTAAGATTGTGTGGAATCGTGACAGGGAAGGTCAGAATGATCATATAATGTATTTATACAACAATCAAAACATGCATGCAAGGCCAAGGGAACAAATCTTTAAGTCTCACTTATAACCCAAGAATACATCTTTAAATTAGTCTGATTTCCTTAATGGTTGTAGCTTCTTATATCTAAGTAAGCTAGGTCAAGTGAATATATCAATCCTACCTTTTTCAACCATTTTTACTCATGAAGTACGCTTGTTGTTGGATCTCTCTCAATGCCAAGTTGTTACCTATTTCTAAGTTGATCAATCAAAGAAATAAGTTTTGCAAAAAACAACACATGATAAAGCAAGCACTAACCACACATCATATAACATAAACACAACATAATATTAACTTCTCATTGCTCAACTACAAAAGGTTTAGCTCATAGTGAGATGAGTACAAACAACAAGCAAAGCTCTTACAATAAACATCTTAGGACAACTGAAGTTGACAAAAGATATAAACCTAAGAGAAGACTCGAAGGTCTCCTTGAGATGGATAGTCTTCACGAGACAACTTCAGTCATGCCACTGCTCGCCAGTTAGCACCAGAATGGATGAGGAAAGAAGACTCTCTCACACTTTGCAATTCAAACACACAAACTCTTTATGAATATTTCTTTCAGTAGCAAAACTCTTTCTCTCTTCAGCTAGCTTCTCTTTATATAGGCCAAGGATTAGGGTTTGTATCTTGCATTGGATCATGGGTTTTTTCTTATGAATCATATTGATCAGTGCATTTTGATGCATATCCTTCCACGATTGTACTAATGCATTTATTTAGTTTATTGTGTTTATTTTTATGTTTTAATATGTTTTGCTAATTTATTTTATTTTTGCATTTAATTAATTTTCGTATTTTATTTTCAGCAACTGCAGCTTTCGCAGAAAAATTCATAACTAATTCTACAAAAATCAGATCGAGGCGTTTGACCATGCGTTGGAAAGCTAAGAAAATGGCTTACAACTTTCTAGTTTTGGCCAGAAGCTGATTCAAAGTGCAGAAAGGTTGAAAAAGTCGTTGAAGTTGCAGCTTTAGACTTTTAAGTTTTGGGTTAGTAGTTTTGGGCCTGGGTTATGTTTTCAACCCAGTTGGTTTGTAAACCGAATGGATTGTTCCTCTTTAACCTGGGGGCAGCCGCATAACGGGAATTGATCACGTTTTTACTATAGACAAAGGGATAAAACAATTTTGTACGAATGAGAATGGAGAACTAATCCGTTAGAGTTGATCTGCTGTAACTTGGTTTCCAAAACTTGAGGTTAATATAATTTACAATTCAATTTCTATTCATATCAGTTTTGCCTTTTATATTCGTTTGCTTAATTCGAATTATCTTAGAGTAATCTTGTTGGTTCGATTGACTTATGTTTCCCAATTATAATTGCGTTATATCGTATGCTTAATTCGTCATTTCGTTTGTTGATTAACCGTTTGCTTAATTCGGTGAAAAGGGAACATCATTCTTATTTTTTTCATTCTCGCTTGTTGGATGAAATTGTGATCGAATTTGAATAGGAATCTACTTAGGGAAGTTAAATTGTATTAATCGATGATAGTAGGAACCCGAAAGAGTAGATCGACTTATTTCATAATCACTTATTTTAAGCGCTTATTTTCTGTTTTTTTTTTATAAATCGTCCTTAAAACCAAACCCCCCCAATTCGATTTCTGTTGTTTAATAAAATCAAGAATCCTTGTGAGAACGATATCCGAGTTACAGTTGTCGCTATATTACCGTTTCGCAAAAACATTCGTTTGATCTGCGCGCGACAGCGTATCAAATTGGCGCCGTTGTCGGGGATTCTTGTTTTTATTAACTGGTATTATAGTCATAGGTTTAGTGCTCTTGTTATTTTTTTTCTTGGTTTTTTTTGTTGTTTTATTGTGTTTGTTGATTTTTAGGGTTGTAATTTCGGTTGCAGTATAGTTTTTCAGTCTACCAGGTAAGGTTGAAACCTACTATTTCGATTTGCTCTGAATTTTTTCATGAAATTCCGAAAAAAATCTACGAACAGTACTCCTTTAGAATAAAATTCTAAAAGATTTTGGCCCTCAAAATCGCAAATTCATCTTTTTTTTTCTATTTTTAACGAATTTTTTACTGTTTTCATAAAGTCGAAAAAAATCGAAAAAATTCTCAAAATTATTATTTTTCCTAATTAGATTAAATCTGGTGTTATTTTATTTTTCTGAATTTTATTTAATCGATTTCCTTCATTGTGTTTGTTTTTTATTATTAGGGACATTGTTGGCATTTTGAACATTGTTGCTGCATTGTTGTGTATTAGTCCTGGCCACTAGGTCTTGCTGTTCTGAATTTGTTGCTTTTGATCCTGAAGTAGAGAAAACCTTGCACACACGGTGTAGAAAAGTCCAGGCTACCACTAGTTCACCACCCACAATTGAGTCTGATTCTGAGTCTAACTATTTGCATAACTTGTTTGCTTCAAATTCTGAATTTGTTTTTGATATGGCTGACCAAAGAACCTTAAGGCAATTGGCTTCCCCTGATGTGAATTATAATGGCATGTGTATTGAATATGATAATGTTGCTGTTCCTTTTGAATTAAAATCGGGTTTAATACACTTGTTGCCCAAGTTTAGTGGTCTTGCAGGTGAGGATCCACACAAACATTTGAAAGAATTTCAGGTCGTGGCTTCTACACCATTGAAGCCTGAAGGGATCACTGAAGATCACATCAAACTTCGAGCTTTTCCTTTTTCATTACAGGGTGCGACAAAGGATTGGATATACTATCTTGAGCCAAATTCAATCGCAAGCTGGAATGCTCTGAAAAAAGTGTTCTTGGAGAGATATTTTCCTGCCTCTAGAGCTGCCTCAATAAGAAAGGAGATTTATGGTATTAGACAAGGCAATGAGTCGTTTACTGAGTATTGGGAGAGATTCAAACACTTGGTATCTAGCTGCCCTCAACACCAGATTACCGAGCAACTACTTATCCAGTACTTTTATGAAGGTTTGTTACCGATGGATAGGAACATTCTTGATGCTGCTAGTGGTGGAGCACTTGTCGATAAAACTCCAGCTGCTGCCAAAGCCCTTATTGAAAATATGTCTCTTAATTCTCAATAGTTTACCACTAGAGACAATTATGTTCAAAGCAAAGGCGTGGATCAAATTCAGGTTTCTTCCAACAAAGCTTTAAAGACCAGAATTGACGAGCTCATTGCCTTAGTCAAACAACTGGCAGTAACAAAACCTCAAACATCAAATGTGTGTGGTATTCGTACTTCTCATGAGCATCCGACCGATACTTGTCCTATTATGAGAGACGAGTCCATTGCTGAGCTGCCTCAAGCTTATGCAGCCAACCTTTACAATCAAAACAGGTACAACAACACTCCTGACCTGTCCACCAACAAATACCATCCCAATTGGAGGAACCATCCCAACCTTCGATATGGAAATCCACAAACTAGCCAACAACAAAACCCACCCCAAGTGGCTGTCCCTGCACCTTCGGGACCATCCTTAGAGGATCTTGTCAAACAAATGGCTATCAATAACCTTCAGTTCTAACAAATGACCGATTCTAGCATTTATACCTTGCACACACAGATGGGATAACTTGCTACTCAAATAAACGCCATGCAATCCCAAGGGTCAAACCAACTTCCAGCCCAAACAGTTGTCAATTCGAATGGTCCTAATGCTAATTCCAGTGCAATTTCTTTGAGATCTGGAAAGGTTACAAAACCAGCTCCTGAAAAAAATAAAAAATTTATTGAGGTAACATCTGAACCTTCTCCTTCTGAATCTGTTTCACCTGAACTTTCCTCACCTTCTTCTGTTGCGGTGGAAACTGAAAAAATTAAAGAAAAAGAGTATGTTCCACCAGTTCCCTTCCCACATTGAGTTATGAAAAATAAAAGAATTGAGGAGGGAGAGAAAGAAAGAGAGATATTGGATGTTTTTCGAAAAGTCGCGGTAAACATTCCGCTTCTTTATGTGATTAAGCAGGTTCCTAAGTATGCTAAGTTTCTGAAGGATTGGTGTACCAACAAGAGGAGGATTAAGGGAAGTGAAAGAGTCAACTTAGGAAGAAATATTTCTGCTTTTATTCAGCCCAAACCTTCATCCGAAAAGGTTGTAGGCGAGCAAAATGTTTCAGCCCTCACTACTCAGGTTCTGCCACAAAAGCAGAAGGATCCAGGAACATTTACTATTCCTTGCATCATTGGGAATAATAAATTTGAGAATTGCATACTTGATTTGGGAGCGGGAATTAATGTGATGCCTACTTCTGTTTATAATAACCTTTGTCTTGGTCCTTTGCAGCATACAAGTTTAATCATTCAATTGGAGAACAGGAGCAACACTCGCCCCGCCGGCGTAGTCGAAGATGTCCTTGTTCAAGTTAAAGATTTTATTTTTCCTGCTGATTTTTATATTCTAGACATGGAAGGAGAAACAAAATCCAGCAGAGCTCCCATCATTTTAGGAAGACCGTTCATGAAAACGGCAAAAACAAAAATTGATGTTGACGATGGAACCATGTCCATGGAATTTGGTGACATTATCGCAAAATTCAACATTTTTGATGCCATGAAACATCCCCTGGAGGAGAATTCCATTTTTCACATTGAGTTGATCTCTAGATTGGCTGATGACACTTGTTCTGAATTATTTTCCATTGATTTTCTGTCTTTATCTAGATTTGATGATGTTTACGTGTGTTCTGATTATACTGACAATAACTTGTGTGTTGTGTATGCTGAGATTGATGCTGCCTTGCAAGCTGATGTGTTTCCTACAGGTGAAGTTGTTATTGATGAATCTATTTTTGTAGCTGATGCCCTTGACATCCTTGCTGCCCCAGACACTCCACCCATAGAGCAGCCCCCGTCCTTAGAGCTGAAACAACTCCCTGAAAACCTGAAATACGCTTATTTCATTTTGAAGAAGCATATCTTTGATCCTGGAATAAAAGACGAAGGCACTAATAAAAATTTCAAGTTCAATGGATATTACCCAAAGCTACTCTATGAGAGCCCCACTTTGGAAGAAGAGAATGTAGAAGATCTCTCGTCGGGAAAGGCTACTTATGCGATCATCTATCCGCCTTGACTCCTCGAGTGTGTTCTTTCCTCTCTCTCCTCTCCCTTATTTTATGCTTGTTTCTTTCATTAAGGACAATGCTTGCTTTAAGTGTGGGGGAGGGAATCCTTTGTTTTCTTTGCTTTTGTTCGTTGTTTTATTTTCAGTTATAAAAAAAATAAAAAATATGCATCTTTTTAAAAGTTTTGGGTTATAGATTAATATGAGGTTAGTTGTGGAGACTTGGGAAAAGCTCACAAGATCGGTATCGTCTTAACACTGTAAGTCTCCTGCATATGGAAATTGATTTGAATTCTTATTATGTATTAGCCTTGAATTCTCACTCTCTAATAGCTCTTGAGTAGTTTATTTCAGCAGTCAGCACCATCTCACACACTCTACGCAAGGAAGCCGATGAATATAAGTGAGTGTTCCGAAAAAAAGTGTTTTAAAAAGAAAAAGAAAAAAGGAATGCACCTTCTAAGTTTGGTGACCCTCACCCGGTCACTTAACCCAACGGTCGTAGTGCCTACAAAAAAGTTTTTTAAGAATAAGACTCGTTGTTAGTTGGTTCAGCGGTTTCTGGTGCTGAACTTGGTAGGGCGGATTACGGTCCGATCCCCCACAACTGCAACTGAGTAAGCAGAGGTTATGCCATGTAAGTACCAGAACCCCGTGCAAAAAAGGATCAGAGTCACTAACCGGTCACTTTGTTATGAGTGTGTGGAGATAACGGGCTTAATGTGATTGCGCCAGAATGAAAAAGAAAAAAAATGAGGATGAGTAAGTTAGGCTTTTGCATAATAATATGATTCATATTGGTTTGTATATTCAGGAGGCAAGACTAGTGTTCCTACGATATCCTTAGTGTACGAGACTAGTACCTGTTGATGCAATCTTGACCGAAGATGAATTTGTAGCCTAGGATGAGTAATTGATGATGCTTTTGCGTTTCTTTTGATTGCATTTTGCTCGGAGTGCAAAAGTTCAAGTGTGGGGGAACTTGATCAGTGCATTTTGATGCACATCCTTCCACGATTGTACTAATGCATTTCTTTAATTTATTGTGTTTATTTTTATGTTTTAATATGTTTTGCTAATTTATTTTATTTTTGCATTTAATTAATTTTCGTATTTTATTTTCAGCAACCGCAGCTTTCACGGAAAAATTCATAACTAATTCTACAAAAATCAAATCGAGGAGTTTGACCATGCGTTGGAAAGCTAAGAAAATGGACTACAACTTTATAGTTTTATCCAGAAGCTGATTCGAAGTACATAAAGGTTGAAAAAGTCGTTAAAGTTGCAGCTTTAGACTTTTAAGTTTTGAGTTAGTAGTTTTGGGCCTGGGTTATGTTTTCAACCCAGTTGGTTTGTAAACCGAATGAATTGTTCCTCTTTAACCTGCGGGCAGCCGCATAATGGGCATTAATCATGTTTTTACTGTAGACAAAGGAAGAAAACAATTTTGTACGAATGGGAATGGAGAACTAATCCGTTAGAGTTGATCTACGGTAACTTGGTTTCCAAAACTTGAGGTTAATATAATTTACAATTCAATTTCCATTCATATCAATTTTGCCTTTTATATTCATTTTCTTAATTCTAATTATCTTAGAGTAATCTTGTTGGTTCGATTGAATTATGTTTCCCAATTATAATTGCGTTATATCGTATGCTTAATTCGTTATTCCGTTTGTTGATTAACCGTTTGCTTAATTCGGTGAAAAGGGAACATAATTCTTATTTTTTTTCATTCTCGCTTGTTGGATGAAATTGTGATCGAATTTGAATAGGAATCCGCTTAGGGAAGTTAAATTGTATTAATCAATGATAGTAGGAACCCGAAACAGTAGATCGACTTATTTCATAATCACTTATTTTAAGCGCTTATTTTCTATTTTTTTTATAAATCATCCTTAAAACCAAACCCCCCAATTCGATTTCTGTTGTTTAATAAAATCAAGAATCCTCGTGAGAACGATATCCGAGTTACAGTTGTCGCTATATTACCGTTTCGCAAAAACACTCGTTTGATCCGCGCGCGACAGCGGATCACATATCAAGACCAAATGGATTAGTGCAAAAACACCAACAACTACTAGACAAAACAAAGAAGTTGTACAAAATGGAACAATGGAGGGAGACAAGGTGGCGTGTGGCAGATTCCACAGTAGGCGTAAACGGTGTTGTCTGACTAAAGCAAGGTACAACTGTACCATATTTTTTCTTCTAACTACTCCACTACCACCTTTTCAATTTGAATAACTTTATCCTCTTTTTCTGCACCATCAAGTTTTCCCTCCTTTAATTCTCCTTCCACGCTTTCCTTCAGTCCAACAACTTCCCTTATTGAAATTCTCTTGCCTAATAATTCTTCTTTAAATTTCCAGCTTGTGCAACTTGCAGTAGTCTAGCTCTGGCTTGCCTCTGCTCGACTATGCTAACCTTTGTTCACACAAAAACACAATTAAAAGCTATAAAGGGGAGCACCTATTATGCTCCACACAAAAAATTGAATTAACTCTAAAATGCATGAAATTAACTAAAAAGAAATTAAAATACTTAAATATAAAACAAGCAAAGACATGAATTAATTCATAAAGTATGTGTTAACACACCCCCAAACTTGAATCATTACCTGTCCTCAGGTGACGTAACAAGCAAAGACAATCACAACAACTTCAAGCAACTACCCCCTCTTTTATCAGATCCTATCCTTACAAAACTCAGAGTTATCCTCCTAGGGACAGTCTTAAAGACAAATACTACTCAGTACTTGGGCTCAATCTTAATTGTGTGTGTGTTCTTTATATTACCAACACTCCCTGTTACGATAGAGCTTTTCTGTTAAGTTAGTCAGCCTAATATCAAATTTTTCTTGTTTTTCTCCAACTTCCAACTTAGTGTGTGTGTGTGTGTGGGGGGGGGGGGGGGGGGGGTTAACTTGTTCTTGAACCTACACCTAGGACAACACTTTCTTTCATTCAGAGTCTTTTGTAGTTGCCCCTCTTTCTTTTAAATGATATCACTTATCTATGAGTCAATTTTGTTACCAATGATGGGGAAAACTATCGTTCCTCTAGTTTCATGCATAGGAACAAGACTTTGCTCTTCCAGTTTCGGGAACATGAGCTTTTTCTCCATACACAGGCACATGAACTTTAATTGAGAAGTGCTTTTTGGAAACTTCCTACACACCTTTGTATGATTAATTTTATTTTAATGCAGTGCTCCCGGAGTGTTCCCATCATTTTAATAAAAGTATTTACCACCACAACTAAACTTTATAGCTAATAGAAAAAAATATCAATCTATCCTACAAGCTTCCTACTTCCCAGACTACTAAAGTCACAACAGGGGTTGTTAGTAACAGAAAACTTAGTGCAAAAGATACTCCTCAAGTCTTTGTCTCCTGAATTTAAGGCCCAATAGAATTTTCCCCAAGTGTGTTCAAATGGTATGTTCTGAGGGGAGTGTTTCTCAACTTTGTTCATATTGTCCTTATTTATTATTATTTTTTAACAACACAAAACAAAAACTAAACTACGATTAAAAGAAAAAAACAGTTCATTAATAAAATAAAAGGGCTGCAAGCATCCACTTAAAACAACAACATTAATCAAAGGCTGAAACAACCATTAAAACACAAAAACAACAGAATTAAAAGCAACAAGATTATGAAATGATAAGATGATTAGTTGAGTCGATTCACGACTCTAGCCACCATTCCCCCATACTTAAAGTAAGGACATTGTCCTCACTGTTCAATAGAATGGATGAGGTGTGCCTCTTTTCTCAAATATTACAAGCTAGGCACGAAGCCTACTGCTCTTCCTGGATGGCTTCTTCAAGGTGGGATCTTATTTTGCTTTCTTCCTAGCCTTCTTCTAGGAAAGCTCTGGAAGATTGGGTTTCACATTGGCAGTCTTGACTCGGGACTTCTTTGGAGGTGCGTTGGTTGTTATTGGAGTCTTGCCTGGGGTTGGTCCTGTGGCATTCTTACAAGTTGAACATGTGGTGCTGGCCTTTACAGGCCCCTTAACCTTCTTGGGAGTGACTTCAGGAGTCACATCATCACCCGAGTTTTCAGGAGTCTTCTCAGATTGGTCCAATTCTTTCGTACTATCAGAGAGATATCCTTCTTTCTCCTCCTCTACTTCTTCAGCTTTCTCATTAGGACCTTCCTCAGCTTCACTCACAACAGCTTTAGTTTCATTTTCTTCCTCCTCATCTTCGCTCGAGTCTTCCTCAGTCACGACAACTGTTTCCTTCATCTCAATATCTCCCTCTTCCTTGGCATCCCCCTCCTTCTTAGCTCCAGTCTCCACTTTTTCTTCATCAACTTTTTCACTGGTTCCTCCTCTAACTCCTTCACAACTTCCTTAACACTCTTCTTTTCGACCTTCTTAGATTTTTCCTTTTCAGGAAGTTCTGCTCGAAACTCCTTCTTGTCCTTGGCCGCTTGTTTGATCATATTGTTTAGAGTCTCATCATCATCAGATTCTGATTCTTCTTCCACCACCTATTTTTCTTCCACATTCTTTTTCTTTGGCACCACCTTCTTGGCTGGTGCTTCACCCTTGATCTTCTTATTTTTCTTCTTCGGTGAGTCATCCATATGTACGCCTTGAGTGGACGTGCCAGGGTCTCTTACAACAGTAGGTGAAAGATAGAAAAACACAAGAAAGGGGGTTTGAATTGGGGTTTTCAAAAATTAAGGCTATAAAACATGTTGGTTATCCTGGTTCATTTTGAACTCAAAATACTCCAGTCTACCTGCCAAGGTGATTTCGCCTCTCTCAATTGAGGTCTTAATCCATTAATCATAAATGATTACAATTCACGAAGATAACTGTCAACGTCTTCTTGAGATCAAACCACAACTTGGTTTCTCAAGGAAATACAACTAAAAATAATTATACAACGTGTTTGAGTTTTCTTCTAACAAGCTTTATCACAACTGTGATGTTTACACAAATTTGTAGCACAATTATAATTCAAGAGATGAAAATAATAGAGAGTTTAGGTTGCTCTTGTTTGATATGCGTGTGTGTGTTATGTTGATCCATCTTCATCGTCTCCTTTAAATAGAATAAGTATTTGATCCATTGGAGACATAATATTCTGATTTTGGAAGGTTGTTGATTTGAGATTTGATTTTCTTTTAAAAATACAGATCTTGTTCCAGCCATAATGTTTTCAGCCGTTACTTTAAAAATTCCATTAATGTGATGTCAGATCTACGCCATCTCAAAGTATCTTTGAGCTAATTGCTTGTAATCAGAACTTTGAATATGATAGTTATGTTTGAAGCTTCTTTGTTCTTTCAGAACTTTATATATCAGAGTCTAACCTGCAACTTGGTGCTTCAGAAGTTTGACTGTCAGCATCAAAACTTCTCTTTCTTGTGTGTTGTTTTAGCTTCGCTTCAGAGCTTCTTATATGTTCTTTTTCTTCAAAGCTTCATATGTAATTTTCCACGTCATTAATTTTCTTGCTTTCATCAGAACTTCTTTGTAAATTTAATTACATGATTATAGTGCATAATTATTCTTCACAATAATTATGTATTTGTTATCATCAAAACTAATAATTGGATGTAGAACCAAACTATGTTCTAACAATCTGTCCCTTTTTGATGATGACAAAACTTACATATTTTGATGAGCAATTTATAATTTTTAGAAGATAAAAATTTCAGATTCTCCCCCTGAGTTGAATACTCAGATAAAATTTAAATAAAAGAGTAGATACTTCCCTGAAAAGATATTAGAGCATATGATGGAAGTTCTGAGAAGCCTATGTTGAAGGCTGGTAAGGCATACCACCATTTTAGAGTGATACTTTCCCTGTTAGCTTTCAGAAACATTAAAACAAAAGTTATGTTATTTGAAATGTTTGAGACTTAGTCCATAATTGTTTATATCAAAATATCTCAATTTCTCCCCCTTTTTGTCATAAATAAAAAATAAATGAAAACACGTAATGAGAGCAAGAAAGTTATTCATTTAAAGTAGAGGAAAATACAATGAGAAAAAAAAACAAACATAAGTTAACCAAAAAGAATAAGAACAAAAGAAACAAAAGACTAGATTTAAGGTTGTGTAGGTGGAAGACGTGTGAACAATGCTTCCAGAAGACCTTTGATCTGGTTGTTGGCTTCTTCTTGCTTACCCAACATTCCCTTGATATCTTTGTTGGTTTCATCTTGTTTATCCAACCTTTCCCTAACAGATTCATTCTCTTTCTTCAATTCCTCTAGAGTTTTCAGCATAAGAGAAGTTGGAGCCATTTCTTCAGCAGGGACCGTTTCTTTAACATTCATACTAGCAGAAGATTCTTCAATATATTTTCCTTTGTATTGAAAGATGACCACCGATTGAGGTTCAGGAGATGATTCTTGAGTTTCTGGTTTGTGTGAGAATTCCCAGGGAGTGTTGTCCAGATGAAGAAGAGGTTTCCTTACCCATAGCTTCATCACTTATTCCTTGAAGATGTTCAGCTGATCATAGAAGTTCTGTTGAGAAATCTCGTAGCTTAGCTCCTTCATGTTAAGAGATTCAAAGTTAAACCATTTTCTTACATACTTTTGAAATCAACCATAAGTTCACATAGAACTTCAAGATTATCGACAAGAGTGAGGAGATTCCTTTCTGGTTCAGCATATTTTTCTTCGATAGGAACATAGGATGAAACAAGGATGGTGGTTTAAGAAGCGGGATCTTGAGAAGATTGTTGTTGATGAGAAGAGGAATCCATTTTTCACAAATCTTAGGGTTTTATAAGAAAAGAGGAAAAAACAAGTTCGAAGAAAACAAATAGTGAGTGAAAGATGTGGTGAAAAGTGATTGTGAGAGAGGTGAATAAATAGCTAACAGAAAGAAAAGAAACATGAAATTAATTTCAATTAAAAAATAAACATACTGATAAAAAGAAATAAATGGTTTATGACAAAGGAAATAACAAAGATATTTGAAACATTTACCAATGTGACTCGCGCCCCAATGCATCAACTCAACCGTTGATCAATCAGAGTGTGAACACGTGTTCCTTCTCTGATGACGACTTAATGTTTAAGATTGACAAATGTTGATGTGGTGAACTGCATGATGCTATCTTGAAATGAAATATTTTGGTTATACGTTCAGATCTTCTAGATAGTTTGAGTCAATTTTCCTTCTCACTTCTGAAGAACTATTGCTTAGATGTTCACAAAAAAAATCATAATATTCTGAGAATTAAGCATCCGGAAATAACACTTTCATTCTGGACATAATTCCATACTGAGATTTTTCAGAACAAAATTAAATATATCTTAAGCAAGTGGTTTTGTAAAAGATGTCAGCCCATTGATGGTCTGTATCTATAAATTTTAAGAAAATAATTCCCTTATGAGTATAGTCCCTAATGAAATGGTGTTTAATTTCTATATGTTTAGCTCTAGAGTGTAAAATAGGATTTTTAGAAAGACAAATAGCAGAAGCATTATCACAGAGGATAGGAATGTTAATCTCGTATATATGATAATCTTCAAGCTGACTTTTCATTCAGAGCATTTGAGTACTGCATCCAGCTGCAACTACATATTCAACTTCAGCAGTTGATAGTGCAATGGTGGATTATCTTTTACTGGACCAGGATATTAAGTTGTCTCCCAGAAACTGACAGCTTTCAGAAGTGTTTTTTCTTTCTATTCTATCTCCAGTAAAGTCTGCATCATAGTATCCTATTAATTTATATTTTCTGGATTTTCTATAGCAAAGACCAAGATTAGTAGTATCTTTCAGATACCTGAAAAGTCGCTTAACTGCTGTTAAGTGAGATTCTTTAGTATCTGATTAAAATCTAACACATAGGCGAATGCTATTGAGAATATCAAGTCTTTAAGTTTTTAAGTAAATGAGAGAACCAATCATACCTCTGTAGAGCTTCTGTTCTACTTTCTTACTTACCTCATCCTTATCCAAAATACATGTAGGACGCATTGGAGTTTTGGATGGCTTACTTCCTGACATGTCAAATTTCTTCAAAAGTTCTTTAACATAGTTGCTTTGATGTATAAAGGTTCCTTTTGGAGTATGATTAATTTGAATTCTCATAAAGAACTTGAGTTCTCCCATCAGACTCATTTCAAATTCTGCCTGCATAGTCTTAGCAAATTCTTTTCCCAGTGAGGCTTTAGTAGATCCAAACATAATGTCATAATGTAAATTTGACAAATCAGAATGTCATTTTTAAATGTTTTACAGAATAAAGTTGTGTCCACTTTCCCTATAGTAAATTCTTTTTTTAAGAGAAAGTTACTGGGTCTTTCCTACCAAACTCTGGAAGCTGTTTCAAACCATATAATGATTTCTTAAGATTATAAGCATACTCTGGATATTTTGTGTTTTCAAAGCCAGTGGGTTGGTGCATATATACTTCCTCATTAATGTAACCATTTAAAAAGGCACTTTTAACATCCATCTGATAGAGAGTGATGTCATTATTTACAACAAGTGAAATTAAAAGTATGATAGATTTTAACCTGGCGACTGGAGCAAAGGTCTTTGTATAGTCTATCCCTTCTTGTTGACTATAACCTTGTGCAACTAGTTGTGCCTTATTTCTGACGACTACTCCTTGTTCACTTAGCTTATTTCTGAAGACCCATTTAGTTCCAATGATATTAAAGCCTTTTGGTTTCGGAACTATATCCCATACATCGTTTCTGGTAAATTGATTTAGTTCTTCATGCATTGCAAGTATCCAATCATTATCTTGAAGTGCTTTGTCTATGGAGGTTGGTTCGATCAGAGATACCAAACCCATGAGAGACTCTTCAGTATTTCAGAACGTAGATCTTGCTCTGATGGGATCATCCTTCTTTCCTAGAATCATATCTCCAGGATGTGCTAATATGCTTTTGGACTATCTTTTCTGAATGGGTTCTTCAAAAGTTTCTGTAGTGTTGGTGTTGATGTCTTTTTCTGCATTGGACTGAGTTTCTAAGCTTTTATCTTCAGAAGATGTGTCTTAAGTACCTGTAATTTGAACTTATATATTTGAAAAATGTTCAACTTACTTTGACTTTTGAGAGCCAAACTTATCATCAAATCTGACACTAATGGATTCTTCCATAATTCCCGTTTCTGTGTTATATACTTTATAACCTTTTAAGCATTCAGAGTATCCTAACATAAAACACTTTTGTGCCTTAGAATCAAACTTGTTCAGATGTTCTTTGGTGTTCAACATATAACAGATACATCCAAATTGATGGAAGTAAGAAATGTTGGGCTTTCTGTTCTTCCACAGTTCATATGGAGTCTTTTCCAGAATAGTTCTTATGGATATTCTGAATGTAGCACTTTGTGTTAACTGCCTCTGCCCAAAAGTGTTTAGAAATGTTAGTCTCATTGATCATGGTTCTAGCCATTTCTTGTAAAGTTCTATTCTTTCGTTCTAAAACTCTATTTTATTGAGGAGTTCTAGGACAAGAGAAATAATGAGAAATGCCATTTTCATTAAAAAAAAACTTTTCAAAACTTTTATTTTCAAACTCTCCACAAGATCACTTCTGACTTTTACAATTCTAAACTCTTTTTCATTCTAAACTTGGTTACAAAAAGTAGAGAACACAAAGTGTGACTCGTCCTTGTGTCTTAAGAAATTTAACCATGTCCATCTCCTATAGTCATCTATGACCGCTAATCCATACTTCTTACCCCTGATGGATGCAGTTTTCATTGGTCTAAACAAATCTATAGGCATAAGTTCTAATGGTCTAGAGGTAGAAACGACACTTTTAGATTTGAAAGATGGTTTTGCAAACTTGCCTTTTGACATGCTTCACACAGAGCATCTGAGCTGAACTTCAAGTTAGGAAGTTGTGATGCGGTGGGAGAAATGACTTGAGGTTTTTGCGTTTGTGTTTGCAAATGTTGCGGTTAGCAAGAGTCGCCACCGACTTTTCTTTTATCTAAAAGGAAAGGTAAAAAAGCACAGGAAAGACCTTTGAGATGTTTTCTTGAGTTCGGGGGGTAGATTATGAAAAGGGAAGGTGCTAGCACCCTTTTCATCCATGGTTTTCCATGGTCTCTTAGTTACTTGTTTAGATCATTTGCTTTGCTTTGAAATTGTTTGAAATGGTGCTTGGTGTGGTTTTGAAATTATTTTGAAAAGAGGCCTTTGTTTAGGCAATCTTTGTAATGATTATCGTTCGTAAGAATGTATACAAAGATGTTTGTCTTTTGAAAAATGTTTCAATGTTTTGTAAGATGTTTTGAAATGTGTGTGTTTGTTTTTGAAAATAGCAAGGATTGTTTTGAAATGGAGCAAGTAACTTGAAACTATCTACCTACTCAAATGTCTTTCTTATTCATTTTTATTCCTTTGACATTGTTGACTTACCATTGATTTGGTAAGCAACCCTATCTTTGGATGTAAACGGGACGGGCGTGGGTCATCGTATGACCATGATAGCAATGTTGCCAAGTATCTTAGTAATTTTTGAGGGACCAAGATCATTTTGTTTTAGGCAACCTTTGTTTAGAGTCATCGAGGGACTATGATCTTATATTGTTTTGTTTTGCCAAGATATTTCGCATGCGTAACATGGCCATTTTGTTTTTAGGCAACCAAGTGGGAGAAACCCTAAGGGTGCTTGTGTGCAATGTGTGTCATTTTTCATGCTTTTGTCTTGCATTAGGTTTTCTATTTGTTTTGTTTTTGGTTCTTGTCATGCAAACCCTAGTTTACTAAACATGGTATATGAAAGCAATAAATTGCGTAAATGTAAACTAAGCTATTACAACAATTATTATGGGAGGGGGGATACAAGTTTTTTAATGGGGATATTGCACAAGTATAAACCTAAAAATACTATTACAACCCAATCGAATATTGTGCGCATTAAATAAATATACAAATATTAAAATGCAATGCAAAATGTATTTATGTAAAAAATGTTTTGTATTTAATTTTTGCATGAGAAAATGATTTAAATTAAACCCTAAAAAAATAAGGAAATATAATTACTATTTTTGGAAAGGGATGAAACCCTAGTTTTCAATTAAAAGAAAATACATATTTCAATTTAATATTTTGTCCATTTTTTGTACAAGAAAATAATAAATAATATTGTATATAAATATTGAAAATTAAGTATGTATGAAAATAAATATTTTATGTGTATAAATAATATAATAAAAAAAATGTTAAGTATTTTTTAAATGTATTTACAAATTTAAGAAGATAAATTCTATAAACTATTTTTTTATGCAATAAATAATAAAAAAATAAAATAAAAATGCAAAAAGTAAAGAAATTATTTTTCATGATTTTTATGATTCAGAAAAAATAAATAAAAATAATAAATATAAAAAGAATAAAAATAAATATGAAAAATAAAACAAATATGCCAGGGGGTGCAAATAGTGGTCAGGGGTGTGTGAAAATCAAAAACAGAAGGCCCAAGGCGCCAAAGGCCCAGGCGCTTCATCCCTTTCCTCTAGCTTCTTCTCCTTCGCGCGTTCTGAGTTCAAATCTTTAACTTTCACATGCTTGCACAAAAACAAAATCTCATAACATAAAACATGTAGCATTTAATCTCACGATTCCAACCATATAAAATTTGTAACCTAACTCTAAAAGATCAAGGAGAATTTTAATGGCCCTAATTTGTGACCTAATTTTTTCATGAACTTCAAGCTTCAAATTCTCACAGCATAGTTAATATAAATGATAAGTATGCATATGTACAGCTTCACCATGTTATGGACTACATCTTTTATTCATAAATCGTGGCTTGAGGATGCCTATTCAGAGAGTTAAAGTTTTGAAAAATACCTCCTTCAGTTGGATTTAGATAGAGAAATGTAGGGACTTTGATGGAGGCCTAAGGATCATGTGAGCTTCCTTGAACTTCCTTCAAGCTACTCCAATGCTTAACTGGATTTGTGGATGGCTGAAACTCTTTGCACAAGTCAAGTTGCAAGCTTCCAAAGTGAAAATGGAAATGACTGAAACAGGGCTTACAGAAGCAGGGCAAGGGCTTGGATAGCTTTGGTAGGATGCTTATGAAGTGTTTGAAGTGTCAAGCCACAAAACGCACAAGCCAAAAATGTGTTGGCTATGGTTTTGCAGAATCTGTGAGTTTTGGCAGAAAAACAGAGTTTTTGAGTTTGAGTGAGTTCTAGCTTCAATGCCATCATGTTCTGGCTTGTGATAAGTTTGTGAATATGTATAGAAATGACACAAAGGTCAAACCTCACTAGCTGTACAAGTTCTAGCACCTTTTGTAAATTTTCTTGGATTTTAAGTAAAGTGAAATGACAAATGCAACATGCTTGTACTGGCTACCTCAAGGGATTATAAGAGTTGTTATACATTGCTTGAGACGTGTGGAAATTGTTTGCATCAAAGAGACAGGTCCAAGGCTCAAGATGGACAAAGTTGCAAACTCACCTTTATGAAAATGACATTGTAACCTTTTGGCCAAAAATGGAAACATCTCTTGTACAATGCTTCAAAAGTGAAAATAAAGCCTTTAACCTCTGAGTTTGCATTTAATTATGGAGTGTAGAGTGATTTTAGGACCTGTAAAGCAATGTACAAACAACATGGATTGGATTTGCAACTTGATGCCTTGTAAAAATGGCTTGATCAAAAGTGATAAAGTGCCAACTTCTCTTCTTCGATTCTCCCTAACCAAAAATGATCTTGGAGAGTTCTTGGACATTTTGGAAAGCTTGCAATGTGATCTATAATCCATATTTGAAATGAATTTTGAGATACCTCTTGGAACTAGGTGAAAAATATCCATGAAGTTGGGTCCAAAACCTGCCTAAATTAGGGCAAAATTTCACTAAGTTATTTAGTTCATGGACCTATGTTTACAAATTCATAACTTGAGATCCAAGCATCTTTTGGGAAAGGTTTGTGAAGAAAAGTTGTAGATTTCATGGAGGACTAAAACTTTCATGTTGGAAGTTTTCTTTGAATCAAATTGCATCACGGTGAAAAAGTGGTGGAAAGTTGGAAAAAAAAAAGAAAATTTCCATACTTAGAAAAATTCTAAGTTATGAAATTTTTCAAATTCAAAACCCTAATTTTCAAAATTGGTTTTCTTGGTGAACAAGTTTCATATTTTGACATATCTTGATGAATTATGACCCTTGGCACTTGATTTTGACCAAAAAGTCAAAGTTTGACTTTTCAGTGTTCAGTTGACTTTTGATTAGTTGACTGCAAAATTCATCTGTCAATCCAATGAACTTGAGATATTTTGAACCATGTAATTAGGTCAAGATGATGTCATTGAACCCTTGAAAACATGTTTGAACCCAATTAGTCATTGGCTTGGTTAAAAATCAGAAATTGCCCTTTCTCAGTAAAAATCCTAATTTTGACCATTTTGCCCCTTTGATGATTTGATCAAATTTCTTGAGGAGTTGTGATCCAAACTTGATCAAATGGTACATATGAGTCTAAAATGTTGATGTGGATAAAAAATTATGAAGTTTGACTGTAAATTGGCCATGGTTGACTTTTCCCCCAATACAGCTGATTTTTAGGTCAACTGCCCAATTGATTGATAAAAAATGAGATTCAAGGCTTGAAACTTAACATGAGAAATATTAGGGGTCCAACATGATGTATGAAAGTCACATGAAGCATTGATGGTCCAAAAATACTTGTGCAAACTCAAACCCTAATTTTAGGCTATCAGTGCAAGATGAGATGTCTTGAGCTGACCAAACCCTAATCCTGTCTTGAGTCCAAGAAGTCTTGTGAGAAATGTCTCGATAAATGAGAGGGAAAATTTTGGGGTACAACAGCTGCCCCTGTTCAATCTTCTTGAACCTAAAGAGTTAGATTGGCGAGTTTTGCCGTTCGTGACTCGAAGGTAAAAGATGATTGGACACTAGAGTGCCCATAAATTTGCACTCGTCAAAAATGTAGTCGAGGGAATGAGCTTAAAGATGCCATTTGGAGAGGTGATATAATCTTGTTAGAGATGGGCTTGTAGATGCCATCCAAGAGTGTTTGCTGAGTTGTACGTTATAAGTTAGAAGAATAAGTATCAGAATTGTATCCGCGTCTGGAACGTATCTGAGTTGTATCTGGATACTTGAAATCTGAATGAGAAACAGAATAGCATCCGTGTCTGGAGCGTATCCGTACTATATCAAGAGTGTGAAATATGAATTTGAATAAGTATCAGAATGACATCTGTATCTGGAGCGTATCTGAACTGTATCTTGAAGTTGAGGTCTGAATGAGTAACAAAATAGCATCCGCGTCTGGAGCGTATCTAAAATATATCTGAGATCTGAATCTGAATGAGTAACAGAATTGCATCCTCGTCTGGAGTGTATCTAAACTGTAATCTGAGTGATAGAATGGCAACCGTATCTGGAGCGTATCCGCACTGCATCTGAAGTTGAATCTGAACGAGTAACAGAATGGAATCCTTGTCTGGAGCGTATCCGTACTGTATCTTGAGTCGAAAACTGAATGAGTAACAGAATAACTTCCGTATCTGGAGCATATCTGGACTGCATCCGAGATCTGAATATGAATGAGTAACAGAATGACTTCCGTGTCTGGAGTGTATCTGAACTGTATCTGAATAAGAGCCAGCATGGCATCCACGTCTGGAGCGTATCTGAACTCGAAATTTGAATGAGTGACGGAATGACTTCCGTATCTGGAGTGTATCTGTACTGTATTGGAAAGCTGAAACTGAATAAGTAATAGAAAGACTTCCGTGTCTGGAGTGTATCCGTACTGTATCTGATTGCATATTGTTAAACGGTAGCTGTTAATCTTATACTGAAAAGGGTAAAATGTTAGCTGAAACACAAAGTTATGTTGCATGAAATGTATGATGCAATATATGTGTTTTATCAATTTTTATGACATATGGATGTAATGTATGCGCATGTAAGATGATGTGCTGTATTGCTGAGGAAAATAAATCCTTGACTGCTGCCGGAGAAAATAAATCCTTGATTGCTGAGGAGAAAATAAATCCTTGATTGCTGAGGATAAGAAATCCTTGACGACTGTTGGGGATTAAAAATCCTTGATTGCTGCTGGGGATTAAAAATCCTTGACTGCTGAGGATAAGAAATCCTTGGCGACTTCTCCAGGGATATAGGGATCCTTCATGTCTTGAAGTTGGAGTATTGACAAAAGTTCCATTGTGAGCAATGCCATATACTGCTTGAGTAATCTGCTTGGGGAATCCAGAGAAATTGATGACTTCTACTGGGGGTTACACAATAGGAATCCTTGTTCTGCTGGGGCATAAAGAAAACTCTGATGACCTCTGTGAGGAATTAATAAAGAGAATCTTCATTCTGTTGGGGGGCAATGAAAACTTTGTGGGGAAGAAAGCTAATTCCTGTTTGGAAAAAGTTCAGGAGTTTCAGTCGTCTGCCACTCTACTGGGGAATTATCCTAGGTTGGGGAGAGACAAAAGTTAACTGTTATCTGGTTGATTTTCAAGCTTCAAGATGACTTGCTGGGGAATTTGAAGAAACTGAATGGTTTCTGCTGGGGATTGGTAGTTTGAAGTTTTGGCTCCGCTGGGGATCTAGATGATGTACTGTAGGGATTGCTCACGGAATAGCCTAAAGACGTTTTCCTATCCTTTCAGTCTGTCATTAATTGTTCTTTTCCACTTTGTTTATTTGTAAACATAAATTATGTTCAAATGCATATGTTCATCAATGAATCATTGGACGTTTTTGCAAATAAAAACACAAGTGTAAAGAAAAAGGCAAATAGTTTTTCTGTACTTTGAAAGAGATATCTTTGTATTTACTTTGAATAAGTGTTTTGTACAAAGGAGATAGACATCCTAGTAAGAGGATGGTGTCATATGTAAGAAAAATTTATACAAATAAAGATAGCTATGTGTAAAAATCCCACGGGGTTCCCATTCTGCTATAGCCTTCGTATCTCTGAATATCTTGTCCATCCGTTGCTTCGTCCGAAGATGATTGAATTGATCAGAAGCTCAAAGTTTGTCAGTGAAGAGATTGTCCTTAAAGTGATCCGACGAGACATAGTCATACGCTTTAATTCCCTAACTTTTTCCTAAACCGCCCTTTCATGTTTTCAGTCCACCGGGAAACCCTTTTTTGCCCAAGTCGCCCTTTCGGGTTTTCAACTTGCCGGGTGTACAAATTTTTTAATTTATTTTATCCCTAATTTTTGCCTGAACCTTTTGGTTCGCCGGGATGCCCTTTTTTTGCCTAGGTGTGTCAACCTAGCGGGTCTTTTATGCGTAGTATCTTTTGACTATGTCTGCATTCGCAGGGTGCGGCAGGTCGTCGCCGTCCATGGTGGTTAAGATCATTGCCCCACCAGAAAAGATGTTCTTGATTAAAAATGGTCCTTCATAGGTAGGAGTCCATTTGTCCCTGGGATCACTTTGTGGCAAGATGATGCGCTTGATCACTAGATCTCCAACTTGATATATTTGGCGTCTGACTTTCTTGTTGAAAGCCTTGATCATCCGTTTTTGATACGTCTGACTGTGGCAAACAACAGTAAGTCTCTTTTCATTGATTAAGTTCAATTGATCAAGTCGGGTCTGAATCCAATCGTCTTCACTCAAACCTGCATCTTTCATGATTCTCAAGAAGGGAATCTGAACCTCAATAGGCAAGACAACTTCCATGCCATAAACCAAAGAATAGGGTGTTGCCCCAGTTGATGTGCCAGCCGTGGTATGGTACCCGTGAAGAGCAAACAGAAGCATCTCATGCCAGTCCTTGTAGGTGACTGTCATCTTTTGTATGATCTTTTTAATATTTTTGTTAGCAACTTCGACTACACCATTCATCTTTGGCCGATAGGGGGATGAATTGTGATGTTGAATCTTGAACTGCTCGCACAAAGCGGTGATCATAGTATTGTTAAGGTTTGTACCGTTATCAGTGATGATCCTTTCAGGGATACCGTACCGACAAATAAGATTCTGCTTGATGAAGCGGGCAACAACATTCTTAGTAACAGATGCAAAGAAAGCTGCTTCGACCCACTTGGTGAAATAGTCAATAGCCACTAGAATGAAGCGGTGTCCATTGGAGGCTGTAGGCTTGATCTCCCCAATCATGTCGATTCCCCACATAGCGAAGGGCCAAGGAGCTGTTAAGACATTTGGAGGAACTGGAGGCACGTGGACCTTGTCTGCATAGATTTGACACTTATGACAAGTCCGGGAGTGTTGATAGCAGTCAGCTTCCATGGTAGACCAATAATAGTCTGCCCGTAGAATCTTCTTCGCCATCGTATGCCCACTAGAGTGAGTGCCAAAGGTACCCTCATGCAATTCGACCATGATCCTTTCAGCTTCAATCTTGTCCACACAACGGAGCAGAATAGAATCATGATTACGCTTGTACAAGATGCCATTACTTAGGAAGAACTTAGCTGAGAATCTCCTTAAGAACTTTTTGTCATTGACTGAAGCTCCTTCTGGGTATTCTTGAGCCTCGAGATACCTTTTGACTTCATGAAACCACGGCTGGTCCACTATTTCTTCGGTATTAATCTCGTGACAGTGTGCTGGTTCGTCCATCCATTCAATGGTGATTTGGGGAGCCTCATTATCCCAATTAAGTTTAAACATAGATGACATTGTAGCTAGAGCATCTGCTAGCTGATTTTCTTCTCGCGGGAAGTGCTCGAAGGTAATCTGCTCGAAATGTGGTAACAATGTCAAAACATGTTCTTTGTAAGGGATGAGGTTTGGATGCTTAGTGTCCCACTCTCCTTTGATCTGACTGATGACCAAAGCTGAGTCCCCAAACACATCTAAGGATTTGATTCCCAAGTCTATGGCAGCCTTGAGTCCAAAGATGCATGCTTCATACTCTGCCATGTTGTTCATACAATTGAAGCAAAGTCTGGCGGTAAAAGGAGTATGGCATCCTTCTGGATATATGAGCATAGCACCGATACCGTTACCAAGTGCATTGGATGCCCCATCAAAGTACATGGTCCATCGGGACCCTTGTTCAGGTCCTTCATATGGCCTGATCTCTTCGCAGTTGTCCAATGTCATGATGTATTCGTCAGGGAAGTCAAACTTCATGGATTGATAATCTTCTACAGCTGGATGAGCCAGATGATCAGCTAGCACACTGCCCTTTATAGCTTTTTGGGTCGTGTACTGTATGTCATATTCCGTTAGAATCGTCTGCCATCTAGCTATCCTCCCAGACAGAGCAGGCTTCTCAAAGATGTACTTTATCGGATCCATCTCAGATATCAGCAAAGTGGTATGAGTCAACATATACTACCTTAGCTGGCGAGCAGCCCATACCAAAGCGTAACAAGTTTTCTCGAGCAGTGAATATCTGGTTTCACAATCGGTAAACTTTTTGCTTAGGTAATAAATAGCGTTCTCTTTTCGGCCAGACTCGTCATGCTGCCCCAATACGCACCCCATTGAATTCTCTAAGACGGTCAGATACATGATTAGCAGTCTTCCCTCGACGGGTGGCATCAAGACAGGAGGCTCTAGCAAATACTCCTTGATTTTATTGAAAGCAATCTGACATTCATCGTTCCATCTAACTACTTGATCTTTCTTCAACAGCTTGAAGATTGGCTCACAAGTAGACGTTAGGTGAGAAAGGAATCTGGCAATATAGTTTAGGCGTCCAAAAAAACCTCTGACCTCCTTCTCAGTGCGAGGAGCAGGCATTTCTTGTATCTCTTTAACCTTGGCAGGATCAACCTCGATGCCTTTGTTGTTGACAGTGAAACCTAAGAGTTCACCGGACCGGACTCCGAATGTGCACTTGTTTGGGTTCAATCTTAGCTTGTACTCCTTCAATATGACAAACAGCTTTTGCAAGTGATCAAGGTGTTCTTCTTCAGTTTGTGATCGAGATATCATGTCATCTACGTAGACCTCTATCTCATGATGTATCATATCATGAAACAAAGCTACCATGGCGCGTTGATAGGTTGCCCCAACATTCTTCAGTCCAAATGGCATCACTTTGTAGCAGAATGTACCCCACTGTGTGACAAATGTAGTTTTCTCCATGTCCTCAGGTGCCATTTTGATCTGGTTATAGCCTGAGAACCCGTCCATGAAAGAAAATACTTTGTGCTGAGCTGTATTGTCGACCAGGATGTCGATGTGTGGAAGTGGAAAATCATCCTTAGGGCTGGCCCTATTTAAGTCTCTATAATCCATGCACATTCTAACTTTGCCGTCCTTTTTAGGCATGGGAACAATGTTGGCCACCCATTGAGGATAGGAAGTAACAGCCAGAAATCTAGCATTAAACTGCTTCATAATTTCTGCTTTGATCTTCTCTGACATGTCGGGTCTCATGCGGCGGACCTTTTGTTTCACTGGTGGACAATCTTCTCTTGTGGGTAGACGGTATACCACGATGTCTGTATCGAGTCCCGGCATGTCTTCGTATGACCAGGAAAAGATCTCAACATAATCATTCAATAGCTGAATTAGGCGCTCCTTGACACTCGGCTCTAGATTGGCACTTATTTTGATTTCTTTTTTATCTTCCTCGGTTCCCAAGTTGATTGTATCCAACAGCTCCTCATGAGGCAGAATAACTCTTTCCTCTTGCTGTAATAGTCTGGCCAATTCCCCTGGCACCTCACAATCTTCCTCACCTTCGTATTCGGCTTGGTAGATCAGATCTTTAGAGTCACTGCAGGCTATAGCAGTATCGTTACCCATGGGATCCGGAATGGAAGGGTACATGCATTAGTGAGTGTGGGTGCATGTAAGGGTATAGCCATCTTAAAACAACAAAATGTAAAAGAAAGACAATGAGCATAAAAGGTTTATATGTGAAAAAGCGTCCATGATTCATTGAATGACATATGTAGATTAAATAAAAACCCTTACAAATGGACCGTTGTACCTCGGGTAAGACCCAAGGTTTTTAAAGTGCGAATTGTTTATGAATTATTACAGTCCAACAGAAATGTAAAAGATAAATTACTGAGATATGAAAGTTATCGGAACAAAGTCTCTGGCTTCCCAATTGCGCAGTCCTCCGCCGACAGTAGGAAATATCCAATCTTCCAAGCTGCCATCCTCTTCATTGTCTTCTACTGCATTGACCCCTTGGTTGGTAATTTTCACAGGTGGTCCCCTAGCATGGGCACGGCGCACAACCTTCTGACCAGTCGAAGTAAACCCTAAGCCAAACTTGTCTGATTTGTAAGGAATGTCTGGAAGCTGACCCTAGATTGTGCACCCCCTTCTTCCACTACTGCTCTTGCATCCTTTAGAGAAGACATCCGAGGCGGAGGTCTTGTGATCTTAGGAATCGAGGATACCGCCTTGGTTGCCGCTACTTCTGGAGAGACTTCTTCAAAATATTGGAAAAGGGTCTCTATGAACTCGCCATCTAACTCCATATAACGGAAGGAATTCAGATGACTAATCATATACTCCTCCCCATGGACAATTATGATCTTCCCTTGGACCGGGTACTTGAGCATCTGATGCAAGGTGGAGGTGACAACACCGACATTGTGGATCCAGGGGTGTCCCAATAGACATGAATAAGAAGGTCAGATGTCTATCACATAGAAAGTGGAGTTGAAGACCTGAGTTCCCACCTTTATTGGGATGTCCGCCTCTCCATGGACCATCCTCTTCGAACCGTCAAAAGCTCCCACCCCTATATTGCTGGGTTTTAAAGTCAGCCCCTCACAATCCAACCTATCAAGGGCTTTCTTCGGCAAGACATTCCGAGATGATCCCGTATCAACCAAAACTTGAGCTAGGGTTGTTTCTCTGCACTCCACTGAGACATGTAGTGCATCGTTGTGTTTTCTCCCTCTGTGTGTCAAGTCAGCATCGGAGAAGCCCAGACCATTATCAGCTATCAAACTGGCCACACAATCCTAGAACTGGTTAGCAGACGTCTCTTGCGGCACATGAGCTATCTTCATAAATTTCACCAGAGCCTTGGCATGTGCTTCAGAGCATAGTAGCAGATCTAGCATAGAGATCTTGGAAGGGGTCTTCCCCAATTGTTCAACCACATCGTAATCACTCTTCTTAATGATCCTCAGGATTTCTTCCATCTCCTTCTTGGATGTTTCAGGAATAGCTAGTGATTGAGCCTTCGTCTGGATAGGCTCCTCTTGAACGTTCTTTCCTTTGTTCTTAGCAGTGTAAGTAGGGATACGAATTGTATTGTCTTTGTCGGTGGGTATGCTTGCAGGTACACTTACTGGTGTAGAGGTAATCTTCGGAATGGCCACGGGTCCAAAGACTGCTGTTGGAGGAGAAATCTCTGGAGAGAAGATCCTACCACTGTGGGTGATCTTGCTAGTTCCAAAAATATTGCTAATGTCGGAATTATCCTCTTCGGAGCTTTCTTCTTCTGTAGTCAGTTCAATCTGTTTAATACCATGGTAGTAGATTTCTCCACCATAATTTCATGGTACTGATTTATCTGATTTGTATGGGGCAGGCCCAGACATTGTAATCTTAAGAGGAGCAGTCTTCGGAGCAGGTGTAATCCTAATGGGTCTTTTAGGGGCCCTAGAAGGATTGGCGTAGATGGTTATTATTAAAACTTCTTTCACTGGAACGGGTGAAATGGGAGCTTTCTCAAACAAGATTTCTTGGTTATTAATCAGTTGTTGGATTCCTTTCTTCAACAGAGGGCAGTCAAATGATGAGGACAGGCAAACATGGCAGTCTTTGTCACAACCTGGGAAAATGCCAGCTTTCAAAAAATTCAACTTGATAATCGGGAGCGGAGTTAACAGTTCATCCACGGTAGCAACAAACAGATCTTCCTCAATAGCGTTGGCATTGTGACCATGCCTCGGCATCGGAGCTGAAATAACATTCGGTTTCTCAGGCGCTTCAAACTCAAATTCCTTCGCGTCTATCAGATCTTGAATCTTGTTCTTCAGAGCCCAACAGTTGTTGGTGTCGTGCCCTAGACTTTTAGAATGGTACGCGCATCTGGCGTTGGGATGGTAATATGGAGAAGCAGTATTAGGATTTTTGGGGCCTCTTTTAGAGTGGCCAGATTCAACTTCAGGAGATATGGTAGAACTTGAGCTGGAGTCATGTTAATCTTGGTAAACTGCCGAACTGGACTTTCTACCCTTTGTTGGTTATTTCTCGGTTGGTCTGATGCAGGCTTCGGAATCATAACGGCCCCCACTATTGGTCGGTGCTCAGTTCTTCCCTGATTTTTTTGTGAATAGACAGCAACTACTTCCTTTCTTCCCGTGAAGGGCTTTTTTACAGCAGCTGAGGCAGACGCGTCCTTCTGAATCTTCCCATTTCTTATACCAGCCTCCACTCTTTCGCCAATTAGAATCAATTCGGTAAACCCTGCAGAGGAACTCCCAATCAGATGATTGAAGAAAGGACCTGATAGAGTTCCCAAGAACATTTCCACCAACTCCCTCTCAGATAGAGGGGGTTGCACCCTTCCGGCTAGGTCTCTCCACTTTTGCGCGTAGTCTTTAAAGCCCTCATTGGAAGCCATAGCCATACCTTGTAGCTGAGTACGGGTTGGCGCCAAGTTGGCGTTGTATTGATACTGTTTATAGA
Source organism: Vicia faba (assembly GCA_948472305.1). Classification (NCBI taxonomy): domain Eukaryota; kingdom Viridiplantae; phylum Streptophyta; class Magnoliopsida; order Fabales; family Fabaceae; genus Vicia; species Vicia faba. Next base: position 272,409,399 of record OX451736.1, read on the forward strand.
AAGCTGCCGCCAAGTCTTCCCAATTATAGACATCTTCCCTCTCCAACTGGTAGAACCAATCAAGCTGCGTTCCTGATAAACTGTCTTGGGAAAAGTGGACCCACAGGTCTTTGTCGGCAGAATATGGTTGAATCTTCCTGACATAGGATCTGAGGTGCATTTTAGGGCAAGACACCCCATCATACTTGGCAAACAGTGGCACTTTAAACTTTGGAGGGATTACGATTCCTGACACCAGCCCTAACTCCTCAAAATCTAGCCTCGGTACTCTCTGGATTTCCATAGCCCTTAGTCGCTCTTCAAGGTGTTTGTATTTGTCATCAGTCGGAGGGTATTGTTGTTCAGAGTAGTCCTCCTCTTCCTCTTCTTCTTCTTCTTCAGAATCTGATGGTACTGCCGTTCCTTTCCCTTTTCTTTCCCCCTCTTTAGACGTTGTTGGAAATTCTAAAGTCCGCCTGGCTTGTCCCTGAAACCTTCTGCCCATGATAACCACACCAGCTGGCTTCTTTTTTTTCTTCTCTTTCTCTTTCTCTAGCAGAGTCTTCAGCTCCTCTTGCCCCTTGGCTAAGGTCATGAGAAACTGTTGAAATTATGAATTCTGAGCTTGCAGATCTTTGACCATTTGTTCGATATCCATATTACTGAAATAAACAGTAGAGAGATGAGGAAACTTGGTGTGAAGACCTGTTTATGCTTATGATGAATGATATGTATTCATGCAATGCTTTCAAGGATTCAGAAATTCAAATTTGTTTTAAACAAAAAAAGAAACACACGTCATATTAATAATATAGAATTGTGAGTACATCAATGCCCCTTGGGAAAAAAAATACATAATTCTAAGGTAAAAAGACGTTGCGCATCCTCTTTGGTGCAATGTAGGTGTTGAGAGTCTACTCTTCATGAAGTAGCCGGGTGAGTTCCAAAACCTTCTTCTCGCTTGCGTAGAATTGGGCTTCGAAAGTATCGCGCTCTCCCTTGAGCTGTATCCAACTCCTTTGTAGGTCTTCAAGAGATGTGGGCATGTCAGGATGTAGGATAGTGTATGGAACCTCTCCTTCCTTAACAGGCTCTATAATCACTGGGAGAATGTAGGGATAAGGCATCATAAGACTTTGGGCGCAGGTTCGTACCCACTTGAGGTAAGGCTCAAGAGGGATGGAATTCTTGTGTCCCAAGGTCTTGCTATCCATTATGTTGGGCATCCCCCAAGCTCGGATGAATCTCTGAGGGAGTCCTTGGTCGTCGTTGTCGTAGTCGAAAACCAATCCTTGAATCAGCATATCATGTGGGCCATCCCTTCGGGCATAACCAAACTGTCTTAGAGATAAGCACGGGTTGTAGGTGATGCCTCCCCTAATGCCAAGTAGAGGGACATTAGGGAATTCCCCACAACGGTCAACGATGATAACATTCTCTTGGGATCGAGAACACCAATGGATGTCTGAATGTGTAAGCGTCATTAACCTTTGTGACCACCTCAAACCTTGCTCGTTCTTCAAGGCTGATTGGGGAAGATGAGAAATAAACCATCTTGCCAGGAGAGGAGTGCAACACATAAGAACACCTCTTTTCCTCATTGTACGAGTGTGAAAAGAGTGGAGGATATCCCCAAGCAATGTAGGCACCGGGTTGCGAGACATGAAGATTTTGACAATGCTTACATCTATGAGTTGGTCAGGATTAGGGAACAAGACCATCCCATAGATGAGAATAGCTACAATCTCCTCAAAAGCTTGCAAGTCTAGGGAATTCCAACAGCTTTGGGCCTTCTCAAACAGAAACTTTGCCAAGAAGCCTTTGACACCACTTCTAGTTTCCCAATGAGTTGTGACATCAGATGAGTTCAAGTGCATGGCTTGAGCAATCTCTTCTGGCTTTGGATCTCTTTCCATACCGTTGAAGGGTAGTTGATTGAGAATAGGAATCCTCAGAAGTTAAGAGAATTCCTCCAAAGTGGGCACAAGTTGATAGTCAGGAAATGTGAAGCAATGATGCAAAGGGTCAAAGAACTGGAAGAGAACTTTCATCATATCCTCCTCAGTGTTGGAAGTGACCAAGTTGAGTAGACGACCATGTCTCTCGGTGAATGGATAATTATCAGGAATCCTTGAAGCTAGCTCCTTGAGTTGTGGAGGAATTCTTACAAGGTTGATTTGGATAGTTTTCCTGCGAAGTGAATCCATAACCTACAAAACAAGAACAAAGATAAATCTCCAAAATCCTTGAAATGGTTAGTGAATGAATATGATGCTCATGATGTCCATGATGTTATGCACATGTATATATGTACAAGCAAATCACATAAGTACCTAGTTTAGGCTTGCATGGGGTTTCATAGGTAAGTACCCTCTTGAAGTTTAGTTGGCTCAACCTGTCCTAGTAATAGTAACCGGGTTCTAAGGAGCTCAATATCACCGGATTGTTTCCTTGTTCATTGTTTCAGTTCAAGCCTCTTTACTGGAGACCGAAATATTCCAAGAAACCAACCCTCAATGAGTGTAGTATCGAGTATCTACCAACTTCGGACTGCACCAAAGCCGGTCATCTCACTACATCCTAAAAGGCCAAGTTGGTCAAGTAAAGGTTCTAGAATTTCATTAGTGCTTCATGACATCACTCAGCGGCCCCGTATTTTCTTTGATTGAATCAAAGGATATCGATACCCACAAATATGTCGCACTAATATAGCTATTTCTTAGACCATGTCGGTATACCCCACACAGTTTCCACAACGTATTGCTATTTACCTATAATGTTTCCCAAATCCGGGTAGAGGATTCAAACCCAAACAAAGAACCATAGTTGTAAAGCAAACAAGTCAAACAATTGTAAGCAAATAAAGGTGATCTAAACCCTAAGGTAACCCCACTTTTATAAAGTCTCCCCAACAGAGTCGCCAGTTCTGTGATGCGGTGGGAGAACAAACTTGAGGTTTTTGCATTTGTGTTCGCAAATGTTGCGGTTAGCAAGAGTCGCCACCGACTTTTCTTTTATCCAAAAGGAAAGGTAAAAAAGCACAGGAAAGACCTTTGAGATGTTTTCTTGAGTTCGGGGGGTAGATTATGAAAAGGGAAGGTGCTAGCACCCTTTTCATCCATGGTTTTCCATGGGCTCTTAGTTACTTGTTTAAATCACTTGCTTTGCTTTGAAATTGTTTGAAATGGGGCTTGGTGTGGTTTTGAAAGTATTTTGAAAAGAGGCCTTTGTTTAGGAAATATTTGTAATGATTCTTGTTCGTAAGAATGTATACAAAGATGTTTGTCTTTTGAAAAATGTTTCAATGTTTTGTAAGATGTTTTGAAATGTGTGTGTTTGTTTTTGAAAATAGCAAGGATTGTTTTGAAATGGAGCAAGTAACTTAGAAACTATCTACCTACTCAAATGTCTTTCTTATGCATTTTTATTCCTTTGACATTGTTGACTTACCATTGATTTGGTAAGCAACCCTATCTTTGGATGTAAACGGGACGGGCGTGGGTCATCATATGACCATGATAGCAATGTTGCCAAGTATCTTAGCAATTTTTGAGGGACCAAGATCATTTTGTTTTAGGCAACCTTTGTTTAGCGTCATTGGGGGACTATGATCTTATATTGTTTTGTTTTGCCAAGATATTTCGCATGTGTAACATGGCCATTTTGTTTTAGGCAACCAAGTGAGAGAAACCCTAAGGGTGCTTGTGTGCAATGTGTGTCATTTTTCATGCTTTTGTCTTGCATTAGGTTTTCTATTTGTTTTGTTTTTGGTTCTTGTCATGCAAACCCTAGTTCACTAAACATGGTATATGAAAGCAATAAATTGCGTAAATGTAAACTAAGCTATTACAACAATTATTATGGGATGGGGTATACAAGTTTTTGAATGGGGATATTGTACAAGTATAAACCTAAAAATACTATTACAACCCAATCGAATATTGTGCGCATTAAATAAATATACAAATATTAAAATGCAATGCAAAATGTATTTATGTAAAAAATGTTTTGTATTTAATTTTTGTATGAGAAAATGATTTAAATTAAACCCTAAAAAAATAAGGAAAAATAATTACTATTTTTGGAAAGGGATGAAACCCTAGTTTTCAATTAAAAGAAAATACATATTTCAATTTAATATTTTGTCCATTTTTTGTACAAGAAAATAATAAATAATATTATATATAAATATTAAAAATTAAGTATGTATGAAAATAAATATTTTATGTGTATAAATAATATAATAAAAAAAATGTTAAGTATTTTTTAAATGTATTTACAAATTTAAGAAGATAAATTCTATAAACTATTTTTTTATGCAATAAATAATAGAAAAATAAAATAAAAATGCAAAAAGTAAATAAATTATTTTTCATGATTTTTATGATTCAGAAAAAATAAATAAAAATAATAAATATAAAAAGAATAAAAAGAAATATGAAAAATAAAACAAATATGCCAGGGGGTGCAAATAGTGGTCAGGGGGGGTGTGAAAATCAAAAACAGAAGGCCCAAGGCGCCAAAGGCCCAGGAGCTTCATCCCTGTCCCCCAGCTTCTTCTCCTTCGCGCGTTCTGAGTTTAAATCTGTAACTTTCACATGCTTGCACAAAAACAAAATCTCATAACATAAAACATGTAGCATTTAATCTCACGATTCCAACCATATAAAATTTGTAACCTAACTCTAAAAGATCAAGGAGAATTTTAATGGCCCTAATTTGTGACCTAATTTTTTCATGAACTTAAAGCTTCAAATTCTCACATCATAGTTAATATAAATGACAAGTACGCATATGTACAACTTCCCCATATTATGGACTACATCTTTTATTCACAAATCGTGGCTTGAGGATGCCTATTCAGAGAGATAAAGTTTTGAAAAATACCTCATTCAGTTGGATTTGGATAGAGCAATGTAGGGACTTTGATGGAGGCCTAAGGATCGTGTGAGCTTCCTTGAACTTCCTTCAAGCTATTCCAATGCTTAGCTGGCTTTATCGATGGCTGAAACTCTTTGCACAAGTCAAGTTGCAAGCTTCCAAAGTGAAAATGACAATGGCTGAAACAGGGCTTACAGAAGCAGGGCAAGGGCTTGGATAACTTTGGTAGGATGATTATGAAGTGTTTGAAGTGTCAAGCCACAAAACGCACGAGCCAAAAATGTGTTGGCTATGGTTTTGCAGAATCTGTGAGTTTTGGCAGAAAAACAGAGTTTTTGAGTTTGAGTGAGTTATAGCTTCAATGCCATCGTGTTCTGGCTTGTGATAAGTTTGTGAATATGTATAGAAATGACACAAAGGTCAAACCTCACTAGCTGTACAAGTTATAACACCTTTTGTAACTTTTCTTGGATTTTAAGTAAAGTGAAATGACAAATGCAACATGCTTGTACTGGCTACCTCAAGGGCTGATAAGAGTTGTTATACATTTCTTGAGACCTGTGGAAATTGTTTGCATCAAAGGGACAGGTCCAAGGCTCAAGATGGACAAAGTTGCAAACTCACCTTTATGAAAATGGCATTGTAACCTTTTGGCCAAAAATGGAAACATCTCTTGTACAATGCTTCAAAAGTGAAAATAAAGCCTTTAACCTCTGAGTTTGCATTTAATTATGGAGTTTATAGTGAGTTTAGGACCTGTAAAGCAATGTACAAACAACATGGATTGGATTTGCAACTTGATGCCTTGTAAAAATGGCTTGATCAAAAGTGATAAAGTGCCAACTTCTCTTCTTCGATTCTCCCTAACCAAAAATGATCTTGGAGATTTCTTGGACATTTTGGAAAGATTGCAATGTGCTCTATAATCCATATTTGAAATGAATTTTGAGATACCTCTTGGAACTAGGTGAAAAATGTCCATGAAGTTGGGTCCAAAACCTGCCTAAATTAGGGCAAAATTTCACTGTTATTTAGTTCATGGACCTATGTTTACAAACTCATAACTTGAGATCCAAGCATATTTTGGGAAAAGTTTATTAAGAAAAGTTGTAGATTTAATGGAGGACTACAACTTTCATGTTGGAAGTTTTCTTTGAATCAAATTGCATCAGGTGAAAAAGTGGTGGAAAGTTGGGAAAAAATAAGAAAATTTCCATACTTAGAAAAATTCTAAGTTATGAAAATTTTCAAATTCAAAACCCTAATTTTCAAATTTGGTTTTCTTGGTGAACAAGTTTCATATTTTGACATATCTTGATGAATTATGACCCTTGGCACTTGATTTTGACCAAAAAGTCAAAGTTTGACTTTTCAGTGTACAATTGACTTTTGATCAGTTTACTGCAAAATTCATCTATCAATCCAATGAACTTGAGATCTTTTGAACCATGTAATTAGGTAAAGATGATGCCATTGAACCCTTGAAATCATGTTTGAACCCAATTGGTCATTAGGTTGGTTTATAAATCAGAAATTGCCCTTTCTCAGTCAAAACCCTAATTTTGACCATTTTGCCCTTTTGATGATTTGATCAAATTTCTTGAGGAGTTGTGATCCAAACTTGATAAAATGGTACATATGAGTCTAAAATGTTGATGTGGATAAAAAATTATGAAGTTTGACTGTAAATTGGCCATGGTTGACTTTTTCCCCAATACAATTGATTTTTAGGTCAACTGTCCAATTGACTGATCAAAAATGAGATTCAAGGCTTGAAACTTAACATGAGCAATCTTATGGGTCCAACATGATGTATAAAAGTCACATGAATCATTGATGGTCCAAAAATCCTTGTGCAAACTCAAACCCTGATTTTAGGCTATTAGTGTAAGATCAGATGTCTTGAGCTGACCAAACCCTAATCCTGTCTTGAGTCCAAGAAGTCTTGTGAGAAAAGTCTTGATAAATGAGAGGGAAAATTTTGGGGTACAACATAAGTCCTCTGACCAGATTGAGTTTGTAAATATGAGATATTCTTCTCATAACATACCCTAATCTTTTGTGCCAGACCCATTGTTCATCGTTAACAAACATAAGACAGTTTACATTCTGACACTTTAGTTCAAAAAGTTTAATTTTATAAATGTTGTTCTTTCTCTTACCATTAAAAGGTATAGTTCCATATTTTTAACTAACTGCTTTGCAGGACTTTTGATTAAAGATTATATCATAACTGTTGTAACTTAGTTGACTTATGGACAACAAATTATACATTAGTCCATCTACTAAGAGAACATCAGTTATAGAAGGAAGTGTACAATTACCAATAATTTCAGAGCCAATTATTTTTCCTTTCTGATTGCCTCCAAAGCCTACATAGCCTCCAGATTTAAGTTCCAGACTTTGGAACATATGCTTTCTTCTCATCATGTGTCGAGAGCATCCAGAGTCCGGGTACCAAGAGTGGTGTTTCAACTTTGCAGTCAAAGACATATGAAATATAGATGATTTTATCCTTAGGTACCCATATCTTTTTGGATTCTTGTTGGTCAGAGTTTCTAGAATTATAATTGAGTTTTGGTTTTTCATAAGAGTTCACAGAATAAGATTCACTAGTGTATTTTATGTCATGTGTGCGTCCATATGTGAAATGTGAATTTAGGGGTGTGTATTTTATGACCATGTTATCAACTTGTTTTAGTTGATATGATTCTTCCCCTTTTGGTTTCACATATCCTATACCTTTTCTGCCGTTTCTGCTAACTCTATAGATCATTTAGGCCATCTTGCTTCTATCTAAGTTTCTAGCTAGAAATTTTTGAAATCTGTGATCATATTCTTTTATGATGTTATCAGAACTAGTTGAAACTTCTGAAACAAATTCTTTCTGAGCTTTTTGTAATTAATTTTTAGTGAAGGAATTTTCATTTTTAAGTTTAGAATTAATTTCTTTTAGCTCAGAGTTTTCAATTTTTAGTTTCCTAGTTTCTCCAGTTTTAGATACAAGAACGCGTTTCAGGTTCTTATAATTGACTCGAAGTTGCTGATATCTTTCACGAATTTCAAACAGACTATCTTCTAATTGAGATCTAGAGAATTTTTAAAATACCTCTTTTGAGTCTGATTTAGATTCTGATGTATCTGTGTCTTCTGATATGTTTGCCATTAATGTTATATTGGCTCGTTCATCTTCTGATTCAGTTTTCTGCTTTAGAAGATTATGAGTCATCATAAGACTTTTCTTCTTTTCTTTGAAGAACTTCTTTTTAGGCTTTTCTTTCTGAAGTTTAGGGAAATCACTTTTGTAGTGACCAGGCTCTTTGCATTCATAGCAGACAACATCTTTGTTGCTAGACTTCCTATATCCAGAGGATGATTCAGAGTGATTATCTGGTCTTCTGGGGTTTCTGAATTTCCTTTGTCCGTGCTTCCATAGCTGATGGACTCTTCTGGAGAGAAGAGATAATTCATATTATTTTGATGAGGATCCACCAGAGCTTTCTTCTTCTGCCTGAAAAGCTTTAGTTTCATATTTTTTATTAGATTTAAGAGCAAGAGACTTACCTTTCTTCTAGGGATCATCTTCTTCTAGTTTTATCTCGTGACTTCTCAGAGAGCTGATTAGTTCTTCTAGTGATATGGTGTTCAGATTTTTGGCCAATTTTAAAGCTGTGACCATAGGTCTCCACTTCTTGGGTAAGCTTATGACAATTTTCTTTACATGATCTGCTGTGGAGTATCCTTTGTCCAGAACTTTCAACCTAACAACCAGAATTTGAAACCTTGAGAACATTGTCTCAATAGTTTCATCTTCTTCCATTATGAAGGCTTCATACTTCTGAATAAGTGCAAGAGATTTGGTATCTTTTACTTGTGTGTTGTCTTCATGCATAATTTTTAGAGATTCAAACATGTCCTGAGCCATTTCCCTATTAGTGATTTTCTCATACTCAGTATATGAGATGGCACTCAAAAGGATTGTTCTGGCTTTGTGATTGTTTCTGAACTCTTTCTTCTATTCATATGTCATCTTCTTTCTATCGATCTTTTGACATTTTGCATCGACTGGATAAATGTATCCATTAGTCACCATGTCCCAGAGATCAATGTCATGAGATAGAAAGAAACTCTTGATTTTGTCTTTCCAGTAATCGGAGTTTTCTCCGTCAAAGATTGGCAATCTGCCGCTGATTCTGTCCTTCTCATCATGGTTGTCGTCGTTGTTGTTTTGACTTGGTTCCACCATAGTGTTTTTCTTTCTTAGGATATTTTTCAGACACTGTTAAGTGTTAGCACCCAGAACTAGGCACTCTGATGCCAATTGAAGGATAGAAAAATACAAGAAAGGGGGTTTGAATTGGGGTTTTCAATAATTAAGGCTATAAAACATGTTGGTTATCCTGGTTCGTTTTGAAGTCAAAACTACTCCAATCCACCCGCCAAGGTGATTCCGTCTCTCTCAATCGAGGTCTTAATCCACTAATCACAAATGATTATGATTCACGAAGACAACTAGCAACGTCTTCTTGAGATCAAACCACAACTTGGTTTCTAAGGAAATACAACTAAAAATAATTATACAATGTCTTTGAGTTTGCTTCTATCAAGCTTTATCACAACTGTGGTGTTTAGAAAAAATTGCAGCACAATTATAATTAAAGAGATAAAAATAATAGAGAGTTTAGGTTGCTCTTGTTTGATATGCGTGTGTGTTTTCTGTTGATCCATATCGTCTCCTTTAAATAGAAGAAGTATTTGATCCGTTGGAGACATAATAATCTGATTTTGGAAGGTTGTTGATTTGAGATTTGATTTTCTTTCCAAAAATATAGATCTTGTTCCAGCCATAACGTTTCCAGCCGTTACTTTAAAAATGCCATTAATGTGATGTCAGATCTACGCCGTCTCAGAGTATCTTTGAGATAATTGCTTGTAACCAGAACTTTGAATATGATAGTTACGTTTGAAGCTTCTTTGTTCTTTCAGAACTTTATATATTAGAGTATAACTTATAGCTTAGTGCTTCAAAAGTTTGACTGTCAGCATCAGAACTTCTCTTTCTTGCGTGTTGTTTTAGCTTCGCTTCAAAGCTTCTTATATGTTCTTCTTCTTCAGAGCTTCATATGTGATTTTTCACGTCATTAATTTTCTTGCTTTCATCAGAACTTCTCTAAATTTAATCAAATGATTAGAGTGCATAATTGTTCTTCAAAATAATTATATATTTGTTATCATCAAAACTAATAATTGGATCTAGAACCAAACTATGTTCTAATAGTAGGCTCAAACTTCATTGCCTTCTTACCCTTTCTCTTAATTTTCTTCTCTTATTCTTCATCATTCACCAAGTCCTCATCTTCTTTTTTTTCTTCCTTCATCCCCAATATGTGGTCAGGGAATAGAGGGTCTTGGAACATCATTATCCATTATTTGATATACCTTAAACACCCATTCATATCTTGCTTTTTGAAATTTGTAATACTCTTTGATCCTTTTGCATTTGCAACAACACTTGCCATGATAAATTGTCAGTTTCAAAATTGAAGTCTCCTTCAGACGACTTATGTCCTACCTCCTCTCTCTTTCTTGCCTTTGGTTTCATCAACATTTGCACACTGTTTCTACCAAACCCGACTTTTGGGTTATAGACTTCATTAGTTGATATGCCCTTCACTTCTTGATTGGTGCATAAAGTTGTGATCAGACATGGGAAATATAACATTCCATCCTTCTTCTTGGCACACGTTTGGATTTCTTGCGCTATTATCCTTCCAACACTGACATCCATTCTAGAGGTAATGCAATAGAGAAGAGCCAACCTTTACTTGTTGACCGTCTCATTGTGAGTTGTAGGCTTTATGGAGTGCTTTATAAATTGGTACCACGTCTTGGATTCTGGTTTAAGATTCATTCTTCTTACATATTTCCCCCCTCCATACTCGACCCATGTGGTGTTGGGATTGCATAGAGATTGCATGTAAACCTTATAGTCTGACTCGCCAGCCCTTGACAGGATGCCGTGATATTCCTCCTCCACCTTCTTCAGCCTAAACAACATGTTGATTGTTCCTTCAGAATAAGAGACTTCAAAGCCTCTCACCATGACCACAAACTTCTTGTTGGCAGTTTTTAGGTTGGAGTATAACTCTATCAAGATTATACGGCTCAGGGTGTTGGCACAGCGTGCACCACTTCTTGCTTTTAATCAACAAACTGATGCTTGTAGGTATCCCTAGGTTTTAATCCTTCAAGTCAAAGGAAAACCCCTTTCGGAAAATAACCCTAGACTAGAGATGCAATCAATGAATTTCTTTCTTGCCTCGTCGCTGATAAAGATCTCACAGTCACTTCCGTCGTCGTAGGAAATGTCCATGGATGGAGTAGCATTCTTCCTTTCACACATCTTGATTCTTTTCTGTGAGTTAGTGGGTTTCATTGTTAGGGTTTTGAAAAGTTCCAGGTTCTTGAATGGGAATGAGAGAAATGGTTGAGGTGATATGAACGATTGTGATTGTTGGAGTTTATAGAGGGTGGTGGAATAGTTTGAATAACTAAAGAGGTTGTGGGAGGTTTTTCTTTGTGAGTGGTAGTTATGAAATTGAGGGGTTGAGAGTGGAGAGATAGAAGTAACATACACAATTGGTAAAAGGAAATTTGAATATGTGACACATTAGCCCATTTAGACACCCTATGGTATGGTGAGGTTTAACCCTAGCCGCTACTAATCATGAAAGCGTGCCAAAAGCAAAAAAATGGGTGTAACGTCACTCTGCTCCACATCAGAATGCTACGCGTGTGTGACTCACTCACCCTTTTTGCATCTTCACTTTTAATCCCATCTCTCAACACTTGCCTTTCTGAAGATACTTCCTATGACAAGACAACAATAATATCTAACTATTCTTGTGCAAAATAGGCTCAACTTTCTCAGTCACAACATGACTCGTCAATGATCATTTCTTCTACACCTTAACTCCATAATCATGATACCTGAAAAATAAAACTAACTAAAAACAAAAATTAAACTGGGCTGCCTCCCAATAGCGCTATTTTATAGTTGTTTAGCCTGACTATAGGAAAAATTCAGATAGAGTCCTTCAAAAACATGGTGATCTTTGTGTTATTTGAAGACTCACCCCAGTACATTTTCACCCTTTGACCGTTTACTTTAAAGTTTTCTCCTGTTTTCTCGTTCAAAAGATTCACTTCCCCATAAGGATAAATCTTTAGGAGTTTAAATGGCCCATACCATCTAGACTTTAACTTTCTAGGGAAAAGCTTCAATCTAGAATTAAACAAGAGAACAAGTTATCCTTCAACTAGTTCCCTCTGCAGGCACTTCCTGTCATGCCACTTTTTGTCTTTTCTTTGTAAAATTAAGCATTTTCATAAGAGCACAGCCTATGCTCCTCTAGTTCATTGAGATGGAGCATTCTAGCTTGGCCAACTTTGGATAAATCAAAATTCAGGTTTTTAACTGTCCAAAAAGCTTTATGCTCTAACTTAATAGGAAAATGGAATGCCTTCCCATAGGCAAGTCTGTATGGTGACATGTCTAAGGGAGTCTTAAAGGGTGTCCTATATGCCCATAGGGCATCATCCAAATGCCTAGATCAGTCCTTCCTAGAAGGATTAACAACATTTTCTAAAATCCTTTTTTTTCTATGTTTAAAATTTTAGCTTGCCCGCTATATTGCGGGTGATATGCAATAGCAACTTTGTGTTTCACTCCATACTTTGCCATCAAATTTTCAAATAGTTTGTTGCAAAAATGGGTTCCTTCATCACTAATGATCACTCTAGGGGTGTCATATCTAGACAAAATATTTTTCACCAAAAAATTGGTGACCACCCTAGAATCATTAGTGGGAGTTGCTGCTACTTCTATCCATTTAGAAACATAATCCATAGCCACCAATATGTATAGATTGCCAAAATATTGAGGAAATAGCCCCATGAAATTAATGCCTCATACATAAAAAATTTCAATCCAAGATGTTGGTAAGAGGCATCTCTTGCCTCATGGAGATATTTTCTACTCTTTGGCATCTATCACATTTTCTTACCAGATCATTAGCATCTTTAAAAATAGAGGTCCAAAAATTACCTGATCATAGAACTTTATCTGCAGTTCTGGTTCCTCCAAAATTCCCCCCATAAGGAGCTTCATGACCGACAGGCAAGATATGTCGTGCCTCTGCATGATCCACACATCTTCTTAGCAATTGATCAACACATTTCTTGTAAAGAAAAGGTTCATCCCAGAAATAGCTTCTGGTCATGTGAAAGTACCTCTTCCTTTGCTGAGAGTTGAATTCAGATGGGACATGCCTGCAGTTATCATCAACAGTTTTTTATCAGGAAATTCCTCATGTATTTCTTCATTATTTTTATCTTGCTCTTCCTCTGGAAATCTTGACAAATGGTCATCTACCAGATTTTCAACTCCCTTCTTGTCTCTAATCTCCAAATCAAATTATTCTAACAAGAGTACCATCTAATAAGCCTCGACTTTGCATCCTTTTTAGCAATTAGATATTTGATAGCAGCATGATCCATATAGATAATCACCTTGGTCCCAACCAAATGAGATATAAATTTATCAAAGGCAAACACAACTTCCAACAGCTCCTTCTTAGTGGTTGTGTAGTTAACTTGAGCTTCAATCAATGTTCTACTAGCATAGTAGATGGTATGAAATACCTTGTCATGCCTATGACCCAACACAACTCCAATTGCAAAGTCACTTGCATCACACATTAGCTCAAAAGGTTTTGTCCAATCAGGAACCTTCACAATGGGAGCATAAATTAGAGCTTTCTTCAAGTAGTTGAAGGAGCTCAAACATTATTGATTGAAGTCAAAAGGTACGTCATGCTGTAGAAATTGGCAAGGTGGTTTTGTGATCTTTGATAAGTATTTAATGAATCTTCTATATAAGCTAACATGCCCCAAAAAACTTCTAATGCCTTTAATGTTTACTGGTGGGGGCAACTTCTCAATGACTTTTATCTTAGCTTGATCTACTTCCAAACCTCTCTTTGAAATTTTGTGTCCAAGAAAAGTTCCTTCCTTGACCATTGTTGTACCCAAAAATTTGCCTTCCCATCTTTGAGACATATTAATTTAACACACATCCTCATGCTCATGAAAATCTCAATTGCTCAAGAAATATCAAGGATTGGTCAGATGGATTCTCCCCCTAAGCAATTGACCCACAACTAGGGTTTTACTTCTTTCAAAGGAAATTATACCTATAATGTCTCAAGTGGATTTAATGGTTTCTCACATGCTTCAAAGAATCCCCATACAAGTTTCGAGCCTTACATCACAAATTTGCTCAGTCAATTAGCCAAATGATTGAAAGTCAATTGTATTGGACAAAAAGTCAATTTTGACCAATCTACAGTCAAACTTTAAGATTTTTGGTCAACATAAATATTTTGAAGTCACATTCATCATTTGATCAAGGGTTTATCATGATTCATCAAGAAAACTCAAGATTCATCAAAAGTCAAAAGTTACTAAATTAGGGGTTTCTTAAGGAGAAGTCAACTGAACTTTGACCATGCACAACTTTCACATACTTCATCATAAATTCCTCAACCAAAGCCTATCTTGAAGGAAATTCAATTCTCTACAACTTTGTCTCTTTAAGCTCAAGGCCAAAAATGCTTCATTTGAGTGATATGAGCCAAAACATTAGAGGACATTTTAAAAGTCAACAAAAAGACATCTTTTGTCAAAGCAATTTACATGAAGTTAAAGACTTCAAATGAAAAACTGACCAACATAAAAGTTGTAGGAGACATCTTAAGGTTTCCAAAAAGTCCAAGATCATCTTCATATGACAAAAATTGAGAGAGTTATGATTGGTGAAAGTTGAGCAATTTTGAGAAAATGTATGAAGTTCAAATTGAGCAAACTTGAAATTTTGGGCTAATGGGCCAAAGTTTTTAGGTTCAAACATGTTCATGACCTCATATTACACCTATAAATCCATTCATATGTTGTTGTGAACTTTATTCTTTTTATTTGGGTTTTATTCATTTAAATGCAAATTAAATCAAATAAAATATAAAAACATTGGATTAAGGCGCATGGTTAATGTTTTTAATCATGTTGGAGGCCCAAAAATCTACCTTGAAGCTGAAGAAATCGTGTGGCCTTACTTGAAACAAGTCTTCATTAGTTTTGGAAGATTTTAACTTATTTTCAAACAAAATCAAAGATATGATTTCATGAGATGTCCAAGCCCACCACTTGACCTAATCTTCTCTCCTATAAATACATAACACCTTTAAACATCAAAGAACATGCAAGTTGTCTCAAGAAGAACCCTAAAAGTCTCAATTTTTCAAGAACTAGGGAAAACTCAAACCCTTGTGTCCAGCCTTTATCAATCAATTCCAAGCATCCCATCACACTCCTGGGGTTCCCAAGAAGCCATTCCAGCCCTTACTCAAGCTTGAAGCACGCCAAAACTCTCTCCCTCAACTGCACCGGTTTGGTAACCTTCCTTGAATTCAAACTCATAATTCCTGCATTGTTGATTGATTCTATGTATACATACCTGTTTATAATGATGTTTGGACTTGTTTAGATTCATCATTTGCAAGCTTTGACGCGGGAATGAGAATCTGCCATTGTTAGGGCATCTTGAAACATTTTCTTCAAAACTCACTCAACAAGCATTTTCAAGTCAAACCAATGCCACCATTGGATTCACAAGGGTCAAATTAGGGGGATATGGCCCCTGTTATGATCTAACTCACGTGTTTTTCAAGTTTTCAAAAAAACCTTCATCAGAGAAGATGACCGGAGCTAGGGATCCGACGCTTCTCTGATCCAACGGTTTTATTATATAATGATTGATTTGTGTTTGAATAACAAAGCCAGCGTAGCTCAGATGGTTGGAGACGGAGATCTGTGACGTGAGAGGCGTGGGTCTGATCCCTACGTTATGCATTTGTTTTTTTTACTCTTTCAGGTTTCAATGTAGGTTAATACCAAATGGATTCATTCCTATTCAATAACACAAACAACATCATGACGCGGTGGTAAAGGGAATGGTCATTGAGGTAGAGGGCGTGGGTTCAACTCCCACCCCATGTATTTGTTTTTTCTTTCTATTTTTACTAACCCTAATTTTCATTCTAGTTTCTTAATTAATTATTTTCTAATTAACCTCAAACTTTTTTCAAAACATAACAAATTAGGATTAGGGTTTTTGAAATATTTTTATTAATTAAGTTAATTAGATTTTTCTTAATATTAAAATTAATTAGAAATAATTAGGTTTTTATTAATTATTAACTTAAATTATTTTCTACAAAAAACACAAAAAAACATTTTAAACATTTTCCTATCATTTTTCTTATTTCTTTTTTTCTATTTAATTTCATAGAACAAGTGTATAGGTTCGCACTCTCAATTGTAATAGCATAGATTTACACTCCCGCATTTTTTGTCTAATTATGTATCTGCCCCAAGGTTATGTAACAGCGTAGGAATTTTACATTTCGTACTTTTAATTTTCTGTACATATTTAACTGATAGTAACTAGGGTTTGCATGGAAAGACTAATAAAAGCAATCTAGACCACCCTAATTTCCAAGATTAAATAACTGAAACTAACACACTTTGCACACTTTCACCTCTAGGGTAACCTCTCTTGTTTCCTTACGAAATAATGGCCATGTCCCTCAAAAGTAGGGATACTTTAGGTAAAGACCCTCGATCAAATCATCATGGTCCCTTTAGAATAAAGATCATAATCCCTCGATGACCCTCCGAGTTTCCTACAAAATGATCTAGTCCCTTTGATGACCTTACGAGCAAAGTGATGATAGTCCCTTCGATACAATTACTAAAGTATCCATACATGTTGCCGTCGATGACCCTACGTTTGTCCCTTCGCATCCAATAGACAGGACTACCTACCAACTAATGGTATGGATAGTACTATCTCCAAAAGAGAAGGAAAATAACCAGAAAGACTTTAATGGGTAAGACTCCTAGTTGCTTGCTCACAACATTTTCACACTACACTTTCAAACAACAAATATTTTCAAAAACACCTTGTATACATTCTTGAGGACCGAAACAAGGATTATTAAAAAGTTAGCCTTACATTGGAATTTTAAAATATTTTCAAACAAATCACACACATACAAAGCAAATTTTTTAAAAGTGAGCTAAGAAATTAAGAGCTCATAGATAACTACGAATGTAAAGGGTGCTAACACATTCCCTTTTCATAACTTACCCCCCGAACTCAAAATATATTAAAGGTCTTTCCCGTTCTTTTCACCTTTCCTAATTGTTAGATAAAAGAAAAGTCAATGAAGACTCTTGCTAACCGCAACATTTGCGATAAAACCAAAAAGTCAGTTCTCCCACATTATTACAGGACTGGCGACTCTACTAGGGAGAAACTTAAAAAAGAGGGGTTACCTTAAGAGTTAGATCACTTTACTTTATTTTATTGTATGCTTTGTCTGATTGACTTTAAGGGTTCATGTTTGGGTATTATTGCTTGTGTGAAAGATCCTACACCCGGATCTAATGATTCCTTAGGTAAGTAGCAATAGATCATAAAGATTGTACAACGTATAACGATATGGTTAACATGATAGCTACAATTAGTGTGAGACTTTGGTTTGTACTGATGTTCCTTGAGTCAGTCGAGGATAACATTAGGCTTCCGTCTGGTGTCGTTAACATTAAATTACTTTTAGAACCTTAATTGACCCATCTTGGACATTTAAAGTAGTGAGATAGCCGGCTTTGGTGCAGTCCGAAGTTGGTTGATACTCAAGGCTACGCTCATTGAGATTCAATTTTCGGGATATTTTGGTGGCAAGCCAGTTGGCGTGCTAAAATAAAGCCTGCAAGAAAGATCGGTGATATGAGATTCTTAAAACCCGATTACTATTTTAGGATAGGTTAAGCCAAATTAATTTCAATGGGGAAGGGTGTTGTACCCCAATTTTCCCCCTAAGATTCCTGCATCATACCATATTATTTCAATCACAAAAAAATCACATTAGGGTTTTGGTTCTTCTCCCTATCTTTAGCCTTGCTCTTTTGAGGAGTTACCAAGCACCTTGAATTGTTTTCTTTTGTGATCATGGATATTTTGCTTTGATTTTATCTCTAATTAACAAAATGCAATATTGGTTTGTCTTACTTGTTAATAATGTAGGTAAAGGCAATGAGGTTTAGCAAGTTGCTTCATGAGTTCACGAGTTTATTTCCATGCCCTAGTCAATAGCTTGAGAAATTCAAACCTCACCATTGAAGTTATTTTGGAAGAATTGGTATGTAAGTGGTTTTGGTGGCCATGAGTACTCATCATAATCCTCAACAATTTCTATTCACAAAGGAAGAATATTAGAACAAAAAGTATGTTCAAACTTGGCAAAGTTCCTCAAAGCATTCTCTTGATCTAGAGGCTAGGGTTTTGAACTTCAAAGGAGCATATCTTGCTCATCTTTTGGTATTTTTGAGTGATTTCAAAAACATCCTTCTATTAAAAAAGTTACCAATAAATCACTTCAAAAGTTCCAAGGAGTTTTCATGTGGAAGGAACTTGGTGAAGAAGAAAGATTACAAGTCACCCAGATGAATCCCCAATTTTCCATATGTGACTTCAAATGGTCATAACTTGGTAAATTTGTATCACATTGAGCCCATTATTTTTTCATGATGATCCTAAGGATGTGTGCTTCATGCCTTCTTTCATGTGCAAAGTAAGAAAACGGATGGAAGTTGCCTTAAGAATGCAAAAGATTATAGGTCATTTCATGATTTTTGGCCAACTTCAACAAGTCATAACTTGCTCAATTTTTGGAGATTTTGAATGGTTCAAATTGAAAAATGTCATTCAAGAGGTCTACTTCATTCCATCTTTTTTAGTCAAGAGCAAATTCTAAGTGGAAGGCCATGTTTGGATGCAAACGATTATAGGTCATTTTTAAAGAAGAATTTGAAATATTTCTAAGTATGGAAAGTCAACTCTTTTTCTTCAACTTTGTCTCCATGTAACTTTCATCTCAAGCATCCATTTGATTCCATTCTTTTTCCATTGCAAAGCTTGTAACCTCATCTTTCTAAAGCATCAAGAATTATGCCCTAAGACCCATTGAGGTGGAAACACCATGGATTTGAATTTGGTAGTTTGAAACTGAATTTTGCACAAAGTCAGAATTTTGAAATCTTTGTTTTGGCTTCTAACCACAGGATTTCCACGCGTTTTTGTTTCTAATCATGTTTAGCAACTTTCCAGAAGTGATTAGCATCATGAAACACACAATTTGGCTGAGTTTTGATCAAGTTTGAGTCACACTTTCTTCATGATGCAAACCCACACGAATTCCCTCCAAAATGCATCATTTGCTATTCCTTTTGATCCCGTTTGCTTCCCTATAAATAGAGGGTCATCCCCCATTCAATTTCCTAAGCTTAGATAGCCAGAATAACCCTGCCAAACTTGCTTCACAAACCAGAATTCAGCAACTTCGAAATCTATTCTCAAGCCTTTCTCAATCCATTTTTTCTCTCAATTCATCTTCCTTGATCTTCCCTAAAGCTAACCATATAATTACATTCAAGAATTGTGCCCTATATTGCTCCATAGAAGTCCAGTTTCAGAGCTCTGCAACTCAACTTCAATAGGTAGATTCCTTCATCAATTCTTCAAAACTCTGATATCATTGTGTTGCTCTTGTTTCCCTGGTTCTAGTCGCAACACTTACACCTTACTGGAAACACGTTTTGACGATGAATTTTCAAATCCCTTTTTCAAAACTTTCTTTCCAAATTGCTTGAGCTACAATTTATATAAATTTGGCGCGAGGGTGTGGTTGTCTTCGTCTTGAAGAGACGAAGCGAATGGCATAGGTCTGAGCTTCTGATTTTACAGTTTGAGAGACCTGTAATTCATGATAGCTGGAGGTTGAAGATGACCAACATGTCATCCTCTAACCAACGAAGGCGCACCATCTGTATATTTCAAATTCTGATTTTATTATTGATTCTGTACATTATTCATTAAAGACCATGATATGCACAACGCGCCAGATCCCTTGGATTTGATTACTAACGCGTTTTGACTCTCATCTAATGGTCCACATCTTTTACTTTTATTTTCTTTTTTCTGATTTTTATATTTTAATTGTTTTAAATTTCAAAAAATAATAGAAAATTCATTTTTAATCCAAAAAATCTGAAAAAATTATGAAAAATATTTTTGATTATTCTCTTTCTTACTTTTATTTTTCACAATTTAATTTTGTGTTTTGGTATTTTTTATAAATTTTACACTTATTTAATTTGTTTAAAATGTTTAAAAATACTTTTATACATTTTTAAATTCTGAAAAAATTATGGAATGATCCAATGATATTGTGACAAATATTGGTGACCTTATTTTATTTTTGTTTCTGACTTTACTATTTTTTTACTATTTTTGTTTATTTTACCCATTTATTTTAATTTTTAAAAATAGTTTCTGACTTTTAAAAATTATCAAAAATTTTATAAAATTACTTGACCTCTTTTCTAATTTTTCTATGGTCTTATTTTTCATTTCTTGATTAATTTGAATATAATTGATATTTTCCTCATTATTTTTTTCATTTTTTAAACATTTTTAAACCTTTTAATGTATATATTAATTATATTATTATTTTTGTGATTATCTTCTGGCTGTCTTGGGTTGATTTTTTTATCATGGCTTTATTAACATCATTGGATCCATGGTGTTGAGTTTAACTCCACAAAAATGGATGAATGATTTAAATAATAGTTTGATTAAATATTAATTCAAATGTGGTTTCTGTTTTTACCCTAATTCCTCTTCATCTCATTCCCTTCTCATTGCACTAAGTGTTGTTGGAGCATGATCTCTATATTATGTCTCAAAACAAATGGTGCATAAATTGCTATTGACCGACCTCAAAATAGGTGCGACTTCTATATAAGTCCACTTACGATTGCTTAACATAGCGCTAAATTTTGTCCCGATTCGAATAAATGATCATTCGTGGCCCAAACTTATGATTGCAAGCCCAAGTGTGTTAATTTGATCTCTTTGATCCAATAACCTTGAGATTTATTGTGTGGAGGCTTTGGTTCTACCAATCCTCTAATGGATCTACAACACTTTTGGTCAACGCGGATCACTTAAACATCGTTGATCATTAAATGGTACTTATGAGAATTCCAAATGGATGATATACTTGACAAAAAGCAAATGCAACTTTTTGTGTGGAGGCTTTGGTTCTACCAATCCTCTAATGAGTTCCAAATGCAAGTTTCAAGATGGTCATACAACTAACCACTAATTATTGACTTGTTTATTTTATGCTTTTATTCTTTTATGCTTTTATGTACTATTTATTTTTTAGCATTTTTCATTTCATGTCATTTTAATCTTTGCTCATTTGAGCATTTATCTTCTTGCCATTTTTATTTTGCTCACTTGAGCTTTTCTTTTTCTTTTCCTAAGATACTTAATAATCAACATAAACCCTAAAAAACTCTTAATGGTACTTGGACTATTTGGTTACTATCCTTGGCATTATGGAGCATGGAACTTTTTCTTGGATTTAGGATTAGAAACCTTGGTCTATCTTGGAGACCTTGTGATCTTATTATTTTTTTTGGAGCTCTTGAAGTTTACCTCAAGACATTGGGTTGCTTGTTTGTTTTTGGTGTGCAGGTTTTTGTGATTACATCCTTTGTTTGTAATCTAGAATTCACCCGTATACAACCGTTACTCTGCCCAATTTTTGTGAAGACTTAATACATTTGAAGAGGTCTAGTATCTTTGCTTGCTTGGTTTCAATCCAAAGAATGGGAATTCTTTCTTGCCTTATAATGTCAAGTATTGGCTTCTTGTTGGTTAGATGATTCTTCTCCTTAGCTTTTACCTTATGCTTTAGGATAGTCTCTTCTTCTCCTCCCATCTTCTTTAATTTCAAAAAATCTTCTCCCTCCTTTGAAAACCTTTCTTGTTTTTAAACTTAAACACTTTCATAATAAACTTGGACTTATGTCCATGCATTTTAAAAATATTTTTATAAATAAACTCCAATCAATTTAATAATACATTGACATTTTTTGTGAGAAGACTAAAAGTCAACCAATCTCATTTCAAACCATTTTGCCACTTTGGCTTTTATCTTTAAAACTTTTCTCAAAAGATTAGACTCTTGTCAATCCTTGTAGTGATGCAAACAACTATACTTATATAATATGTAGTGAAGAGAGATATTTTTCACTTGGGTATTGAGTGAGGCATTGTTGATTTTCAAATCCAAGCCATATCCTCCACTTTGAGATGATGCAAATTCTCCTTTCTCATGATTGTGGGTAGTAAGTATGTTTTCCACACGGACAATGACAATGATGTCTTATCTCTTAAAATCAACCAACACACTTGTGTTTCAATCTTTTAAAAGAGGAACTACGTGTAACCTGATCCTCTATTGCATGAAAGGTGGTACGTAGGCACTAAAGGTTCGCAGCCGTGGAGGGTGAAAAATTCATAAAAAATATATTTCTTTACTCACCTCCACCATCCATTTTATATACAACACATTTTTATAGCCAAAATATACAGATTTTACAAAGAGGTTCCTGTGGAGTACCGTAGATGTTTAGGATGCTGATACCTTCCCTTTGCATAACCAACCCCTTACCTTGAATCTTTCCCCCTCTTTTTGGGTTATTTTCTCTTTTCCCATTCCTTTGGAAACAATAAAGCGCAGTGGCGATTTTTATTTTTGATTTGTATAAAGTCTAGTCAATCCAATGGCTTAGTCTTGAACATTTCTACTGCTACAGAAAATGGCGAATTCACTGGGGACAGATTGACCTCTTGCTGGTCTATCCCTAAGTGGGTTAAACCTATCTTTGTTTATATCTGTATATGTGCTATTGTTGTTTATGTGTTATATGTTATATATATATATATATATATATATATATATATATATATATATATATATATATATATATATATATATATATATATATATATATATATATATATATATATACATATATATATATATATATATATATATATATATATATATATATATATATATATATGTTTGTCTGGATTTTCCTGGTTTTCAGGATGCTTGGTGATTACTCATAAGTCCTATACCCGGACTTGGGTAAACTTTAAGATAGGACGGGTGGTATAGTCATGTTAACTTTGAGGGAGTAATCCCAAAAAAGGAGGCATGAGATCCCCCACTCAGTGGAGGCCCCTTTGACTGTAGTGTCGTTTACCGAGTAATCGGGAAGATGTACTGCTTTCGACCTGGGAGCCTGCTGAAGCCGAGGACCGTAGATTACCAAACCCATCTTGGCCTTTTAGGTGTAGTGCAAAAGCTATGACGGAGTAATCCAGAAATAGTTGTCATGCGATACTACGCTTGGACGATTCTTTCTTGAGAATATTACTAATTACCGAGTTAATCGGGAAGTTGGTAATATCCGAAGGAAGGATGTAGACTCTAGTAACCTCTAGAACCTTGTTCGGCAGGTGATAACTTTAGACCAACACCTTATGGGTAGTACCTTCGACTTCATGCTCGTGACGTTGAACCTATGAACCCTATATGTGTGATCTTGTGTGTGATTGTTGCATCATACATCCATGCACTCATAAGCATCTTTTGAATAAAACAATATTTCAAGGGATTTAAAGGTTGACTATTTGTGAATATCTCAGGTACTTTTTAACCATTGATTCTGGAAAGAGAAAGACCGGGAAGTACAGTTTCAAGGATCCCAAGATAGATGAGTTGGTCAGTCTAATTCCAGAGATCGAGTGTTCTGCAGACTTTCGGAAGAAGTATGGATCCATTATTTCTCTCATGAAGCTGAAGATGAAGGAGGGTATTCTCTCGACCTTGGTCCAGTTCTATGATCCAGTATATCACTGCTTTACTTTTCCCGACTATCAGTTGATGCCTACACTGGAGGAGTATTCTTATCTATTGGATTTACCTGTTATCGATCGTGTTCCTTTCACTGGTTTGGAGGGTGAGCCAAAACCACATGAGATTGCTGCTTTGATTCATCTGGAGAAGTCCGAGGTGGAAGCCCATATGACTACCAAAGGAGGGATTAGAGGATTACCAGCTCATTTCTTATTGGAGAAAGCTCGTTACTTTTCCAGAATGAAGAGTATGGTTGCTTTTGAAGCCGTCTTTTCTTTACTTGCTTATGGATTATTCTTATTCCCTAATGTGGACAAGTTTGTCGACATTAATGCTATAAGGATTTTCATGATTGGAAACCTAGTTCCTACACTTTTGGGTGATGTTTATTACTCTGTTCATCTTCAGAGTTCCTATCATGGGGGGATAATTATCTGTTGCACGCCTTTGTTGTACCGGTGGTTCATCTCTCATATGCCTCAGTCTGATGCTTTTTGGGATGTCAAGAAGGAACCCCGTTGGGCTCCTAAGATCATGGAACTTACTCACTCGGATATTGATTGGTATCATCGAGCTTATCAGGATATAGAGATTATTGACAGTTGTTGTGGTTTCCCTAATGTACCTCTTCTTGGTACAAAGGGAGGAATTAACTATAACTCTGTTCTTACGCGGCGACAACTTGGTTATCCGATGAGAGATAAGCCGAACAATATTCATTTGAGTAGTTTCTTTGTGAAGGAAGGAGAAGACCACAGGGAAGCTAGAGAGCAGATTGCGAAGGCCTGGTGTCACATTCATAATAAGAGTAGGAAGGATTTGGGACCTAGGGGTGCTTTTCTTTGGAGCCATATCTTCAGTGGATCTGATCGAGAGCCATTCAGTTGAAGATGCCGTATACTCGGGAGACACCCATGCCTGATTTGTTTGTGAAGACCACTCCTCCTTTGTTAGATGATCTAGAAGAGCTGCAACTTACTTTGGTTAGGATGCAACAGGAAAGGGATGCTTGGAAGAATAAGTGCCAAACTTTAGAGATTTCCTATAGAGCAGACCTGAAAGAGAAAGATGATTTGATCAAGATCCTTGAGAGTCGAGCAGTAGAGTCTATGGAGAGGCAAGGGGATTTATTTTCCCCTAAGCCTCAAACAGGTGCTGATTACTCACTTCCTGCTTCAGATGATTGGAAGGAAGTTGCCATCAGGCATGTGGAAGAAAACCAGAGGCTGAGGGCTCAGATTGCCAGGATCACAGGGAAGCGCCAACGTATAGATTGATCTCCATCAGTTCTTTTTCTCAGGATTTTTAGATTGTATTTTCATCTTGTACTTGGTATCATTGAAACTTGTAATCCATTTTGAAGTTATTATAATAAAATTTTTCAGTATTTCAAATGCGTTATTATTTTGATGTTTGCAACATGTCTATAAACGTTAAATCCCTTGAAATATTAAATGATGAAGTGAAAATAATCATATGAATTGCATATTATGCATCATATTGCACATATTTCTTGCACTTGTTATGCATATCCAGGTGCCTTACCCAGCTTCTTTTCTTCGTTCAGCAAACTGACTCATCACTACAACACTCGGGCTAACTTCAAAAAGAAGATGGACAAATTGGAACAGGAGAATCGCGAGCTACGCGAAGAAGTTTATGCTTTGAAGGATGGCTTGGCCAACTTGACTACTCTGATGGAAGCTCTGGTGGTTGCTCAGAATCAGCCACCGAGTGTTCAACCGCAACCAACAAGGGCATATGTTGAAGTTCCAATTGTTCCTGTATCCACTACTCCGGCTGTTGTCCAAAACCGTATGCCTCAGGGTTATCCGTGGGGAATGCCAAAGAACTTTGCACCTGAAGGTTTCAATTTGGGCCCCCAAGATGCTCCAGTGGTTCAAAATGTTGTTACTCCAGCACCTCATGTGGTGCATACTGTTCATGCTGCACCTCCTTCGATAAATTTGGTTCCATTTGTTAATGAAGATATGTGTCGTCCTTTCTCTCCGCCGAGTGAAAACTTGGGTCTTTATGACATAATGGATGACTTCCAAGAGCAGTTTGATAGAATGCAAAGAGAGATGAAGGTTCTTAGGGGAAAAGAGCTATTTGGGCAGAATGTGAATGAGCTGTGTTTGGTCCCGAATGTTAAAGTGCCTGCTAAGTTCAAGGTCTCTGAGTTTGAGAAGTACAAGGGCAACACTTACCCTCGTGCTCACTTGGTGATGTACGTGAGAAGAATGTCTACCCACAGCAATGATCAGCGTCTGCTGATTCACTTTTTCCAGGATAGTCTGACCGACGCAGCGTTGAAATGGTACATGAGTTTAGATAGCGCCAACATCCATACTTTTAATGATTTGGGAGAAGCATTCATTAAAAAATACAAATACAATGTGGACATGGCGCCCGACTGGGACCAGCTTAGGGCCATGGTTCAAAAAGACAGAGAATCGTTCAAAGAGTATGCACGGAGATGGCGCGAAGTGGCTGCACAAGTGATTCCTCCCTTGGAGGAGAAGGAAATGACTAAATTTTTTATGAAGACGCTAGGCGCTTTCTACTAAGAAAGAATGGTAGCAAGTTCCCCAAGTGATTTTGTAGAGATGGTAGGAATGGGTGTCGGCCTAGAAGAGGCAGTAAGAGAAGGCCGTTTGACAAAGGGTGAAGGATCCGGGAGTGTGAAAAAGCCAGCTTATGGGTTTACAAAGAAGAAAGAGGGGGATATAAATGCTGTTATACAAGAGAGGAGAGTAAACGCTCCTAGAAGGAATTATCAGCATCACCAACAAGTTGCCTCAATTACTTTTGTTATGAACGCTGCTCCGACTACCGTTGCTTATCAAAGACAGTCCCAGTAGGGGAACCAAGGGAATAATCAGAGAAGGGAGAACTATGACCCTATTCCCATGAGTTATGCAGAATTACTACCAGCATTTATTCAGAAGAAGTTGGTCCAGACACGACCACCTCCAGCCGTACCATCACCATTGCCTTGGTATTACAAAGCAGACCAGACGTGTGCCTTTCATCAGGGAGCACCAGGGCATAGTATTGAGAATTGTTATCCTTTGAGGAATGAAGTGCAAAGGTTGGTGAAGTCTGGAATTCTATCTTTCAAAGACATGGGACCTAATGTGAAAGACAATCCTCTACCCAAGCACGGTAGAGTGAATGCTGTGAATATGGTGGCCGGTTGTCCAGGTGACTTCGGAGTTTTGACATTAATCGGGTTAGAGGAGATTTAGTGAAGATGCACGCAGACCTCTGAATTAAGTTATTATACGCATGACCATGCCGGTTGTGCTATTTGCAGTACAGACATACATGGTTACAAGAAGATAAAGGCTGATTTATAGGAGATGATGGATGAAGGTTTAATCCATATAATCAGGCCTAGGGAATAATATGAAGAGGAAGAGAATATGGTTTCTGGATGTCCAGGTGAATTCAGAATTTTTGATGTGGAGCATTTGAATGAGGATCTCGTGCAGTTGCATGCTACCTTCTGCCGTACTGCTGGTCAGGTGGAACACCAATATGGATCTTGCATAGTCTGCTGTCGAGACCCCTAAGGATGTTATATTATGAGAGAGGGTGTTCAATTGCTGTTAGACAATGGAACTATCAAGATCACATGTCAGAGAGATGATTATCACGAGATTAATATGGTTTAAGTTTGTTTGATGGAAGAAAAGTCAGAGGAAGAGTATGCCTCCGCGGATGAGTATTTCTCTTCAGATGAAGATTTGTTTGCCGAAAATAACCTTTTGATGGCTGATTGTGTTGAGGAAGGGGTAAATGTCATTGTACCTTATTTTGGTGCACCCACTCATCTTGAGGTGGAGTACCATAGCAAACCAGCTGTTACCCCATTGGTAATTAGTCTGCTAGGTCCTGTTCCCTATAAATCAGATAAGGCTGTGCCTTACAAATACAATGCTACAATCTTGGAAGATAGGGAGGAAGTTCCCATCCAGCCAATGCCAGATGTTGGAAATATAGATAATAATAGCAGGGTGACCCGTAGCGGTCGTGTGTTTGCGTCGGTTATTCGAAGAGATGTTGTTGCTGGAAAGAAAATTGTTGAGAACGATGAGCTTAAGAAGGTTTCAGGAGAGACTAGTGGAGCTACATTAGAGAAAGAAGTGGATGATATCTTGAAGATAATTAAGATGAGCGACTATAAAATTGTAGATCAGCTACTGCAGACTCCTTCAAAGATATCCATCCTAGCTTTATTGATGAATTCCTCCGCTCATAGAGAATCACTGATGAGAGTACTAGACCAAGCTTTTGTGGAGAGTGAAGTTCCATTAGATCAATTCAGTAGCATAATTGGAAACATTACGTCATGTAAAAACTTGAGTTTCTGCGATGATGAGTTACCAGATGAAGGGAGGAATCACAACCTGGACCTCCACATATCTATGAACTGCAAGAATGACTCGCTATCCAATGTGCTAATTGATAATGGATCCTCTTTGAATGTTATACCGAGGAGTACTCTCATGAAGTTAAAGTATCAAGGAACACCTATACGCCCGAGTGGTATCATTGTGAAGGCTTTTGATGGGTCGAGGAAATCTGTCATCAGTGAAGTGGACTTACCCATCCATATAGGACCACATTTGTTCTTGATAACTTTCCAGGTTATGGACATTATTCCCGCATATAGTTTCTTGTTAGGATGGCCATGGATACACGAAGCAGGGGCTGTTACTTCAACTCTACATTAGAAGCTAAAATTTATGCGTGAAGGGAAGGTAGTGATCATAAGTGGGGAGCAGGCGTTGTTGATATCCCATCTATCCTCTTTCAGTATTGTAGAAGCGGATGAGGCTGCTGTTGGAACCCAGTTCCAAGCTTTATCCATTGACAACATAAGGAGGAATGAGAATTTTGTGGTTTCTCTGAAGGACGCGCAGTAGGTTGTGCGCAATGGTCATAATGTAGTTTGGGGATAACTTGTGGATCCACCCGTGAACAAAAACAAAGTTGGTTTAGGTTTCTCTTCGAGGAATGGAAAAGGCGAAAATTTGAAGTCAAAGTCTTCTGTGAACAGTTATCATGATGTTTTCCGCAATGCGGGCTACCTCCATCCAATTGGTTATGGAGTTAATGTTGTTGAAGAGGATGAAGCGGAGCAGGAAGTACCGAATTATGTGACGCATGGAGTCCGAGTTCAGAAATGGGTCACCATTGATGTTCCTTCTTGCATACATGTTTCAAAGTAATTTGTTGTTAATCTGTTTCTTTTGTTTGAAAAGCTTTCAGTCTTCCCAAGGTGGAAATATTAATGTTGAAGGGCTTATCTGTTTGCTATAACTTTTAAGTTCATTAATAAAAGTTGTCTTTACTTCCTAAATTATGTCTTTTATTTTCTGCTTTTTTCTTGGGAAACGGTAATAAAAAAACCTTTCGCAATAAATAATAACTGAAGATTAATCTGCATGATCACTTGTTATATGTGTCAGTTTCTAAAAACAATCATAAATCACATGTGCAGATTAATTAAAAAACCCGTTGAATACAATGACCCTGCACCCTCTCTCAACTTTGATTGTCTTGTGTTTGGAGTTGAAGAAGAAGATTATGATGAGATTCCAGAAGAGGTCTCACGGTTGCTTAAGCACGAGGAAAATACCATTCAGCCATATAAGGAGCCTTTAGAAGTGATTAATTTGGGTTCAAAAGAAGACCCGAAGCAAGTTAAGATTGGAGCATCATTGCATCCTGATGTAAAGAGCGGGTTGATTGATCTGTTGAAAGAGTATGTGGATATTTTTGCTTGGTCTTATCAAGATATGCCTGGTCTAGATACAGACATTGTCGAGCATCGTTTGCCGTTGAAGCCAGAGTGTCCGCCAGTTAAACAAAAGTTGAGAAGAACCCACCCGGATATGGCAGTAAAGATCAAAGAGGAGGTCCAAAAGCATATTAATGTCGGTTTTCTTGTGACGTCAGTGTATCCTCAATGGATTGCCAATATTTTCCCAGTACCGAAAAAAGACAGAAAAGTCCGCATGTGCGTAGATTACACAGATCTAAATAAAGCTAGTCCAAAAGATGATTTTCCATTGCCTCACATTGATATGTTAGTGGATAGCACAACAAAATTCAAATTATTCTTGTTCATAGATGGATTTTCTGGGTATAATCAAATAAGAATGGCTCCAGAGGACATGGAAAAAACAACGTTTATCACACCCTGGGGAACATTCTGTTACAGAGTGATGCCCTTCGGGTTGAAGAACGCTGGTGCAATGTACCAGAGGGATATGACAACCCTATTCCATGATCTGATGCACAAAGAAATAGAAGTATATGTTGATGGTATGATTGCCAAATCCCAGACTGAATAAGGGCATATAGAAGATTTGTTGAAGTTGTTTCATCATTTGAGGAAGTATCGTCTCCGCTTGAATCCAAATAAATGCACCTTCGGTGTTCGATCAGGGAAATTGTTGGGTTTCATTGTTAGCCAGAAAGGAATTGAAGTTGACCCTGGTAAAGTAAAAGAAATTCAATAAATTCCAGTAGCAAGAACTGAAAAGCAAGTCAGGGGTTTCCTCGGGCGTTTGAATTATATCTCCAGATTTATTTCCCACATGACTGCAACTTGTGAACCGATCTTTAAGTTGTTAAAGAAAGATCAAGGTTGTGTATGGACAGATGACTTCCAAAGGGCATTTGAAAGTATTAAAGAGTATCTGCTTGAACCTCCTATCTTGCTCCCTCCCGTAGAAGGAAGACCGTTGATTATGTGTCTAAGAGTGTTAGATAAATCCATGGGTTGTATTCTGGGACAACAGGATGAAACGGGAAAGAAAGAGTTCGCCATTTATTATCTCAGTAAAAAGTTCACTGACTGTGAGTCGCGGTATTCCATGCTAGAAAAAATGTGTTGTGCTTTGGCCTGGGCGGCAAATCGTTTGCGGCAGTATATGTTGAATCATACCACTTGGTTGATCTCCAAAATGGATCCAATCAAGTATATTTTTGAGAAGCATGATCTTACTGGAAGAATTTCCCGCTGGCAGATGTTGTTATCTGAATATGATATCGAATACCGCATTCAAAAGGCTATTAAAAGTAGTGTGTTGGCAGATTACCTTGCTCACCAGCTGGTGTAGGATCATCAGTCTGCAGAGTATGAATTCCCCGATGAGGATGTGATGTTCCTAAAAGTGAAAGATTGTGACGAGCCATTGCCTGAGGAAGGCCCTGACCCTGAATCTCGTTGGAGTATGATATTTGATGGAGCTGTGAATACTTATGGTAAAGGAATTGGTGCTGTGATTGTTACTTCTCATGGATAACATATTCCTTTTACCGCAAGGTTAACATTTGAATGCACTAATAATATGGCAGAATATGAGGCTTACATCATGGGTCTTGAGGAAGCTATTGATCTCAGAATCAAAATTCTAGATGTGTATGGCGATTCAACTTTGGTAATAAATCAAATTAAAGGAGAATGGGACACTCGTCACCCTGACCTGATCCCTTACAAAGATTATGCTAGAAGATTACTACCCTTCTTCAATAAAGTTGAATTCCATCACATTCCTAGAGATGAAAATCAAATGGCGGATGCTCTGGCAACTTTGGCTTCCATGTACCAAGTGAATACTTGGAATGATATATCACGAATTACAGTTCGACGGCTAGATAGGCCCGCACATGTGTTTGCAACAGAGGAGGTAGCAGATGAAAAACCTTGGTATTATGATATCAAGCATTTTCTTCAGACTCGGGAATACCCGATTGGTGCGTCGAAGAAAGATAGAAAGACACTGAGAAGACTGGCAGGCAGTTTCTTCCTCAGTGAAAATGTGTTATACAAGAGAAATTATGACATGGTCTTGCTCAGATGCGTGGATAGACACGAAGCAGACATGTTGATGCATGAGATTCATGAAGGTTCATTTGGCACTCATGCTAATGGACATTCAATGGCTAAAAAGATACTAAGGGCAGGTTATTATTGGTTGACAATGGAATCTGATTGTTACAAATTTGCAAAGAAGTGCCATAAATGCCAGATTTATGCAGATAAGATCCATGTGCCTCCGAAACTTCTCAATGTGATTTCCTCCCCATGGCCTTTCTCTATGTGGAGTATTGACATGATCGGGATGATAGAACCCAAAGCTTCGAATGGACACCGTTTTATCTTGGTAGAAATTGACTACTTTCCCAAATGGGTAGAGGCTACTTCATATGCCAATGTTACCAAACAGGTGGTTGCGTGTTTCATCAAAAAGAATCTTATATGCCGGTATGGTGTGCTGAGCAGAATCATCACTGATAATGGCTCAAATTTGAATAACAAGATGATGATAGAACTATGCGAAGAATTCAAGATTGTTCATCACAATTCATCTCCATACAGGCCAAAGATGAATGGGGTTGTTGAAGCTGCTAATAAGAATATCAAGAGAATTATCCAGAAAATGGTTGTCACTTATAAGGATTGGCATGAAATGCTCCCTTTTGCTCTGCATGGATATCGAACATCTGTTCGCACTTCAACAGCAGCAACCCCGTTCTCCCTAGTGTATGGAATGGAAGTTGTACTCCCTGTCGAGGTAGAGATTCCCTCGTTGTATGTGATAATGGAAGCCAAGTTGATAGAGGCTGAATGAGTCCAGAACAGGTTTGACCAATTGAATTTGATTGAAAAGAAGAGGATGACAGATTTATGTCATGGGCAGTTATATCAGAAAAGAATGAAGAAAGCATTTGATAAAAGGGTCAAACCTCGTGAATTTAGAGAAGGTGACCTCGTGCTCAGGAAGATCATGTATTTCAACACTGATTCTAGGGGCAAGTGGACTCCCAATTTTGAAGGTCCGTATGTTGTTAAGAAAGCCTTCTCTGGTGGTGCATTAATTCTTGAACCTATGGATGGCGAGGAGTTCCCACATCCCTTGAATGCTGACGCAATCAAGAAATACTTCGCCTAAAGAAATAAAAGAACAGCTCGCTAAGTTGAAAACCCGAAAGGGAGGCTTAGGCAAAAAGGAGCGTCTCGGTAGGCCGAAAACCCGAAAGGGCGGTCTAGGCAAAAATTAGAGACATAAACAGAATAAATTTCTCACTAAGTTGAAAACCCGTAAGGGCAGCTTAGGAAAAAGTTAGGGATTTTCTTGGCAAGTAACTACGTCAGACAAGACTTGATCGTTGAAGCAATAATCTTCTCGGATCCTCACCATACTTCGACAAAAGCTGCTGCTCAGGATTTCAAAAGTTGTTAGGGGGAATAACGGTCATCGTATCTCAATGTATCTTTTCCATTATGTATTACCATTTCCCAAACTTTTTAATCATCCATGGAGTCTCGCCATTCGCAGACTACCATTCTATTAATGAAATTCGAGCTTTCACCCAATTCTTTGTGTTCTTGATTTCCCGGGAAGGTTATCCCAGGGCATCTCTTGTTGGAATAAGTGTTTGTGATGAAAATTTTCAATCCGCAGTTTTTTCTCCAGGGAGGTAGGCTTGAGTCCCCCAGTGAGGTTTGGTTGTTTCGACGTCAGTCTGCTTTATTTGAGGTTGGTCTTACAATTTCCAATAGGCATGTTACTTTTGGAAAACTGCTTCTCCGATGAAACTGGAAGAAGGATGTTCTATCCCGATGTCTGTCTGATTTGGCTACATCCGGATTATGTTTCTCCTCAGTGAAGTTAGGGTAGACAATAGGTTTGGTTTTCGCGGGTGCTTTTACCTTTCTTGGATTGATCTCTCTGGTTGAAGTTTAGCCCAATGTTGTTAGTACCTGAGGCGGTTTTGTTTGATTATACTGATCATGTATCCTTTTATCAGCATATGCACGATATCACTCATGCATTCATACATACATCATGCATTGATAAAAATCATCGTTCATTGGCACTGTGTTCTGACCTTCATACAACGCTCTTTGCTTAGTTGAATTTGGTTTTCCCTCTTGAGTTTATTTCTCAAAGGATGTATCTTCATTGGCCATCTTGCTCTAGTTTATTTCTGAATTGGATTTGTGGTTGCATGACAATATTATTTATGTGGGACTTCTGAGAACTTTAAGTTTTGGTTTGTACATTTATTTTGCACGGGAAGACTTTATCTCCTCAGCAGAAATATCATGGCATTTCCCCGGGAAGTCATGTTTCTATCCCCAAAAAGTCATTTCTCTTTGCAATTCCCCTTGACAATGAGTAACAAGTCTCTTTATTTGAGACAACTTATGTTTGATCCTTTCTAGGCAGATTTCCTTGGTTAAAGAAGAAGTTGAGACCCGTTCTAGGTAAAACTCCAGAATTTTGGGACAACTATGATATATTTTCTCTTTCTACCTTCAGTAAACGTTGGTAGTACATCGGCAGTGAACGTTGGTGTTTGTTATCTTTTTGCTATCTTCAGTGAACGTTGATAGTTCATCGTCAGTGAACGGCGGTGATATGATATATTTTCTCTTTCTACCTTCAGTGAACATTGGTAGTACATCGGTAGTGAACGTCAGTGTTTGTTATCTTCTTGCTATCTTCAGTGAACATTGATAGTTCATCGTCAGTGAACGGAGGTGATATGATATATTTTCTCTTTCTACCTTCAGTGAACGTTGGTATTACATCGGCAGTGAACGTTGGTGTTTGTTATCTTTTTGCTATCTTCAGTGAACGTTGATAGTTCATCGTCAGTGAACGTTGATAGTTCATCGTCAGTGAACAACAGTAATATGATATATTTTCTCTTTCTACATTCAGTGAATGTTGGTAGGACATCGACATTGAACGTTGATGCTTGTTATCTTCCTCTCTGATTCTGTTCTTGTGGTTCACCAGTAATTTATTTTCCTAGTGGGGTTGCTCCTCTGTTTTTTCATTTTTGTTGCACCCCTAATGTTACTTTGCGTCTCCTTGGTTCTATTCATATGCATTCATATGCATAAGCATTTGCATGGAATCTTAGGGCCAAAAATAAGGTTTGTTTTATATTTAAGTATCTTCGATCACGTTGACACGAAGATTTTTAACCTTCGTATCTCCAGATAGAAGAAACTTAAATAAGGGCAGCTGTTGTACCCCAATTTTCGCCCCTAAGATTCCTGCATCATACCATATTGTTTCAATCACAACAAAATCACATTAGGGTTTTGGTTCTTATCCCTATCTTTAGCCTTGCTCTTATGAGGAGTTACCAAGCACCTTGACTTGTTTTCTTTTGTGATCATGGATATTTTGCTTTGATTTTCTCTCTAATTGATAAAATGCAATATTGGTTTGTCTTACTTGTTAATAATGTAGGTAAAGGCAATGAGGTTTAGCAAGTTGCTTCATGGGTTCATGAGTTTATTTCCATGCCTTAGTCAATAACTTGAGAAATTCAAACCTCACCGGTGAAGTTATTTTGGAAGAATTGGTATGGAAGTGGTTTTGGTGGCCATGATTCCTCATCATCATCATCAACAATTTCTATTCACAAATAAGAATATTGGCACAAAAAGTTTGTTCAAACTTGGCAAAGTTCCTCAAAGCATTCTCTTGATCTAGAGGCTAGGGTTTTGAACTTCAAAGGAGCATATCTTGCTCATATTTTGGTATTTTTGAGTGATTCCAAAAACATCCTTCTCTTCAAAAAGTTACCAACAAATCACTTCAAAAGTTCCAAGGAGTTTTCATGTGGAAGGAACTTGGTGAAGAAGAAAGATTACAAGTCACCCGGATGAATCCCCAATTTTCCATATGTGACTTCAAATGGTCATAACTTGGTCAATTTGTATCACCTTGAGCCCATTATTTTTTCATGATGATCCTAAGGATGTGTGCTTCATGCCTTCTTGTATGTGTAAAGTAAGAAAATGGATGGAATTTGCCTTAAGAATGCAAAAGATTATAGGTCATTTCATGATTTTTGGCCAACTTCAACAAGTCGTAACTTGCTCAATTTTTGGAGATTTTGAGTGGTTCAAATTTAAAAATGTCATTCAATAGGTCTACTTCATTCCATCTTTTTTGGTCAAGAGCAAATTCTAAGTGGAAGGCCATGTTTGGATGCAAAAGATTATAGGTCATTTTTAAAGAAGAATTTGAAATATTTCTAAGTATGGAAAGTCAACTCTTTTTCTTCAACTTTGACTCCATGTAACTTTCAGCTCAAGCATCCATTTGATTCCATTATTTTTCCATTGCAAAGCTTGTAACCTCATCTTTCCAAAGCATCAAGAATTATGCCCTAAGACCCCTTGAGGTGGAAATGCCATGGATTTGAATTTGGTAGTTTGAAACTGAATTTTGCACAAAGTAAGAATTTTAAAATCTTTGTTTTGGCTTCTAATCACAGGATTTCCACGCTTTTTTGTTTCTAATCATGTTTAGCAACTTTCCAGAAGTGATTAGCATCATGAAACACACGATTTGGATGAGTTTTGATCAAGTTTGAGTCACACTTTCTTCATGATGAAACCCACACGAATTCCCTCCAAAATGCATCATTTGCTATTCCTTTTGATTCCATTTGCTTCCCTATAAATAAAGGGTCATCCCCCATTCAATTTCCCAAGCTTAGATAGCCAGAATCACCCTGCCAAACTTACTTCACAACCCAGAATTCAGCAACTTCGAAATCTATTCTCAAGCCTTTTTCAATCCATTTTTTCTCTTAATTCATCTTCTTTGATCTTCCCTGAAGCTAACCATATAATTACATTCAAGAATCATGCCCTATATTGCTCCATAGAAGTCCAGTTTCAGAGCTCTGCAACTCAACTTCAATAGGTAGATTCCTTCATCAATTCTTCAAAACTTTGATATCATTGTGTTGCTCTCATTGCCCTGGTTCTAGTCGCAACACTTACACCTTACTGGAAACACGTTTTGACCATGAATTTTAAGATCCCTTTTCAAAACTTTCTTTCTAAATTGCTTGAGCTACAGTTTATATAAATTTGGCGCGAGGGTGTGGTTGTCTTCATCTTGAAGAGACGAAGCGAATGACATAGGTCTGAGCTTCTGATTTCACAGTTTGAGAGACCTGCAATTCATGATGGCTGGAGGTTGAAGATGACCAACGTGTCATCTTCTAACCAATGAAGGCGCGCCATCTGTATTTTTCAAATTCTGATTTTATTATTGATTCTATACATTACTCATTAAAGAACATGATATGCACAATGCGCCAGATCCCTTGGATTTGATTACTAACGCGTTTTAACTCTCATCCAATGGTCCACATCTTTTACTTTTATTTTCTTTTTTCTGATTTTTATATTTTAATTGTTTTAAATTTCAAAAATTCCTAGAAAATTCATTTTTAATCCAAAAAATCTGAAAAAATTATGAAAAATATTTTTGATTATTCTCTTTCTGACTTTTATTTTTTCACAATTTAATTTTGTGTTTTGGTATTTTTTATAAATTTTACACTTATTTGATTTGTTTAAAATGTTTAAAAATACTTTTATACATTTTTAAATTCTGAAAAAATTATGGAATGATTCAATGATATTAAGACAAATATTGGTGACCTTATTTTATTTTTGTTTCTAACTTTACTAATTTTTGACTATTTTTATTCATTTTACCCATTTATTTTTATTTTAAAAATAGTTTCTGACTTTTAAAAATTATCAAAATTTTTATAAAATTACTTGACCTCTATTATGATTTTTCTATGGTCTTATTTTTCATTTCTTGATTAATTTGAATATAATTAATATTTTCCTCATAATTTTTTTGATTTTTTAAACATTTTAAAACCTTTTAATGTATATATTAATTATATTATTATTTTTGTGATTATCTTCTGGCTGTCTTGGGTTGATTTTTTATCATGGCTTTATTAACATCATTGGATCCATGGTGTTGAGTTTAACTCCACAAAAATGGATGAATGATTTTAATAATAGTTTGATTAAATATTAATTCAAATGTGGTTTCTCTTTTTACCCTAATTCCTCTTCATCTCATTCCCTTCTCATTGCACTAAGTGTTGTTGGAGCATAATCTCTATATTATGTCTCAAAACAAATGGTGCATAGATTGCTATTGACCGGCCTCAAAATAGGTGCGACTTCTATATAAGTCCACTTACGATTGCTTAACATAGCGCTAATTTTGTCCGGATTCGAATAAATGATCATTCGTGGCCCAAACTTATGATTGCAAGCCCAAGTATGTTAATTTGATCTCTTTGATCCAATAACCTTGAGATTCATTGTGTGGAGGCTTTGGTTCTACCAATCCTCTAATGGATCTACAACACTTTTGGTCAACGCAGATCACTTAAACATCATTGTTCATTAAATGGTACTTATGAGAATTCCAAATGGATGATATACTTGACAAAAAGCAAATGCAACTTATTGTGTGGAGGCTTTGGTTCTACCAATCCTCTAATGAGTTCCAAATGCAAGTTTCAAGATGATCATCCAACTAACCACTAATTATTGACTTATTTATTTTATGCTTTTATTTTTTTATGCTTTATGTACTATTTATTTTTTAGCATTTTTCATTTCATGTCATTTTCATCTTTGCTCATTTGAGAATTTATCTTCTTGCCATTTTTATTTTGCTCACTTGAGCTTTTATTTTTCTTTTCCTAAGATACTTAATAATCAACATAAACCCTAAAAAACTCTTAATGGTACTTGGACTATTTGGTTACCATCCTTGGCATTATGGAGCATGAGACTTTTTCTTGGATTTAGGATTAGAAACCTTGGCCTATCTTGGAGACCTTGTGATCTTATTATTTTTTTTGGAGATCTTGAGGTTTACCTCAAGACAATGGGTTGCTTGTTTGATTTTGGTGTACAGGTTTTTGTGATTACATCCTTTGTTTGTAATATGGAATTCACCCGTATACAGCCGTTACTCTGCCCAATTTTTGTGAAGACTTAATACATTTGAAGAGGTCTAGTATCTTTGCTTGCTTGGTTTCAATACAAAGAATGGGAATTCTATCTTGACTCATAATGTCAAGTATTGGCTTCTTGTTGGTTAGATGATTCTTCTCCTTAGCTTTTACCTTATGCTTTACGATAGTCTCTTCTTCTCCTCTCATCTTCTTTAATTTCAAAAAATCTCCTCCCTCCTTTGCAAACCTTTCTTATTTTGAAACTTAAACACTTTCATAATAAACTTGGACTTATGTCCATGAATTTTCAAAATCTTTTCATAAATAAACTCCAATCAATTTAATAATACCTTGACATTTTTTGTGAGAAGACTAAAAGTCAACCAATCTCATTTCAAACCATTTTGCCACTTTGGCTTTTATCTTTAAAACTTTTCTCAAAAGATTAGACTCTTGTCAATCCTTGTAGTGATGCAAACAACTATACTTCTAAAATATATAGTGAAGAGAGATATTTTCCACCTGGGTGTTGAGTGAGGCATTGTTGATTTTAAAATCCAAGCCATATCCTCCACTTTGAGATGATGCAAATTCTCCTTTCTCATGATTGTGGGTAGTAAGTATGTTTTCCACACGGACAATGACGATGATGTCTTATCTCTTAAAATCAACCAACACACTTGTGTTTCAAACTTTTAAAAGAGGAACTACGTGTACCCTGATCCCCTATTGCACGAAAGGTGGTACGTAGGCACTAAAGGTTCGCAACAGCGGCGAGTGCAAAATTCATAAAAAATATATTTCTTTACTCACCTGCACCATCCATTTTATATACAACACATTTTTATAGCCAAAATTTACAGATTTTACAAAGAGGTTCCTGCGGAGTACCGTAGATGATTAGGGTGCTAATACCTTCCCTTTGCATAATCAACCCCCTTACCTTGAATATTTCCCCCTCTTTTTGGGTTATTCGCTCTTTTCCTATTCCTTTGGAAACAATAATACGCGATGGAGGTTTTTATTTTTGATTTGTATAAAGTCTAGTCAATCCAATGGCTTAGTATTGAACATTTCTACCGCTACAAAGGGTATTTACCTATGGACTTCATGCAAGCCTTTAAACCTAAGACTCTTGTATGACTTGTTTGTGTTTGCTACTTATTTAACATGAACATAACATCATATCATCATAACATAACATTTTCACTAACCATTTCGAGGACCTAGGGATTTATCTTTGTTCCTTGTTGCAGGTTATGGTCTTCCCTCGCAGAAATACTATATGTTGTACTCCAAAATTTTCCATATCATGTTTCCCAAGGTTTTTCTCTCTTACATGGTTGGTTACAAACACTTGCCTAAAGAAAATGAAATTTTTTGAATGCTAGAAAAGTGTCTTTGATTGGAAGGTGAACAATGTCCTTCGATTGGAATGTCTGCCTGCTTCGATTGGGAATCTAAAACCCTTCGACCAAGCTTTGGCCCACCAACTTCGATGGAGCGTTGGATCCCCTTCGATCAAGCATTGGCACACCAGCTTCGATTGAGCGTTGGGTCCCCTTCGAGCAAGCCTTGGTCCAAGTTTCATTTAGGCAAGAACCCTTTACAAGTTCCCTTCGATTCACAAGGCCAACGACCTCTACAAGTTCCCTTCAATTCACAAGGCCAACGACCTCTATAAGTTCCCTTCATTCACTAGGCCAAAGGCCTCTTCATGCAACCTTCGATCCACTAGGCCAAAAGCCCCTTCATGCTTGCCTTGGATTCACTAAGTCAAAGGCTCCTTTCCATTTTCCTTCAATGTATAAGGCAAAGACTTCCTTTGTGCCTTCCTTTAATGCATAAGGCCAAGACTCCTCAACACAACTTCTGCACTATGACGCACAATATGACCCCTTCGAAAGAGCACTCCAAAGGTCCATTCGAAGGACACATATTGGTGGCCATTCGAAGGAGACACATAATTACTGAAAGCAAGTTTGTCTTATGATGAGTCTTGGTCCTACATGTTTCCAGACCCAAGCCTCTTGCGTAATGGCATTTGAAGGAAGTAATAAAAGAGGCTTCGATTGGCCATAATGGAGTTCTTGTTTAGGCTATTTGAATCAAGCAGCTAAGGCAAATAGATGGTTCCAATCGAAGGATCCATGAGGAGCGATTCATAGCCTTTCAAAGAAGCCCTAATAAGGGAAACTCTAAACATATTCAAATTCAGAATCATCAAAAAGGACAATGCTCTGACAAAGAGAATTCTGGGCAATTTGAATTGATGCAAATGTTGACTTAATTGAAGAAACTCTGATAAGGGAAAACTCTGAACAATTAGAACTCAGAGTCATCAAAGATCTGAGCAATTCAAATTGATGTGGATGGACTCAATCGAAGGAGCTGAACCAGAGCCATTCGAAGGAGGAACTCAGAGTCATTCAAAGGGAAATACTTGAGGGCATTCGAAAGTCAAATGTGTCCAGGTTCATTCAATATTTCAAAATGGCAAGAATTATCCAAATATGGTCAACTTTCAATGTGTTAGATTCTTGTCTAATAGACCTCAAAGCCTAGTTAATGGTCATCCCTTTCCATTTCCATGCACCCTCACATCCCTATAAATACAGGCCTAAAGCACATTACAAGAGGGGGGAGATAACACATACATACACACACATTGGAGATATTCGCCCGGAGACTAGAGACAGAGGCCCAGGAACTACACATATATTGCCTTACACGCACACACAACCTAAGAGAAGCATACCAAAAACTCTCAAAACTTAACAAGATCACACCACACTTTCCTCTCTCCTTTCGAATCCAAGAGCATCCAGCAACTCCACCCACACACAATTCTAGTTTCAAGCAAGGTAAGTCTTCTTGACCTTGCATCTCTTGTTTCAACATAACATGTAAATAGCCTTTTAGTTATATTCTTCGTTACTGTCCTTTTCATTTTGTTTACTTTTCTTGTCCTAATATATGGTGGAACTAACCTGTACAAACTCAAATGAAAGACAAAAAGGGTGTAAACGAAGGATATACACTCATGCTGCTCTACAGGTCTATATTGCTTCATAGTCTAATCTAAAGAAGCAGAAAAGGGTGCAATCGAAGGTTGCAGACACTAACTCCCAAGCCCAAATCGAAGGAAGCAGGAAAGGGTGCAATCGAAGGTTGCTCATACCAACTCCCAAGCTCAATCGGAAGAAGCAGGAAAGGGTGCAATCGAAGGTTGCTCACACCAACTCCTAAGCTCAATCGAAAGAAAGAAA
Organism: Vicia faba; assembly: GCA_948472305.1. Lineage (NCBI taxonomy): Eukaryota > Viridiplantae > Streptophyta > Magnoliopsida > Fabales > Fabaceae > Vicia > Vicia faba. The sequence continues at coordinate 272,451,340 of OX451736.1, forward strand.
AATAAGGGTGAATCGAAGGAGTATATTGTCTGGATCGAAGGAATCACTTCCCTTTTTTATTTTGTTCTTTGTTTTTTTTTATACATTTTCTTGCCTTTCGATTTGTTTGTAATAACGTAGGACCCTATTTTCTGCATTTTTATTGCTTTTATATTAATTGCTAGATGTATGACTAATAGGATTGTTTGGAAAAGATTAAAATCAAAACGCTAGCAAACCTAATAAAAAGACAAAAAATAACTGAACACATGCACACATACACCTCTAAGGTACGCCCACTTCGGTTGCCTTCGAAAAATAGTCACAACTCTCGAAACGTGTGAGGTTTTAGTGGCTACCCTCTGGTTCAAAAAGATCAGAAGTCCCTCGATGACCCTCTTGACGTTTCCTCGATAAAAATATGATCTTGGAACCCTAGGGTATTTACTAAAGTTTCTTTCCCAATTGCCTTTGTAACTATAAAAACGTCCCTTTGAATGTCCCTCATACATTTAACGACAGGGCTACCTACTCACTAATAGTAGGATAACTCTGTCTAAAGGATATGAATAAAAGAACGACCCTTTCGAGTAAAGTAGATAGTTGTTAGATTATTGCTCAAAATGAACCTTTTACACTTACACATTTCAAAAACAATTTTCAAAAACATTTGCTTTGTCAACACTCTTGAGGACTGATACAAGAGTTATCATGAAGCTAATCGCCGCACTAAGGCATTTTCAAAACTACTTTTTTAAAGCACAAAACACAAGGTGCTTTTCAAATGAGCAAACATCTAAGAGCCCATAGAAAACTACAGATGGAAAGGGTGCTAACACCTCCCCCTTCCATAATCTACCCCCTTACTCAGAAAATTCTTGAAAAGGTTTTTTTCTATTCTTTTCACCCTTTCCTATGTTGGATAAAAGAAAAGTCGGTGGCGACTCTTGCTTACCGCAACATTTGTGAACACAAACTCAAAACTAGTATAACAGTCGGTTCTGCCACCGTATTACAGAACTGGCAACTCTGTTGGGGATTTATACTTATAAAAAGTGGGGTTACCTTAGAGCTTAGGTCATATTTAATTTACTTTCCTTATATGCTTTGATTGCTTTACCTTTAAGGGTTTTTTCTTGGGTTCACTTCTAAAGATCCTACACCCGGATCTGGGGCACCTTTTAGGTAAGTAGCAATAGATCTTGTGGACTGTGCGGGGTATACCGACATGGTTGAAATGATAGCTACGTTGGTGTGACACATTTGTTGGTAACGGTAGCCCTTAAATTGTCAAGGAGAATACGTGGCCACTGTGTGGTGTCAGAAGTACCAACTGACCTTAGAAAGTTTTATTAAACAACTTGGCCATTAGGAAGTACTGAGATAGTCGGCTTTGGTGCAGTCCGAAGTTGGTTGATACTCGATACTACACTCATTGAGATTTGACTTCCGGGATATTTCGGTCGCCAATAAAGAGGCTTATGCTGAAATAATGCCCGATAAAGAAAGATCGGTGATATTGAGATCCCCTAGAACCCGATTACTATTAATAGGACAGGTTGAACCAACTAAACTTCAAGAGGGTACTTACCTATGGAATCCATGAAAGCCTAAACCTAAGGCTACTTGTGTGACTTGTTTTCTTTCACTATCTAACAAACTTGAACTCATTGCAGGGCTTTATTGGTACTCCTTGCAGGACTTGTTTGTAGTCATTATCTAATAACTCAGATTTCCTGCAAGACATACTGGTCTTCATCACCCTACATTTTTCTTGATACATAGCATACACATCATAGCATCATTCCATAACATTTCCTTAACCATTTCAAGGATCTCAAGGGCCGGTGATGCAGGTTATGATAAAGAAGATGTCTAACAAGGGGAAAGGGGATTTACTTTTCTCTAGCCAATACCGTCAAAGGACCAAAACACGACAACTTGAGTCAGAGGCTATGACCCACTTGATATGGTGAACTTGTTTCTCGTAGAAGGACATTCAACAATACGAAGTTCTTTCATCAAAGTCACCGTCAAAATTCAACTTCTGACATTTTCTTGTGTTTACCCCGCGAGACCCTTGAAAGCATCACATAAGCATACCATACATTGCATAACAGGTATTTCAAGACAAATTTCTTATCTTTTTGTTGTTTATTTCAGCAAAAGAAATGACTCTTGAATAGACAGTAAAAGAACTTCAAATTATAAATGCTCAATTCCAACAAATGTTCCTGGCTCTGGCTAAGGGGCGGGAAGAACTGAAAAATCTCGTCATCAAAGAAAAGAAGAAGAAGGCTAAGAAACCGGTTGGTGTCTTGAATATGGGAAGAAAACTTAGAGGACCAGTCAAGAGAGATCTAGATCTCTCAACTCCATCAAATGAGGGGTATAATCATGAAGAAGATGACAACTCAGGGACTGATGAAGATGAAGCTAACTACTCTGAGGAACAATATCCTCCATCTGATGATAAATACAAACAGCTGGAGGATCGCCTCAATGGTATGGAGATTCAGCAGATATCTGGCTTGGACTTTGAAGAGTTAGGTTTAGTTTCTGGGGTGGTCATCCCAAAAAAATTCAAGGTTCTAACGTTCTCTAAATATGACGGGGTCTCTTGTCCTAAACTTCACTTGAGATCATACATCAGAAAGATCCAGCCTCACACTGCTGACTGGAAGTTATGGGTCTATTTCTTCCAAGAAAGTTTGGCTGGCACTCAACTGGAGTGGTTCTATCAGTTAGAAGGAACCGAGATCCATACCTGGGAAGATTTGGCTGCTGCTTTCTACAAGCAGTACCAATACAATGCTGACCTCACACCAACTCGAGTGCAATTGCAGAATATATTCATGGGCTCAAGAGAAGGGTTTAAGGAATATGCACATAAATGGAGAGACTTAGATGGTAGGGTGTGTGATACAGTGGGAGAACTGACTTGAAGGTTTTACATTTGATCGTAAATGTTGTGGTTAGCAAGAGTCGCCACCGAATTTTCTTTTATCCAAAAGGAAAGGTGAAAAAGCACAGGAAAGACCTTTGAGATTATTTCTTGAGTTCGGGGGGTAGATTATGAAAAGGGAAGGTATTAGCACCCTTTTCATCCATGGTTTTCCATGAGCTCTTAGTTACTTGCTAGATCACTTGCTTTTGTTTGAAATTGTTCTTTGTGTGGTTTTTGAAAGTATTTTGTAAAGAGGCCATTGCTTAGGCAAACTTTGTAATGATTCTCGTTCGTAAGAATGTATACAAAGATGTTGATCTTTTGAAAATGTCTTCAAGTTTGTAAGATGTTTTGAAAGTGTAGGTGTTTGTTTTGAAAATAACAAGGATGTTTTGTTTTGAAATTGAGAAAGTAACTAGGAGCATTCTACCTACTCAAAAGTCTTTCATGTTCATTTTCTTTTTCCTTTGACATTGTTATCTTACCATTTATTTGGTAAGCAACCCTATCTTTGGATGTAAACGGGACGGGCGTGGGTCATCGTATAACCATGATTAGAAATGTTGCAAGGTATCTTAGCATTCTCTTTTAGGGACTAAGATCATTTGAAAGGCAACTTAGATAGCGTCATCGAGGGACTATGATCTTGTATTTTGCTCATTTTTGCTAAGATACCTTACATGCGTAATATGGCCATTTTGTATAAGGCAACCAAGTGGAATAACTCTAGGGGTGCTTGTGTGAAAGTGTATTATTTTCATGCTTGTTTTTGTCTTGAATTAGAGTTTTCTAAGTATTGGTTTTAGTCTTTCCATACAAACCCTAATTACTAGCATGTTATATAAATGCGATAAATTGCGAAATTTAAAGTTACAATGCTATTACAACATTTGTGGGGAGGGGGTGTACAAATTGAATGGGGATTGCAAGAATTTAAAGCCCAAATAGTCTATTACAGTCATATTGAATTGATATTAATGTACAAGAGATTAAATAAATATAATGTGCAAAAAGAATAAATATGCATTAATGTAAAGGTGAAAAAAATGAATATTTTGTTTGGTTTTCATAAAAAAGGATTTTTGTCTTAACCTAATTAAATAAAGAAAATAATTAATTAACTTTGAATTTTATTAAGAAAAAGATTTTAAATAAAACCCTAATTCTATTAATTAATGAAAATAAGTTTAGAAAAGAAGTATTTTTGGTATTTTTATCTTAAAGATATTTAAAGCATTACAAAATATTTTTAGTCTTTTTTATATTAAAAATAATATATTTAAATTAGTATGAAAGAAAATAACTAATAACCTAATTTTAATTATATTTACAAGATAATAAGTAAAAAAATAAATAAAGTATAGTTAATAAAAAATTTTTGTGAGAAAAATAAAATAAACTAAGTCAAAATATAAATCTATCATTTTTTTGTATTTTATGATTTTTTTAGTATTTAGAAAATATATTTAAGAAAATAAAAATGAAATAAATAAAATAAATAAATAAACTTGGGCCAGGGGTGCCACTAGTCAATAGGGAGGTCAGCATGCAAAAACAAAAACAAGCCAGGCCTAAAGGGGCCTAGCGCCTGCCAAAAACACAAAAATCAACAAGTAAAAATGTGAAAAATGAAAAGGGTACCACTGGGGCTCGAACCCAGGTCCCATAGGTTACAGGCGTGCGCTTCTACCACTGAGGTGGCTATACATCCGTTAACATAAGCAAAACAATAAATATACAAGGCAAAACGTGCCCTGATGATTTCATCTTCAACCTCCAGCCAGACCAACTGTAACTTGCTCATTTCTCATCAAAAATGAAAACTGTAAACATGAAACTTGTATGAAATTTTCTCACAATTCCATAAATGTAAAGTATTAAAAATATAGATCAAATATAAGCATGAATTTTAATGGCCCTAATCTGAACCCTAAAAATTTCAGAAATTTCAGTTTCAAAATTCTCTAAGCTCAAGCAAAATTAATGGAAACTATGGACATGGTTAGCTTCAGGGAAATGATATATACATGTTTTGTTCATAAATAAACTATTGATGATGCCTGTATGAAGAGTTCCAAGTTGAAAAAACTTACCTCAAAATTGGAAATCGTGTTTTGAGTTTGAGCTTGTTTCAAGTGATGGTGATGATCAGGTTAGCTTCATTGAGGTCCTAGGAAGCTAATTCAATGGTTTTCTTGAGTTGAGAGTGGCTGAAATGACTTGGAGAAGTCAATGTGCAATGCTCTGTTTTTGGTTATGGAGGATATGGTAAATGATGTTACAGTAATGAAACAGGGACAAGGATAGGTTAAACTTTATGTAAGGAAGCTTTGGAAACTAAAAGGCCAAGAAACGCACGAGGGAAATGTAAGTTTGATGTTCAAGGTCAGAAACTGTGCAATAATGGAGTTTTTGGGCAATTTATGATTTGAGAGAGTTTTGGTGTATTTCAGAGTTCTTAAGCTCGTCCCTTAGCTCACAAATAATGACTCTATTTATAAGTAACAAGTTTGGAGACTTGTTGTTGATCAGAATTCAAAATCACAAGTTTATGCATAACATGTGATTTTTGAGAAATTCAAGTTTCAAAGCCTTGTGTACTTGCTAAGATATAGTGGTTATGCTTTAAACAAGCTTGCTTCTGACTTTGTGGATGGAGTGTGATCAAATGGAACAAGTTAGAGGTTCAAGAATGAACTTTATGCAAAAAGCTTGCTTTACAAGAATGACAATGTTAACTTTGTGCCATTAATGGAAATGCAACTTGGATAATATCTCAATTGCCTGGATCAAAGCCCTAACATCTGTGTAAACATTTAATTATGGAGTGACAAACAAGTTTGAGGTCTGAAAAGTAAAGATTATGCAGCCTAGCATGGATTTGGTTCATGTGTTCATAAAAAATGACTTGTAATTCAAGTGACAAAACCCTAACTTCATCTCTTCGATTCTCCCTACTCAAGAATGATCTCAAGGAGTTATTGTACATTTTGGAAAGCTTGAAATGTTCTCTACAACCTATCTTTGAATTTCTTTTGAAGATTCCCCATGGAACTATATGAAAAAGTTTCATGAAGTTAGTTCAAAATCCTGGCCAAATTAGGGCAAAATTTCACTAAGTGTTTAGTTTCATGACTACATGTTCATAAAATTATAACTTGAGATCCAAGCACTTTTGGAAGAAGTTGTATGAAGAAAAGTTGTTGATTTCATGGATATATATAACTTTCATGTTTGAAGTTTCTCTTGAATCATCTTGTATCATGGTGAAAATTTTGCTCAAAGTTATGAAAAAATAAGAAATTTCCAACACTTAGAAAAATTTCTAAGTTTAGAAATTTTGACTTTTCAAAATGAAATCTTGACTTTTTGATTTATTGATGAATAAGTTTCATATTTTGACATGTTTTGATGAATTATGATCTTTGGCACTTGAATTTGACCAAAAAGTCAAAGTTTGACTTTTAGTATACAGTTGACTTTTGATCAGTTGACTGAAAAATTCATCTGTCAATCCAATGGACTTGCAATGTTTTGAATCATGTAATTAGGTAAAAATGATGCAATTGGACTCTTGAGGTCATGCCTTAAACCAATTGACCATTTTCTAGGTCAAAAATCAGAAATTGCCCTTTCCTAGTCAAAAGCCTAATTTTGACCATTTTGCCCCTTTGGAGATTTGATCAAATTTCTTGAGGAGTTGTGGTCCAAACTTGATCAAATTATACATATGAGTTTATAATGTTGATGTGGATAAAAAATTATGGAGTTTGACTGTAAATTGGCCATGATTGACTTTTTCCCCAATACAACTGATTTTTAGGTCAACTGCTTAATTAACTGAGCAAAAATGTGATCCAAGGCTTGAAACTTGACATGAGTGATCTTGGGGGTCCATGATGATCCATGAAATTCATATGGGGCATATAAAGTTCAAAAATATTTGTGCAATCTCAAACCCTAATTTTGGTCATCAGTGCATAAGAAGGTGTCTTGAGCTGATCAAACCCTAGTGCAGTCTTGAGCCCAAGGGGATCTTTGTGAGAAAATTCTTGATAAGTGAGAGGGAAAATTTTGGGGTACAACAACTTCCCCTGTTCAATCTTCTTAAGCCTGAAGAGTTAGATTGGCGAGTCTTGCCATTCGTAACTCGAAGGTGGAAGATGATTGGACACTAGAGTGCCCTGAAATTTGCACTCTTAAAGATGCCATTTGGAGAGGTGATAGAAAGTTGTTGGAGATGGGCTTGTAGATGCCATCCAAAAGTGATTGCTGAATCTAAAAGAGAATCTGAATGAATATCAAAATGGCGTCCGTGTCTGGAGCGTATCTATACTGTATCTAAGAAAGAATCGGAATGAGTATCAGAATGGCATCAGTGTCTGGAGCGTATCTGAACTGTATTTGAAAGTTGAGAACTAAATGAGTATCAGAATGACATCCATGTCTGGAGCGTATCTGAACTGTATTTGAGAAGTTGAGTCTGAAGGCGTATCAGAATGGCATCCGTGTCTGGAGCGTATCTGAACTGTATCTGAAGACTTTGAACATTGTTAATGGTAGCTGTTGATTAATCTTATCCTGAAAAAGGTAAAATGTTAGCTAATATGAAATGTTATGTTGTATTAAATGCATAGCATAATGCATTCGTGTCATCAATGTTTATGATATATGGGTGCGATGTATGCGTATGTGAGCTAATCTGCTGTACTACTGTTGGATTAGGGAAAATAGATCCCTGAATGCTGCTGAGGATATGGAATATAAGTCTTCATTTTGTGAAGTCTAAGTGTTGATGAATTTCTCCATAGAGAAATAAACTCCGTTGTAAGGGAAATGCCATGTACTACTTGAAAAATCCTGCTTGGGGAATCCTGAGAAATTTGACAACTTCTACTGGGGATTGATAACTGGAAGCTCTGTTCCGCTGGGGATTAAACTGCACACTGCAGGGGATTATGGAAATAGCATAGAGAGATTTCCATACCTCTTAAAGCCATCAGTGATTGTCTTTCTATTTTTTTATTTATAAACAATAATTATGTTCAAATGTATATGTTCAAAAATGAATCGTTGGACGTTTTTGTAAACAAAACACAAGAGTAAAGAAAAAACAGATAGTTTTGCACTTTCAAAGGGATATCTTTGTATTGACTTTGAGTAATTATTTTTGTACAATGAGACAAATATTCTAGTAAGAGAATACTATCATAAAAAATGAAAATTTTGATACAAAGAAAAGATAGCTATGTGCAATAATCCCATGGGGGTCCCATTCTGCTATAGCCTTCGTATCTCCGAGCATCTTATCTATTTGTTTCCTCGTCTGAAGATGATTGAATTGATCAGAACCTATGAGTTTGTTAGTTGAAGCCAAAGGTTGTCCGTAAGGTGATCCAACGGGACATAGTCATACGCTTTAATCCCCTAAATTTTGCCTGGACCGCCCTTTCGGGTTTTCAGTCCACCGGGAAACCCTTTTTTGCCCAAGCCGCCCTTTCAGGTTTTCAGCTTTCTATGTGTACATATTTTTTTTTGTTTTATCCCAAATTTTTTCCCGAACCTTTTTGGTTCGTCGGGATGCCCTTGTTTTGCCTAGGTGTGTCAACCCAGCGGGTCTCTTATGCGTAGTATCTTTTGACTATGTCTGCGTTCGCAGGATGCGGCAGGTCGTCGCCATCCATGGTGGTTAGGATCATTGCTCCTCCAGATAATATGTTCTTGATTACAAATGGTCCTTCGTATGTAGGAGTCCATTTGCCCCTGGGATCACCTTGCGGCAGTATGATGCGCTTGATCACCAGATCCCCAACTTGATATACTTGTCGTCTGACCTTTTATTTGAAAGCCTTAATCATCCGTTTTTGATACATTTGACCATGACAGACAGTAGTAATTCTTTTCTCATCAATCAAGTTTAGTTGATCAAGTCGAGTCTGGATCCAATCTTCTTCATTCAACCCCGCATCCTTCATAATTCTCAGAGAGGGGATCTGGACCTCAATAGGCAAGACAACTTCCATGCCGTAAACCAGAGAATAGGGTGTTGCCCCGGTTGATGTGCAAGCTGTGGTATGATATCCGTGGAGAGTGAATGGTAGCATCTCATGCCAGTCTTTGTATGTGACTGTCATTTTTTGTATGATCTTTTTAATGTTCTTATTCGCGGCTTCGACATCACCATTCATCTTCGGCCGGTAAGGGGAAGAATTGTGATACTGGATCTTGAATTGTTGGCACAAGGCGGTGATCATAGTATTGTTCAAGTTCGTACCATTGTTTGTAATGATCCTCTCCGGGATACCGTAACGATAGATGAGATTCTGCTTGATGAACCGGGTGACAACATTCTTGGTAATGGAAGCGAAAGAAGCTGCCTCCACCCACTTTGTAAAATAGTCAATGGCCATTAAAATGAAGCGGTGTCCATTGGATGTTGTTGGCTTGATTTCCCCAATCATATCAATCCCCCACATAGCAAAGGGCCAAGGAGACGTGAAGACAGTCAGAGGAACCAGAGGTACATGCACTTTGTCATCATAAATCTGACACTTGTGGGAAGTTCGAGAGTGTTGATAGAAATATGCTTCCATGGTAGACCAGTAATAGGCTGCCCGTAGGATTTTCTTTGCCATCGTATGCCAACTGGAATGGGTGCCAAAAGTGCCTTTATGTAATTCAGCCATGATCCTTTCAACTTCAATCTTGTCTACACACCGAAGTAACACAGAGTCATGGTTGCATTTGTAAAGAATACCATTACTAAGGAAGAATTTAGCAGAGAATCTCCTTAAGAATTTCTTTTCGTTTACTGAAGCTCCTTCTGGATATTCTTGGGTTTCGAGATACCTTTTGACTTCGTGAAACCAAGGCTGGTCCACTACTTCTTCAGTATTAATATCGTGACAGTGTGCTGGTTCATCCCTTTGTTCAATGGTGATCCGGGGAGCCTCATTATCCCATTTAAGTTTAAACATAGATGACATTGTGGCTTGTGCGTCTGTTAGCTGATTTTCTTCTCGTGGGAAGTGTTCGAAGGTAATCTTCTCAAAATGTGGGAGCAATGTCAAAACATGTTCTTTGTAAGGGATAAGGTTAAGGTGTTTGGTGTCCCACTCCCCTTTGATCTGGCTGATAACCAAAGCTGAATCTCCGAATACATTCAAAGATTTGATCCCCAAATCTATGGCAGCTTTGAGACCAAAGACGAACGCTTCGTATTCCGCCATGTTATTTGTACAATTGAAGCAGAGTCTCGCCGTAAAGGGAGTATGACATCCTTCAGGAGATATGAGTACAACACCAATACTATTTCCGAGTGCGTTAGATGCTCCATCAAAAACCAGGGTCCATCGGGATCCTTGTTCAGGTCCGTCATATGGTCTGAATTCTTCATAGTTATTTACCATCATGATGTCTTCATTTGGGAATTCGAACTTCATGGACTGCTAGTCTTCCACAGCTTGGTGAGCAATGTGATCATCTAGTACACTGCCCTTTATTGCTTTCTGGGTAGTATATTGTATGTCATATTCCGTCAAGATCATCTTCCATCTCGCTATTCTCCCAAAGAGAGCAGGTTTCTCGAAGATGTATTTTATTGGATCCATTTTAGATATCAACAAGGTAGTATGGGTCAACATATATTGTCTTAGCCGGTGAGCAGCCCATGCCAGAGCGCAACAAGTTTTCTCGAGCAGTGAATATCTCGTTTCACAGTCGGTAAACTTTTTGCTCAGGTAATAAATGGCGTACTCTTTTCAGCCAGACTCGTCATGCTGCCCCATCACACACCCCATTGAATTTTCCAAAATGGTCAGATACATGATCAATGGTCTTCCCTCGACTGGTGGTATCAAAACAGGAGGCTCTTGCAGGTATTCTTTGATTTTGTCAAAAGCAATTTGGCACTCATCATTCCATTTGACTACCTGATCTTTTTTCAGTAGTTTGAAGATTGGTTCACAGGTAGCTGTCAGGTGAGAAATGAATCTGGAAATGTAGTTCAAGCGTCTCAAGAATCCTCTGACTTCCTTCTCAGTACGAGGAGAAGGCATCTCTTGTATAGCTTTCACCTTGGCAGGATCTACTTCAATACCCTTATTGCTGACGAAAAAGCCTAGGATCTTACTAGACCTTACTCCAAACGTGCATTTATTTGGGTTCAACCTCAGCTTGTACTTCTTCAGTCTCTTAAATAGTTTTTGTAAATGATCAAGATGCTCTTCTTCTGTTTGAGATATAGCTATCATGTCGTCCACATAGACTTCTATTTAGTGATGTATCATGTCGTGAAATAGAGCAACCATGGCACGCTGATAGGTTGCCCCAACATTCTCCAGTCCAAACGACTTCACCTTGTAGTAGAATGTGCCCCATTGTGTGACAAAGGTTATCTTCTCCATGTCTTCAGGCGCCATTTTGATTTGGTTGTAGCCTGAGAAACCGTCCATGAAGGAAAACACTTTGTGTTGTGCTGTATTGTCAACTAGGATGTTAATGTGGGGAAGTGGGAAACCATCCTTAGGGCTTGCCCTATTCAAATCTCTGTAGTCCATGCACATTCATACATTTCCATCCTTTTTAGGCACGGGAACAACATTGGCAACCCATTGTGGGTAAGAGGTGACAGCCAGGAATCCAGTGTTGAATTGCTTCATGACTTCAACTTTAACCTTCTCTAACATATCTGGTCGCATTGGACAGACCTTTTGTTTTACTGGTAGACATTCTTCTTTTGTAGGCAGATGATGTACCATAATATCCGCATCAAGTCCTGGCATGTCTTTATACGACCAGGCAAAGACCTCAACATATTCGTGTAGCAACTGAATCAGACGCTCTTTGACACTGGGTTCCAGATTGGCACCCACCTTGACTTCTCTTTTGTCTTCTTTGATACCTAGATTGATGGTGTCCACCGGTTCCTCGTGGGGCTGAATGGTTCTCTCTTCTTGTTGCAGTAACCTGGCGAGTTCCCATGGTACTTCACATTCTTCCTCACCTTCGTCTTTAGCTTGGTAGATTAGATTTTCAGAGTCACAAAAAGCCATAGTAGAATCATTACCCATGGGATCCCGAATGGATGTAGACCTGCATTGTGAGTGTGAGTTTGTGTAAGAGTATAGCTATCTTTGAAACAAATGAAAATGTAAAAAGAAAAATGATGAGCACAAAGTTTGTATGCTAAAACGTCCATGATTCATTGATGCCATATGGAAATGAGATAATAACCCTTACAAATGGACCATTGTGCCTCGGGTAAGACACAAGGTTTTAAGAGTCTGAATTTTTTTAATATTATAGATCCAACAAAATGTAAAGACAAATTACTATGGGATAAAAGTGATCGGGACAAAATCTCTAGCCTCCCAATTGTTGAGCCCTCCACTGACAGTTGCGAAAATCTAACCCTCCAGGTTGTAGTTGTCTTCATCATCCTCTACCGCATTGACTTCATGGTTGCTGATCTTTAAGGGTGGTCCTCCAGCACGAGCGTGGCGTACAGCCTTCTGAGCACTTGAAGTGAAACCCAGGCCAAACTTGTCAAATTTGTATGGGATATCTGGGAGTTGTCCCCAGATAGTGCACCCACCTTCTTCTATTACTGCCTTGGCATCCTTCAAAGATGGCATTCTAAGTGGAGGCCTTGTAATCTTGGGAACTTGATACATAACCTTGGTCACTGCCACATCTTGTGGGACTTCTTCAAGGTGCTGGAATAGAGTTTCAATAAATTCACCATCTAGCTCCATATATCGGAAGGAATTGAGATGGCTGATCATATACTCTTCTTCTCCATGAACGATGATAATCTTCCATTGAATTGGATACTTCAGCATTTGGTGCAACGTAGAAGTGACAGCGCCAACATTGTGAATCCACGGTCTACCTAGCAAGTACGAATACGAAGGGAGGATATCCATTACATAAAAAGTTGAATCAAATGTTTGGGTTCCAAACTTTATGGGGATACCCACTTCCCCATGCACCATCCTTTTTGAGCCGTCAAAATCCCTCACTACTATATTTCTTGGCTTCAATGTCAATCCTTCGCAGTCAAGCCTATCAAGAGCTTTTTTAGGCAATACATTCAGAGACGAGCAAGTGTCCACCAAGACATGAGCCAGAGTTGTGCCCCTGCATTCCACGGAGACATGCAATGCCTCATTATGCTTCCTCCCTCTTGGTGTTAAATTAGCATCTGAAAAACCTAAACCATTATCTACAGTCAAGCTGGCTACGCAGTCTTGGAACTGATCGACAGATGTTTCTTGGGGTACATGGGCAACTTTCAGAAATTTTACCAAGGCCTTTGCATGCACCTCGGAACATAGTAGTAAAGCCAGCATGGAAATTTTAGATGGAGTTTTTCCCAGTTGCTCAACTACATTGTAGTTGCTTCTTTTTATGATCTTTATAATTTCCTCCATCTCTTTCCGGGAGGTCTCAGGGATAGCCAATGATTATGCCTTCGTCTGGATAGGCTCAATCAGAATACTTTTACCTCGAGTCTCGGTTGACTCGGCAGTAGGAATGTTAGTAAGAGTGATAACAGGTGGTCGTATCAGCTTTGTCAGTTGGAGTATTAGCAGAGATGATTGTAGGAATGGAAATAATCTTTGGAGGAGCAACAACAACAGGAATGATGACGGGTCCAGAGACTGCTTTTGGAGGAGCAATTTCTGGAGAGAATGTCCCTCCTCTTCAGGTAATCTTGCTAGTCCCTACAATATTACTGACATCAAAGTCAACTTTCTCAGAATTTGAATCTTTGGCAGCTGGATAATCTTGCTTGATACCGTGGTAGTAGACATCCCCTCCATAATTCCATGGTACGATTTTGTCGGAAAAATACGGGACTGGTCCAGGCATTGTAATTATCAAAGGAGATACTTTTGGAACTGATGTAATTCTAACGGGTCTTTTGGTGGAGACCCTGGAAGAATTTTCGGAAATGGTCACGATGGAAACATCATTATAAGAAACAGGTGGAACAGAAGTCTTTTCGAACAAAATTTCCTTATTGTCTATTAGGCACTGAACGCCTGCTTTCAACAAAGGACAATTGGTTGGTGAGGACAAACATAAATGTCAGCTTTCATCACAGCCTGGGAAAACACTAGCATTCAATAAGTTCTTTTTGATAATTGGGAGTGGAGTCATAAGTTCATCAACTGAAGTAACAAACATATCTTCCTTAATGACGTTGGTATTATGGCCATGTTTGGGAATAGGGGCAAAAATGATATTGGGATTTTTTGGCGTATCGAATTCAATTTCTTTGGCTTCAAGGAGGTCTTGTACTCTGTTCTTTAGAGCCCAACAATTGTTAGTGTCATGGTCGGGACTCTCAGAATGGTATGTACAACGGGCATTAGGATGATAGTGAGATGTTGTGTTAGGGTTCTTTGGAGCTACTTTCAAGGTCACTAGGTTGGATCTTAACAGATGTGGCAATACTTGAGATATGGTCATGTTAATTCTGGTAAACTGTCTGACTGGTCTTTCCATTCTTGGTTGGTTGTTTCTTTGCTGATCAGACGTAGGTTTAGGAAACATAACAGCCCCCACCATTGGACGACGTTCAGCCCTATCTTGATTTCTCTGAGGATACACAACAACCACTTCTTTCTTCCCGATGGATGGCTTCCTTACAGCAGCGGAGGATGCATCTTTTTGAATCTTTCCATTCTTTATCCCGGCTTCTACCATTTCTTCGGTCAATATCAATTCAGTAAAACCCACCAATGAACTCCCAATTAAATGATTGAAAAAGGGACCAGACAAGGTGCCCAATAGCATGTCTACCAACTCTCTTTCAGATAGGGGAGGCTGAACTCTTCCGGCCAAGTCCCTCCATTTTTGTGCATAGTCCTTGAAGCCTTCATTTGAAACCATGGCCATACTCTGGAGTTGAGTACGGGTAGGCGCAAGATCAGCATTGTATTGGTATTGTTTGTAAAAGGCAACAGCAAGATCTTCCCAGTTATGAACATTGGCTCTTTCTATCTGATAAAACCAATCAAGTTAGTTCCAGACAGACTGTCTTGGAAGAAGTGTACCCATAAATCCTTGTCAGCAGTATGGGGCTGGATTTTCCTCACATAGGATCGGAGATGCATTTTGGGGCATGAGACTCCGTCATATTTGGCGAACACAGGTGCTTTGAATTTTGGAGGAATGACAATCCCCGACACTAAGCCCAACTCCTCAAAGTCCAAGCCATGCACTTTTTGGATTTCCATTGCACTCAACCGTTCTTCTAGATGCTTATACTTGTCGTCGGCTGGAGGGTATTGTTCTTCGGAATAGTCTTCTTCTTCCTCTTCCTCTTCTGAATCAGACTGAACAACTATTTCCTTGCCCTTCCCATCTTGATTGTCTTTTTCACCGGAAGTCATTGCAAAGTCTAAGGCCCTTCTTGTCTGCCCTTGGAATCTTCTTGCCATGTTCAGAATTCCGGTTATCTTCTTCATCTTCTTTTTCTTCTCCTCAACCAGCAAGGTCTTCAACTCTTCTTGCCCTTTGGCCAGATTTAAGAACAACTGTTGAAACTGTGCATTCTGAGCTTGGAGGTCCTTCACCGTTTGCTCGAGATCCATCTTACTGAAATAAACAGTAGAGAGATGAGGAGACTTTTTTCAAGAAACCTGCTCATGTTATGATGAATGATAAATGCGTATGCAATGATTTCAAGGATCTTAAGATTCAAATTTGTTTTAGACAAAAAGGAAACACACGTTATATTAATAAATTAAAGCTTGAGTACATCAATGCCTCCCTTGGGAAAAGCAAATACAAGAAACTCTAAGATAGAAAGGTAGTACGCATCCTCTTTAGTGCAATGTAGGCATTCAAAGTCTGCTCCTCATGAAGTAGCCTAGTGAGTTCCAAAACCTTCTTCTCACTTGCGTAGAATTGGGTTTTGAAAGTATCTCGCTCCCCTTTGAGTTGTATCCAATCCTTTTGTAGGTCTTCAAGAGAGGTGGGCATGTCAGGATGTAGGATAGTGTATGGAACATCCCCTTCCATGACAGGATCAATGGTTACCAGGAGAATGAAGGGATAAGGCATCATAAGACTCTGAGCACGAGTTCGTACCCATTTGAGGTAAGTCTCAAGAGGGATGGAATTTTTATGCCCCAAAGTCTTGCTATCTACCTTTTTCAACATCCTCTAAGCTCGGATAAATCTCTGACAAAGACCTTGATCATCGTTGTCGTAGTCAAATACCAAATCTTGAATCAGCATCTCGTGCGGGCCATCCCTTCGGGTGTAACCAAACTGTCTTAAGGCTAAACAGGGGTTGCAGGTGATACCTCCCCTAATGCCAAGTAAAGGGACATTAGGAAATTCTCCACAACGGTCGATAATAGTAACATTATCTATGGATCGGGAGCACCAATTAATGTCTGAATGTTTGAGCGTCATCAACCTTTGTGACCACCTTGAGCCTTGCTCATTCTTCAATAAAGATTGGGGAAGATGCGAAATAAACCATCTTGCCAATAGAGGAGTAGAACACATAAGAACACCTATTTTCCTCATTGCGCGAGTGTAAAAGAGTGTAGGATGTCCCCAAGCAATGTAGGCACCGGGTTGCGGGATATGAAGATTTTGACGGTGTTCACATCTATGAGTTGATCATGATTTAGAAACAAAACCATCCCATAGATGAGGAGAGCCACAATTTCCTCAAAAGCTTGTAGGTCCAAAGAGTTCCAACAGTTTTGGGCTTTCTCAAACAAGAACTTTCCTAGGAAACCTTTGACACCACTCCTTGTTTCACAATGATTTGTGACATCAGATGAGTGCAATTATAGAGCTTGAGCAATTTCTTTTGGCTTTGGATATCTTTCCGTACCGTTGAAAGGTAGTTGATTGAGAATGGGAATTCTCAAGAGTCGGGAGAATTCTTCCAAAGTAGGCACAAGTTGATAGTCGGGAAATGTGAAGCAATGGTGTAAAGGGTCAAAGAACTGAAAGAGCACCTTCATCATGTCCTCATCTATGTTGGAGGTGACCAAGTTGAGTAGGCGACCATGTCTCTTGGTGAATGAAGAGTTTTCAGGAATCCTTGAGGCTAGCTCCTTAATTTGTGGAGGGATCCTTACAAGGTTGACTCGAATAATTTTCCTACGAAGAGGATCCATATCTTACAAAACAAGAACAAATATGAATCCAAAAATCCTTGAAATGGTTAGTGAATGTGTATGATGTTATGATGTTCATGATGTTTTGTACAAGTATGCATATACAAACAAAGCAAACAAGTCCTTAGGTTTAGGCTTGCATGGAGTTTATAGGTAAGTACCCTCTTGAAGTTTAGTTGGCTCAACCTATCTTAGTAATGGTAACCGGGTTCTAAGGAGCTCAATATCACTGGTTTTTTTCCTTGGTCATTGTTTTCGCACAAGCCTCTTTAATGGTGTGATACGGTGGCCAGAACCGGGATGTGGTTTCCCTATTTCGTTAAGGAAATTTGCTGGTTTGCGTTTTGCATTTGTGTTCGCAAAATGTCGCGGTAAGCAAGAGTCGCCACCGTCTTTTATTTTATCCAACAAGGAAAGGAAAAAAGCACAGAAAAATTCTATTTTTGAGATATTTCTGAGTACGGGGGGTAGATTATAGAAAGGGAAGGTATTAGCACCCTTTCTATCTGTAGTTATCTACGGGCTCTTAGGTACTTGCTCATCATTTTCAAAATTGTTTTCTTTGTGTTTGTGGGCTTTGAAAAGTTTTTGTTTTGACTTCGATTTAACTCTTGCTTTTGTCTTCAAGAGTGTAATGAAGTGTTTTGAAAACTTTGTTTGTAAAGGAGTGTAAGTGTGAAAAAATTGTTTTGATTGAGCAAGTACTTAAGAGCTAATCTACCTACTCGAAAAAAGAATCGTTCTATGTTCGTTTCCTTTAGACAATGCTATCCCACTATTAGTGAGTAGGTAGCATCGTTGTTGGAGTTTTGAGGGTCAATTCGAAAGGGACGTACGGTCAATAAAGCAATGTTAGGACGTCTTAGTAATAACCCTAATGTCTTAGATCAATTTATTCGAGGCAACAATTCTGAGGCAACCATTCCGAGGCAACTTTTCCGAATCGGGACTTTGATCTTTATTTAGACAAAAGGACGACCACTAAAGCATCCTATACTCAATGATCATTTACCGAAGGCAACCAAGTGGGAGTGTACCCTAGGAGTGCGCATGTGCGAGTGATTCAATTTCAGATTTATTTATCTTTGCACATTTAAGGTGATCTAACTGTTTTAAATTAATCGTACATTCTTTGTCATGCAAACCCTAATTATTCATACATCTAACGGTTAATAATTTGCGGAATTTAAAAGTGCGGAAATTAAACTACGCTATTACAAGGCTTCAGGTATTTACATAGCCAAAAACAAACCCTTTGAAAATAAAAGCGATAAATGTAAATAAATGTCCTAATTAAAACTATTACAAACTGTGAGCAGATACAATAATTGGGTAAAAATAATAATAAAGCGCGCGATGAAAATTAGATCGACGAGAAATTAGGGTTTTGACCCTTCTAACCTAATTAAAAGGAAAATTGTTTTTTTTTTGTTGTTTTTTAATATTTTTTAAAGAAAAGAATTAAGTTTTCTAAATTAAATACAAAAATTAATTAGTGATTAACTAATAAAAATAATGGCCTATTTTTGGTTTTTTGGTTATTTTAGGAAAAAGATAAAATATAATAAAGTTAGTAATAAAACCTATTTATTCTAATTAATTTTAATTATTTGCAAAAAAAGAAATTAAATTTTTCTAATTTAATCAAACCTAATTAAATTAATTAATTTTTGTATTAAAAAAAATATCTTAAATTTAATTGGACATAAAAATATTTTTGGTGATTTTTTGATAAAAAAGAAAATTAATTTGATGGTTAGTAAAATAAATAAATAAAATAATTAAATGAAATAAAATAAAAAAAAGATAGAGGTTGGGCCTGAAAATTGGGGGTGCAAGGAGCAAAAACTGGGCCTATTTGAATGAGATCCGTTTGACTTTTTGGATCTAGTACATATGCGTTTGACTTGGCTTTGGTGCACCTTCCTGGATGGCCATCAGATTTGGCAATCAGGACACTTGGCATGATTGATTATGAGGGTGCATGGTAGTCGCTTGCTTCTTGTACGCACATGATCCTGAAACAGAAAATAATACAGAGAAATAGGGGGACCTGGGATTCGAACCCAGGTCCTGAAGGCAATTTCCAACGCTTGTAACCAGCTGGGCTGTTGGTTTTTGTTGTACATATGATAAGAAACAAATATAATATATAAAAAAGCATGTTAGTGGATGATGTAACAAAAAACGCGCCAGAGTTTGAATAGGCCAATAGGGGAGTGACAACTCATCGTCTTCTTCCTCTCTCTGTGGGTAAAAGTCTCAGACTTTTACCTACGGACATTTTGTCCGTCGCTATAGGCAGTGTTTGTTCCAAAATCTTCTATGGGCAACATAAATGACATCTAATGCCATGGTTGTGTTCGTCTCGTCCTCCTGAACATGATAGTACCACTTACAAAGGCTAATTTTTCCTGCATACAAAAACCCTAATTCGAAGCTCCGAACCCTAACAATGGTGAAATTCGCTACAGGCTATATAAATGAAATTAAATGATGCAGAAAGCTTACATATGTTCCATAGATAAAAAATGTACAATTAATTCATCCTAACAGTGCCTAAATCATGCTATTCGAATTCAAGAACAGAGCTATGTCGTGAGCAACTTACAGAGCTTTTTGGGGCTTGAACGGCTTGGTTCTTGATAGCTTTAGCTTGCTGAGAGTCCCAGGAGTCGATTGAGATCGTTCAAAGGTCCTGAAACTGCCTCCAAATGGGATTTCGATCTTACACTTTTCTTGATTTTTTTCAAATATTGCTTTGCTTGTTGCGCCTGTTTCTAACTTGTTTTTAGGTCTGGATTTGTTCTATATGTACCAAGGAATAAATTAGGGTTCCAAAACTGATCCAAATCTTTCTCCTTCAATGATTTTTGATTTGATTTGATCCTCCTTAAAAATATTTCCAAAATTGGCCTATTTCAATCTTTTTATGCACCCTAATGCCTCACACGAGTTTGAATGATTTGCTAGCTGTAATTGGAACCTGAAACAAGCACAAAATCTCTTACTTTCAATATTTTGGATTTTTTGATTTGTTTTGATTTAAATTAAATTAATTCAAATAAAAATTAAAATAAATAATAAAAATAGGATATGGACAAGTGGCAAAGGCTAGAGCTCATGGGCTATGTTGCCAACTCAAAACAATTGAAAAAGATTGGGCCCATTTGTCAAAAATTGAAGTTTTAGGGATAGTTGACTTTTGGCGATTTTGCAAAAAAGGTCAACTTCACCAATGCATAACTTCCTCAATTTTGACTCTTTGGAGATGTTCTTGGACTTTTTATAAATCTTGAGATGTACTCTAATCAACCCTTTTGGTATCATCTCAATTTTATATTCCATGCTCATGTATGAAGCTTTGACAAAAAAGGTGTTTTTGTTGAATTTTCAAAATGACCTATAATATCCAAATTCATAACTTCTTGTGAGTACATATTTTGAACTTGGGAGATGAAGATGGATCGTAGGAAATTGCATCCTCTTCAAAATGAGCTTTGTATGGGTCACTTCTCATAAAGTATGAGAAAGTTATGCTTGGTCAAAGTTGAGTTGACTTTTCCTACAAAACCCTAATTTAGCAACTTTTGAGTCTTGATGAATTATGAGCAATCCTTGATAAATCATGATCAACCCTTGATCAAATGATGGAATATACTTCAAAATGAGTACGTTGACCAAAAATCTTGAAGTTTGACTGTATGTAGGCCACAGTTGACTTTTGCCATAACACATTCGATTTTCAGGCCTTTGAGTAATTGACTGAGCAAACTTTCTCTGTAGGGCTTGAAACTTGACATGGATGATCTTGAGAACATATTAGGACATTGGTGAGAATTTGGGATCACTTGGACTCAAGTATCTTGATGCCACATGAAACCCTAATTTGGGGTAGACTGCCTTATGAGAGAGCTTGTCTGGCCAAACCTTGGACTACCTTGAGCAACTTGAGGATCTTTCTTGAAATATTTTGAGAAATATGGGAGGGAAAATTTTGGGGTACAACAGCTGCCCCTGTTTAATTTTCTTAAACCTGAGGATGTAGATTGGCTTTCGTGCCTTTCGTGATCCGAAGGTGGAAGATGATTGAACACTAGAGTGCCCAGAAATTTGCACTCGCATGAAGTGGTAATTGTCTTGTGATGTCAGGAATGGGCTTACAGATGCCATTTGGAAATTGCTAACGAGGGGATGGGCTTAAAGATACCATCTGAAAGAGTGTCGATCGCATAAGAGATTCCTTAGTGAGAGCTTGTATACCTGTCGTTGAGGAAGATTCCGTTGGGCAATGTTGATCTCTGTTGAGAGAAGTAGAATTTTAATAGCTTCGGTCATCCGTTATCTACTGAGGAATCCTCAATTTGAATTTTAGGAACTTTGGTCGTCCGTATTCCATTGAGGAAACATCTTTGTTGACATTTAGGAACTTCAGTCATCTGTCATTCAACTGAGGAAACATCTCTGTTGACATTTAGGAACTTCAGTCATATGTTATTCAACTGAGGAAAACATCTCTGTTGACATTTAGGAGCTTCAGTCATCCGTTATTCAACTGAGGAATCATCTCTGCTGACATTTAGGAACTTCAGTCATCCGTTATTCAATTGAGGAAAACATCTCTGTTGATATTTAGGAACTTCAGTCATCCATTATTCAACTGAGGAATTATCCCTGCTGACATTTAGGGACTTCAGTCATCCGTTATTCAACTGAGAAAAACATCTCTGCTGACATTTAGGGACTTCAGTCATCCGTTATTCAATTGAGGAATCATCTCTGCTGACATTTAGGAACTTCAGTCATACGTTGTTCAACTGAGGAATCATCTCTGCTGACATTTAGGAACTTCAGTCATCCGTTATTCAACTGAGGAATCATCCCTGCTGACATTTAGGAACTTCAGTCATCCGTTATTCAACTGAGGTAAAAGCTTCATAGCTTGAATTTTGTGAGAATTTGATTGTATCTTTCCTGAATGGTAAAGGTTAGCTGTATGTAATGCATGATATGTATCAAGCAATGATGTTCTCAAAATAAATGAGATTGTGTCGTATGATGCGTATGCATGTCATGATGTATGGAAATGTGATGTTTTTAGCTGGGGAAAATAAATCCCGGATTGCTGCTGGAGAAAAGGATTGAATTCTTCGTTTCCGCTGGGGATAGTGGATGAAGATGTTTGTGAGAATAAACCTGCAGGAGAGGATAACCCCGCTGGGGAGTAAACTATCGGGAGAATGACTCTGTGGGGAAGAGATGCTCTGTTGAGGATTCCTCTGATAAATTCAGCTGGGGATGAACTACCGTTGCTGGTGATAATGAAACCCGTTGGGGATTGAATTTTTGTTTGTGAAAGGCATAAACTCTGCTAGGGATGATTTTCCAGTTGCGACTTCATGGGGAATAACCTTTTAGATTCTACCGGGGACAATCTTCCAGAGTCTAATGGGGATAATTCTTCAAACTCTACTGGGGATGATTTTTCAAACTCCACTGGGGATATTTTTCAAACTCCACTGGGGATATTTTTTATACTCCGCTGGGGAAATTTTTTTTTTAGTGCTGATGGTAGATAAACTCTGCTTTGGGGAGAATATTGCCAATTCATTCACAGTTGCGAGTCTCAGCTGGGGAGAATTTTAACACCACTATCTTTCTCTTACTCTGCGGGTAGTGAATGCACCTTCAATCGTTTTAGGTCTATCCCTATACCTGGTGGGTAGAGCAAATGTATGGTTTGGACATTTCTCATTTGCCTCTGATTCTGATATTACAAGTAATCGTCTTTTGTTTCGCATGTAAATATTCATGAGCAGCAATCAATGTCAAATGCATATATCAAAAATGAACATTGGACGCTCTCGCAAAACAAAACAGAAGAAGAAAAATTTATTTGTGAAAATGAATTGTATTGACTTTGAAGTTTGGACTATAAATAGGCATCTTTTGTACAAGAGGCTGACGTCCTAGTAAGAGAATGCCGCCGAACAATATAGTTTATACAATTTGTGAAAAACAAAGAAAAATAGCTATGCGAATAATCCCACTGGGTTCCAACTCTGCTATTGCCTTTATATCCTCGAGCATCTCATCATTTTGCTACTTGGTTGAAGGTAGATCAGATTGATTAGTTTCGTCCGAGCTTGATAGTCGATACCGGAGTCTGGTTGCAAGGTGATCCAATGAGACATAGTGTTACGCTTTAATCCTTAACTTTTGCCTGAACCGCCCTTTCGGGTTTTCAGTCCACCGGGATACCCTTTTTTACCCAAGCTGCCTTTTCAGGTTTTCGACTTGCCGGGTGTACATGTTTTTTCATTTTCATCCCTTATTTTTGCCCGGACCCTTTTGGTTCGCCGGGAAGCCCTTATTTTTGCCTAGGCCAGTCGACCTAGCGGGTCTTTGATTATGCGTAGTATTTTTTCACTATGTCTACATTGATGGGGTGAGGAAGGTCGTCACTATCCATGGTGGTTAGAATCATAGCTCCTCCTGAGAAAATGTTCTTAACCACAAATAGCCCTTCGTATGTAGGGGACCATTTGCCCCTGGGATCACCTTGTGGTGGGATGATGCGCTTGATTACCAGATCCCCGACTTGCTACTCTTGTCGTTTAACTTTCTTGTTAAATGCCTTGATCATCCACTTTTGATACGTTTGACCATGACAAATAGCAGTAAGTCTATTTTCGTCGATTAAGTTCAGTTGATCAAGCCGGGTCTGGATCCAGTCATCTTCGCTCAAACCTGCATCCTTCATAATCCAAAGAGAGGGTATCTGAACTTCAATGGGAAAGACTGCTTCCATACCATATACCAAGGAATAGGGTGTTGCCCCTATTGACGTCCGTGCTGAGGTACGGTACCCATGAAGAGCAAATGGTAACATCTCGTGCCAATCTTTGTATGTCACCGTCATCTTTTGCACAATCTTCTTGATATTCTTATTAGCCGCTTCAACAGCCCCATGCATTTTCGGCCGGTAAGGAGAAGAGTTGTGATGTTGTATCTTGAACTGCTTGCAGAGTTCGGTGATCATCTTATTGTTGAGATTTGTACCATTGCCCATAATAATCCTCTCTGGTACACCATATCGACAGATCAGATTGTGCCGAATAAACCGTGCCACGACGTTCTTGGTTACGGTAGAAAAGGAAGTTGCTTCAACCCACTTCGTAAAGTAATCAATTGCTACCAAGATGAAACAATGCCCGTTGGACGCAGTAGGTCTGATCTCACCGATCATGTCGATGCCCCACATTGCAAAAGGCCAAGGATCTGTCAAGATGTTCAGAGGAACTGAAGGTATGTGCACCTTATCAGCATAGACTTGGCACTTATGGCAAGTCCGAGAATGCTGATAACAGTCGGCTTCCATAGTGGACCAATAATATCCTGCCCGAAGGATTTTCTTTGCCATGGTGTGTCCACTGGAATGGGTCCCGAAAGTACCTTCATGTAACTCTAACATAATCCTTTCTGCCTCGTTCTTATCCACACAACACAACAAGGGCGAATTATGATTACGTTTGTAAAGGATGCCATTACTGATGAAAAACTTTACCGCGAACCTTCTCAGAAACTTCTTGTCATTAACAGATGCACCCTCAGGATATTCTTGAGCTTCAAGATACCTCTTTACCTCGTGGAACCAGGGTTTTTCTTTTACCTCCTCAGTCTCAATGTCACAGCAATATGCAGGTTCGTCCAACCTCTCAATGGTAATCTGGGGAGCTTCATTGTCCCATCTGACCTTGAACATAGAAGACATCGTAGCTAGCGCGTCCGCCAACTGATTCTCCTCTCTAGGGAAGTGTTCAAAGGTTATATCCTCAAAGTGTGGAAGCAAAGTCAATACATACTCCTTGTAAGGAATAAGATTTGGGTGTTTCGTATCCCACTCGCCTTTGATCTGACTGATCACGAGAGAGGAATCTCCAAAATCACTTAAAAACTTTATCCTTAGGTCAGTAGCTGCTCGAAGACCCATAATGCACGCTTCATACTCCGCCATGTTATTGGTGCAGTTAAAACATAATCGGGCGGTGAACGGAGTATGACAGCCTTCAGGAGATATGATCACAGTGCCAATGTCATTACCCAAAGCGTTTGAAGCTCCATCGAAATACATAGACCATTGGGATCGCTCCTCAGGTCCTTCATCCGGTCCAGGTGTTTCACAGTTAGTCACCAACATGATATTCTCATCCGGGAATTCGAAGTTCATAGACTGGTAATCATCCACGGCCTAATGCGCCAAATAATCCGCCAACACACTCCACTTGATTGCTTTTTGGGTCGTGTATTGGATGTCATACTCGGTCAGGATCATCTTCCATCTTGCTATTCTTCCGGATAAGGCAGGCTTCTCGAAGATATACTTGATTGGATCCATGTTTGATATCAATAGAGTAGTGTGAGTCAGCATATACTGTCTCAGCCGGCGAGCAGCCCATGCCAAAGCGCAGCAAGTTTTCTCAAGCAACGAGTATTGGGTCTCGCAGTCGGTAAACTTTTTGCTAAGGTAATAAATAGCATGCTCTTTTCGGCCAGACTCGTCATGCTGCCCCATCACACACCCCGTTGAATTGTCGAGTACTGTCATGTATAAGATCAAAGGTCTCCCTTCAACTGGAGGCATTAGAATAGGAGGCTCTTGGATATATTCTTTTATCCTTTCGAAAGCGACTTGACATTCATCGTTCCATCTTACCACTTGATCTTTCTTTAGTAACTTGAAGATTGGCTCACAAGTAGTAGTCAGGTGTGAGATGAATCAGGCAATGTAGTTCAGACGTCCCAGAAAGCCTCTGACTTCTTTTTCTGTTCGGGGAGTTGGCATTTCCTGTATAGCCTTCACCTTTGCAGGATCCACCTGAATACCTTTATCACTAACAACGAAACCCAACAGTTTACCAGACCTCACCCCGAAGGTTCACTTGTTCGGGTTTAACCTCAGCTTGTAACACTTCAACCTGTCAAATAACTTCTGGAGATGGTCGAGATGTTCCTCTTCAGTCTGGGATATTTCAATCATGTCGTTAACATATACCTCAATCTCATGATGAATCATGTTGTGGAACAAAGCGACCATGGCGCGCTGATACGTTGCCCAAGCATTCTTCAATCTGAAAGGCATGACTTTGTAGCAAAAGGTACCCCACTGCGTAACAAACTTCATCTTTTCCATATCCTCGGGAGCCATCTTAATCTGATTATAACTGGAGAAACCATCCATAAAGGAGAAGACCTTATGCTGTGCGGTGTTGTCAACCAGAACGTCGATATGGGGTAGAGGGAAATCATCCTTGGGGCTTGCCCTGTTCAGATCCCTGTAGTGAACACACATTTGAACCTTACCATCTTTCTTCGGCACCGGAACCGCGTTGTCCACCCACTGAGGGTAAGAAGTAACTGCTAGAAAACCGGCATCAAACTGTTTCATAACCTCAGCCTTGATTTTCTCAGACATCTCTAGGCGCATTCGGCGAACTTTCTGTTTCATTGGAGGACAATATTCCTTGGTGGGCAAGCGGTGAACCACGATATCGGTATCCAACCCAGACATATCTTCATAAGACCAGGCGAAGATCTTAACATAGTCACGCAACATCTGTATCAACCGTTGCTTGACTCTAGGCTCCAAATTTGCATCGATCTTGACCTCTTTCTTGTCTTCCTCTGTACCCAGATTTACAGTTTCCACTGGCTCTTCATGCGGCTGTATAGCCCTCTCTTCCTGAAGTAACAGTCTAGCAAGTTCCCCAGGCACTTCACAATCATCCCCACCTACGTCCTCGACTTGGTTGATCGGACTTTCAAAGTCATAACTGGCAGTAGCAGAATCGTTATCAGTGGGATCCAGAGTGGATGTAGACCTATATATGTGAGTGTGTGTAAGAAAAATAGGTGTTTTGCAAGATAGAAAAGAAAAACAAGGAGCGTAAAATTTCTAATGCAAGAAAACGTCCAATGCTTTTATTGATGATATATGGAGATGACAAATATAAAGCCCTTACAAACAAAGCCACGGTGTCTCGGGCAAGGCACCGGGCCGTAAAGTTTCAAATTGTCTGTTACAAAACTCAAAACAAAAGTCTGATTACTGTGTAATAAAAGAAATGGGCACGAAGTCCTTCGCTGTCCAATTGCTTAATCCACCATCGGTAGTATGGTAAATCCAGCTGTTAAACTCAGACTCTTCATCATCATCTTCAATCGCATTCACTTCCGGATTAGTGATACGCAGGGGAGGTCTTCCACTTCGCGCACGCCAAACAACCCTTTGATCTTCTGCAATAAAACCCAAACCAAACTTGTCAGTCTTGTGTGCAAAGTCAGGGAGTTGGCCCCAATTCGCACACCCACCTTTTTCAATAACAGCCCGGGCATCCTTGAGGGAAGCCATCTTCACTGGAGGATCTTCAGCAACAGTTTCAGTCGACGCCAGAGTTTGGGGGACTTCTTCAAAGTTTTGACACAGGGTTTTAATGAACTCTCCACCCATCTCCACATACCGAAAAGAGTTAAGGTGGCTCACCATGTACTCCTCTTCTCCTCGTACTGTAACAATTTTCCCCTTCACTGTATATTTTAGCATCTGATGGAGCGTAGAAGTTACTTCCCCAAATTTATGAATCCACGGGCGACCCAACAAACAAGAATAAGACGGTCGGATGTCCATCACATAGAATGTAGACGCGAAAGTCTGGGAACCAACCTTAACATGAACATCCACCTCTCCATGTACCATCCTTTTGGACCCGTCAAAGGCCCTAACCACAATATTACTCGGCTTCAGCACCAACCCTTCACAGTCTAACCGGTCTAATGCTTTCTTGGGTAAAACATTCAACGAGGACCCAATATCCACCAGTACGTGGGCCAAATTAGTGCCCCTACACTCGATTGAAACATGCAGGGCGTCATTGTGATTCTTTCCTTTGGCAGTCAAATCTGCGTTGGAGAAACCCAACCCGTTATCAGTGGTCAAACTAGCCACACAGTCTTTGAACTGGTCAGCAAATGTTTCCTGGGGCACGTGCACAGTTTTCAGGAAAGCAATCAGAGCCTTAGCATGGGCTTCTGAGCACAACAATAAAGACAACATAGAGATCTTTGACGAGGTTTGCCCCAGCTGTTTGACTATGTTGTAATCGCTTTTCTTGATGATCTTCAAAATTTCCTCTATCTCCTGCCTAGAGGTTTCAACAGTAATCTTCTTCAGTGCCTCCGTCTGGGCAGGCCCACCAGTGATCCCTTTGCCCCGAGTGTCAGATGACTCGGCGACAGGGGTAATGATTGGAACATGAACAGGGACAATAACAGGTGTACTGGCAGGTGAAATAGAAACAGGCTTCCGAACGGTTGGTGGGGAGATCTCAGGAGAGAAAAGTCTTCCGCTTCAGGTGACTTTACTAGACCCAACAATATTGCTGATGTCAATATCAACCTCTTCAACCTTCAAGTTTTGTTTAATCCCGTGATAATACACATCGGCCCCATAGTGCCACGGGACAGCCTTATCCGACGTGTAAGGGATAGGTCCAGGAATAGTAATGATCAAAGGATCGACTCTCGGAACAAATGTAATTCTAACAGGCTTTCTCGAGGAAGCCTTGGAAGAATTGGCGGAAATGGTGATTATGGAAACATCTTTAACAGGAATCAACGGAACCAAAGTTTTCTCGAATAAACTTTCTTTATTATCCATCAGGCGTTGGACACCTGACTTCAATAGATGGCAACCAGTAGGTAGGATGGAACATAGGTGGCAACCTTCGCCACAACCCGGAAATAAACCGACAAATAATAAGTTCTTCTTCACTGTCATCAATGGAGTAGAAATGTCTTTCACGGAAGTCACGAACGAGTCATCATCCACATCATTCACTCCATGCTTGGGCATAGGAGCAGTCATGACATTAGGCTTTTCCGGCGCTTCAAACTCAATCTCCTTAGCATCAATCAGATTATGCACTTTATTCTTCAAAGCCCATCAGTTATTGGTATCATGTCCTGGGCTATCAGAGTGATAAGCACAACGGGCGTTTGGATTATACAGCGGTGATGTGGTGTTGGGATTCTTTGGAGCCTCCTTCGGAATCACCAAGTTGGTCTTCAATAATTTCGGCAGAATTTGAGATAGAGTCATGCTGAGTCGAGTATATTGCCTTTGTGGTCTCTCTACTCTTTGTTGAGTGTTACGTTGCAGGGAAACAATTCTTCTTGATATGACTACCGCATTAACTGCTTGACGACGCTCAGGTTGATTTTGGCTCCTCGAGCTATAAACTGCACTAGACTCCTTCTTGAAAGGCTTCTTCTCTGTACTTGATGAAGCACCTTTCTGTATCTTGCTGCTCTTGATACCGACTTCCACTCTCTCCCTAGTCATAATCAACTCAGTGAAACCAGACGATGAACTTCTGATCAAATGATTGAAATACGGACCAAACAAAGTCCCCAGAAACATATCCACCAACTCCCTATCATCCAGAGGGGGTTGTACTCTTCCAGGAAGATCTCTCCATTTCTGAGCGTAGTCTTTAAAATCTCCGCTCGCACCCATAGACATACCCAAAAGTTGGGTACGCGTGGGAGCAAGGTCGGCATTATACTCGTATTTCTTGTAAAAAGCAGCAGCGAGGTCCTCCCAGTTACGGACGTTAGCTCCTTCTAGTTGATAGAACCATTCAAGTTGAGTCCCTGACAGACTATCTTGAAGAAATGAACCCATAGGTTCCTATCAGCAGTATATGGTTGAATCTTTCTGACATACGAGCGGAGGTGTAACTTCGGGCAGGAGACCCCGCCGTACTTAGCAAAGACAGGAGCTTTAAACTTGTGCGGGATCACCACCCTAGATGCCAAACCCAAATCTCCAAAGTCCAACCCAGGTATCTTTTGGATCTCCATTACACTTAGCCGATCTTCAAGTTGTTTATATCTATCCTCGGCAAGAGGATACTGGTCTTCATCAAAGTCAGTGTCATTGTCTGAAACCACAGGGGTAGGACCCTTCCTTTCTTCTTTATTCTCTCCCCCTCCAGATGAGTGAGATAAATCAGCTTCTTGTCTCAATCGGTTCCCAAATCTGCGACCCATATTCAGGAGGACCGTCTTCTTCTTCTTCTTCTTCTTCTTGCCCTTCAAGATAAGAGTCTTCAAATCTTGTTGACTCTTGGCCAGGTTCAAGAACATTTCCTGGAACTGAGCATTCTGAGCTTGCAGAGCCTTGATGGCTTGATCAGTAGATGTTT
The DNA here is from genome assembly GCA_948472305.1 of Vicia faba. NCBI lineage: Eukaryota > Viridiplantae > Streptophyta > Magnoliopsida > Fabales > Fabaceae > Vicia > Vicia faba. The sequence continues at coordinate 272,481,687 of OX451736.1, forward strand.
CAGAAGACATGTTGTGCTGAAATAAACAGTGAAGAAGATAAAAAACCTGTAAGGGTACCTGTAATGAGGTGCATGGGAATGAAATGCGTATAAAATTATTTCGAAGACTTAGGGAGATTCAAATTTGTAAACCAAAATAAAACACACTTTATTAGATTAAAACTTGCAACAATGTTTAACAAATGCCTTTAAGGCGTTACAAAAGAAATACTGAACAACAAATCTAAACTAGAAATAGCAAAAGACATCAATGCTCCCATGGTCGTTTTCCTTTCGTGCTGACATAATCGTTGATTGTCCTCTCAGTCTCCAACTGCCTTGTAAGCTTCAGGATCTTCCGCTCCTGCTCATGATACTTCTCTCTGTAAGTATCCCTTTCTTCCCTTAGCTGGATCCAAGACCTCTTTAATGCCCCAATGTCAGTAGGCATGTATGGATGGAGGACCGTATAAGGAACCCCTTCTTCATCAGTATGCTCCACAATTACCGACAAGACAACTTCATATGGAATCCCCAGCTTTTGAGCACGGGCTCGAACCCACCGGAGATACGGTTGCATCGGGAGAGAAGTCTTCATTCCTAGCTCATGTGGATCAGACTTGTTCACCCTGTCCCAAGCTCGTATGAACCTGCGGCGATGTCCCTTAACATCCCCCTGGAAGTCAAAGACAATGTCTGGAAGTAGAAGGTCATGAGGACCGTCCCTTCGAGCTCGTCCAAACTGCCGTAAGGTCAAACAAGGATTATAGGTTATTCCTCCTCTAATTCCCAACAATGGAACATTAGGGTATTCCCCACACTGATCAATGACAACTACCTTTTCCATTTCCTTAGTACTCCAAAGGATGTTCGTATGAGCAAGGGACATGATTCTGTAAGCCCAACCCATACCTTCCTCATTCTTCAATACAGATTTGGGGAGGTGAGAAATAAACCACCTCGCCAGCAGCGGTGCACAACACATGAGGGTTCCCCTTCTCCGAGCAGTACGGGCATAAAGAGCATGTAGAATGTCACCTAAGAGAGTAGGCACTGGGTTACGGGACATAAATATCTTGACTGCGTTCACATCGATGAAAGAATATGAATTAGGGAACATAACCAAGCCATAGACGAGGAGCGCCATGATGTCTTCAAATGCTTGAAGATCCAAACTATCCCAAAACTGTTGAGCTTGATCAATCAAGAACTTAACCAAGAAACCTTTAACCCCACTTCGCATCTCCCAGTTAGACATTACATCAGCCTTTGTCAGATGTAGGGCTGTAGCAATATCCTCTGGCCTAGGAGCTATCTCCAAACCTGTAAAGGGTGTCTGCTCTAAAATAGATATGCCAAGGAGGTGACCATGTCTTCTAACAAAAGAAGAAGTATCAGGAACCTTTGAAACCAACTCTCTAAGCTGAGCATGGATTTGTACGAAGCTGATACGAATGGTATTTCTGCGCATAGAGGCCATGATCTGCAAAACAGAACAAATATGAATCCCCTTGGTCTTTGAAATGGTTAGTCTAATGAAATGTGCATGCAATGTCATGATGCATGATGTCATGATAAAAATACACCACAGGTATCACATATAGAAAACATGGTACGGGCAAACAAGTCACACAATAGCCCTTAAATTTCAGGTTGACATGGAGTTTAGGTATTACCCTCTTTCAGTTTAGTTATTTCAACCTGTCCTAGTAATAGTAACCGGGTTCTAGAGGATCTCAATATCACTGACCATCCTCAATCGGTCATAATTCCAGTTTAGAAATCTTTTCTTGCAGCCAGAACCATCGCGAGAGTATGGTCTCAATGAGTGTAGCATACTGCTAATTTTCTATGGCCAAGTTGGTCAATTATAGGTTCTAAGGTCAGTTGATGCTTAATGACCCCTTAGCAGCCCCATACTCTCCTTGTTCCTCCACAAGGGATATCGGTACAAACTAAAGTGTCACACCAACGTAGCTACTGCTTCAACCGTATCGGTCTATTGCCGTACAGTTCCCTCACAGTCTATTGCTACTTACCTAAAAGGTGTCCCCAGATCCGGGTTAGGATCTATAGTAACTCCGATATAAAGCCCATAAAATAAAGCAATCAAATCAAGCAATTGAAAACAATATGATGAACTATTCCTAAGGTACACCCCACTTATTAATTCCCCAGCAGAGTCGCCAGTTCTGTGATACGGTGGCCAGAACCGGGACGTGGTTTCCCTATTTCGTTAAGGAAATTTGCTGGTTTGCGTTTGCAAAATATCGCGTTAAGCAAGAGTCACCACCGTCTTTTATTTTATCCAACAAGGAAAGGAAAAAAGCACAGAAAAATTCCTTTTTCGAGATATTTCTGAGTACGGGGGTACATTATAGAAAGGGAAGGTATTAGCACCCTTTCTATCCGTAGTTATCTACGGGCTCTTAGGTACTTGCTCATCATTTTCAAAATTGTTTTCTTTGTGTTTGTTGGCTTTGAAAAGTTTTTGTTTTGACTTTGATTTAACTCTTGCTTCTGTCTTCAAGAGTGTAATGAAGTGTTTTGAAAACTTTGTTTGTAAAGGAGTGTAAGTGTGAAAAATTTGTTTTGATTGAGCAAGTACTTAAGAGCTAATCTACCTACTCGAAAAAAGAATCGTTCTATGTTCGTTTTCTTTAGACAATGCTATCCCACTATTAGTGAGTAGGTAGCATCGTCGTTGGAGTTTTAAGGGTCAATTCAAAAGGGACGTACGGTCACTAAAGCAATGTTAGGACGTCTTAGTAATAACCCTAATGTCTTAGATCAATTTATTCGAGGCAACAATTCTGAGGCAACCATTTCGAGGTAACTTTTCCGAATCGGGACTTTGATCTTTATTTAGACAAAAGGACGACCACTAAAGCATCCTATACTCAATGACCATTTACCGAAGGCAACCAAGTGGGAGTGTACCCTAGGAGTGCGCATGTGCGAGTGATTCAATTTCAGATTTATTTATCTTTGCACATTTAGGGTGATCTAACTGTTTTAAATTAATCATACATTCTTTATCATGCAAACCCTAATTATTCATACATCTAACGGTTAATAATTTGCGGAATTTAAAAGTGTGGAAATTAAACTACGCTATTACAAGGCTTCAGGTATTTACATAGTAAAAAACAAACCCTTTAAAAATAAAAGCGATAAATGTAAATAAATGTCCTAATTAAAACTATTACAAACTGTGAGCAGATACAATAATTGGGTAAAAATAATAATAAAGCGCGCGATAAAAATTAGATCGACGAGAAATTAGGGTTTTGACCCTTCTAACCTAATTAAAAGGAAAATTGTTTTTTTTTTGTTTTTTAATATATTTTAAAGAAAAGAATTAAGTTTTCTAAATTAAATACAAAAACTAATTAGTGATTAATTAATAAAAATAATGGCCTATTTTTGGTTTTTTGGTTATTTTAGGAAAAAGGTAAAATATAATTAAGTTAGTAATAAAACCTATTTATTCTAATTAATTTTAATTATTTGCAAAAAAAGAAATTAAAGTTTTCTAATTTAATCAAACCTAATTAAATTAATTAATTTTTGTATAAAAAATAAATATCTTAAATTTAATTGGACATAAAAATATTTTTGGTGATTTTTTGATAAAAAAGAAAATTAATTTGATGGTAAGTAAAATAAATAAATAAAATAATTAAATGAAATAAAATAAATAAAAGATAGAGGTTGGGCCTGAAAATTGGGGGTGCAAGGAGCAGAATCTGGGCCCATTTGAATGAGATCCTTTTGACTTTTTGGATCCAGTACATATGCGTTTGACTTGGCTTTGGTGCACCTTCCTGGATGACCATCAGATTTGGCCATTAGGACACCTGGCATGATTGATTATGAGGGTGCATGGTAGTCACTTGCTTCCTGTACGCACATGATCCTGAAACAGAAAATAATATGGAGAAATAAGGGGACCTGGGATTCGAACCCAGGTCCTGAAGGCAATTTCCAACGCTTGTAACTAGCTGGGCTGTTGGTTTTTGTTGTACATATGATAAGAAACAAATATAATATATAAAAAAGCATGTTAGTGGATGATGTAACAACAAATGCGCCAGAGTTTGAATAGGCCAATAGGGGAGTGACAACTCATCGTCTTCTTCCTCTCTCCGTGGGTAAAAGTCTCAGACTTTTACCTACGGAAATTTTGTCCGTCGCTATAGGCAGTGTTCGTTCCAAAATCTTCTATGGGAAACATAAATGACATCTAATGCCATGGTTGTGTTCGTCTCGTCCTCCTGAACATGATAGTACCACTTACAAAGGCTAATTTTCCATGCATACAAAAACCCTGATTTGAAGCTCCGAACCCTAACAATGGTGAAATTCTCTACAGGCTATATAAATGAAATTAAATGATGCAGAAAGCTTGCATATGTTCCATAGATAAAAAATGTACAATTAATTCATCCTAACAATGCCTAAATCTTGTTATTCGAATTCAAAAACAGAGCTATGTCGTGAGCGACTTACAGAGGTTTTTGGGGCTTGAACGACTTGGTTCTTGATAGCTTTAGCTTACTGAGAGTCCCAAGAATCGATTGAGATCGTTCAAAGGTCCTTAAACTGCCTCCAAATGGGATTTCGATCTTACACTTTTCTTGATTTTTTTCAAATATTGCTTTGCTTGCTGCGCCTGTTTCTAACTTGTTTTTAGGTATGGCTTTGTTCTATATGTACCAAGGAATAGATTAGGGTTCCAAAACTGATCCAAATCTTTCTCCTTCAATGATTTTTGATTTGATTTGATCCTCCTAAAAAATCTTTCCAAAATTGGCCTATTTCAATCTTTTTATGCACCCTAATGCCTTGCACGAGTTTGAATGATTTGCTAGCTGTAATTGGAACCTGAAACAAGCACAAAATCTCTTACTTTCAATATTTTGGATTTTATTTGATTTGTTTTGATTTAAATTAAATTAATTCAAATAAAAATCAAAATAAATAATAAAAATAATATATGGACAAGTGGCAAAGGCTAGAGCTCGTGGACTATGTTGCCAACTCAAAACAAGTGAAAAATATTGGGCCCATTTGGCAAAAATTGATGTTTTAGGGATAGTTGACTTTTGGCAATTTTGCAAAAAAGGTCAATTTCGCCAATGCATAACTTCCTCAATTTTTACTCTTTGGAGATGTTCTTGGACTTTTTAGAAAGCTTGAGATGTCCTATAATCAACCCTTTTGGTATCATATCAATTTTATATTCCATGCTCATGTATGAAGCTTTGAAAAAAAAGGTGTTTTTGTTGACTTTTCAAAATGACCTATAATGTACTAATTCATAACTTCTTGTGAGTACATATTTTGAACTTGGGAGATGAAGATGGATTGTAGGAAATTGCATCCTCTTCAAAATGAGCTTTGGATGGGTCATTTCTCATAAAGTATGAGAAAGTTATGCTTGGTCAAAGTTGAGTTGACTTTTCCTACAAAACCCTAATTTAGCAACTTTTGAGTCTTGATGAATTATAAGAAATCCTTGATTAATCATGATCAACCCTTGATAAAATGATGGAATATACTTCAAAATGAGGATGTTGACCAAAAATCTTGAAGTTTGACTGTATGTAGGCCATAGTTGACTTTTGCCCTAGCACAGTCGATTTTTAGGCCTTTGAGCAATTGACTGAGCAAACTTTCTCTGTAGGGCTTGAAACTTAACATGGATGATCTTGAGAACATATTAGGACATTGGTGAGCATTTGGGATCACTTGGAATCAAGTATCTTAATGCCACATGAAACCCTAATTTGGGGTAGACTGCCTTAAGAGAGAGCTTGTCTGGCCAAACCTTGGACTACCTTGAGCAACTTGAGGATCTTTCTTGAAATATTTTGAGAAATATGGGAGGGAAAATTTTGGGGTACAACAAATGGCTACCGAAATATCCCAAGAAACCAAACCTCAATGAGTGTAGTATCGAGTATCTACCAACTTCGGACTGCACCAAAGTCGGTCATCTCACTGCATCCTAAAGGCCAAGTTGGTCAAGTAAAGGTTCTAAAAGTTCATTAGTGCTTCATGACATCACTCAACGGCCCCGTATTCTCTTTGATTTACTCAAAGGCTACTGGTACCCACAAATATTTCGCACTAACATAGCTATTGCTTAGACCATGTCGGTATACCCCGCACAGTTTCCCCAACGTATTGCTACTTACCTATAATGTATCCCAAATTCGGGTAGAGGATTCAAACCCAAATAAAGAACCATAATGTAAAGCATACAAGTCAAAAAATGAAAGAAAATAAATGTGATCTAGCCCTAAGGTAACCCCACTTTTAGAATTTTCCCCAGCAGAGTCGCCAGTTCTATGATACGATGGGAGAAATGACTTCAAGGTTTTGCGTTTGATCGCAAATGTTACGGTTAGCAAGAGTCGTTACCGACTTTTCTTTTATCCAAAAGGAAAGGTGAAAAAGCACATGAAAGACCTTTGAGATTATTCTTGAGTTCGGGGGGTAGATTATGAAAAGGGAATGTATTAGAACCCTTTTCATCCATGGTTTTTCATGGGCTCTTAGTTACTTCCTAGATCACTTGCTTTTGTTTGAAATTGTGCTTTGTGTGGTTTTTGAAAGTATTTTGTAAAGAGGCCATTGTTTAGGAAAACTTTATAATGATTCTCGTTCGTAAGAACGTATACAAAGATGTTGATCTTAAGAAAATGTCTTCAAGTTTGTAAGATATTTTGAAAGTGTAGGTGTTTGTTTTGAAAATAGCAAGAATGTTTTATTTTGAAATTGAGAAAGTAACTAGGATCATTCTACTTACTCAAAAGTCTTTCATGTTCATTTTCTTTTTCCTTTGACATTGGTATCTTACCATTGATTTGGTAAGCAACCTTATCTTTGGATGTAAACGGGACGGGCGTGGATCATCGTATAACCATGATTAGCAATGTTGCAAGGTATCTTAGAATTCTCTTTTAGGGACTAAGATCATTTGAAAGGCAACTTAGATAGCGTCATCGAGGGACTATGATCTTGTATTTTGCTTGTTTTTGCTAAGATACCTTACATGCGTAATATGGCCATTTTGTATAAGGCAACCGAGTGGAATAACCCTAGGGGTGCTTGTTTGCAAGTGTATTGTTTTCATGCTTGTTTTTGTCTTGAATTAGTGTTTTCTAAGTATTGGTTTTAGTCTTTCCATACAAACCCTAATTACTAGCATGTTATATAAATGCGATAAATTGCGAAATTTAAAGTTACTACGCTATTACAACATTTGTGGGGAGGGGGTGTACAAATTGAATGGGGATTGCAAGAATTTAAAGCCTAAATATTCTATTACAACCATATTGAATTGATATTAATATACAAGAGATTAAATAAATATAATGTGCAAAAAGAATAAATATGCATTAATGTAAAGGTGAAAAAAAATGAATATTTTGTTTGGTTTTCATAAAAAAGGGATTTTGTCTTAACCTAATTAAATAAAGAAAATAATTAATTAAATTTGAATTTTATTAAGAAAAAGATTTTAAATAAAACTCTAATTCTATTAATTAATGAAAATAAGTTTAGAAAAGAAGTATTTTTGGTATTTTTATCTTAAGAAATTTATAGCATTACAAAATATTTTTAGTCTTTTTTATATTAAAAATAATATATTTAAATTAGTATGAAAGAAAATAACTAATAACCTAATTTTAATTATATTTACAAGATAATAAGTAAAAAAAAAAGTATAGTTAATAAAAATATTTTTTGTGAGAAAAATAAAATAAACTAAGTCAAAATATAAATCTATCATTTTTTTATATTTTATGATTTTTTAGTATTTAGAAAATATATTTAAGAAAATAAAAATGAAATAAATTAAAAAATAAAATAAACTTGGGCTAGGGGTGCCACTAGTCAACAGGGAGGTCATCTAGCAAAAACAAAAAACAAGCCAGGCCCAAAGGGGCCCAGCGCCTGCCAAAAACACAAAAATCAGCAAGTAAAAATGTGAAAAATGAAAAAGGGTACCACTGGGGCTCGAACCCAGGTCCCATAGGTTACAGGCGCGCGCTTCTACCACTGGGGTGGCTATACATCCGTTAACATAAGCAAAACAATAAATATACAAGGCAAAACGCGCCCTGATGACTTCATCTTCAACCTCCAGCCAGACCAACTGTAACTTACTCATTTCTCATCAAAAATGAAAACTGTAAACATGAAACTTGTAGCAAATTTTCTCACGATTCTAGAAATGTAAAGTATTAAAACTATAGATCAAAGATAAGCATGAATTTTAATGGCCCTAATCTGAACCCTAAAAATTTCAGAAATTTCAGTTTCAAAATTCTCTAAGCTCAAGCAAAATTAATGGAAACTATGGACATGGTTAACTTTAGGGCAATGATATCTACATGTTTTGTTCACAAATAAAATATTAATGATGCCTGTATGAAGAGTTCCAAGTTGAGAAAACTTACCTCAAAACTAGAAATCGTGTTTTGAGTTTGAGCTTGTTTCAAGTGATGGTGATGATCAGGTTAGCTTCCTTGAAGTCCTAGGAAGCTAATGCAATGGTTTGCTTGAGTTAAGAGTGGCTGAAATGACTTGGAGAAGTCAATGTGCAATGCTATATTTTTAGTTATGGAGGATATGGTAAATGATGTTACAATAATGAAACAGGGACAAGTATAGGTTACACTTGATGTAAGGAAGCTTTGGAAACTAAAAGGTCAAGAAACACACGAGGGAAATGTGAGTTTGATGTTCAAGGTCAGAAACTGTGCAACAATGGAGTTTTTGGGAAATTTCTGATTTGAGAGAGTTTTGGTGTATTTCAGGGTTCTTAAGCTCGTAACTTAGCTCACAAATAATAACTCTATTTATAAGAAACAAGTTTGGAAACTTGTTGTTGATCAGAATTCAAAATCACAAGTTTATGCATAACATGTGATTTTTGAGAAATTCAAGTTTCAAAGCCTTGTGTACTTGCTAAGATAGAGTGGTTATGCTTTATATAAGCTTGCTTCTGACTTTGTGGATGTAGTGTGATCAGAGGGAACAAGTTAGAGGCTCAAGAATGAACTTTATACAAAAAGCTTGCTTTACAAGAATGGCAATGTTAACTTTGTGCCATTAATGGAAATGCAACTTGGATAATAGCTCAATTGCTTGGATCAAAGCCCTAACAGCTGTGTAAACATTTAATTATGGAGTGACAAACAAGTTTGAGGCCTGTAAAGCAAATATTATGCAGCCTAGCATGGATTTGGTTCATGTGTTTATCAAAAATGACTTGTAATTCAAGTGACAAAACCCTAACTTCATCTCTTTGATTCTCCATACTCAAGAATGATCTCAAGGAGTTCTTGGAAATTTTGGAAAGCTTTCAATGTTCTATACAAACCATATTTGAATTTATTTTCAATATTCCCCTTGGAAGTATATGAAAAAGTATCATGAAGTTAGGTCAAAATCCTGGCCAAATTAGGGCAAAATTTCACTAAGTGTTTAGTTTCATGACCACATGTTCATAAAATTATAACTTGAGATCCAAGCACTTTTGGAAGAAGTTGTATGAAGAAAAGTTGTATATTTCATAGAGATATACAACTTTCATGTTGGAAGTTTCTCTTGAATCATCTTGTATCATGGTGAAAATTTTTCTCAAAGTTATGAAAAAATAAGAAATTTCCAACACTTAGAAAAATTTCTAAGTTTAGAAATTTTGACTTTTCAAAATGAAATCTTGACTTTTTGATTTATTGATGAATAAGTTTCATATTTTGACATGTTTTGATGAATTATGATCTTTGGCACTTGAATTTGACCAAAAAGTCAAAGTTTGACTTTTCAGTATACAGTTGACTTTTGATCAATTGATTGAAAAATCCATCTGTCAATCCAATGGACTTGCAATTTTTTGAATCATGTAATTAGGTCAAAATGATGCAATTGGACTCTTGAGATCATGCCTTAAACCAATTGACCATTTTCTAGGTCAAAAATCAGAAATTGCCCTTTCCCAGTCAAAACCCTAATTTTGACCATTTTGCCCCTTTGGAGATTTGATCAAATTTATTGAGGAGTTGTGGTCCAAACTTGATCAAATGATACATATGAGTTTATAATGTTGATGTGGATAAAAAATTATGGAGTTTGATTGTAAATTGGCCATGATTGACTTTTTCCCCAATACTACTGATTTTTAGGTTAACTGCTCAATTGACTGAGCAAAAATGTGATCCAAGGCTTGAAACTTGACATGAGTGATCTTGGGGGTCCATGAAAGTCATATGAGGCATAGAACGTTCAAAAATCTTTGTAAAATCTCAAACCCTAATTTTGGTCATCAGTGCATAAGGAGGTGTCTTGAGCTGATCAAACCCTAGTGCAGTCTTGAGCCCAAGGGGATCTTTGTGAGAAAATTCTTGATAAGTGAGAGGGTAAAATTTGGGGTACAACAGGGTGAAACCTCCTCTAACTGATCAGGAAATGGTAGACATGTTCATGGGCACTCTGACATGCCCGTTCTTCAATTTGCTGATTGGGAGTTCTTCATCCGGTTTTACAGAGATAGTTCTGACTGGGGAAAGAGTTGAAAGCGGTATTAAGAGTGGGAAGATTCTGACGACTGCATCTTCTATTGCTGAGAAGAAGCCATTCAGAAAGAAGGAATCCAATGTTGTATATGGCTAGGAGGGACGTGCTAGAGGTAACCATAATCCATCTGTGGGGGAAGTACTGGTCTCTAATCCTACGTCTGCAACGACATCAACAGGGGAATCAGCGTAAGAAGGTTGCACTTAAGAGACAATTCACAAAAATTAACATGTCACTTGCTTAAGCGTTACAACACATGTTAAAGGCGGGATTGATTACGTTAAAGGCTCCTCTATAGAATACCAATACTTCTGCTCCTAGCTACCACCCCGACGAAAGGTATGCATACCATTCTGATAGTCCGGGACATGATACGAATGGTTGCTGGGCTCTGAAGAGAAAAAATCAGGATATGATTGACGCCAAGGAGATTGAATTTGACCCTCTAGAGACTCACCACGTGGTCACTACTCCTAGGCCAAATCATTGTGGGCATCTAATTCATTTTTGATTTTTCAATTGTAACTTCCTTTGCTTATTCAAACAATTACTGTCATTTCAAACTTTGATTTTTCCCATTAATGCATCACATGTGTTTTGTATTGAATTATTTCATCCATATTCATTATATTGAAACTGCATTTTTACTTCCTTTTTGTGATATTCAACTCTCGATCAAAAGCTCTTAGCCTTTAGAGGGAGGATGACGAAAACAATACCACAATCTCTACAATATGCTTTTGAACAAACCCCGCAGACGATGTACATGCGTTGTTTCAAATCCTAAACAATGGAGTTATAAGGAAGATAATCCCTAGTCAACCCCTTTGAGCCTAAGAAGTAGGAGTTTTATTTTCACACAAATTAAAAACCTTAATCATAACACGGGGCATGATAATTTTCTCAGTTAATTCAGATGTGCATTCAGTCGCAAGATATACCTTCATACACGACAAGTAGGGTAGAAGATTCTCTCCAAAAAATGGTGATGGTTCTACATAATCATTACAACAGACAGTCATTATTTGTCAAAATAAAAGCCCATTAAGTCAAAAACCTTGGAAGGAGACTTAAGAAGAACTGGGGCATCCCGCTGACTGTAATCGCAAAAGAAACAGTTCAGGCAAAAGTAGGGATAACAAAAAAAAAGAGGTCGCTACAAATCCTCAACAAAAAAGAAAAGGATACAAAAAATGTTTGCCTTCTCGAACGAATGTTCAATTTCTGAACCATCACCAAGCATCAGAGCAATGATTCCTAACTCAAATGGGATCTAAATGCACAATTAACTGAGCATAGGATTAAAGAATATCATGAAGAACGGGTTGGGTACAAATAAATTTTGAGCCTTTATCCTTTGTTTCTTAAACCGTGAACCAGGCCACGTTACAACCATTAAAAGTCCTAATTGAAGGATGGGTTAGTTCGGAAGCATACTGTTACCAAAGGTATCCTGACTCCTATAGGACTTGCTATAAATCCTGAGTTGATATCGCATTCTTACAAATTTTTGTTTTACTGAAAAAATGAATTTTCAAAAAACTTCAAGACAAACATAAGCTTTACATTATTTAAATATCGCTATTTTCATATAGCTAATTGTTTGGCAATAGAGAAATTCACATGACGAATAGCCAATGAACAAAAACTTTCTCAATGAAAAGATTCTCCTCTAGAAACGATGCAGATACAATCCAGAGACGGATGTCTTTCTGACACTTATTCCAGACTTTTTTCTAGAAACGGTTCAGGTACGATCTAGAGATGGATGTCATCCTGATACTTATTCCAGATTCTCCTATAGAAATGGTGTAGATACGATCCAGAGACGGATGTCGTTCTGACACTTATTCCATACTTTCTTCTAGAAACAGTTCAGGTACGATCCAGAGACGGATGTCATTCTGACACTTATTCCAGACTTTCTTCTAGAAACGGTTCAGGTACGATCCAGAGATGGATGTCATCCTGACACTTATTCCAGACTTTCTTCTAGAAACGGTTCAGGTAAGATCCAGAGACGGATGTCATCCTGATACTTATTCCAGATTCTCCTCTAGAAACGATGCAGATACGATCCAGAGACGGATGCCATTCTGACACTTATTCCAGACTTTCTTCTAGAAACGGTTCATGTACAATCTAGATATGGATGTATTTCTGACACTTATTCCAGACTTTCTTCTAGAAACGGTTCAGGTACGATCCAGAGACGGATGTCATCCTGATACTTATTTCAGATTCTCCTATAGAAACGGTGTATATACAATCCAGAGACGGATGTCATTCTGACACTTATTCTAGACTTTCTTCTAGAAACAGTTCAGGTACGATCTAGAGATGAATGTCATCCTGATACTTATTCTAGATTCTCCTCTAGAAACGGTGCATATACGATCCAGAGACAAATGTCATTCTAACACTTATTCTAGATTTTCCTCTAGAAATGGTTCAGATACGATCCAGAGACGGTTGTCATTCTGACACTTATTTCAACACATCTTCAAATACAATCACGACATAGATTCATCCACAAAATCCTCGCAAATACCTTCTCCAGCAGGTACAGGGGTAGAGACATCCTGCTACAAGGTCACCTCCATATTCTCAGCATGCAGCCTAATAGTGTCAGGTTCTTACATCCCCAGCAGAGCAGAATATCCAAATTACTGCTCCAATAAATATTTCCTAGTGAAGTCGCCAAGCTTCTCAGAATTCCCCAACAAGATTTCAACAAAATCCCCAAGCAATGCACGGAGTTTCCCTTTCCCAACAAAGTTTATTTCTCTAACAACGGAAGTTCATCTCCCAGCGTTTCAAATTCAACAAAATCTGAAGACCTACATTCTTCCCCCCAGCAACAATCATGGATTTATTTTTCCTAATTCAACAACGCCATAATAGAACAACTAATACGTTCATACATTGCATTCATCTATCATTTTACAAACATCATAGCATATGCAGCACAAATGCATATATCACAATGTCATTTATTTTGAGAGCATCATGCAATTCATACATCATGACATTGCATGAAACTGATTTTACCTTTTCAAGTTAAATTGGCAAACAGACAAACAACATCAACTTATACAACAGGTCAAAGATTAATGCCTGGAACCAGACAGGGAAACTATCTACACGACCAAGTGGTATGAACTTCCGGAGCAAAACGGGTTTACCAGTAAATACAGCAGGCCACAGATTAATGCCTGAAACTGGACGGGGAAACTATCTATGTGACCGACAATTTTCAAGTTCCAGATTAACACCTGTAACAAGCCAGGAGAACTATCTGTGGACGACCGACTGTGGATTAATACCTGTAACAAGCCAGGAAAACTATCTACATAAGGAGATTGAATATTAATACCTATAATAAGCCAGGAAAACTATCTTTCTTTCTCGGGTCAGAGATTAACACCTGTAACAAGTCAAGACAACCATCTCAATGATCGACAAGATTAAGTTCCAGATTAATACATGTAACAAGCCAGGAAAACTATCTGTGAACGACTAATTGTAGATTAATACCTGTAACAAGCCAGGAAAACTATATACATGAACATATCAAATATTAATACCTGTAACAAGTCAGGGAAACTATATTTCTTTCTAAGGTCAAATATTAATACCTGAAACCAGACAGGACAACTATCTCAGGCGACCGATAAAAGCAAATTCCAGATTAATACTTGAAACCAGACAGGACAACTATCTGTGAATAGCTGATTATGGATTAACACCTGAAACCAGACAGGAAAACTATCTACATGACCAAATGAAGTAATCTTACACGAATTCCTTCTCAACTTTCCAGATGCAGTCTAACACGGACTCATCCGGAAGTATGCCCCACACAGGCTCCTTCTCATATATCTCCGGATGTACACTAACACGGACTCATCCTGAAGCATCCCTGCACAGGCTCTTTCTAATACATTCCCAGGTAACGGTTAATTCCATTATCCCTAGCAAGTTACTATGAAGCCTGAATTTGAACCAGAAAGCAGCAAACTGTTAGAACATAGTTTGATTCTACAACCCTTGATTAGAGTTTTGATGATAACAAAATACAAAGAATAAATAAATTCAAAGATATATGCAAAGAACAATTATGCTTCTTAAAATTATGTTTTGTATATGCAGAAGTTCTGATGGAATCAGCATCAGATTGGAATCAGCATCAGAAGATCAGCAATATGTGCTACACGCTGAAGCTACCAGATTATACACTGAAGCTTGATGACCAGAATCTCCGCCTAAACAAGTACACTCTGACTCTGATCAAAAACATCTTTACCAAGTCATCAACACTCTGAAACGTTATCAGCAGTTACAACAAAGAAGACTCTGAAGCGTTATTAATTATTTAAGACAGAATTAAATGCTAACGGCTTTCTTCAGACATGATCTTCTTCAAAAGGAAAGTGTGTTATTATCATTAAACTTGCTTTATGGACAACGTATCTTTACCTTGCCTATTTAAACAAGTCTGCGTGTGAAAAGAAGCACGTACATACGCACACAATAATTTGCCAAGCCTTCCAAACCACGCATACTCAAAGCTTTAGAAAATTCATTTTTTTCCAAGCTTAATTTTTGTAACTATCACAGTTGTGATATACTGTTTTGTTAGAAAACAACAACACACTCTTGTTCATTACTTGTAAAAGATTTCATTGAGATAAACCGGTTTGTGGTTATACTCAAGAAGAATTTAACAGTTGTTAAAGTAGCTGTTGTAATCCTTTGAGAATAGTGGATTAAGACCTCGTTGGAGAGAGGAAAAATCACCTTGACGGGTGGACTGGAGTAGTTTGAGATCAAACGAACCAGTATAAAAATACTGTGTCCTTAAGCTATTTTTTTATTTGATCCAAGTTTTTCAATTCAACCCCCCCTTGTGTTTTTCACATCTTCAATTGGCATCAGAGCACCTGGTTCTGAGCTTATAACACTTAACCGTGTCAATACAAGATCCAGCGTCAGAAAAACACAATGGCAGGACCAAGTCAAAACATCAACAATGACAACAATGAAGAAAGGGACAGATTCAGTGGCAAACCTCCAGTCTTTGATGGAGAGAATTTTGACTACTGGAAAGACAGAATTGAGAGTTTCTTTCTGGCCCATGATGTTGATCTGTGGGACATGGTGACTGATGGATACACGCACCCAGTGGATGGACGTGGTCAGAAGAGTGATAGGAAAATGATGTCTGATCAGCAAAAGCGTGAGTTCAAAAATCATCATAAGGCCAAAACAATTCTTCTCAGCGCCATCTCATATTCAGAATATGAGAAAATATCAAACAAAGAAACTGCCAAGAATATGTTTGATTCTCTAAGAATGACGCATGAAGGCAACATTCAAGTCAATGAAACCAAAGCCCTTGCGCTCATTCAGAAGTATGAGGCATTCAATATGGAAGATAGTGAATCAATAGAAGCTATGTTTTCAAGATTCCAAATTCTTTTTGCTTGTCTAAAAGTTCTTGACAAAGGGTATTCCACTTCTGATCACGTTAAGAAGATCATCAGAAGCTTGCCAAAACAGTGGAGGCCAATGGTCACAGCACTTAAGCTAGCCAAGGATCTCAACAAAATTTCTCTGGAGGAACTTGTTAGCTCCCTCAGAAGTCATGAGATAGAGCTAGAAGCAGATGAACCTCAAAAGCAAGGTAAGCCATTAGCTTTAAAATCTAACAAAAAATATGACTCCAAAGTTTTGCAGGCTGTGGAAGAAACCTCTGATGGATCCTCATCAGAAGAAGATGAACTGTCTCTTCTCTCCAAAAGGGTGAACCAACTGTGGAAGCAGAGGCAAAGGAAGTTCAGGAATCCCAGAAGATCAGAAAATCAGAATGAATCTTCCTCCAGATACAGAAGGTCAGAATCCTCCTCTGGACACAGAAGATCTGAAGGTTCTTCAGGATACAGAAAGCCAAACAACAAAGACATCATCTTCTATGAGCGTAACGAGCAAGGGCACTACAAAAGTGATTGCCCAAAGCTTCAGAAGGAGAAGCCCAAAAAGAAGTTTGGCAAGGAAAAGAAGAAAAGTATCATGGCTACATGGGATGATTCTGACACATCTGAAGCTGACTCAGAATCAGATGATGAAAGAGCAAACATAGCCCTCATGGCAAACGTCTCTGAAGACAGTGAAGCCTCTGGCTCAGACTCTGAATCAGATACAGAAGAGGTATTCCCTGACTTTACTATAAATTTTACTAAGGCTGAACTAGCTGAAAGCCTTAATGAAATTCTGGAAAGGTATCAGCAGATCAGGGTCAAATTCAGAAACCTGAAAAAGAATCTTGCTTCTGACTCTGATAAGACTGAGAGTCTCAGATTGGAGAATTCTGAGTTAAAAGATAAAATTTAAAAATTAGAAAACCAATTGCAAAACTCTCAGAAGGAAATAATCCCTGAAACTCCCAGCAATGTTGATGAGATCATCAAAGAGTGTGATCATATCTTTCAGAAGTTTCTAGCTAAAAACATAGACAGAAGCAAAATGGCTTCAATGATCTATGGAGTTAGCAGAAATGGAAGAAAAGAGATAGGATATCAAGGTAAGGTTCCTACACCAAAAAATTCCATGGATTTAGTTATAAAACCTACTCCACTTGATTCACACTTTATATATGGGCACACACACGACATAAAATACACAAGTAGTGATTACTCTGTCAAACCAAAATTCGACCAGAGTTTTGGTAAAACTAACAAATCATGACCCAAGAAAATGTGGGTACCTAAGGATAAAATAATACATGTGGCAGATATCTTTAGCAGCAAAGCAAAGACACCAATCATGGTACCTGGACTCTGGCTGCTCACGACACATGACGGGAAGAAGGCATATGTTCCAAAGCCTGGAACTTAAGCCTGGAGGCCACGTAGGCTTTGGAGGCAATCAGAGAGGAAAGATTATTGGCTCTGGAATAGTAGGTAATGGAAATCTTCCCTCTATAAGTAATGTTTTATTAGTTAATGGATTAATGCATAACTTGTTATCCATAAGTCAATTAAGTGATAACGGTTATGATATAATCTTCAATCAAAATTCATGCAAAGCTGTTAGTCAGAAAGATGGGACTATCCTATTTAATGGAAAGAGGAAAAACAACATTTATAAAATCAAACTTTCTGAACTGAAAAGTCAAAATGTAAAATGTCTTCTGTCTGTTAACAACGAGCAATGGATCTGGCACAGAAGATTGGGACATATTAGTATGAGAAGAATATCTCAGATTAACAAACTCAATCTGGTCAGAGGACTTCCTAACCTGAAGTTCAATTCAGATGCTCTGTGTGAAGCATGTCAGAAAGGCAAGTTTGCAAAATCCGCTTTCAAATCCAAAAATGTTGTTTCCACCTCTAAGCCATTAGAACTTCTGCACATTGACTTATTTGGACCAGTAAAAACTGCTTCAGTCAGTGGCAAGAAGTATGGGTTAGTAATCGTAGATGACTATAGCAGATGGACATGGGTAAAGTTCTTAAGGCACAAGGACGAGTCACACTCTGTGTTTGTTACCTTTTGCAACCAAGTTCAAAATGAAAAGGATCTTAGAATCGTCAAAGTTAGAAGTGATCATGGTGGAGAATTTGAAAATAAAGATTTTGAATTATTCTTTAATGAAAAAGGCATTCTGCATGATTTCTCTTGTCCTAGAACTCCCCAGTAAAATGGAGTTGTAGAACGAAAGAACAGAACATTGCAAGAAATGGCCAGAACCATGATCAACGAGACTAACGTTGTAAGATCTTCTGGGCAGAAGCAATAAACCCAGCGTGTTACATTCAGAATAGAATCTCCATAAGACCTATTCTGGAAAAGACTCCATATGAATTGTGGAAGAACAGAAAGCCCAACATTTCTTATTTTCACCCATTTGGATGTACATGTTTTATTTTGAATACAAAAAATTATTTGAACATGTTTGACTCTAAAGCACAAAAGTGTATTATGTTAGGATACTCTGAACGCTCAAGAGGGTATAGAGTATACAATACAGAAACACAAATTGTTGAGGAGTCAATCAGTGTTCGTTTTGATGATAAGCTTGACTCTCAAAAGTCAAAGAAGAATGAATTCCTTGCAGGTATGGAAGTTGAACTCACAGGTGCTGAAGACAAATCATCAGAAGCTCTCAACAGAGACACTCCCTCAACATCAGAAAGAGTAACTACAATCAACCCAGCACCCTCTATTGATCAACTCCAGAAAAGACCATCCAGAAGCAGCATTGATCACCCAGAAGAAACAATCTTAGGAAGGAAGGAAGATCCAATCAGAACAAGATCTACCTTTAGAAACTCTGAAGAATCCCTCATGGGATTGGTTTCTCTGATTGAACCAACAATAATTGATGAAGCACTCCTGGACAATGACTGGATTCTGGCAATGCAAGAGGAGCTAAATCAATTCACAAGAAATGACGCATGGGATATGGTTCCCAAACCAAAAGGATTCAACGTCATTGGTACAAAATGGGTGTTCAGAAACAAACTGAACGAACAAGGTGAAGTCATCAGAAACAAAGCACGGCTGGTAGTACAAGGTTATAGTCAGCAAGAGGGGATAGACTATACAGAAAACTTTGCTCCAGTCACCAGGTTAGAATCTATCAGACTTCTAATTTTATTTGCTGTTAATAAAGGCATCACCCTGTATCAGATGGATGTCAAGAGTGCGTTCTTAAATGGCTATATAGAAGAAGAGGTATATGTGCACCAACCCCCTGGTTTTGAAAGTTACAAAAATCCAGAATATGTTTTCAAACTAAAGAAGTCACTCTATGGTCTGAAATAAGCTCCCAGAGCTTGGTATGAAAGACTAAGTAACTTCCTGTTAGAAAAGGAATTCACCAGAGGGAAAGTGGACACAACCTTGTTCTGTAAGACAGATAAGAATGACATTTTAGTATGTCAGATTTATGTTGATGACATCATATTTGGATCCACTAATCCCTCTCTGGGAAGAGAGTTTGCTAAATGTATGCAGGCAGAGTTTGAGATGAGCCTAATGGGGGAACTAAAATTCTTTCTGGGCATTCAGATTAATCAAACTTCTGAAGGAATTTACATTCATCAGACCAAATATGTTAGAGAACTTATGAAGAAATTTGATCTCTCAGAATGTAAGCCCTCAAAGATTCCAATGCATCCCACGTGCATTCTGGAAAAAGAAGAGGTAAGTAAAAAGGTAGAACAGAAGGTCTACAGAGGTATGATTGGTTCTCTTCTCTATCTGACGGATTCAAGGTTTGACATTCTATTCAGTGTTTACATTTGTGCTAGACTCCAATCAGATCCTAGAGAATCTCACTTAACAGCAGTTAAGTGAATTTTCAAGTATCTGAAAGGTACTGCTAATCTGGGTTTGTTTTATAGAAAATCAAATGATTACAGCCTAGTAGGATACTGTGATACTGATTTTGCTGGAGACAGTAGAACGTAAAAGCACTTCTGGAAGCTGCCTGTTTCTGGGAGAAAATCTGATCTCATGGTCCAGCAAAAGACAATCCACAATAACTCTATCAACAGCAGAAGCTGAATACATAGCAGCAGCTGGATGCAGCACACAAATGCTCTGGATGAAAAGTCAACTTGAGGACTTCAATATATTTGAGAGTAACATCCATATCCTCTGTGACAATACTTCTGCTATTTGTCTCAGTAAAAATCCTATTTTGCATTCTAGGGCTAAGCATATAGAAATAAAACATCATTTTATTAGGGACTATATTCAGAAAAGGATTCTCAATTTAAAATTCATTGACACAGACCATCAATGGGCTGATGTCTTTACAAAACCTCTTTCTGAAGATAGGTTTAACTTCATTCTGAAACATCTCAGCATGAAGCTTTGCTCAGAATAAACTGTTTTATTTACATATCTTAATCTTCAGAATTTTTATTATTTTTATGTGAACTGCTGATCAACCTGCCTTCAGATTTTTAGAAGTACAGATTGCATCAGAATCTATCCATAAAGATCTGAGCGTTTCATTTCAAGGATAGAAGTGTACTGTTCACGTAAGCAAACAGTTGTCATCCATTCATCAGCTACCTTCTAAGGCTAAACACGCGTTCACTTTTCTGAAAGGTCAAAAGCGCTGATTGGGTGCATTGAGACACATGTCATGAGTAACCGTTCCAATATCTTTCTGAATCCCCTAAAATTAGCTGTCATTAATGCTTATAATCATTACAATTTATTTCTCTCTCTTGCAGTTTATGTTTTCAAAATCTATTTAAACGCATTTTTCACTCTTCATACTCTTTCACTTTCACTTTCTCTACAATCTAATTGTTTTCAGTTTGCAATTTTTCTCAAAAACCCCTTCTTTTTCTTCTCAAATTTTCTGTGTGAACATGGCTTCCTCAAGCATCCCTAATTCCAGTACTCAGAGAACAGAATCCACAGAACAGTATGAAGAACCATTCAGAACTCTCCTCACGCCCATTGACAACTTGGAAGTGCTTTCAGAACTGATAGTGGATTTTGAAAGTCTTCAAGAGAATGGATTCAATCTGTCTGAAGAAGTAAAGGCTCAGGGATGGAACAGGTATTTTGACCGTCTTCTAGGTCCAACATTTCCAATCCTTGTGAAGTAATTTTGGATTCATGCTTCATCCTCCAACCATCAAGTTACTTCATATGTAATGGGGAAGAAGATAGTTATTACTGAAGATCTGATTGCAAGACTGATAGGTTACAATGGTGGTGGCGTAAGGTGTATAGACATGGATGAAAGATGTGCTAATGTCGCTTCAATTGCTAGAGAAATCTTCACTCTGGGTCTTCCCTCCAGCAAGATAAGGGATCTGAAGGACCATCACAGAATATGGGCTAAGATTATTCTGGGAAGCATAAACCACAGGAAGCCAACCAGCTCTCCTAACTACATAAACATAGATCAGCAGTTTCTAATCTACTTCATCTCCTAGAAGACTAAGGTGAATCAGGCTCACTTGCTGTTCAATCATCTGAGGACCAGTGTTAAGGAGACTAGAGAAGATGAGCACACTAAAAGGGACTGGATACCCCTTAGAAGGCTCATATCAGATATTCTGACAGAGAATAGGCTGATAGAGTATCTAACAGAAGCACAGGAAATCAGCTCTTTAGAGGCAACTGCTGGAGAGCCTTTGAATGAGAAGAATCTAAAAAAGATGAAGATTATTGAGAACATCAAGAAGGAACCCAATGTTACTTCTTTTGCAACAATCACCAGCAGAAGGATTCCTCTCGATGATTTTCCTATGTTCTCAGAAATTGATTCCAAGCCTGAGATTATAGTCAGATATCTGGATGCATGCAAGGCAGATGGTACTGCACCAAAGTTAAATATTCAGGACTTGCAACAGAAGGCTCCAGAAGTTGTGCTGAAGAAGAACAAGAAAAGGAAGGTAGCAGCAGAAGGATCATCCCAGCGGACTCCCAAAGCTGCTAAAAGGAAAGGTAATTCTTCTATTGTTAATGTTTTAGAATCAATATCTTTATCAACATCTGAACCAATTCCTACCCAATCAGAAATTCCTACCCCACAAACATTTCATGATTTTGACATAGGGTTTGACCCCTCAAAAACTTTAACTCTTAGAGGAACTCACTCCCTACCTATCAATCCAAATATTGAAACAACTCAACCAGAACTTGCAAAAGTTCTATCAGATATTGAAACTTTTGACCAGAATATTTCTGCTCCCATACTAGAAAATCCAAACTCTGAAACCACCACAGAAGCACCACAACCAGAAATTCTCCTCTCTCCATAACTAGAAATACCACTACCTCCATCACCTCAACCAGATATTCATCCACCATCTCCAAAACCTGAACTATTTCAACCAGAAGTTCAAACTTCTGAAGTCCAAACTTCTGAATCCTGTGAACCAGAACCTCATAACAATCAACCCAACCAAACTATTGATTCTGATACCATTCCCATTCCTGGAATCACTGAACCTCTGGCCATCTGTATGCCCCTAACCATTCTGGATATTCCCCAAATTCCCTCTTCACTAGAATCAACTCCCCAACAAGTCCAATAATTATTCCAGACTCTCCCACTCCCTCACTAAAGAACAATCCAGATGGCAACACCAAAACTATCATTGATTTAACTGTCTTTGAACGTCTTGCTGCCATAACCCACAAAACAGCCATTCCAAAACCAAAACCATCTGAACCCTCACCAGATGTTGGTACAAGTTTATTGATGTTTGAAACAGAAATGTAGAAGTGGATAACTTCCCTGAAGCAAGCTAGTCTTGAGATGATTAATCCTGCTGCTTCAGATTATCTTTGGACAAGTTTCAGAAAATGGGTAAGTTATGAAACTCATAAGATGCAAGAACAGAGCTACAGACAAGTTCAACAGAACTTCAGTAATCTGCTAAAGGTAATTGAAGATCAAGTTCTGAGCCAACTGCTCAAGGAAGAAGTTCTCCCTCTGGACAATGCTCCCTGGTCAGAACATCGTCCGGCAGAAAAAGTTCAACCAGAGTCAGAAGATCTCATTCTGACTGATACTCCAGAGAAAATGATTCCTGCAGAAGAACTGGTTCAAAATGATGATGTTGTAGAATGCTCTGAGAAGCATCCAGTTATTGAAGATTCTCAAGCTTCCTCCTATGAAAGGCAGACTCTGGAAGAACTGAAGAGAGCAGATATTATTATGCAGGAAAGGATGGATAAACAGGATGACAAAATTTAGGAAATCAAGAGCATGTTAACCAAACAAGAGGAAACCAACACCCAGATCAAGGGCTTGTTGGAAGCTTTGTTCACGCGTCTTCCTCCTCCATCTTAGATTTTCTTTGTTTTTAAAAATTTGTGTATCTGTAATATTTTCTACATTGCTGTTGTTCTGAATTTCTTATCGTTGCTTCTAATTTTAAATATAAATCCTTTTTGGTTTTGATTATATGTGCTTTTTGATAACTGACAAAAAGGGGGAGAAAGAACAAGATATTTTCAATAACAGATTACTGAGACATAAGTCTCAAACATTCTGATCTACTTAAATTCTCTCTTCTGAAAAGCTTGAACAGGTACAAAACTCTGATGAAAGACGTAGTCAAATTCTTATGCTCAAGGACTCAAAGAATTTAAGGGAAGTAATCAACTCAGGGGGAGTTTTTCTTCTTAAATTCTATACTCTTTATTCTTTATTTTTAATTGAAAAATCTGGTTTTTGTCATCATCAAAAAGGGGGAGATTGTTAAAACATAGTTTGATTCTACAACCCTTTGTTGTACCCCAAAATTTACCCTCCCATATTCTTCAAGATCAATCTCCAGATCAAGCTTCAAAATCCCTCAAAGGTTGCACAGTCCAATTGCCTCCTAACACAGTCAAAAATTAGGGTTTTGGTTCTTCCTCTCTTCTCTCTCCTCAGTACAGTTTTGACATTAAAATGTGATGTATGTACTTGGTTCTGAAAAAGCATAAGCTGGAAAATGATGAGAAATAGCAATGTATTGCTTGCATATATGGTTTTAAAACTGCACACTTCTCTTTGTCATCTCTATTGCACAGTATGGGAGCCTTATGTATTTTGACTTCTTCCCACATGACAGTTAGTTTACGTTGGACTTTGGCTTGCAATGTAACTTGAC
This sequence comes from Vicia faba, assembly GCA_948472305.1. Lineage (NCBI taxonomy): Eukaryota > Viridiplantae > Streptophyta > Magnoliopsida > Fabales > Fabaceae > Vicia > Vicia faba. Next base: position 272,505,908 of record OX451736.1, read on the forward strand.
TATGCATATGTTTTTTGCTTTTGAAATATGCAGTGGATTTTGAAAATGTGCAATTTTGACAAAGTGAATTATTTTGACAAAAAAAGAGTTTGTGCATATTTTTAACTTGTGCATTCATTTTTATCAATAAAATTCATCCCTTTTTGTGAACCGGGAGAAATCCCGTGATTTGCAAAGAGGGTAAAAAACTGATTCCAGCCGCTTGCTTTTAATGATGAACGCTAAACTAATTTTCTTCTTTTAATTATATATTCATTTCTGACTTTTTCTTTTAATTTTTGCAGGTAAAATCAAATGAGCAATCAAAGAAGTATTGGATAGAAGATGAAGATTTAGAACTTAGGAAAAAAAATTAGGATAGCTTTTATTTCATTTTAAACATTGTAAAAATTATTATTGTAAATACGTTGTAAATAAATACGGTATTTAAACAACAATTGTAACAATTAGAATAAAATGAATAAAACTCCAATATTTTGCCAATTAATTCTTTTCTTCTTTGCAATTATTTATTTTGTCATTTATAATTCTTTAAATTATATAATAACTGAAAATCAATTCCAATTATTTAAATTTAGAATGATAAATAATTAAATAACTATCATTGATCAATTAACTTCTCTTCAATTATTTACTTCATTATTTATAATTCTTCTAAATTATAATAACTGAAAATAAAATTTCAATTATTCAAACTTAGAATAATAAATAATTATATAAACATTGTTTGATCAATTAATAACCTTCTTTTCAAATATTTACTTTATTATTTATAAATCTTTAAATTATATAATAACTGAAAATAAATTCCAATTATTTAAATTTAAGATAATAAATAATTAATGAACATTGTCTGATCAATTAATAAACTTCTTTTCAAATATTTACTTTATTATTTATAAATCTTTAAATTATATAATAACTGAAGATAAATTCCAATTATTTAAATTTAAGATAATAAATAATTAATAAACATTGTCTGATCAATTAATAAACTTAGCGTTCAAAAATAAACAGCTCTCGACTTGAAAAAGTTATGAATTTTAAATCTGCTTTGAAAATCGATAAAAATAGGTCAAAACACTTGCAATGTAATGATGCAGATGGGAGATGGTATCTTAGGTCAAAATTTGGGGTACAACACTTTGAGCCAAAGAAGTAGGAGTTTTGCTTTTCACAAAAATTAAAACCCTTAATCATAACCTGGGGCAGGGTAGTCTTCTCAGTTGATCCAGGTGCACAATGAACAGCATCAAAGGAGGCCTTCCAAAACAAAAGACAGTGATGGTTCCGAATAATCACAAAGACAGACAATCATTATCTTTCAAAACAAACACCCAATAAGTCAAAACCTATGAAGGAGACTTACAAAACTGGGGCATCCCGCTGACTGTAAATACAAAAAGAAACAGTTCAGGCAAAAAACAGGGATAACAAAATCAAAAAAGAAAGAGGTCCTACAAACCCTCAACCAAAAAAGGAATGACTGCATATTCAAAATAAACTGTCAATATCCGAACCATCATTGGACTATCAGGACAAAGACTCAAACAAGGTCTAACGCACGATCAGCTGAGTTTAGGTTTTAAGAACATCACGAAGAGCGGGTGGGTACAAATACTTTGAGCCTCTATCCTTTGTTTCTTAAACCATGAACCAGGCCACGTTACAACCCTTAAAAGTCTTAGCTGAAGCGTGGGTTAGTTCGAAAGCATGTTGTTACCAAAGGTATCCTGACTCCTTAAGGCTTGCGATAAAATAACGAGTTGACGTCACAGTTTACAAAAAATTCACTTGTTTTTATGAAAAATGCATTTTCAAAAAACTTCAAGACAGACATAAGCTTTGCATTCTTAATATAACATTGCTTGCATATGACTATTTGTTTGAACAGCATAGAAATTCGCACGACGAATATCTAGTGAACAAAAACCTCCTCAGCAAACAGAGTCACCCCAAGTGGAAAAACACTTCCAACCAAGGGGCACGGCATGGGCATGGTCCATCATCTGGGGCAGTTAAGTCAAGATTCGGAGAATCTCTCAAAAGGCCAACCAGCTTGGGGCAAATCTCCATCTGGATCACTTGGAGCATTGGACGATCAAACGAAGATCTTCTGGTGGTATGACAACGCAACACTACCAACGGTGACAAATCCCTGCACTCTGAGAGCATGGACATAGTCGAAAAATACTGCGCATAATCAAAGACCCGCTAGGTTGACACACCTAGGCAAAAATAAGGGCTTCCCGGCGAACTAAAAGGGTTCGGGCAAAAATAAGGGATAAAAATGAAAAAATCTGTACACCCGGCAAGTCGAAAACCTGAAAAGGCGGCTTGGGCAAAAATGGGTATCCCGGTGGACTGAAAACCCGAAAGGGAGGTCCAGGCAAAAGTTAGGGATCAAAAGCGTACGACTATGTTCCATCATCTCGTCACTTTCCTACCAGAAGAAGATTTGTCAATCCGCAGTCATCAAGCACCTCCACAGGCCTTCTTCTCCCGCAGAAACTGGGGTAATAAGAATTGTCTGAACGATCAAGCTGCTCTGTCCACCAAGGTACCAAGGCAGGTTCGGCTGAAGAATGTAACCCAGATACCTCCACTCCCCAGAGTAAGACAAGCATCAACAATACTCTCCTCAAGCAGAGTTGGTCTCCCATAAGCCCTACAAGGCACAATATCTCCAACAAGTTAGCAATACTCTCCCCCGAGCAGAGTTAGCCTACTGTCAGCCTTATGGAAGTTGGGTATTCCCAGAAGATCTCAATATTCCCCAGCGGAGTATACAGATATTCCTCTACAAGCATCCCCGACAGTCTTAATCTAAGATTGTTCCCCGGCCGAATACCAGACACCCCAGTGGAGCCATTCCCCAGTACATTCCAAAAGTCTCCCCAGGAGAGTGGAATCAATCTCCCCAGTAGATTTTGGAAGCTTATCCCCAGTAGATTTCTGGAAGCTTATCCCCAGTATATTCTGGAAGCTTATCCCCCGCAGAGCGCAAAAGCATCTCCCCGGCTTTATTCAGAAGGTTATTCCCCACCATAGCCTATAACTGGGTTATCCTCAGCTAATTACCACGGAAGGACTGTCCTCGGCGAAGTTCTTCCTATCCCCAGCGGAGTTCATCAAATTCCCCAACATAACTTATCAATGGAATCCCCAGCAGAGTTATCATCAAATTCTCAGCGAAGTATCTCTTCCCACAGAGTAATTCCCCGCAAAGTAATCTCTTCAACAACTTTATTCCCCAACGGAGTCATCTTCTCCTACCGGTTTATTCTTGCAACCATCATCCCCAGCGGAAATGAAGAACTCTACTCTTCAAACATCAGCCCAGGATTCAACAAACTCCCGGCAGTCGTCAAGGATTTATTTTCCTAGACGAAAATACATTCATAAACATTTCACATTTTATACATCCTGTTTACATACATGATAAAGTGCATACGACACGATCTCATTTATTTTTGAGAACATCATGGCATCATGCATTTCATACATCATGACATTGCATACATCTAACGTTTGCCTTTTCAGGAAAAGGTCAATCAAAAGATGATTACCATCTACCTCTACAGTTCCAGATCAACATTGGTAACAAGCCAGGAAAATTCTGTGGACGACTGATCGTGGGGTTAATATCCGAAACCAAACAGGACAATTATCTACTTGATCATCAACAGGCAACCCTACACCGGTTTCCTTCTCAACCTCAGATGTAGTTTTACACGAACTCATCATCAGGCAACCCTACACCGGTTCCTTCTCAATTTTCAGACGAAGTCTTACACGGACTTATCATCAAAGTAACCCTACACCGGTTCCTTTTCTTTCAAAAGAAGTCTTACACGGACTTATCTCAAGATGACCTTACCCCGGTTCATCCAGAAGTTTTACACGAATTTATCCTGCAGTAACCTTATCCCGGTCCCTCCAGAAGTCTTACACGGACTTATCTCAAGATGACCTTACCCCGGTTCATCCAGAAGTTTTACACGAATTTATCCTGCAGTAACCTTACCCCGGTCCCTCCAGAAGTCTTACACGGACTTATCTCAAGATGACCTTACCCCGGTTCATCCCGAAGTTTTACACGAACTTACCCCGAAGAAACCCTACACAGGTTCCTTCTCTCCAGACGTAGTTTTACACGGGCTCATCGTCAAAGAAACCCTACACAGGTTCTCTCTTCCCAAGGATGCAGTTTTACACGAACTCGTCATCAGAAACCATACCCAGGTTTTACTTCTTCCAGGATGCAGTTTTACACAGGCTCATCATCAAAGAAACCCTACACAGGTTCCCTTCTCAAACTCCAGACGTAGTTTTACACGGAATCGTCATCAGTAAACCCTACACAAGTTTCCTTCTCAGCTCTAGATGCAGTTTTACACGGACTCGTCATCAAAGTAACCCTACACAGGTTCCTTCTCCATTTCAGATGCAGTCTTATACGGACTCATTATCAGTAAACCCTACACAGGTTTCCTTCCTCCAAAGATGCAGTTTTACACGAGCTCATCATCAGGCAACCCTACACAGGTGTCCTTCCTTCAAATTACAAAAATTACAGTTCAACAGACTACCTCCAGATGGCACCTATAAGCCCATCCACATACCATCACAGTTCCAAATGGCATCTATAAGCCCATTCCCGACAAGGTTCTGTCACACCTCCAGATGGCATCTATAAGCCCATCCTCCTATCCATCATCTCTCCAAATGGCATCTGTAAGCCCATTCCCACCATCACACTGCTGATACTCTACTATGTGAGTGCAAATTTCTGGGCACTCTAGTGTTCAATCATCTTCCACCTTCGGATTACGAAAGGCACGCCAGCCAATCTACATCCACAGGTCTAAGAAGATTGAACAGGGGCAACTAATGTACCCCAAAATTTTCCCTCCCATATTCTTCAAGATCAATCTCCAGATCAAGCTTCAAAATCCCTCAAAGGTTGCACAGTCCAACTGCCTCCTAACACACTCAAAAATTAGGGTTTTGGTTCTTGCAAAGAAATTGAGGTTTCCAAGGGTCCAATCAAGTCCCACATGCCTATATACATTGTCAAGCATCCATATGTCAAGTTTCAAGACTCACAGCATCAAATTGCACAGTCAAAAACCCTAATTGCTTCACAGTCAACTGTAGGGGCAAAATGGTCATTTGACAGTCAAAAGTCAAAATTTTTGGTCAACATCTTATTTTGAAGCCACAATCATCATTTTATCAATTCTTGATCATGACTCCACAAGCATGGCTCAAAAAGTCTCAAGATGCAAAAGTTTCTATTTTTGGACAGCTGAAAAGTCAACTGCAAATTGACCAAGGCATAACTTCTTCATGGTTTATCATAAAAATCCCATCCAAAGCTCATTTTGAAGGGGATGAAATTTTCTACAACTCATCTTCACACTCCAAGTCCAAGAAATGCTCTCACAAAAAGTTATCAATTTCAACATTATAGGTCATTTTCAAAAGTCAACAAAAAGGCACTTTAATTCAAAGACCATAACTTGAGATTGGTAAATCAAAATGACATGGGACCAAAGGCATTGGTTAGAGGACTTCAAGACCTTTCCAAAATGTCCAAGAACATGTTCATAGCTTCAAAATTGAGCAAGATATGCATTGGAGAAGTTGGGAAATTTTTGGGAACTTTCAAAAGTCAACTTTGCCTAAAAAGCTTCAAATTTGCTAATGGGCCTCAAATTCTTTCTTGAATCATTACCCAAAGCCTATGCACGACCCATTGAGCTCAAAATAATTTATTTTCTTATTTTTAATTAATTAATTGGATTTATATTTATATTAATTCATTTAATTGGTTTTAATTATAATAAAATTCAAAGATATGCTTTTTTAGATCTTTTTGTGCAGCAAATGTGACTAGGGCAAGCTGGCAACTCGTTTCTCAATCAACAAGGTAAAGAAATCCATGATTGGCAAGGTTTCATGAAAGAAAAGATTGGAAAAGATATGATTAGGCAATCAAATATTCAAGTCATTAATCCATGGACTTGTGGGCTTATTTTTGACCTAGAATCATTCACATACATATGCTGAGTGAAACCCTACTCATACATACACGAAAAAGCTGCTGAATATTCCATAACCAATTGGCAAAAACTCAAGAAAATTGTAAAACTGATTTCATATTTGCAACATGTTTCAAAGCCTAAAAAGGATTCTAATCCCTTGCTGAGAGTCTTCTGAACGTATTGCAAGCACTTTCCAGCTCTCATACTCAAAGAAACGGTAAAGCAAAGTCATAGTTTGAACGAATATTTTCATAATCGAAACTTAATTTCTACGCATCATTGCTATGTTTTGATCATTGATTTGTATTACTGACATCTCCCTGAAACTTTTGGTATAGTTTAATTGTGCTAAAACTGCTTGTATCAAAATCTGCCATGAACAAACGTTAGGGTTTCAGAGCATCCACATTGGGGCTTTCCTTGTATGGTAAAATTGGACCTCCAAACCTGTATGGACGAATTCGTTGCAACAAGACGAATTCATTAAGACCCTCGCGCCCTTTTTATATTATCTCCTCTTCTATTCGCTATTTTCAGAACTTTCAGTTTGTGGGGGTTTAAAACCCCCACTATCTTGTTTGTATTTGCAGGAAAAAGATGAAGAAGACAATAGCTGTCCAAGCGTGATTGGAGAGTTTAAACTTTAGCGCGTTTTTTCATATCCCAGCATAATGGTCTTTTTTCATATATTATAATTCTTTATTATATTGTTTACAAACACGCTTGGTGGCTCAGTTGGTGGAGGACGTGTATTGCAAGCATTGGGACCTGGGTTCGATTCCCAGGTCCCCCACATAATTCATAATTTTTGTGTTAACATATTCTAGTGCAGCATTTGTTCCATGTCCCACCATGCATCCTCACGCCTGAGTTTGCCACGCCCTCATGAGATCAATCCAGTGGCCACAGATTGAAGCCTATGGTACACTCCAGTCAACAACGCACACACAACCAGAAAAGTCAAAGGTGGCCTTGTGTTCATGGGCCTGAATTCCTCACAAACACCTCCATATGGGCCTGATACCCCCCTTGGTTTGCAATTTAATTTTCTTTTCTTTCTTTTAATTTCTTTCAATTGTTTTTTTATAATTATTATTAATTCACTAAAATTAATTTTCCATAAAAAATCAGAGACTAAAAAAAATGTTTTTTTAATTAATATTTAATTTCACCATTTGAATATTTTGTAAATAAAATCTAACAATTAACTTTAGTTTAATTTAGGTTTATATTTTAATCTCTTTTCTTAATAAATAAAAAATATATAGAATTAGGTTTTTGACATTTTTTTATCTTTTCTTAATTAATTATTTTCATCATTATTTATTATTATTATTATTTTTGTACATAAACCTGTAAATTAATTAACTAGTAAATTAGGTTAACTTTAATACTTTCTTAATAATTTAAAATAATTTAGAACTAGGGTTTTCTTTAATTCTTTTTTTTCTTTATTTTCATAAATACAAAAAACACAAAAAAACACTTTCTCTCCTTTAAAATAATTAATTGGGTCCTAATTTAATCTATTTTCAAGCAAAGGGTCAAAACCCTCGGACGTCTCGTTTAATTTATTTTCGTGCATTATTTTCTCATTGATTATTATGTAACTGTTCAAGGATGTAATAGTAATTAGGTTTATCGCTTTTCTTTTACTTTCCGCATCTTTATCAAAAACGGGTCTTTGTATTTTGGCGATGTATAGACCCGCGCCTTGTAATAGCGTAGCTTTTATATTTCCGTCTTTTAATTTTCCGCACTCCTAAATTCTAAATTGCATGAAAGAATGTATGTTAACTAAAAACAACGCGTAGCTCACGATTGCCTAATCCAAGATAAATATAAACTGAAAACAACACACAATACACACACCACTTCTAGGGTACGCCTCACTCGTTGCCTTCGAAACGTGGTCGTCAAGTATAGGACGTTTTAGCGGCCGCTCTTATGTCCATGATCCAGTTGCCTCGAAACAGTTGCCTCGGAACAGTTGCCTCGAAACGGTTGCCTCGGATTAAAAAAAAGATCAAGGACATAAGAGTAGCTTCTAAGGTGTCCTACTGTTGCTTCGGTGACCACACTGTCCCTAAAATCGAATTGACCCGAACACCTCCAACGGTGGTGCTACCTACCTCTCAATGGTGGGATGGAACTACCTTAAGGACTTATACACAGCCTAACTCCTTAGGGTAGGTAGATGACTCGTGGATACTTTCTCTCTTCAAAAACAAATCAAAAATACTTTTCACACTGACACTTTCAAAAGCTTTCAAAACAAATTTTTCAAACACTCTTGAGGACAGATAACAAGAGTTATTCAGAAATCTTTCAATGAAACTTTTTCAAACCCACTCACATTTTGAAAAGCAAACATCATTTTGAAAACATAAGAGCAAGTATCTAAGAGCCCATGGATAACCATGGATAGAAAGGGTGCTAACACCTTCCCTTTCTATAAATCTACCTTCCGAATCGAGAAACGTTCTCATAAGGAATTTTGCTGTGCTTTTGTCCTTTCCATGTTGGAGAAAATAAAAGACGGTGGCGACTCTTGCTTCCGCGACATTTCGCGAAACCAGCTAAAAACAGTCAGTTCTAAATCCATCGATCACACCCTTGATTAGAGTTTTGATGATAACAAAATACAAAGAATAAATAAATTCAAAGATATATGAAAAGAACAATTATGCTTCTTAAAATTATGTTTTGTATATGCAGAAGTTCTGATGGAATCAGCATCAGATTGGAATCAGTATCAGAAGATCAGCAATATGTGTTACACACTGAAGCTACCAGATTATACGCTGAAGCTTGATGACCAGAATCTGCGCCTAAACAAGTACACTCTGACTCTAATCAAAGACATCTTTACCAAGTCATCAACACTCTGAAGCGTCATCAGTAGTTACAACAAAGAAGACTCTGAAGCATTATTAATTATTCAAGACAAAATTAAATGCTAACGGCTTTCTTCAGACAAGATCTTCTTCAAAAGGAAAGTGTGTTATTATCATTAAACTTGCTTTATGGACAACGTATCTTTGCCTTGCCTATATAAACAAGTCTGTGTGTGAAAAGAAGCATGTACGTACGCACACAACAATTTGCCAAGCCTTCCAAACCATACATACTCAAAGCTTTAGCAAATTCATTTTATTCCAAGCTTAATTTGTGTAACTATCACAGTTGTGATATACTGTTTTGTTAGAAAACAACAACACACTCTTGTTCATTACTTGTAAAAGATTTCTTTGAGATAAACCGGTTTGTGGTTATACTCAAGAAGACTTTAACAGTTGTTAAAGTAGCTGTTGTAATCCTTTGAGAATAGTGGATTAAGACCTCGTTGGAGAGAGGCGAAATCACCTTGACGGGTGGACTGGAGTAGTTTGAGATCAAATGAACCAGGATAAAAATACTGTGTCCTTAAGTTGTTTTTTTATTTGATCCAAGTTTTTCAATTCAACCCCCCCCCCCCCCTTCTTGTATTTTTCACATCTTCACAAACTCTCATCTCTCCAGTATAGAGACAACTCCTCAGTAGAGCCTTGGAGAACTGAAGTTCCTAGATTCTATTCCCCACAGAGCTTTTTCTCAAGCAGGAGAAAAACAAATATCAACTTTCCCCAGCGGACTCCTCCTTAGTCAGCAGGAACAAGAATTCCCCATAAAGGGACCATATATGAAATCAACATCTACTTTGGATGGCATCTTTAAGCCCATCACCGAAGACTCTCAGTCATCCTTTCCAAATGGCATCTATAAACCCATTCCTGGTACAGCCAACCAACAACGTTACCTCTTGCACAAGTGAGTGCAAATTTCTGGGCACTCTAGTGTTCAATCATATTCCACCTTTAGATTACAAAAGGCAGACAAGCCAATCTAAATCCTCAGGTTTAAAACGATTGAACAGGGGCAGCTGTTGTACCCTAAAATTTTCCCTCTCATGTTTCCCAAGGTTTTTTCTCTTACATGGTTGGTTACAAACACTTGCCTAAAGAAAATGAAATTTTTTGAATGATAGCAAAGTGTATTTCGATTGGCATGTGAACAATATCCTTCGATTGGCATGTCAGTCAGCTTTGATTGGGCATCTAAAACCCTTCGACCAAAGATTGGCCCACCAGCTTCGATGGAGCGTTGGGTCCCCTTCGATCAAGCATTGGCACACCAGCTTCGATTGAGCGTTGGGTCCCCTTCGAGTAAGCCTTGGTCCAAGTTTCATTTAGGCAAGAACCCTCTACAAGTTCCCTTCGATTCACAAGGCCAACAACCTCTACAAGTTCCCTTCAATTTACGAGGCCAACGACCTCTACAAGTTCCCTTCGATTCACTAGGCCAAAGGCCTCTTCATACAACCATCGATCCATTATGCCAAAAGCCCCTTCATGCTTACCTTGAATTCACTAAGTCAAAGGCTCCTTTCAACTTTCCTTCAATGCATAAGGCAAAGACTTCCTTTGTGCCTGTCTTCAATGCACAAGTCCAAGACTCCTCAACACAACTTCTGCACTATGACGCACAATATGACCCCGTCAAAAGAGCACTCCAAAGGTCCATTCAAAGGAACACATATTGGTGGCCATTTGAAGGAGACACATAATTACTGAAAGAAAGTTTGTCTTATGATGAGTCTTGGTCCTACACGTTGCCAGGCCCAAGCCTCCTGCGTAATGGCATTCGAAGGAAGTGACAAAAGAGGCTTCGATTGGCCAGAATGAAGTTCTCATTTGGGCTATTTGAATCAAGCAGCTAAGGCAAATAGATGGTTCCAGTCGAAGGAGCCATGAGGAGCGAGTCATAGACTTTCGAAGAAGCCCTGATAAGGGAAACTCTGAACATATTCAAATTCAGAATCATGAAAAAGGACAATGCTCTGACGAAGAGAATTATGGGCAATTCGAATTGATGCAGATGTTGACTTAATTGAAGAAACTCTGATAAGGGAGAACTCTGAACAATTGGAATTCAGAGTCATCAAAGATCTGAGCAATTCGAATTGATGTGGATGGACTTAATCGAAGGAGCTGAACCAGAGCCATTCAAAGGAGGCACTCAGAGTCATTCTAAGGGCAAGACTTGAGAGCATTCAAATGTCAAATGTGTCCAGGTTCATTCAAGATTTCAAAATGGCAAGAATTATCCAAATATGGCCAACTTTCAATGTGTTGGATTCTTGTCTCATGACCTTCAAAGCCTAGTTAATGGTCGTCCCTTGACATTTCCATGCACCCTCACATCCCTATAAATACATGCCTAAAGCACATTGTAAGAGGGGGGAGATACCATGTACACACACACATTAGAGACATTCTCCAGGAGACTAGAGACAGAAGCCCAAGAACTACACATATATTACCTTACACGCACACACAGCCTAAGAGAAGCATACTAAAAACTCTCAAAACTCAACAAGATCACACCACACTTGCCTCTCTCCTTTTGAATCCAAGAGCATCCAACAACTCCAACCCATACACAAGTTTCAGTTTCAAGCAAGGTAAGTCCTCTTGACCTCGCATCTCTCGTTTCTGCATAACATGTAAATAGCCTTTTAGTTATATTCTTTGTTGCTATCCTTTTTGTTTTGTTTGCTTATCGTGTCCAAATATATGGTGGAACTAACCTGTACAGACTCAAATGAAAGACAAAAAGGGTGTAAATCAAGGATATACACTCATGCTGCTCTGCAAGTCCATATTGCTTCATAGTCTAATCGAAAGAAGTAGGAAAGGGTGCAATCGAAGGTTGCACACACTAACTCCTAAGCCCAAATCAAAGGAATCAAGAAAGGGTGCAATCGAAGGTTTCTCATACCAACTCCCAAGCTCAATCAAAAGAAGCAGGAAAGGGTGAAATCGAAGGTTGCTCACGCCAACTCCTAAGCTCAATCAAAAGAAAGAAAAAGAAGGGTGAATCGAAGGAGTCTACTGTCTGGATCGAAGGACTCACTTCCATTTTTTATTTTGTTCTTTATTTTTTTATACATTTTCTTGCCTTTCGATTTGGTTGTAATAGCGTAGGACCCTATTTTCCGCATTTTTATTGCTTTCATATTAACTGCTAGATGTATGACTAATAGGATTGTATGGCGAAGATTAAAATCAAAACGCTAGCAAACCTAATAAAAAGACAAAAAATAACTGAATGCAACACATTTGCATATACACCTCTAAGGTACGCCCGCTTTGGTTTACTTTGGAAAATAGTTATAACTCTCGAAACATGAGAGGTTTTAGTGGCTACCCTCTGGTTCAAAAAGATCATAAGTCCCTCGATGACCCTCCTGACGTTGCCTCGATAAAAATATGATATTGGAACCCTAGGGTATTTACTAAAGCTTCTTGCCCAGTTGCCTTTGTGACTATAAAAACGTCCCTTTGAATGTCCCTCATACATCTAACGATAGGGCTACCTGCTCACTAATAGTAGGATAGCACTGTCTAAAGGATAGGAAGAAAAGAATGAACCTTTCGAGTAAAGTAGATATCTGTTAGATGCTTGCTCAAAATAAACCTTTTACACTTACACATTTAAAAAATAATTTTCAAAAACATTTGCTTTGTCAACACTCTTGAGGACTGATACAAGAGTTATCATGAAGCAAATCGCCGCACTAAGGCATTTTCAAAAATATTTTTTCAAAGCACAAAGCACAAGATACTTTTCAAATGAGCAAGCATCTAAGAGCCTGTAGAAAACTACGGATGGAAAGGGTGCTAACACCTTCCCTTTACATGATCTACCCCCCTTACTCAAAAAATTCTCAAAAAGGTCTTTTGTTCTTTTCACCCTTTCCTTTGTTGGATAAAAGAAAAGTTGGTGGCGACCCTTGCTTACTGCAATATTTGTGAACAAAAATGCAAAACCAGTATAACAGTCGGTTCTGCCATCATATTACACTATCCAAATCAACTTTGTAAGGGTACCTTCTAAGGTTAAGGAGTTAGTTTCAAAGGTTCCCGAAAACTCTCAATTCACCAAGAGGCATGGTTATCTGTTCAGTTTGGTCACCTCAGGTTTTGAAGAAGACATGATGAGTGTTCTGTTCCAATTCTTTGATCCTAAACATCACTGTTTTACCTTCCCATAATATCAGTTGGTACCCACAATGGAACAGTTTTCTAAGCTACTTGGAGTACCTATTATTGATCAAACACCCTTCACTGGTTTAGAGAAAGTTCCAAAACCTGAAGTTATTGCAGTAGCCTTACATCTGAAGCGGTTAGACATTGTTTAATTGGGAAACAAGAAGTGGAGTTAAAGGTTTTCTTGCTAAATTTCTGATAGAGAAGGCTCAGTTGTTTCTAGATGCTATGAGTTTTCATGCTTTTGAGGAGATCTTGGCTCTGTTGATCTATGGTTTGGTACTATTCCCTAATCCAGACCAACTCATAGATGTGAATGCCATCAAAATATTTCTTACTCATAATCCTGTGCCTGCTTTGCTTAGAGATATTTTGCACTCTCTTCACACTCACACTATGAGAGAGTGAGGGACTCTCATGTGTTGCATACATTTACTATCCAGATGGTTTATTTCACACCTTCCCCGATCAGTGATGAAGAATGAACAAGGTTTAAGGTGATCTCAAAGGATGATGTCACTCTCTCATTCAGATATCTATTGGTGTTCCCGATCTCGGGAGGACATCACTATTATTGACCATTGTATAGAATTCCCTAATGTGCCACTCCTTGGCATAAGGGGAGGTATTACTTACAACCCTTCTCTAGCTCCACGTCAATTTGGTTATGCTCAAAGAAACGGTCCTCATGATATGCTTATCCAGGGTATTGTACTCGATTACGAGAACGATCCTCAAGGTTACTGTCAAATGTTTATACGTGCTTGGGGCATGGTGAATAAGATTGATAGCAAGAATTTGGGATAGAAAAACTCCATCCCTTTGGAGCCCTACCTCAAATGGGTGTGATCTCGTGCTCAAAATCTTATAATGCCTTATCCTGCTGTCCTACCAGTAATTCTGGATCCTGTTGTTGAAGGAGATATTCCTCATACCATTTTTCATCCAGATATGCCTACTGACCTTGAAGAGCTACAAAAGTATTGGATTCAATTGAAAGAAGAAAGGGACACCTTTGAGACTCAGTTATATACTGGTGAGAAGAAAGTGTTGGAGCTGACAAAATGACTTCACGAAGAGCAGAGCCTTAATGCACATGTCAACACAAAGAGGAAGCGTCCATGGGAGACTTGAGTCTTAGATATTAGGAGCTTATAATTTGTTTCCTTGTAGCCCTTTTTGTTTTCATTGTATGCCTAAGAGGCAATTATAATTTGAACTTATGAATAAGAGTCTTTGTTTCGGTTCCCTTTTGATTAACAAATTTAAATCCCACGAGGTCCTTGAAAACATTGCATACACATCTACATGCCATTTATATCATTGCATAACAGGTTTCCAAGACAGGTTTTCTCATCTTCTTGCTGAAAAAAAGCTGAAAAAACTGGAAAAAAAGCAATCATGGTTATGACAAATGTTTTGATGAAGAGGAAGAGGATTATTTAGATGAACAATATCCCCCTTCTAGCGAGAAGTATAAACTGTTAGAAGATCTTCTGAAAGCTATGGAGATCCATAAGGTGCCTGACTTGAACTTTGAATAATTGGGTTTAGTCTCAAGAGTCGTCATTCCTCTTAAGTTCAAAACTCCTACCTTTGCTAAGTATGATGTCGTTTCTTGCCCAAAGTTGTACTTGAGATCATATGTTTGGAAAATTCAACCACACACCGCTAACAAGAAATTATGGTTGCATTTCTTTCAAGAGAGTCTTTCTGGAACACAATTCGAATGGTATTATCAACTCCAAGGTACCAATATCCATACCTGGGAAGATTTGGCTGCAACTTTCTATAGACAATATCAATATAATTCTGATTTGGCACCAACCCGCATGCAACTACAGAGTATGTCCATGGGTTCTGAGGAAGGCTTTAAAGAGTACGCATAAAAATGGAGAGATCTTGCAGGAAGAGTTCAACCTCCTTTGGCTGATAGGGAATTGGTTGACATGTTCATGAGTATGCTAACATGCCCCTTCTATAATCATCTACTTGGAAGTTCTTCAGCCGTTTTCACTGAACTGATATTGACAGAGGAACATGTTGAGAATGGAATCAGAAGTGGTAAAATTCAAGTGGCTACATCTTCGAATACTGCGAAGAAGTCATGCAATGGTGAGAAAGAATCCAATACCGTGTACAGCCAGGAGGGTCGTAATAAGAGTGACCGCAACCAATCTGTGGGGGGTAGTTCGGATCTCTAATCATGCGCCAGTATAACAACAACAAAGTAATCAACATAGGTAGGATGCATCCATGAGACAAATCACCAAAATCAACATGCCGTTGTCTCAAGCATTGCAACACATGTTGAAGGTAGAGCTGATTACATTGAAAGATCCTCCTCAGAATCCTAATACTTCTTCTTCCAGTTATAATCCCAATGAAAGGTGTGCATATCACTCCAACAGTCCTAGACATGACACTAACAGTTGTTGGGCTCTGAAAAATAAGATTCAAGATATGATTAACTCTAAGGAGATTAAATTTGATCCTCCTGAGACTCCTAATGTGATCACTGCACCTATGCATAATCATGACAAATGCGTTAATGCTATTGATGATATTTTCAATGTTGTGGAAGATGCTAATAGTGACTGTGACTTAGACTGTTGGATTTTCCCTACTACCAGCAGTGGTTTCAATAATTGGAAGGCTGAAGAATTTATACCAATCTCCTTTAGTAGGGAGTAAATGCTATTTTCTGTTTCCTTGCTTTCAAGTTTTTGGTTATGTAATTTGAACAATAACGTTAAGCCTTGTGCCTTACCCGGAGCACAACGGTCCATTTGTTAGGGTTGTCATTTTTCATCCGCATATTTTTATTTAATAAATAATTGGACATTTGCATTCAAATTTTGCGCTCTTTATATTTCTTTTAATTTATTGCTTTCAAAATAGCTATGTGTTCTTACACACACCCACATAACAAATTGTAGATCTGCATCCACCCTGGGTCCCATTAATAACAATTCTACTATTTCCAATTATGAATTCAAAAATCCGATCTACCAAGCCGAGGACGAAAGTGAGGAAGATTGTGAAGTACCCGGAAAGCTTGCTAGACTCTTAGAGCAGGAAGAAAGAGCCATAAAACTGCATGAAGAGCCAATCGAGGTTGTGAACATGGGCACTGAAGAGGACAAGAAAGAAATCAAGATAAGTGCCAACCTAGAATACATTGTCAAAAAAAGGTTAATCCAGATGTTACGTGACTATGTTGATATCTTTTCTTGGTCTTATGAAGACATGTCAGGGCTTGATACTGACATTGTGGTTCACCGTCTACCAACGAAGGAAGGTTGTCCTCCTATAAAGCAGAAGGTTCATCGTATGCATCCCGAGATGTCTGAAAAGGTCAAAGCTGAGGTCATGAAGCAGTTCAATGCAGGTTTCTTAACTGTTATGTCCTATCCTCAATAGGTTGCAAATATGGTGTCGGTACCTAAGAAGGACGATAAGTTGCGTATATGTATAGACTACAGCAATTTGAATAGGGAAAGCCCCAAAGATGACTTCTGCTTCCGTATATTGATGTTCTAGTTGGCAACACCGCTCAGCACAAACTACTTTCCTTCTTGGATGGTTTCTCTGGTTATAATAAAATCAAGATGGCACCTGAAGACATGGATAAGACTACTTTTGTTACACCGTGGGGAATTTTATGTTACAAAGTTATACCTTTTAGTTTTAAGAACGTCGGTGCAACATATCAGCGTGCTATGGTATCTTTGTTCCATGACATGATCCATCATCAGATAGAGGTTTACGTTGATGACATGATAGTCGGGTCTCAGATCGAAGAAGAACATCTCGATCACCTGCACAAGATGTTTGAGAGATTGAAGAAGTACAAGTCGAGGTTGAATCCAAGCAAGTGCACTTTTGGGGTAAGATCCGGTAAACTCCTAGGTGTCATCGTCAGTGGTAAAGGTATTAAAGTTGATCCTGCTAAGGTTAAATCCATTCAAGAAACTCCAGCTCCCCGTACTGAGAAGGAAGTCAGAGGTTTCTTAGAATGATTAAACTACATCGCCAGATTTATTTCCCATTTGACCGCTACTTATAAGCCAATCTTCAAGTTACTGAAGAAAGATCAAGTAGTGAAGTGGAACGCGATTGTCAGATAGCCTTTGACAAAATCAAGGAGTACCTCCAGGAACCTCCAATTTTGATGCCACCGTTTGAAGGAAGACCTCTGATCATGTACTTGACAGTATTAGAGAACTCAATGGGGTGTGTATTGGGGAAAGATAATAGCGCATTGGAAGCCGCCAACAAGAATATCAAGAAGATCTTGCAAAATATGACAATGACATACAAAGATTGGCATGAGATGTTACCATTTTCTCTGCATGGTTATTGCACTTTGGTACGTACATCAACTGGGAAAACCCTGTTCTCTTTAGTCTATGGTATGGAGGCTGTCTTACTTGTTGAAGTCCAGATTCCTTCGCTAAGGATTATGAAATATGCAGGTTTAGATGAAGAAGAATCGATTCAGACTCGACCAGATAAATTTGATTGATGAAAAATAGCTTGTGGCTGTTTGTCATGGTCAGATATATCAGAAATGCATGATTAAGGCTTTTAACAAGAAAGTCAAACATCGGGTGTACCAAGCTGGTGAGTTGGTAATAAAGCGCATCAATCTACCACAAGGTGATCCTAGGGGCAAATGGATTTCCACATACGATAGGCCAATTGTGATCAAAAATATTTTTTTTGTGGTGCTATGATACTTACCACCATGGACGGTGAAGATTTTCCGCATCTTGTGAATGCGAACATAGTCAAAAAATACTAAGCATAAAAGAGACCCGCTAGGTTGACAGACCTAGGCAAAAATAAGGGCATCCCGGCGAACCAAAAGGGTTCAGGAAAAAATTAGGGATATATATATATATATATATATATATATATATATATATATATATATATATATATATATATATATATATATATATATATATATATATATATATATATATATATATATATATATATATATATATATATATATATATATATATATATATATAATTGTACATCCGGCATGTCGAAAACCTGAAAAGGCGGCTTGGGCAAAAAAGGATATCCCGATGGACTGAAAAACCCGAAAGGGCGGTCCAAGAAAAAGTTAGGGATTAAAGTGTACGATTGTGTCCTGTTGGATCACCCATCTACTTACAACCAGCTTTAACACTAGCGTCAAGTTCAAACGGTACAAATCAATTTAGTCATCTTTTTCCGATAGCAAGTGACGAGATGCTTGAAGACATAGGGGAAATAGCAGAGTTGAAACTCGATGGGATCGTTTCTCACACAGTTATTTTTCTTTGTACCCTTTTTTTCAATTTTTACGACGATTTTCTCTTACTAAGATTTTTGTCTTCTTGTATAAAACTGCCTGCTTATAGGCAAACTTTCAGAATCAATGCAATTAAATATGTTTCAAAATTCAAAATTATTTTTACTTTCTCTGTTTTGTTTGCAAAATCTTCCAATGATTACGTTGAATGAACATATGCATTGAATATGATTATTGTTTACAAAATGTATGCATGAAAACAAGATCAACTTTTACTAAAGACTCTAGGAGTTGGGATAATGTTCAAGTTATCCACAAATCCCCACATAGCAATCTCCATGGAACTATCTCTACAGAGCTATCTTCACAAGCTCATCCCCAATAGAGATACATTCCCCAACAATTCTAAAATACCCTTAGACAGAAATTGGGGAATCTTCCAACAGTTCACCTCCATATCTCTGATGAATAGCTTGACATGATCATCTTTCCCAATAGGTGCCCTAGCGGATAAGGAAGCTTGATCATTTTCCTAAAATACAGTGGAAACTTCCTCAGTGTAGCCTATGAAATACCAATCCCCATTAGAGATTATTTCCACAATGCAGTCTACAGGATTTAATTCCCCAACAGAGTTTATTTCTCCGATACTGCAAATTCCTCGACAGAATTCTCTTCTCTAACCAGATGTCTTTCAATGTTGTCCTCCCCAGAAGAGTTGATACCCATATCTAAAACCTGGCCAGATAACACATCAGAGGAATATCCATCTCCTTTATCCCCAGTCAGGGTACATAAGAATCAAATCCTCCAATAAAAAGAACGATGGACGACCAACTTTATTGGAATTCTTCTATCTCCAATCAAAAGTCGACGATCCCCAGCGGAGTGTCCTCAAATAGAAATCGGGAATCCCCAATAAAGTCATTCTAAAAAAATTGAAGAATTACTTTCTTCATCCCTAGCAACAGTCAGGGGTTTATTTTCCCCAGCTAGACATTGTTACAAGAAGCTACTGATACGCTCAAACGACATATTGCATCCATACATCATTTACAAAATATCCTAACATATGTGTTGTACCCCAAAATTTTCCCTCCCATTTTTCAAGACAAGTTGGTTCAAGATATCTTCTCATGCTCCTAAGGTTCTCAAGTACTCAAGACTACTCAAAGAATGACCAGATGAACTCTCCTCCTAAGTAGTGACCTATAATTAGGGTTTTGGTTTTCTCACGGAAGATTGGACTTATAATGCCTCAAGTAGATTTCATGGTTTCTCATATGATTCAGATTATCCTCATGCCAATTTCCAAGCATTGCAGCACAAGTTTGCTCAATCAAATAGTCAGATGATCGAAAATCAATTGTATTAGACAAAAAGTCAACTTTGACCAATTGATAGTCAAACTTCAATATTTTTGGTCAACATCAACATTTTGAAGTCACATTCATCATTTTATCAAGGGTGGATCATTATTCATCAAGAAAACTCAAGATTCATCAAAAGTCAAAAGCTACTAAATAAGGGTTTTCTTTAGGAGAAGTCAACTGAACTTTGACCAAGCATAACTTTCACATACTTCATCGGAAATTTCTCAACCAATGTCTAAATTGAAGTAAATTCAATTCTCTACAACTTTGTTTCTCTAAGCTCAACGCCAAAAATACTTCATTTGAGAGATATGAGCCAAAATGTTACAGGTCATTTTAAAAGTCAACAAAAAGACACTTTTTGTCAAAGCAATTTACATCTAGTTAAAATCTTCAAATGAAAATATGACCAACATGAAAGTTGTAGGAGACATATTCAGGTTTCCGAAGAGTCTAAGATCACCTTCATATGATAAAAATTGAGCAAGTTATGAGTTGCACAAGTTGAGAAATTTTGAGAAAATGCATGAACTCCAAATTGAGAAAATTTGTAATTTTGGGCTATTGGACCCAAGTTTTCAGGTCCAAACATGTTGATAAAACATTAGAGAACCTCTAAACCCATTCACATATTTTTTGTGATTTTTATTTCTTTTATTATGATTTTATTCAATTTAAATAAAAATAAATCAAATAAAATATCCATTAAATCATGAGAGGTGCGTGAATATATTTTTGGAGCAAATCATGAGTCAAAAATCATATATTTGAGCTGGAAAAACCTTGTGAAGCTCTTTTAATCAAAATAGCAAGTTTCATATAATTTTCAAGTCAAATATTTTCACCATGAATTATCAAGATTTGTTTTACTTTTGATGACCTATTTTCCTCTCCTATAATTACTTAACACATTCATACACTAAGGCCACGAAAGCTGCCTCAAGAACACACCCCAAAATTCTCAAACTTTTCTCAAACTAGGGCAAGAAATAAACCCTATTTTCAGCCCCATTCAATAAAAACCGAGTGTTGCATTAGCTTCATGAAGTTCTCAGGAGTCCATACTAATCATTACTCAATCTTAAAGAACGCCAAAACTCCTTCCCTCAACTTCACCAGTTTGGTAGTTTTCGTTAATCTCAAACTCTTTATTCATGCAGTTTAAATTAATTCTATGCATACATATATGTTCATGATGATGTTTGGGATTGTTTTGATCCATTACATTTGAGGTTTGATGCAGGAATAACAAAACACCATGGCTAGGGCAGGAAGCTCTTGAATTTTTGCATTCCACACTACAGGTGTTTTCATGCCAAAATAATTGTGCCATTAAACTCGCAACAAGCTAATTAGTGGATCTAAGTTATTAGATCTTCCGTTTTGATGCATTTTTGCAGGTTTTAAAATTTTCATGATCGGAGAAGACGACTAGAGCTAGGGCTCCGACGCTTCCCTGGTTTTAGCTTTCTTTTATTATGTTTTATTTATGTTTGGTTAACAGAAAAACAACATGGCTCAGTTGGCAAGTAAGCGCACGTGTATCATGAAGGGCATGTGTTTGATCCTTGCCTTTTACATTATATTTTTCTTATTTTACAAACTAACGTGCATGTTATCATATCTTGATTGATTCATATTCCTAAACACCAAAGCAGTAATGGATTAGTGGTAAATTAGGCGCACTAATACCCTAGGGTGCGTGGGTTCAACACCCACCCCATACATTTTTTTCCTCTCATTATTTTCCTAACCCTATTTACTAACCATAATTTCATTATTTTTCTTAATTTTTTTCATTAGCTTCTAACAAACTTTAATTTCTTTTTCAAAAACATAATAAATTAGGTTTAGGTTTTTAGCTAATAATTAATTCTTGAAAATTTTAATTAATTAATTAAATTAATTAGTATTTTTATCAATTAAAATTAATTAGACTTAGGGTTTTAACTATTTAATTAACATCAAATTATTTTCTAAAAAAATATAAAAAAAACATTCAAACACTTTTTCTAACCTTTTTCTTATTTATTTTTGCTATTTATTTTCTTAGACGATTGTATAGGTCGCATAATTTTTCTTGTAATAGCTTAGACTTATTTTCTCGCACTTTTTTTCTTCTAATTATGCAACTGCTCACGGGATGTAATAGCTTAGGTTTAAATTTTGCACTTTACTTTTCCCGCATTTTCATACTTATGTAACTGCCCCAAAGCCATGTAATAATGTAGCACTTTACATTCCGCACTTTACTTTTCCTGCTATATTTTATACTTCTAGTAACTAAGGTTTTATTGAAAAACTAATAATCAAATGTATAAAAACCCTAATTCAAGATAAATAACTGAAATCAATACACTTAGTACACTTGCACCTCTAGGATAACCTCACTTGTTGCCTTATGATTAATGGTCATGTCCCTTGAAAGTAGGGATACTTTAGAAAAATACCCTTATGAATAAAGATCATAGTCCCTCGACGAACCTTCGAAGTTTCCTACAAAAATGATCTAGTCCCTTCGATACAAATTGTTAAAGTATCCTTACATGTTGCCTACAATAACCATTCAATGACTCTACGCTTGTCCCTTCACATCCAATAGACGAGGCTACCTACCAACTAATGGTATGGATATCACTATCTATAAAAGAGAAGAAAAATAATAAGAACGACATTTAGTGGATAAGGAACTTTTAATCACTTGCTCATAACCTTTTTTTCACATACAAAACATTTTTACACATCACACTTTTCAAACAAAATATTTTCAAACACTTTGAACACATTCTTGAGGACTGATACAAGAATCATTACAAAGTTAGCTTTTCAAAATATTTTCAAAAAAATAACACACACAAAGAAAATTTTCAAAAGTGAGCTAGCAATTAAGAGCCCGTAGATAACTACGGATGAAAAGGGTGCTAACACTTTCCCTTTTCATAACTTACCCCCCGAACTCAAAATTTATCAAGGTCTTTCCTGTTCTTTCCAGCCTTTCCTTATATTGGATAAAAGAAAAGTCGGTGGTGACCCTAGCTATCCGCATATTTTGGATAAAACCAAAAAAGTCAGTTCTCTCACTATATTACAGAACTTGCGACTTCGTTGGGGACAACTTAAAAAAAAGAAGAGGGGTTACCTTAGAGTCTAGATCACTTTTACTTGCTTTATTTGTCTGATTTGTTTGCTTTAACTTTAAGGGTTTGTTTGGGTATTATTGCTTGTAAGATCCTACATCTGGATCTAGGGATGCCTTAGGTAATTAGCAATAGATCATCGAAATTGTACAACATAGACCGATATGGTTGAAATGATGGGCTACGGTTAGTGCGACACTTTGGTCTATACTGATGTTCCTTAAGTCAGTCAAGGATAACATTAGGCTTCCACGTGGTGTCATTAGAACTAACTTACTTTGAGAACCTTAATTGACCCATCTTGGCCATTAGAAGGTAGTGAGATGGCCTAATTTGGTGTAGTCCATGGTTGGTTTATACTCGCTGCTACACTCATTGAGATTCTACTCTCACGATGTTTTGGTGGCAAGCGAGTTGTCGTGCTAAAATAAAGCTTGCGAGAAAGATCGGTGATATGAGATTCCTATAACCTGGTTACTATTTTTAGGACAGGTTGAGCCAACTTAACTTTAATGGGGAAGGGTACTTACCTATGGACTTCATGCAAGCATTTAAATCTAAGGCTCTTGTGTGACTTATTTGTGTTTACTATCTATATAACATAAACATGACATCATAACATCATATCATCATGACACTTTACTAACCATTTCAAGGATCTTAGGGATCTTTGGTGCAGAATTATCATAAGCCAAATTTCTAGCAAGGGGCAAGAGGATTTATTTTCCTCTAGCCAGATGCCGTCAAGATCAAAGGATATTCTCTTGAGTCAGGGTCTAGGACCCACTTGATATAGTGAGCTTGATTCTTATGGAAAGACGCTCAAAGATGAAGACTCAAAGTTCTTCAGACAAAGCTGCAACTAGACTCAGTTTCTGATATTTCAAATTTTTTTAATCCCGCGAGATCATTAAAAACATTGCATATGCATCTACATGTCGTGCTTATCATTACATAATAGGTATTCTCAAGACGGGTTTTCTCATCTTCTTGTTGTTTATTTCATCAGAAATGGCTCTTGAACAGACAATTAAAGATCTCCAAGCTCAGAATGCCCAATTCCAACAAATGTTCCTGAACTTAGCCAAGGGGCAGGAAGAATTGAAGGCACTTGTCACCAATGGGAAGAAGAAGAAAACAAAGAAACTAATTGGTGTCCTTAACATGGGGAAAAGGTTTAGAGGTCTAGTCAAGCAAGCTCAAGATCTTAATATCCCATCGGATGAAGATGACAAACATGATGAAGATAGTAAGAGTGTGAAAACTGATAGAAGCAATCCTGGTTCTGACAAATTTCCTGATGAAGAGGAAGATGATTATTTGGATTAGCAATATTCCACTGCTGATGAGAAGTATAAGCTGCTTGAAGAGCGTCTAAGAGCTATGGAGGTCCAGAAGGTGTCTGGATTGAACTTTAATGATTTGGGTCTAGTTTCAAGAGTCGTCAACCCTCCTAAATTGAAAACTCTTATCTTTTCCAAGTATGATGGCGTTTCCTGTCCGAAGCTGCACTTGAGGTCATATGTTCGGAAAATTCAACCACACACTACTGATAAGAAATTGTGGTTACATTTATTTCAAGAGAGTCTATTTGGAACACAACTGGAATGGTATTATCAACTTGAAGGTGTCAATATTCTCACTAGAGAAGATTTGGCTGCAGCTTTCTACAAACAATATCAATATAATTTTGATTTGGCACCAACCCGCATCAAACTATAGAGTACGTCCATGGGTTATGAGGAAGGTTTCAAAGAGTACGCATAGAAATGGAGAGATCTTGCGGGCAGAGTTCAACCTCCTTTGGCCGATAGAGAGTTGGTTGACATGTTCATGAGTACACTGACTGATCCCTTCTATAATCACCTGCTAGGAAGTTCTTCAGCCGGGTTCACTGAACTGATATTGACAGGAGAACATGTTGAGAATAGAATCAGAAGCGGTAAAATTTAGGTGGCTACTGTGATACGGTGGCAGAACTGACTGTTATACTGGTTTTGCGTTTGTGTTTGCAAATGTTACGATAAGTAAGAGTCGCCACAAAATTTTCTTTTATCCAATAAAGGAAAGGGTGAAAAGAACAAAAAAAGACCTTTTTCGAGATTTTTTGAGTAAGGGTGGTAGATTATGGAAAGGCAAGGTGTAATCACCCTTTCCATCCGTAGTTTTCTACGGGCTCTTAGGTACTTGCTCATTTTTGAAAATTTCATTCATTTTTGTGTGTTTTGAAAAGGTTTTTGTTTGCTTTATGATAATTCTTGTATCAGTCCTCAAGAGTGTGATAAAACATTTTTTGAAAAGAGTTTTGAGAGTGTGGTGTAAAAATGAATTAAATTTGAGCAAGTACTTAAGAACTATCTACCTACTCGAAAAAGGGTGTTCTTTTCCTCCTTTCCTTTAGACAGTGCTATCCTACTATTAATGAGTAGGTAGACCTATCGCTAGATGTTAAGGGACTATCGTAAGGGGCATTTATGGTCATTGAAGGCAACATGTAGAGATACCTTAGCATTTGAAAGGGACTCTCATCATATATTCGTAGGCAACATTGAGGGACAAGATCATTTCTCATAGGCAACTCAAAGGATATTTAGGGACTATGATCTTTATGATGACTTTGAACTGAGGGTCTTTTCTAAGAGTATCCCTATGTTCGAGGGACATGACCATTTCCGAAGGCAACCAAAGTGGGAAATACCCTAGGGGTGCAAGTGTGCAATAGTGTGCTTTTTTAGGTATTTTTATCTTGATGTTAGTGATCTAAGATTAATTCATTAGTTCTTGCCATAAACGCCTAATTTACTAGCAGTTTATATACAGGCATATAATATAGTGCGAAAAGTAAAACCTACGACTATTACAAAGCTTTGGGGAAATTACAATCATATCTGACTGAAAATGTAAAATGCGGAAATTAAAACCCCAATTAGACTATTACAAACCAGTAGGCAGTTACAATAATAAAAAAATTCAAAAGTAAATAAACGCGCGCATGAATTGAAAATACGTCTAAAATCTTAAGTGAAAGGAATTTTTTTGTTTGTTTTTGTTATGAAAAGAAATTGAATTAAAAAATCCTAAGTCTATTCAATTTTAGTTTTTTTAAGAAAATATTAAAATAATTAATTAATTAATTGACAAAATTAATTTAATATAAAAAGCTAAGCCTAATATTTTTGTGGTTTTTTTAATGTTAATTAAAGCTTAGAAGAAGTAAGGACAAACAATCAAAAGAAAGGATAAAATCGAAAGACAAAAACAGTAAATGAAAAGAGTGCATTCTTGGAAGTAAGGCCTGGATCGAAGAGGCTTGGGTTGCCTTTCTATCCAATGAAGAATCTTGATCGAAGGTGCCTGAGAGACTTCACGTATGGGGGCGTTCAATCTGGATGTGTCATCCTTCGATCTGGGATATTGGATCTGCAAGGAATTTTGTTAGAAAAAACACAAAATGTATGACCTGGGTGTCGAACCCAAGTCCTTTCCATTGCAGTGTATCTTCCTCACTAACCTGGTCGAAGATTTCCATTCATTGGTACAAACGAAACAACAATATTACGTTAGAAACAAAAAAAAACACAATATTGACTTAATCCTATGGTATTTACCCATCGAAGATAAACTAAAGCTGTAAGAATCGAAGGTAAGCTCAGATCGTGCCCCAACAATGACACGATCTCAAAACTGCATCTTTGCTCACATGTAACACACTCAAATAAACATGAACATTAGCAGCAATATGTATATATGTTCGACATGAATTTAAATCATGTTTAACAAGTTTGGGATCAAAGACAAAATTACCAACAGAGGGATTGTATGAGGGATGCTTCTACATGAATCCCAGGAACACGATTCAGGCGTTAGTCTGGATGGAAGCTGGTTGCAAAATCAGCTTTGAGTTTGACAGTTTTTGGAAATTTTGTTCAACTTTCTCGAATCTCGTGGGGCAGGCTGCATTTTTTTCTGAGGCCGTCTCTGTGTGTCCTTTTTCTCTGAGATCATGAGGTTTATATAGACAAGGGATTTTAGGTCAACATTTGTGTATCAAATCTTGGTTCATTATGAGGAAGAGATTTGATTTTATTTCTTCATAAAAACTTCCTATATTTGATTCAATTAGGTGCCAATCTATTTTCATGCGTTACTGCCATCCTGTTATGAGTTGTTTGGGACTCCAATATGATGGAAATCGAAAGTTGACATGCCTCTGCAGATCCACATCCCTTTGAATTTTTTCTCTTTGAAGACTCTAAACTCTAATTCGAATTGCACCAACTTCGATGTCATGGCTCCTTCGATTGAGCCACCCTCTGCTTCGATAGCTTGATTTGAAGAGAATCACCCTGGTCGAATCAGCTCTTGTGGAGTTAGGAACAAATAAGGCAAGAATTTGGCCTTTAACTCAGGATTTGAATCCACGATCAACATTGAATTCTTGCCATATTTGCAAGGAAAACATGCCATTTTGAACTTTGGGTGAACCTAGACAGGTTAGGATAGGTGTTTTGTTCGAATTTGGCTTAAGGCTTTCATCATGGTTCCTTCGGTTAAGTCTCAAGTTTTGCTCTCTTTGATGGCTTTGAACTTGGTCCAATCGAAGCATTATCTTATCGAATAATCGAAGTGTTGTTCTACACTCCTTGATGGCTCTAAGTCTTGATTCAATTACCCATAACTTCCCTCATCAGAACATTTGTTTTCCTTCGAAGGCTCTGAATTCGAATTGCACCAACTTGGTTTTCATGACTCCTTCGATTAAATCTTAAGCCTTACTCCCTTCGATGGCTTTGCATATTGATTCGAATTACTCATATTCTCAGCATTAGAGCTTCTACGTTTGAACCATAGTCTGCAGAAAGGCTCAAAGTTATCCTCTCCAATCTGCATGAATTTGAATGCCCATCATCAGAACTTCTGGAACCCTCTCAGTTCTTTCTCTTTTTGATCTCATTTTCTCTAAATTGGACAATCAGAATATCACCCTGTTGATATACCAATCGAAACATCACTTGGTTAACATGCCTGTCGAAAGGCACTTTGTATGCTCTAACAAAAAAAACCTTATTTAAGATGCCCGTCGAAGCTGCCTTGTTGGAAATGCCCATCGAAAGGCCCTATACCAATCAAAGGACCTTTTGCAGATTCCAATTGAAGGACCTTTTACATATGCCAATCGAAGGAACTTTTGCAGATGCTAATTGAAGGATACTTAACCATCATTTGAAAAATTTCCTTTTCTTTAGGCAAAGGTTTGTAACCACTTATGCAAAAAGAAATCTTGGAAAAACATGAGAGGGCAAATTTTGGGGTACAACAGTTGTCCCCGTTCAATCTTCTTAAACCTGAGGATGTAGATTGGCTTGCCTGCCTTTCCTGATCTGAAGGTGGAAGATGATTGAACACTAAAGTGCCCAGAAATTTGCACTCGTCTGAGATGATACTTGACTGTGTAGATAGTATCGGGAATGGGCTTATAGACGCCATTTGGAAAAGATGACAGAAGATCGTCGGAGATGGGCTTAAAGATGCCATCCAGAACAAAGTTGACTTCATGAGATATTCCTTTGTGGGGATCCCTATTCCTGTTGTTGAGGAGGATTCCGCTGAGGAATGTTGGTCTTTGTTCGGGAAGTAGAGTTTAGGAGCTTCAATTATCCATCACTCTACTGGGGAGTATCTCTTGATTGAAGAGGCGAAAGTAAACTTCTATCTTGTCAGGATCCAGGCTTCACAGTGACTTACTGAGGATGATAAGGCTGAATTTCATCTGGCTTATTCCAGGCTCCTCAGTGATTTACTAGGGGAACATGAAATTAACTTTTATCTGGTCGGACTCCAGGCTTTGCAGTTTCTTTAACTGGAATAGAAATCAGAAAAATATTAGTGTCGATTTAACTGAACCAGAGAAAGGTCTTGAGTTGTCTTCAACTGGAATAGAAATCAGGAAAATCTTAGTATCGATTTAGCTGAACCAGAGGAAGGTCTTGAATTAACTTTGACTGGAATAGAAATCAGAAAAATCTTAGTATCGATTTAACTAAACCAGAGAAAATTTTTGAGTTGTCTTCAACTGGAATAGAAATCAGGGAAATATTAGTATCAATTTAGCAGAACCAGAGGAAGGTCTTGAATTAAATTTGATTGGAATAGAAATCAAAAAAATATTAGTATCGATTTAACTGAACCAGAGAAAAGTTTTGAGTTGTCTTCAACTTGAATAGAAATTAGGGAAATCTTAGTATCGATTTAGCTGAACTAGAGAAAGGTCTTGAATTAACTTTGACTGGAATAGAAATTAGAAAAATATTAGTATCAATTTAACTAAACCAGAGAAAAGTTTTTTTGAGAATATCTTTCTGAGGAAAATGCTGAAATAGCCCTTCGTCAAACGTAGTGTTTGAGGAGACTACCAGGTCATGTAAGTAGTCAACGGTGTTTGTTGATTTGATCTTTCCTGAAAAAGGTAAAGAGTTAGTCATATGCAATTCCATGATGTATGAAGTGCATTGTGATGATATTCTCAAAATAAATAAGATTATGTTGTATGTGATGTGTATGCACATGCCATGATATATGAATATGGGATGTTGTTGCGATATTTCCTAGTCTGGGAAAATAAATCCCTGACTGCTGCTGGAGAGTATTAGGAAGTTGGATCCTTCGTTTACGCTGGGGATGGTGAATGGATATGATTTTCCAGGGATTTTCCCTTTTCACTCGAGGATATTCTGTCGGGGATCTTTAACTCCTGCTTGAGAATGACTCTGTAGGGGAAGGATGCTCTATCGGAAGATTTTATCGATGTAGAGAAGTAAACTCTATTGGGGGATAAACTTCCGCAGTTAGAGAAATAAACTCTACCAGGGAGGAGGTTTTATAAACTGTTTGAGATTATAAAACTCAGCTGGGGAATACATATTTCAGCTCTTTGAGGGAACTTTGCTGGAGGAGGTAATTCCTGCTTGGGGAAGAAGAGATCAAAACTTTGGTTGTTTCTACTCTGTGGGGAACATAGACGTCACTGGGTCGTATGTAGCGATGACTTCATCTCAAGATGTCTCTGCCC
Organism: Vicia faba; assembly: GCA_948472305.1. Taxonomy (NCBI): domain Eukaryota; kingdom Viridiplantae; phylum Streptophyta; class Magnoliopsida; order Fabales; family Fabaceae; genus Vicia; species Vicia faba. The sequence goes on from OX451736.1 coordinate 272,535,939, forward strand.
CTGTACCATGCTGGAAAGAGTAACTGTCGGGACTATAAATAAATTTTTTGGACTTTGCCCCGTTTCTTAAAGTCATTAGCAACTGTCTTTCTGTTTCATATGCAAGTATTTGTAAATGGTAATCATATTCAAATGCATATTTCAAAAATAATCTCTGGACGTTTTTGCAAAACAAAACAGAAAAATAGAAAACAAATAGTTTTGTACTTTCCAAGAAATGATTTGTATTTATTTTTGAAGTTCGCCTATAACAGGTATTTTTATACAAAGAGACTGACATTATAGTAGGAGAATGCCTCCGTGAAAATGAAAACTACACAAAACAATGTACAGAGAGAAAACAACTATGTGTAATAATCCCATCGAGTTTTAATCCTGCTATTGCCCTTATGTCCTTGAGCGTCTCATCACTTTGCTACTTGTCCGAAGTTGACTGGATTGAGTGGTACTGTTTGAGTTTGATAGTTGATACTGAATCCTGGTCACAAGGTGATCCAATGGGACATAGTTGTACGCTTTAAATCAATAACTTTTGCCTGGACCGCCCTTCCGGGTTTTCAGTCCACCAGGATACCCTTTTTTGCCCAAGCCACCTTTTCAGGTTTTTGACTTACCGGGTATACATATTTTTTTTGTATTTATCCCTAATTTTTCCCGAACCCTTTTGGTTCGTCGGGATGCCCTTATTTTTTTCTAGGCTAGTCAACCTAGCGGGTCTTTATTTATGCGTAGTATCTTTTCACTATGTCCACATTAACAGGGTGAGGAAGGTCATCACCATCCATGGTGGTCAAAATCATGGCTCCACAAAAAAATATGCTTTTGATTACAAATAGCCCTTCGTACGTGGGAGTCCATTTTCCCTCGGGATCACCTTGTGGCAGTATGATGCGCTTGATTACTATATCACCCACTTGATATACCTGACGTCTGGCCTTTTTATTGAAAGCCCTGATCTTTCGCTTTGGGTATATCTGGCCATGACAGACATCAGCAAGCCTTTTCTCATCAATTAGATTCAGTTGATCACGTTGAGTCTAGATCCAATCATCTTCATTCAAACTCGCATCCTTCATGATCCTCAAAGAAGGGATCTAGACCTCAATAGGCAGGACATCATCCATACCATACACTAGAGAATAAGGTGTTGCCCCTGTTGACGTACATGCGGAGGTGCGGTAACCCTGAAGAGCAAATGGTAACATCTCATGCCAGTCTTTATATGTCACCGTCATTTAATGTATGATTTTCTTAATATTCTTGTTAGCAGCTTCAACATCGCCATTCATCTTCGGCCGGTAAGGAGAAGAGTTATGATGTTGGATCTTGAATTGTTTACAAAGTTCGGTAATCATTGTATTATTGATATTTGTACCATTGTCTATGATGATTCTTTCTGGAACACCATACCGACATATAAGGTTATGCTTAATAAACCGCGCCATAACATTCTTGGTAAAAGTAGCAAAAGAGGCAGCCTCAACCCACTTCGTGAAGTAATCAATGGCCACTAGGATGAAGTGATGCCTATTGGAAGCTGTAGGTCTAATCTTTCCAATCATGTCAAGGCCCCACATTTCAAAGGGCCATGGAGCCGTCAAGATGTTCAAAGGAACCGGAGGTACATGTACTTTATCAGCATAGATCTGGCATTTGTGACAAGTTCGGGCATGCTGATAACAGTCTGCTTCCATAGTGGACAAATAGTATCCTGCCTGTAGGATCTTTTTAGCCATGGTGTGTCCACTAGAGTGGGTGCCAAAGGTACCTTCATGTAAATCTGCCATAATCCTCCCTACTTAGCTCTTGTCTACACACCTAAGTAAAGTAGAGTCATGGTTGTGCTTGTAGAGGATTCCATTACTGAGGAAGAACATTGTGGAGAACCTTCTCAGAAACTTATTATCATTGAAAGATTCCCCCTCAGGATATTCTTGAGCCTTGAGATACCTTTTCACTTCATGAAACCAAGGTTTGTCTGCTATCTTCAGTATCAATCTCATATCAATATGCTGGTTCATCCAACCTCTCAATAGTGATCTGAGGAGCCTCGTTGTCCCATCTAACCTTGAACATGGATGACATAGTAGCTAACGCGTCCATTAACTGATTCTATTCTCGTGGAAAATGTTTGTTGTACCCCAAAATTTTCCCTCTCATTTCTCAAAGGGTCATACTGGACCCTCAGGTTTGTTCCCATCAAATTTCAAGCCTTGATTTACAAATTTTCCAAGAAAGTCATTCACAAGGGCAAAATGGTCATTTGCACACTGAAAAGTCAAACTTTGACTTTTGGATAAAAAATCAAGTTCCAAGAATCATATTTCATCAAGGCATGAAGTTTGTTTCATCAAGAAATTCAAAAGTCAAGATTACTTTGGAAAAGTCAAAATTCTAAATACTTAGAATTTTTCTAAGTGTTTAAGAAATATGACAAATTCAGAACTTTTGATCAGATTATCACTATGATGCAAGCTGATTCTGGGAGAACTTCTGGCACAAAAGTTATAGATTTCAATAAGATCTAAAACATTGCAGAACAGAACTTCTCCTAGAAATGCTGGGATTTCAAGTTAAATCCTCAAATAAACGTCCCTGAAACTGAAGCATTCAGCAAATTCTGGACACTTTCAAAACAGATTTTGGTCAGAACTTATGGGCCATTTTTCACAAAGGTTCAGTCAGAGTTTGCAAGGGTAATTCAAAGAGAATTTACAAAACATGTTGCAAGCTTCCTGGAAAGTCTAAGAGCTCCTTCAGAACATGTTGGAGCAAGGAGATACAAAGATCAGAAGTTGGATGTCTATTCTAAGTCACGCTGAAGCTGAACTTCTGATCTAGAATTAAGCAATGATGCAGAATATCACATTGCAGGATTTTTGGTTTGATCAATCTCATCATCATTTAATGCTCACAACCACTTTTGGGTCTTTGTTCAAAGGATTTCCCCACGCGTGGCATATAAGCACCATTACTGTCTTGGAAAAGCAAACTCTTGTGCAAGAGTGTGCTAGGCCCAAGCGTTGCTTTTGCTTTGGAAGTTACCTTTCCTTAATTCCTGCTTACAATTCCAGCTTAGGCGCTGCTAAATCTGCTAACCACCATACTTGCTTCAAGAACAAGGCAGCACCCTAGCATGTGATGGTTGTACTCTCCAAGCTACAAGATCTTTTCCTATAAATTGAAAGCCATTGGCAACTGTAAAAGGGTCGAAAAATTGGAGAAAGAAAAAGCCTTGAACCCCTGCTAAAATTCCAAGAGTCCAAAACTGCAAACGCAAAAATACAAAACCGGTTAGCTTTTGATTCTTGCATTTAAACTCCATTTTTCCTCAAGTGTTTCTTGATCAGAACCATCCATACAATTTCTGATATACATTTAAAAACCATCCTAACTTCCGTGTTCAGACTGTGACATACCCTCTATCAATATCCACTTCAAAGAAGTCAGAACTTTGCTCTTTTGCTGTTCCATAATTTTCCAGCCATTCAAAGGTTTCTAGCCTGCTGAACACGTGAGGAAGCTGGTCAAAACATCACAAGCGGTCAGAGTCAGACTCTAGTTCACAGAAAATTTTCCAGCTGCAAGGTAAGCTTCGGCTGACTCTTGTCATATTACTTAAACATTGTTAGATTTGCACGTTCAAAAATACAATGTAGACATCCTTATTCTGATGTTGTACATATTCCGAGGTTTCATGTATTTTCCTGCCTAAGTAGGGAGAATTTCATTTCAGAACTTTTTGAAGAAATTAGGACTCAGAATTAGGATTAGCAAATTCATGCTTGCTTCTGATTTATAGTTATGATATCTCTTGTTTCTGAAACATTATGAAACTTGCCATAACTGTTATATGCACATCTTCTGTTCTGTTGAGAAATGATTAAGTTGCAGATGTTCTGACTAGCATGGAGAGGGAGACTAAGCTCTGCCAGTGGCATAAAAACTTCTTTGTTCCCAGCGGACCCAGAACTTCTGACTTTACCTATTTCTACTAATGTGATTTCTGTTTTTACAGCACACCAGAGTCAGAACTTTTGATCTCTCTTAGTTCAGCAATGCACTGATTTTATTTTATTTTCCTTACTATTTTTTCTATCACTTTTATTTTCACTAATCAAAAACACCAAAAAAACATTTTACATTTTACATGCTTTATTTTATTTCTTTTATCATAAAAAGATCAAAATATTTTCTTAAATAAAACTTATTTCTTTACTTAAACAAAACAAGTCCATTTTACATTTCTTGTACATTCTTATCCATTCAATATAGTTGTACTAGTAACTTAGGATTTTAATTTTACTTGCAATCCCATTTATACTCGGTATACCCCATCCCCCTAATGATTGTAATAGCGTAGGATATTTATTTTCCGCAATTTACCGCTTATATAATTAATAGTAATTAGTTTTTGTATGGAAAGACTAAAACCAAACAAGTAGAGAACCCTAATCAAAGACAAAATCAAGCATGAAAACAATAAATTTGCACACAAGCACCCCTAGGGTAAAATCCACTTGGTTGCCTTATACAAAATAGCCATATTACGCATGTGAGGTATCTTAGAAAAAACAAGCGAAAAACAAGATCATAGTCCCTCGATGACGCTATCTATGTTGCCTTTCAAATGATCTTAGTCCCTAAAGAGAATGCTAAGATACCTTGCAATATTGCTAATCATGGTTACACGATGATCCACGCCCATCCTGTTTACATCCAAAGATAGGTTTGCTTACCAAATCAATGGTAAGACAACAATGTCAAAGGAAAATAAAATGAACATGAAAGACTTTTGAGTAGGAAGAATGCTCCTAATTACTTGCTCAATTTCAAATAAAACATCCTTTCTATTTACAAACACAAACACCTACATATTTCAAAACATCTTACAAACTTGAAAACATATTAAAAAGATCAATATCTTTGTATACATTCTTATGAATGAGAATCATTACAAAGATTGCCTAAACGATGGCCTCTTTACAAAATACTTTCAAAAACCACACAAAGCACAATTTCAAACAAAAGCAAGTGATCTAGCAAGTAACTAAGAGCCCATGGAAAATCATGGATGAAAAGGGTGCTAATACCTTCCCTTTTTACAATCTACCCCCCGAACTCAAGAAATAATCTCAAAGGTCTTTCCTGTGCTTTTTCACCTTTCCTTTTGGATAAAAGAAAAGTCGGTGGCGACTCTTGCTATCCGCAACATTTGCGATCAAACACAAAACCTTCAAGTCAGTTCTCCCACCCTATCACAATGTTCAAAGGTGACTTCTTCAAAGTGTGGAAGCAACGTCAACAGATGTTCTTTGTAAGGATGAGATTAGGATGCTTCGTGTCCCAGTCCCCTTTGATTTGACTTATTACCAAGGCTGAATCCCCGAATATTCTCAAGAACTTGATCCTCAAGTCAATAGCAGCTTTGAGACCCATGATGCATGCTTCATACTCCACCATATTATTGGTACAATTGAAACATAATCTAGTAGTGAAAGGAGTATGACATCCCTCAGGAGATATGATTACAGCATCGACGCCATTGTTGAGTGCGTTAGAAGCTCCATCAAAAACCATAGTCCATCGGGATCCTTCCTCAGGTCCTTCATCCGGTCCAGGTTCTTCACAGTCAGTCACTAACATAATATTCTCATCCGGGAATTCAAAGTTCATGGATTGGTAGTTATCCACAGCCTGATGAGCCAAATAATCAGCTAGTACACTTCCCTTGATTGCTTTCTGGGTCGTGTATTAGATATCGTATTTGGTCAAGATCATTTGCCATCTTGCTATTCTTCCAGAGAGAGTGGGCTTCTCGAAGATGTACTTGATCGGATCCATCTTAGATATCAACAAAGTAGTGTGGGTCAACATATACTGTCTCATTCGGCGAGCAGCCCATGCCAAAGTGCAGCAAGTTTTCTCGATCAGTGAGTATCTTGTTTCACAGTCGGTAAACTTTTTGCTAAGGTAGTATATTGCATGCTCTTTTCAACGAGACTCGTCATGCTGCCCCGACACACACCCATTGAATTATCTAACTCTATTAAGTACATTATCAAAGGTCTTACTTCAATCAGAGGCATCAGAATTGGAGGCTCTTGAAGGTATTCCTTGATTCTCTCGAAGGCCGTCTGGAATTTGTCATTCCACTTTGTTTCACCCTAAAATTTACCCTCTTGATTTAGGCTTATGTTTCATCATGAATATCATATTGCATTGCATTCATACATTGTGATGGGATCAAAATACTTTGGTTTTCAAGTCTTCCTCAAGCTTTAAGGTTGATTGCATTGACAAGTTGCTCAAGTAGAACCTTATCATCTAAACCTTTGGATCTTTCAATCTCAAAAGTTATTGCATATCTCAAGATATTTTATCCATCTCTTTGGATCATCAGAGGATTGAAGTTTGGATTGATTATAAGAGGAATCTCTCTTTTGATTCACCAGTCAAATTAGGGTTTTGCTTGATCAAGGATATTGATCAAATGTACAAGTCTTGATTTGGAGGCTACAACATCTCATTGGTATTTGAAAAGTCTTTGTGCAAGAAATTGGCCAAAATATCTAGAGGATTTGAAGTTCTGAAGATGGTTCATCAGTCTCCTAAGGTGTTAACCAAAACTAGGGTTTGGGATTTTATCAAGATTTCTTGAGAATTTTGAAGTGAAACTTTGTACATGGCCTCTATATATTTGTAATATCACATGTTTGAAGTCTTGGTCATCAATTTTGAAGGGAAGTGGATCAATTGATTCAAAGGGGCAAAATGGTCATTTTGGTCAAAATCAGTCAAAGCCAAGGTTGACCAAGTGAACTTTTGGTCAACCATCAATTCAAGGGTGTACTTTTCATATTTCAAGTCCATTTTTATCATTGGATCAAAAAGATTGAGGTTTGGGTTGAAACTTGTTCATGAAGAAACCCTAAAAGTTTCTAATTTTGGAAAATGAGGACTTAACTTCAAATTTTCATATTTTATTCACCATTGATCAAAAAATGCAAATGAAGTATTCTTTTAAAGCTAAGAGTGAGCTCTTTAACATGATTCCAATTTTAAGAACAATGCATGAAGTGGTGGTAAGTTATAAAGCTTGGAAGTCACAAAGTTATGGGTCATTTCTCAAAATTTGTGAATTTCATGTCAAAACCTTGAGGACCTTATTGTATTCAATTGCAAAAACACAAAACTAAGGGATTATAGATCTTTTCAAGACCTTTCCAAAGAGGGCTCATTTGTGTCAAAATTCAAAAATATGAGCAAGTTATGAGCTATGGAGTTTTGAGGCATTTTATTGCATTTTGACCAAGTATGCAAAATGGCCAATTCTTGAGAACTCAAGTTTTAGCCTTTATTTTTGTTTATAATCAAGCCCATGAACAATTTGTGACATGCTGAGGCCCATTACACTCACCATTTCGTGCCTCATATGGTTTTGTACTTGTTTGATTGAAAAAATCAAAAACTTGCTCAATTTTGCAAATTCACCAACACTCTCTCATTTCAATTAATCATGACCTGGAACTTTGAGTATTTGTTCCTGGCCTCATTTGGCTCATAAAATGCAAAGAAAAGGAGGAAACGCACGAGCAAATGGCTGAGGCCCATGTGCATTCTTTTTTGGCCAAATTTTCCAATCAAGCCCTTAAACAACTTTGAGGACCAATTTCCTCTTCTGACCTTCTCTACCCATACTATATAGTGTACTACAAGACTCATTTCACAAAAAAATGCACTCCAGTTATCATAAATCCGGATCTGAACTTTTTCTGCTCTTGCTCATGTTTTCTTCTATTCTCTCATCTTCTTCGCACATTCATCAAATTTCCTATAGATTAATCTTCCTTGAAGTGTGTAGATCAAGATCACGGAGTTTGTTTGCTTCTGTAACTGAGGAATCAATATTTCCAGTTTCACATTGAAGTAAGCTTCTTGAACTTCATTTTACTATTTCCAGCTTGATTTGTTGAATTACTTCATGTTTATGAGCTCATAGTTGGCCAAACAATAGGTTTGACGTATAATTTTGTTTGAAATTGAAGAATGGATCGTTGTTTGAACTTATGAATAATTCATATTCAGTGAGTTTTTGCAATTTTCGCGTCCAAATTTCTAATTGCCTAGTCAATATTTTTGAGATCTATAAGTGTCGTGATGTAGAGGTTAGATCTGGCTTTATTTTGAGCTTTGAATCATTGATTTTGGTGGAGAAATAAGGAAGAAGTATTGATCAGAACATGAGGTTTCAAACTGAGAAAACACGCGTTTAGGGCTTTGTCTTGAGGTAGAAGACGATGAGGTGGCACGCCCTGATTGGATGATTTAAATTTTTAATGCATTTCATATTATTTGATTTCAATTGATTTTTCTGATTTTATTTATGATCAAAACAGCTTCAAAAATCATGAAAAAATACCATATGCTATTAATAATTTCTAGTATTTGTCATATTTTTTTGGGATTTTTAAAAAATATTTGATTGGTTTAAAAATTCATAGGTTTATTTAATTGTTTGTACAATGATTATTTTTATTTTAATAACTCTTTTGATCTAAAATTCCACAAAAAAATGTTTTGGACTCATAAAATAATGTAGAAATTGATTTTGATTTTGGTTTAGCATTTTTTCTATTTTTGATTAGAAATTTAATTTGAGAAGTTTATTTTAAATGTTTTCTTCATAATTTTTGTTTTAATATTTCCTTTAATTCAAAAATCCTCAAAAAAAATCATATAAGTTTGTTTTTAATCATAGTGTCTGAATATAATTTTGTTTTGACCTTTTTATGACTTTTGGCTAGGGTTTGCATTTTTGTCATTAAATAATAGTTTAATTGTTTAATTGTTTGTTTGATTTTATTTTAATATTTCCTTTAATTCAAAAATTTCAAAAAAAATCATGAATGTTGGTTTTTAATTCTAATATTTGAATATAATTTTGGTTGGATATTTTTCCGACTTTTGATTGGAATTTCATTTTGGAAATGTGAATATTTGTTTAATTGTTTAATAGTTTGAACTTAAATTTCTTTTTGACTTTTCTTTAATCCTAAAAATGTGAAAAAATATGTATTATGATATTTAGGGTTTCCTTGTGATTTGCATGATCTTGGTTTGGATTGTTTGAATTTTGATCTTACCTAATTAATATTTAAGATTAAAATCCAAACAATTAGGGTTTTGTGGCTTACATTGCAAGTTTTATTTTCAAAACCTATTTGCCTTGGGTTTTCATTGGAATTTGGGTCTTGTTTAAGGTTCATGGATGTATTGAGGATATAAAAACCATTTTTCTTGAATTATTTGACTTGATTGATTTTTTTTCCATAAATTGTTTTGAAAGCTTGTCTAGTTTGGTAGTTTTGCCAACTAGTTTTGATCCTTGAGCCTCACTTGATCTTCACCTCTACTATCCATGAACTTCAAACTTGTTCTATGACCTATACACATCTCAAATATGTTATGGAAATTTTGGTTTGAATTATTGAAATCCTTTTCTATTTTTGATGTATTTTTGAAGTGAAGGTACCCAATTAATGTTGCATATTTTGTTGCAATTTTCATGATGGACAATGAACTTGAGTGGGGCCTATAATTGGGCACCTAATGATCATGTTGGTTCTGTTTATCCATATAAACTCAAGTCATTTCACTTAATGCCCCATGTTTGAATGATTGAACCTTTGGATGCATGTTTTATGGCTTTTTGCTTTCTTGTTGATCTTCACTTTGAAACTTGAGTTTTCAATTTGAGTTTGAGGTCATTAGATGGCCAATGAAAACATGAAGGGAAATGACACTTCAATGATAGTCTCATGAAGACTTGAGAGTAATTGATCCCTATTACTTTAGTTAGTTCTAATCACGAATAGAGTTTGGCTTCTTTCTTTGATCCTTGTTGAATTTTTGAGGCATTTTGAATGCACTTGTGTAGAATGTTTTAGAATCAATACTTTAACCTTGTGATCATGTCCTAATCATGTTTAGGAAGATTTACTTCAAATATTTTATTGTTACATACTCTCATTTTGTCCTTGTTTGACTTTCTTCCATGGTTAGCTTGAGATCTAAGTTTTTGATGCATTGTGTGGGATTCCTCTTCTATTATGCTTGTGAGTTGTGATGAAGTATTTGAGTATGATTGAATTGTGGTTGCTACTGACCTTCATGGTCTTTGATTGTATTCTTCTCAAGCTCCCATGATCCTTGATTGATATTCAATTGTCAATTCAATGTGGTGGTAGAAAGGAGCAACATTCCTCTAACTTTTGACCAAATTGTGCATATGCCTGTTTCTTTTTGTTTATCATGTCTAATGTTTTGATAGTTGCTATCATGTTTTCTCGCTTAATTATGGAGTCATCATCCATCCCTTAGGTGATTTATCATTCTATTTATGGGAATACTAACTGGGTTGTTGAATGTGCGAGGTACTTTGAGAAAAGTCTTCCATTTTTAACTTGAAGCTATTGTGTTTCACTTTATTTGTGGAACACAATTTATTATATTGGTACTAATATTGTGCTTGGCATATTTGATAGTCTATGCAGGATATATGTATGTGATTATGAATGCTATACATTGCCCATGGGATCTGTTCATATCAAAATCTCAATACTTACATCCTAATGGCGTAATTTCTGACTTGATTTGTCTGCTGATGCCAGCTTGCTTGAAGTTCTCTGGGTTTACTTTTATTCTTGCTCAGTTGCTACGGATAGTTATCCGTTTGGTATTGCACTATTTCCTTTCTTCTATTTTGTATAGTTCTATGTTGCATGACGGGACCTCTGTTGCTGATATATGACAGGAGGCCCTCTGTTTTGTTTGATACATGAGTTGTGTTTGTGTTTGTTTCTTTAACTATTGATCAATGAGTCACTCAATTTAGAAATTGAGATCACGACTTCGCTCTCAGTGCATGTTCCCCATATGATATTTTTCTTTAATTGTTGATCGATGAGTCACTCAATTTAGAAATTGAGATCACGAATTCGCTCTCAGTGCATGCTTCTTATAGGATATTTATTGTTTTTTTAATTGTTAATCGATGAGTCACTCAATTTAGAAATTAAGATCACGACTTCGCTCTCATTGCCTGTTCCCTATAGGATAGTTTCGTTAAGCTTCCTTTGACATGTTGATTAAGGTAGGAATCCATGTATGCTAGCATAGGGTAAGATTTTCCTTTATCCTCAACCTTAGGGTCAATCATTGTATGATAACACTAGGGATAATGCTAGGCTAGTTTCCCTTTAGTTGTTTTTCCTTCCTTTGCATTTTGCATCTTAAAACAAAAACTGTTTTCTTGGCAAATCCTAAAACACTTCTAATAAACTCAAGCCCTTCTTCAAGGTAAAAGATACAAATAAATCTTATTTGTTTGTGTGCCTTTTGGCTTTGTTTATAAACCTGGTTTATCGATGTTTCTCCATCGCATATTTGTTTGAAGCCGATGTTTCGCCATCACACATGTTTGTTATCCTACTTTGATTCTCAATATCATTGTTAGGTGTGATGTTTTGTCATCCGCTTTATTGATGTTTTACCATCCTTACCATGCCATGCTATCTCGTTATATTATAGCCAATGTTTTTCTATCACACATTTGTTTGAAGCTGATGCTTCGCCATCGCACATGTTTGTTATCCTACTTTGATTCTCAATATCATTGTTAGGTGTGATGTTTTGTGATCCGCTTTATTGATGTTTTTCCATCCTTACCATGCCATGATATCTCATTATATTATAGACGATGTTTCGCCATCGCACATTTGTTTGAAGCTGATGCTTCACCATCGCACATGTTTGTTATCCTACTTTGATTCTCAATATCATTGTTAGGTGTGATGTTTTGCCATATGTTTTATTGATGTTTCGCCATCTTTGTCATGATACCTTTTTATCTTATAGTCGATGTTTCGCCATCGCACATTTGTTTGAAGCCTATGTTTCGCCATCGCACATGTTTGTTATCCTACTTTGATTCTCAATATCATTGTTAGGTGTGATGTTTTTCCATCTGCTTTATTGATGTTTCACCATCTTTACCGTGATACCTTGTTATCTTTTAGCCTATGTTTCGCCATCGCACACTTGTTTGAAGCCGATGTTTCGCCATCGCGCATGTTGGTTATCCGACTTTGACTATCAATGTCATTGTTAGGTGTGATGTTTTATCATTTGGTTTCTCCATTTTTGACATGTTACTTTGTTTTTATTTAACCGATGTTTTACCATCTCATTTGTTTGTTGTTTTATTTGATATTTTGCCATCTTGACTGTTTTTGTTGTCTTAACTAAAAAAACACAAACCAACCAAAATATATGAGCCGAACTACGGCTGCTCTGATTCCTTAAAAGGGATACGTAGGCAAAGGGGTAGGGCCCAACCGAGCATAAGTTTTATTTTCCCTACATTGTTTTCTTTTCTTTCACATGCATTCCCTTTTCAGCTTTAAGCCATAGACATAGGTTTTGACCACACCCATTAGATTAGATAACAAGAGTGGATACCGTAGGGTAATAAGGGCGTGTGGGGTGCTAATATTTTCCCCTCGCATAACAGACTCCCTTACCCGATCTCTCGGTCGAAAGACCGTGATTTCTCCCTTTTTAGGTTTTCTCGATGTTTACCTTTCCCTTTCGGCGGGATAAAAGACGTTCGGTGGCGACATCATTGATGTCTCATTACGGAGATGACGGTTCCGCCAGGTCGTTTCACACTTTACCACTTGATCTTTCTTCAAGAGCTTGAAGATTGGCTCACAAGTAGTAGTTAGATGGGAAATGAACCTGTCAATGTAATGAGATATTGTGATAGAAATGTTGTGAGATATCTTAGCATTTGTCTTTGAGGGACTAAGATCATTTTGAAAGACAAAATTTTGTAGCGTCATCGAGAGACTATGATCTTGTATTTTTGATTGTTTTTGCTAAGACACCCCACATGCATAACATAGCCATTTTTGTAAGGCAACAAAGTGGAATTACCCTAAGGGTGCAAGTGTGTTTTATTTACATGCATTATTTATCTTGAATTAGGGTTTGCTACTTGTTGATTTTATCTTTCCATACAAACCCTAATTACTAGCATTTATATAAAGCGTTAAATTGCGAAAAGTAAAATTACTACGCTATTATAATAATGGGGAAGGGGGTATACAATTTTACAAATGGAGATTGCAAGAAAATTAAACTCGATTATCTATTACAACCATATTGAATAATGTACAAGAATTGAAAAGAAAATAATGCAAGAATGTAAATGAAAAAAAGAAATGATTTTGTTTGGTTTTTTATGAAAGGGTTTAGTCTTGACCTAATTAAAGAAAAATGATTAAGTAAAATTAAAAAAATTAAACCTAAACTAATTAAGAAAGGGATTAAGTTAAAAAGTATTTTTAGGGGTTTTTTTTGTGAAAGGTTTTTAGTGTTTAATAAAATAAACATGAAAATTAATTTATTAAATGAAAACGTAAATTCTAAATTAATTTTAGGTAAAAAAAGAAAAATAATAATTAAATCTAAATCTAAATATTAATTTACTAAGAAAAAGAAATTAATTTATTAAGACAATGTTTTTGTTCTTTTTGTTTTATAAGAAAATAAAATAAATAAGTGTAAATAATAAATAATTTTTTTAAATATTTTTTATTAATAAAAATAATAACAATAATAATAATAATAATAATAATAATAATAATAATAATAATAATAATAATAATAATAATAATAATAATATAATAAAGAAAAATGAAACAAACAAAAAAAAAAAAAAATGAAATGATAAAAGAAAATAATTAGGTCAGGTGTGCAAAAGTAAGGCAGGGGTTAGAGGAAGCAAAAAAATGGAAGGCCCATTGATGAGGCCCAGGCGTCTCCAGCTCCAAACTGGAAATCGTGAAATGAGTTTGAGCTACTTTCAAGGAGTTGTGATGATCAGGTTAGCTTCCTCAAGTTCCTAGGAAGGTAATGTAATGCTTACTTGATGTTGGGAGTGTTTGAATCGTGCTAGAGAAGTCAAGGTGCAAGCTCTGTTTTTTGGTTATGGAAGTTGATGAAGATGATGTTACAGTCGTGTAACAGGGTGAAGGATTGTTTGTAGATGATGTTTAGGAACTTTTGGAAGTGAAAAGCCAAGAAACGCACGAGTGGATTCTGAGTTTTGAGTTTTTGGTCAGAATGTGCAACAATAGAGGTTTGGTATGCAGTCTTGAGTTTATGAGAGTTTGAGGGCTTGTGCATTCGTGTATCCTCTTTCAATAGACTTGTATAATTATAAGCAAAAGGTTAGATCACTTGAGGTTGACAGATCTGTGAGATATAGAGTTATGGCTATGTTACTTGATTTTGAAGAAAAGTGGAAAACATGGTTTCAAGGCATAGTATAAGCATGGCCTGAGTTTATGGGAGGCTATAGACATGTTTCTTTTGTCTTTGACATTGCTTGTACTCAGATGAAACAAGTTGGGAACTCTATGCATTGACTTTTTCAATAAAGCATGCTTTTCCAAAATGAAAGTGTTACCTTTGTGCCATTAATGGAATAACCATTTGGACAATGCCTCAAATTTTTGGATCAAAGCTCTAACAGTTGTGTAAACATTTAATTATGGAGTGAAAGGAAAGTTAGAAGCCTGCAAAGTGAGTTTTTTACAACATGCTTGAAGATTGGATCAAGTGTTCTTCACAAATTTGTCTTGCATAACAAGAATGAAACCCTAACTTCATGGCTTCGATTCTATTAGAACAAACATGAAGAATCATCTAAAACCTCTATGTTGGACATTTTTGAAGATTCATCTTGGAACTATGTGAAAAATTGCCATGAAGTTAGGTCAAAATCCTGCCTAAAGTAGGGCAAAATTTCACTAAGTTTTCAAGTTTCATGAACATGTCTTCTTAAAATCATAACTTGAAATACGAGAATTTCTAGGAGAAGTTGTGTCCTACAATGTTTTAGATCTCATTGATATCTACAACTTTCATGTTGGAAGTTTCCTTTGAATCATCTTGCATCATGGTGAAAATTTGGCTCAAAGTTATGAAAAAATATGAATTTTCCAACACTTAGAAAAATTCTAAGTCTTGGAAATTTTGACTTTTCAAAATGAAATCTTGAATTTATGATTTCTTGATGAACAAGTTTCATATTTTGACATGTCTTGATGAATTGTAATCTTTGGAACTTGATTTTGACTAAAAAAAGTTAAAGTTTGACTTTTCAGTGTACAATTGACTTTTCATCAGTTGACTGAAGTTCAACTATCAATCAATTAATCTTGAGGAATGTTTTGAGCCATGTAATTAGGTCAAAGTGATGCATTTGAATCCTTGAGATCATGTCTTAAACCAATAAGTCAATTTCTAGGTAAAAAATCAGAAATTGCACTTTCTCAGTCAAAACCCTAATTTTGACCATTTTGACCTTTTGATGTTCTGATCAAATTTCTTGAGGAATTGTGATCCAAACTTGATATAATGACATATATGAGTTCATGATATTGATATGGATAAAAAATTATGAAGTTTGGCTGTAAATTGACCACAATTGACTTTTTCCCCAATACAGCTGATTTTAGGCCAACTAATCAATTGACTGAGCAAAAATGTGATCCAAGACTTGAAACTTGACATGAGGAATCTTGAGGGTCCAAAATGATCCACCAAAGTTATATGGGGCATTAAAAGTCCAATTGTCCTTGTGGAAACCCAAACCCTAATTTTCAATTATTAGTGCTTGAGGAGGTGTCTTGAGTTGATCCACCCTTGTGCACTCTCAAATCAATGGAGATCTTGTGAGAGATTGCTTGATAAATGAGAGGGAAAATTTTGGGGTACAACATATCCTCTTGTTCAATCTTTTTAAACCCGAAGAGTTAGTTTGGCGGATCCTCCATTCGTGACTTAAAGGTGGAAGATGATTGAACACTAGAGTGCCCAAAAATTTGAACTCGAAGATGTATTATGAACGGGCTTATAGATGCCATTTGGAGGAATTATGGTAACCGCTGGAAGGATTATCAGCAAAAATCCTTGGTCGATTCATACTAACACTTGATGTTTTACCTGTGGGAAAAAAGGGTTAGTTAAATGCAGATGTATGCATGATGTTCACAAGATGAGTGAGATCATGCTAAATGCATTTTGTATGTATATGTTATGATGTATGAATCCATGATTTTTCTGGGAAAATAAATCCCTGACTGATGTTGAGGAATTTTGGGAAGCTGAATCCAGGATCGCTGTTGGGGATGAAGAGTATACATATCTTCAAACTTTGTTGAAAGGATGCTTCCACTGGGGAATATCTCTTGAATGTTAGCTGTTATCTGGTCGGATCCAGGCTTCACAACTTGCTGAGGATAAGGAAGTCAACTGCTATCTGGTCGGATTCCAGGTTTCATGGTAACTTTCTAGGGAAGTATAAATTAACTGTTATCTGGTCAGATTCCAGGCTCCGCAGAAGATTTCTTGGGGAGAGTGGAGTTAGGCTGTTGTCTAGTTGGATTCCCAACTTCACAACAACCTGCTAGGGATAAGGAAGTTAACTTAGAGTGGTAACTACTATCTGGTCGGGTCCAGGCTTCACAGTTTTTGAAAAATTATACTATTATCTGGTCGGGTCCGAGCTTCATAGTGTCTTACTGGGGATTGTAGCTAGTTGTTATTTGGTCGGACTTCAGGCTTCACAATAACTTGCTTGAATAGACGAAATTGAACTGATATCTAGTCGGATCCAGGCTTCACAGATTTTGAAGTGGATGAAGTTAATTGTTATCTAGTCGGGTTCAAGCTTCACAATAAACTTATCTGAAGAGATAGGGTTGAACTTATATCTGGTCGGGTCCAGGATTTACAGTAACTTGCTTGGAAATTAGTTATTATCTGGTTGGATTCTAGGTTTCACAACAAACTTCTAAGGGGAATTGCTATCTGGTCAGATTCAGGCTTCACAATAACTTTCTTGAAAAGATGAAGTTGAAAACTGATATCTGGTCAGATCCAGGCTTCACAGTAACTTGTTGGGGTAGAGATAAACTCTACTGGGGAAAAGAAGTTAAACCCTGATCTGGTTGAGTCCATGTTCTTCAATATCTCGAAGAGTTAAACTATTATCTAGTCGGGTTCAGGTTTCATAGTATCTTGTGAAGTTAACTATTATCTGGTCGGATCCAGGCTTCGTAGTATTTGAAAGGTTTCTACTATTATCTGGTCGGGTCCAGGCTTCATAGTATTTGAAATTTGTACTAATATCTGGTTGGGCCCAAGCTTCATAGTATTTGAAAGGTTTCTACTATTATATGTTCGGGTCCAGGCTTCATAGTATTAAATTTGTACTAATATCTGGTCGGGCCCAAGCTTCATAGTATCTGAAAGGTTTTCACTATTATCCGGTCGGGTCCAAGCTCTATAGTGACTTGACAAGTTGACTATTATCTGGTCGGGTCCAGGCTTCATAGTATCTTTTGAAGATAGTGAAGGTTTTGTTGACGACTTCACTGGGGATTAGGGGTTGTGGCCCTATGATTGGTAATAGTCTGAAAGGAAAACTCGAGTTGGAGAGGATACACTTAGTCGGGGCTAACAGACTTAGCTGGGGAGGACAGACTCAGCTGGGGATAACAGACTCAGCTGGGGAAGATAGACTATGCCGGAGGAATTTTCTGATTGTGGTTGGGGAAATAAACCATGTTGATGAATACTTGATGAATTCTTGATGAGGTGAGTTTTTTTGGAAGGGATCCATAAGGCTTCTTCTTGTAGGATCAACTTAGTTGGGGAGAAAGCTGCCAAGAGATTGAGACTCTGGTTGGAGATCAACCTATGCAAAGAGACTTCGTGGGTAACTTTGTTGAGGGAAGATGTTTATTGTAGGGATAATGCTAATGAAATGACTCTATGGGGATATTCCATATACACTAAAGATATGCTTGTTGTTTCTTAGTAGGACACACATGCCAAATAGTTTTAATTATGCTCACATGCAAATGTTCATTCAATTTTAGTCATTGGACAACTTTGCATTCAAACAAAAACAGAAAATTTGCACTTCAAAGTATATTTGTATTGATATTTTGCCCATGAATAGGCGTTTTTGTACAAAGAGACGAAGATCCTAGTAAGTGGAAATCGTCGAAAAGAAAACAAAGATTGAAAATAAAAACAAATAGCCGTGTGGAAATGATCTCAATGCACTCCAACTCTACTATTGCCCCAATGTCTTCGAATGTCCCTTGCCGTTGACAGAAGTTGATTGGATTGATCTTGGACCGCTTGAACTCAGACCTTGGTAATAAAGTCGACTGTGGTGATTCCAACAGGACATAGTCATACGCTTTAAATCCTTAATTTTTTCCTGGACTGCCCTTTCGGGTTTTCAGCCCACCAGGATACCCATTTTTGCCCAAGTCGCCCTTTCGGGTTTTCAACTTGTTGGGTGTACAATCTTTTTCATATATCCCTAATTTTTGCCCAAACCTTTTGGTTTGTCGGGATGCCCTTATTTTTCCTAGGTGTGTCAACCTAGCGGGTCTCTTATGCGTAGTATTTTTTAACTATGTCCGTGTTTATAGGATGTGGGAAATCTTCACAATCCATGATAGTCAGCATCATGGCACCGCCAGAGAACACTCTCTTGAAAACAAATGGCCCTTCATAGGTGGGAGTCCATTTTCCCCTAGGGTTGCCTTGTGGCAGATTGATGCGCTTTATCACCAAGTCGCCAGCTTGATATACTCGAGGCTTGATCTTTTTATTGAAAGCCTTGATCATATGTTTTTGGTACGTCTAACCATGACAAACAACAACCAGTCGCTTTTTATCGATCAAGTTCAACCAATCCAACCTTGTTAAAATCCACTCGTCTTCGTCTAGACCTGCTTCATTCATAATCCTTAATGAGGGAATCTGAACTTTCTCTGGCAAAACAGCTTCCATGCCATAGACTAAAGAAAAGGGAGTTTCCCTAGTTGATGTTCTAGCTGAAGTACGGTAGCCATGAAGAGCTAACGGTAACATCTCATGATAGTCCTTATAGGTTACTACCATCTTTTGAACAATCTTCTTAATGTTTTTGTTGGCTGCTTCGACTGCGCCATTCATTTTAGGTCTATAAGGAGAAGAATTGTGATGCTTGATTTTGAACTGAGTGCAAAGTTCGGTAATCATAGCATTGTTGAGGTTAGTCTCATTGTCAGTGATGATCCTTTCGGGGATACCATAGCGGTAGATGAGGTTATGTTTGATGAATCTGGCTACCACGTTCTTTGTGACCGAGGCAAAAGAGGTGGCTTCGACCCATTTGGTGAAATAATCAATAGCGACCAGAATGAAGCGGTGTCCATTGGAAGCAGTGGGATTGATTTCTCCAATCATGTCAATGCCCCACATTTCAAATGGCCACGGAGCGGTCATGATGTTTAGAGGGTATGAGGCACATGGACCTTGTCAGCATAGATTTGGCATTTGTGACAAGTTCTTGAATGTTGATGGCAATCAGTCTCCATTATTGACCAATAGTAGCCAGCTCTTAAGATTTTCTTGGCCATCGTATGTCTGCTTGAGTGAGTCCTAAAGAGACCATCATGCATGTCTTCCATAATTTCCTCTGCCTCCTTCTTGTCCACACATCGGAGTAGAGTAGAGTCATGGTTGCGCTTGTACAATATTCTGTTACTTAGGAAGAATTTTGTTGAAAATCTTTGTAGGAACTTTCGGTCATTGATGGATGCTCCATCGGGATACTCTTGTGCCTCAAGGTATCTCTTCACCTCATGGTACCATGGCTTTCCTGCATCAGTGTCAAGCTCACAACAGTGTGCAGGTTCATCGAATCTCTCAATTGTAAGCATACGAGCTTTGTTGTCCCATCTGACTTTGAACATAGAAGACATGGTTGCCAAGGCATCGACCAACTGATTTTCTTCCCTAGGGAAATGCTCAAAAGTGATCTCTTCGAAGTAAGGAATTAGAGATATCACAAGTTCTTTGTAAGGGATGAGATTAGGGTGCTTAGTGTCCCAATCTCCTTTTACTTAGCTAATCACTAAAGCGGAATCCCCAAACACATTCGAATGCTTGATCCTCAAGTCAATGGCAGCTTTCAGACCCAAGATGCATGCTTCGTACTCAGCCATATTGTTCGTGGTATCAAAGCATAGTCTGGCAGTTAATGGAGTGTGGCAACATTCAAGGGAGATGATTATAGCACCAATTCCGTTACCCAAAGCATTGGAAGCCTCGTTGAAGACCATAGTCCATCGAGATCCTTATTCAAGTCCGTCATACGATCCAGGTTTCGCACAGTCGGTCACCAGCATGATGTTCTCATCCGAGAAGTCAAAGTTCATAGACTGATAATCATAGACAACTTGATGGGACAAATGATCTACTAGTATGCTTCCTTTGATGGCCTTTTGCATTGTGTATTGAATGTCGTACTCGTCAGAATTATTTGCCACCTAGCTATTCGTCCGGAAAGAGCAGGTTTCTCAAAGATGTACTTGATTGGGTCCATCTTAGAAATCAACAGAGTGGTATGAGTCAACATATACTGTCTTAGCCAGCGAGTAGCCCATGCCAAAGCGTAGCAAGTTTTCTAGAGCAATGAATATCTGGTTTCACAATCGATAAAATTTTTGCTCATGTAATAAATAACATGCTCTTTTCAGCCAGACTCGTCATGTTAGCCCAAAACACACCCCATGGAGTTCTCTAGTACTGTCAAGTACATGATCAAGGGTCTTCCTTCAACTGGAGGCGTGAGAATAGGAGGTTCTTGCAGATATTCTTTGATTTTGTCGAAGGCAGCTTGGCATTCATCATTCCATCTGACTACTTGATCTTTCTTCAAGAGTTTGAAGATTGGCTCACAAGTAGCAGTCAAGTGAGATATGAAGTGGGCTATATAATTAAGACGACCCAAGAATCCTCTAACTTCCTTTTCAGAATGAGGGATTGGAATTTCTTGGATGGCCTTTACCTTGGCAGGATCAACTTCAATGCCTTTATTGCTGACAGCAAAACCTATAAGCTTTCCATATCGTACTCCAAATGTGCACTTGTTAGGCTTTAACCTTAACTTGTACTTTTTCAACCTTTCGAATAGCTTGTACAGGTGATCGAGATGTTCCTCTTCAGTTCGTGATCTGGCAATCATATCTTCCACATATACCTCTATTTCATGATGGATCATATCATGAAACAAAGCTACCATAGCCCTTTGATATGTTGCCCCTTCATTCTTTAGTCCGAACGGCATGACCTTGTAACAGAAGGTGCCCCGTTGCGTAACGAAAGTAGTTTTCTCCATGTCTCTGGGAGCCATCCTTATCTGATTATAACCAGAGAAACCATCCATGAAAGAGAAGACTTTATGTTGAGCAGTATTATCGACCAAGACGTCAATGTGTGGTAGAGGGAAGTCTTCCTTGGGGCTTTCCCTATTCAGATCCCTATAGTCTACGCACATGCGAACTTTTCCGTCTTTCTTTGGTACTGGCACCATATTTGCAATCCATTGGGGGTAAGATGTCACAGCTAAGAATCCTGCATTAAATTGTTTAATCACTTCATCTTTTATCTTCTCAAACATTTCAGGCCTCATGCGACGAACCGTTTGTTTGACAGGAGGACAATCTTCCTTTGTCGGCAGACGATGAACTACGATGTCGGTATCCAACTCGGGCATATCTTCATACTACCAAGCAAACACTTCCACATAGTCATGCAACATTTGAACCAACTTGCTCTTGACACTGTCTTCTAATTAGCACCGATCTTAACCTCTTTCTTTTCCGTCTCAGTACCCAGATTGACGACTTCAACTGACTCTTCATGCAGATGAATAGCTCTTTCCTCTTGTAATAGAAGTCTGGCTAGTTCTCCCGGTATTTCGCAATCTTCCTCGCCTTCGTCTTCAGCTTGGTTAATTGGAAATTCAAAGTCATAGTTGGCAATAGTAGAGTAATTGGCAATAAGATCCAGAGTGGATGAGGACCTGCAAGAGTGTGTGTGTGCATGTAAGATACATGGCTATTTGGAAAAATGTATTTGAAGGAAAATAAAGATAATGAACACAAAAATTTGAATGCAAAAGAGTCCAATGGTTTGTGTTGAATGATAATATGATAAGATGAACATAAATAAAATCCTTGACAAATGGACCAAAGTTCCCCGGGCCAGGCACATGGCTTAAAAGTCATTGTTAAATATTATAGACAAAATATTCTTAATTTAATAAACAACAATAAACAAGTAGATTACTCCTCAATGAAGGAGATGGGCACAAAGTCCTTTGCATGCCAATTCTTTAGCTCCGTTGTAGTAGGATACACCCAATCTTCAAATGCAACTTCTTCATCAGAGTCACCAACAGTGTTAACTTCATGGCTTCCAATGCGGAGAGGTGGCTTTCCTGCACGAACGCGCCTCACTTACTTCTGAGCCTTGATGGTGAAACCCAAACCAAACTTGTCCGCTTTGAATGGGATATCGATGAGTTTCCCCCAAGTATAAAAGCTTCCTTCTTTAATTGCAGCACGAGCATCTTTGACTGAAACCATCTTCGGCACGATCTTGACAGCTTTAGATACATCAGAGGAACATTTGGTAGCAGCAACCATCGGTGGTACAACTTCAAAGGCTTGACACGAGGTCTCTATGAATTCTCCATCCATCTCTACGTATTTTAACGAGTTGAGGTGGATTACCATGAACTCTTTCTCACCACAGATAGTAACAATTCTTCCTTTAACGGGATACTTGAGCTTTTGATCAAGAGTTGAGGTTATTTCCCCAACTTTATGGATCCAAGGGCATCCCAACAAACAAGAATAGGCAGGACGGATATCCATGATGTAGAAGGTGGAGTTGAAAATTTGTGAGCCCACTTTGATTGGAAGATCTACCTCTCCATGAACTGTCCTTTTTGATCCATCGAAAGCCCTCACAATGATATCACTTGGTTTTAAGACTAAACCTTCACAGTCTAGACGGTCTAACGCCCCTTTGGGTAGCACGTTTAGAGAAGATCCAGTGTCGACCAGAACATGTGCTAGGGGTGGTCCCCTTGCACTCGACAGAAACGTGTAGAGATTTATTGTGGTTCTTCCCAAGTGGCGTCAGATCGGCATCTGAGAACTCCAGACCATTATCAGCCGTCAAGCTTACCACACAATTCTTAAACTGGTTTGTTGTGGTCTCATGAGGGACATGAGCCTTCGTCAAGAATTTGATTAATGTCTGAGCATGGGCATCAGAACAGAGTAGCAACGACAACATAGAAATATTAGAAGGGGTTTTCCCCAACTGCTCCACGATCTTGAAGTCGCTCCTTTTTATGATTTTTAAGATCTCATCCATTTTACGAGCGGAAGGTTCTCCATTAGCAACTTACTTTGCGGGTACTTCCATCTCAACAGGTTTAATAAACTTCTCCTTCCCTCTTGTATCAGTACTTAGCCTAGAAGCAGTGATGCAAACAGGTGTCTTTGTAACAACTGGTGGTAAGATATTGGGTGAAAAGATTCTCCCAGTTCGGGTTACCTTACTTGAGCAAGTTATGTTACCAACGTCAACAAATTTGTCTTCTTCAATCCAGGAGTCTTGTTTTATCCCATGATAAAACACCTCATCACCATAGTTCCATGGTACTACCTTGTTTGAAGAGTAGGGAATTGGTCCGGGATTAGTGATTATTAGGGGAGCAACAGTTGGTTCATTTGAAATCCTGATAGGACCTTTGGAGGAGATCCTAAGAGGCTTGTTTAAGATGGTGATAATGGAGATATATTCACATTTGTTAGTCAAACTTTCGGCAGGCAGAGTCTTCTCAAATAGAATTTTATGGCTATCCATCAGGCGTTGAATGCCTTCCTTCAGCCCTTCGCATCCATTGAGTTGTTTGGCACAACAAACACAATCTTTCACACAGCCAGGGAAAATTCTGGCTTTCAACAGATTATTTTTGATGATATTCAAAGGAGTAGTCAAGTCTTCGACAAAGACAACAAAAATTGTATCTTCAACGGCATTAACACCCTTGCCATGATTTGGCATAGGCGTGGTGATTACATCCGGAGTTGGAGGAGGATCAAACTCAATAGTCTTGTTATCGATTAAGTCCTGAATTTTATTTTTCAAGGCCCATCATTGGTCAGTCTCATGCCCGGGGCTACTTGAGTGGTAAGCACATTTAGCATTCTTATTATACTTTGGTGAAGAGGTATCTGTATTGGCAGGAGGATCACGTAATGTCACCAAATTAGACTTTAGAAAATGTTGTAAGTCTTGAGATAATGACATGCCTAACCTCGTGAACTGTCTTCTCGGAGTTTCAAACCGTTGATGATTAGGAGATGGTCTTTGAGCAGGAGTTGGATTGGAGATTTGGACAACATTAACAGACGAATGATTATTCTTCTTGGTACGGGCCCTTTCCCCGTACACATCATCGATTTCCTTCTTTGCAGCAAAAGGTTTCTTTACAGGATTGGAAATGGAGGAAGTTGCCATAGGAATCTTCCCGCTTTTGATGCCACTTTCAACTCTTTCACCGGTTAAGATTAGCTCGGTGAAACCAGAAGAAAAACAGCCGGCCAATAGATTAAAGAAAGGACCAGATAAAGTGCCCATAAACATGTCAATGTGCTCCCTATCAGTCAAAGGTGGATAAAACCTACTGGCAAGGACTCTCCACTTTTGTGCGTATTCTTTGAATCTTTCATTCTTCTCCATTGTCATATCTTGCAACTGAACTCTTGTCGGCGCCAAGTCGGAATTATACTGGTACTGATGGTAGAAAGCGGTAGCTAAGTCTTCCCAAGTATTGATGCGGGAACCATCCAACTGGTAGAACCACTCTAGTTGTGTTCTGGTCAAGCTTTCTTGGAAAAAGTGAACCCAGAGTTTCTTATCAGCAGTGTGCGGCTGTATCTTACGCACATAAGATTTCAGGTACTTTGCAAAGACCGATATCTTGAATTTGTGGGGAATAATAACCCCAGAGATCAAACCCAAATCATCAAAATCTAAACCGGGGACGGCTTGGATCTCAACAACCTTCAATCTGTCTTCTAACTGCTTATACTTGACATCGGAGGGTGGATACTGCTCGTCAAAGTAATCATCATCAGACGCTTGATCATTAATACAATCATCCTGGGTACTCTTAACCTTACCAATATAATTCTCGTCTTTTTCAGATGAGTCTTCCACTACTGGGATCTGACGAACTGACTCTTTGAACCTTCTGCCCATGTTGACCAGGGCTTTCTTCTTGGGTTTTTTCTTAACTTCCAACAATGCCATCATATCTTGTTGCCCCTTGGCTAGGGCCAATAGAGTCTCTTGAAATTGAGAGTTTTGTGCCTGAAGATCCTTCACACTTTTCTCTAGATCCATCTTACTAAAATAAACAGCAAAAAGATAAGGAAACTTGTTGTGTGAAAACCTGTCATGTTATGATGCATGGAAGATGTATATGCAAATGATTTCAAGGATTTATGAAATTTAAATTTGTATAGAAAAAATAATGAACAAATGTAAATTTTCATTAATTAGTTCAAAATGACTACAACATGTCTCTTGGGCTTACAAAATAAATATCTAAGATAAAAAGATCGAACGCATCCTTTTCGGTGCAAGGTAGGCGTTCACGCTTTGCTCTTCATGTATCTGCTTTGTAAGCTCCAAGACTCTCTTCTCACTAGCATAGAATTGAGATTCAAAGGTATCTCGTTCTTCCTTCAGCTGAATCCAACCCTTTTGCAAGTCTTCAAGAGAAGTAGGCATGTCGGGATGGAGGACAGTGTACATGACATCTCCTTCAACCACAGGTTCCATGATAACTGATAAGATGGAGGGATAAGGCATCACAAGTTTCTGAGCACGAGCTCGTACCCACATAAGGTAAGGCTCAAGGGGAATGGAGTTCTTGTGTCCCAGCGTCTTACTATCCACTTAGCTTACCATCCTCCAAGCTCGTATAAACCTTTGACGGTAGCTTTGATCATTGCTCTTGTAGTCAAATACCACTCCTTGGATGAGCATCTCATGTGGGCCATCCCTTCGGGCATAACCAAACTGTCATAAGGCTAAGCAAGGGTTGCAAGTGATACCTCCCCTAATTCCAAGCAAAGGGACATTAGGGAATTCCCCACAACGGTCGATGATAGTAACATTCTCCAAGGATCGAGAACACCAATGAACATCTGAATGTTTGAGCATCATCAGCCTATAGGACCACCTCAAACCTTGCTCATTCTTTAACACAGATCGGGGGAAGATGTGAAATAAACCATCTTTCCAAGAGAGGATTGCAACATATGAGGATCTTTCTCTTCCTCATAGTGCTAGAGTGAAAAGAATGTAGGATATCCCCCAACAAAGTAGGCATTGGATTGCGAGACATGAAGATTTTGACAGCATTTATATCTATGAGTTGGTCAGGGTTTGGAAACAAAACCATCCTATAGATGAGAAGGGCCAAGATTTCTTCAAAAGCTTGTAAGTACAAAGAGTTCCAACAATCTTGAGCTTTCTCGAACAAGAACTTGGCTAAGAAACCTTTGATACCAATCCTTGTTTCCCAATTAGTTGTGATATCAGATTGTTGCAAGTATAATGCTTGGGAAATCTCCTCAGGTTTTGGATCTCTTTCCGTACCGTTGAAGGGTAGTTGATTGAGAATGGGAATCCTCAAGAGTTGAGAGAATTCTTCCAGAGTTGGCACAAGCTGATAATCAGGAAAAGTGAAGAAATGGTGTAAAGGATCAAAGAATTGGAACAACACCTTCATCATATCTTCATCAGTGTTAGAGGTAACCAAGCTTAGGAGACGACCATGTCTTTCGGTGAATGAAGAATTCTCAGGGACCCTTGATGCTAACTCTTTGAGTTAAGGAGGAATTCTTATGAGATTGACTTGGATAGTATTCCTGCGGATAGAAGCCATGTCCTACAAAACAGAACAAAGATAAATCCTAATAATCCTTGAAATGGTTAGTGAGAATGAGTATGATATTATGATGTTTATGATGTCATGTACAAGTAAGTATATACAAACAAGTCCTTAGGTTTAGGCTTGCATGGAGTCTCATAGGTAAGTACCCTCTTGAAGTTTAGTTGGCTCAAACCTATCCTAGAAATAGTAATCAGGTTATAAGGGATCTCAATATCACTGATCTGTCTTATCAGGCATTGTTTCAGCGCAAGCCTCTTTCACGGCGAACTAAATATCCCGAGAAGTAAAATCTTAATGAGTGTAGTATCGAGTATCAACCAACTTTGGACTGCACCAAAGTCGGTTATCTCACTACGTCCTAATGGCCAAATTGGTCAAGTAAAGGTTCTAAAATTCAGTTAGTGCTTCATGACACCATACAACAGCCCCGTATTCTCCTTGACTACTCAAGGGCTATCGGTATCCACAAATGTGTCACACTAACATAGCTATTGCTTAGACCATGTCGGTATACCTCGTACAGTTTCCACAATGTATTGCTACTTACCTATAAGGTATCCCAAATCCAGGTAGAGGATTTAAAACAAGCCTAAACAAGGAACCAAAATGTAAAGCAAACAAGTCAAACAATGAAAGCAAATAAAGGTTATCTAGCCCTAAGGTAACCCAACTTTTAAGTTTCTCCCCAGCAGAGTCGCCAGTTCTGTGATACGGTGGGAGAACTGACTTGGGTGTTTTGCATTTTATCACAAATGTTGTGGTTAGCAAGAGTCGCCACTGACTTTTCTTTTCTCCAAAAGGAAAGGCTGAAAAGAACAGTAAAGACCTTTGAGATTATTTCTTGAGTTCGGGGGGTAGATTATGAAAAGGGAAGGTGTTAGCACCCTTTTCATCCATAGTTATCTATGGGCTCTTAGTTGCTTGCTAGATCACTTGCTTTTTTTTGAAAATATGCTTTGTGGTGGTTTTGAAAGTATTTTGAAAAGGCGCCTTCGTTTAGGCAAACTTTGTAATAGTTCTTGTTTGTAAGAACGTATACAAAGTGTTGAGCTTTTAAAAATATTTCATGTTTGGAAAAGGTTTTGAAAGTGTTTTGAAAGTGTTGGTGTTTGTTTTGAAAATAAGCAAGGGTGTTTGATTTGAAAATGGGCAAGCAACTAGGAACAATATACCTACTCAAAAGTCTTAGTTCATTTCTTCTTTTCCTTTGATATTTCCATCTTATCATTGATTTGGTAAGAAGCCTTATCTTTGGATGTAAAGGGACGGGTGTGGGTCATCGTATAGTCATGATAGCAATGTTGTGAGATGTCTTAGCATTTCTCTTTGAGGGACTAAGATCATTTTGAAATGCAACATTTTGTAGCGTCATCAAGGGACAATGATCTTGTATTTTTTATTGTTTTTGCTAAGACACCCCACATGCATTACATGGCCATTTTTGTAAGGCAACAAACTGGAATTACCCTAAGGGTGAAAGTGTGCAAGTGTGTTTAATTTACATGCATTGTTTATCTTAAATTAGGGTTTGCTACTTGTTGATTTTATCTTTCCATACAAACTCTAATTACTAGCATTTATATAAAGCATTAAATTGTGAAAAGTAAAATTACTACGTTATTACATCAATGGGGGAGGGGATATACAAATTTACAAATGGTGATTGCAAGAAAATTAAACCTGATTATCTATTACAACCATATTGAATAATGTACAAGAATTGAAAAGAAAATAATGCAAAAATGTAAATGAAAAAAAGAAATGATTTTGTTTGGTTTTTTATGAAAGGGTAAATCTTGACCTAATTAAAGAAAAAATTATTAATTAAAATTAAATAAAATTAAACCTAAACTAATTAAGAAAGGAATTAAGTTAAAAAGTATTTTTAGGGGTTTTTTTGTGAAAGCTTGTAAGTTTTAATGAAATAAACATGAAAATTAATTTATTAAAAGAAAACCTAAATTCTAAATTAATTTTAGATAAAAAAAAAGAAAAATAATAATTAAACCTAAATCTAAATATTAATTTACTAAGAAAAATAAATTAATTTATTAAGAAAATGTTTTTGTTCTTTTTGTTTTATAAGAAAATAAAATAAATAAGTGTAAATAATAAATAATATTTTTAATATTTTTTATTAATAATAATAATAATAATAATAATAATAATAATAATAATAATAATAATAATAATAATAATAAAATAATAAATAAAAATGAAACAAAATAAAATAAAAAAAAGAAAATGAAATGATAAAAGAAAATAATTGGGTCAGGTGTGCAAAAGTAAGGCAGGGGTTAGAGGAAGCAAAAAATAGAAGGCTCATTGATGAGGCCCATGCGCCTGCAGCTCCAAACTGGAAATCGTGAAATGAGTTTGAGCTGCTTTCAAGGAGTTGTGATGATCAGATTAGCTTCCTCAAGTTCCCAGGAAGCTAATGCAATGCTTACTTGATGCTGGGAATGTTTGAATCGTGCTGGAGAAGTCAAGGTGCAAGCTCTATTTTTTGGTTATGGAAGTTGATGAAGATGATGTTACAGTCGTATAACAGGGTGAGGTATTGTTTGTAGATGATGTTTAGGAACTTTTGGAAGTGAAAAGCCAAGAAATGCACGAGTGAATTCTGAGTTTTGAGTTTTTGGTCAGAATATGCAACAATGGAGGTTTGTTATGCAGTTCTGAGTTTGTGAGAGTTTGAGGGCCTGTGCATTCGTGTATCCTCTTGCAATAGACTTTTATAATTATAAGAAAAAGGTTAGAGCACTTGAGGTTGACAGATCTGTGAGATATAGAGTTATGGCTATGTTACTTGAGTTTGAAGAAAAATGGAAAACATGGTTTCAAGGTATAGTACAAGCATGGCCTGAGTTTATGGGAGGCTCTAGACATGTTGCTTTTTTCTTTGACATTGCTTGTACTCAGATGAAACAAGTTGGAAACTATATGCATTGACTTTTGCAATAAAGCTTGCTTTTCTAAAATGGAAGTGTTACCTTTGTGCCATTAATGGAATAACCATTTGGGCAATGCCTCAAATGCTTGGATCAAAGCCATAACATTTGTGTAAACATTTAATTATGGATTGAAAGGCAAGTTAGAATCCTGCAAAGTGATATTTTTACAGCATGCTTGAAGATTGGATCTAGTGTTCTTCACAAATTTGCCTTGCAAAACAAGAATGAAACCCTAGCTTCATGGCTTCGATTCTCTTAGCACAAACATGATATCAATGAGTTCTATGACATTTTGGAAAGCTTGTAAAATCCTATACAACCTCTATGTTGGACATTTTTTAATATTCATCTTGGAACTATGTGAAAAATTTCCATGAAGTTAGGTCAAAATCCTTCCTAAACTAGGGCAAAATTTCACTAAGTTTTCAAGTTTCATGAACATGTCTTCTTAAAATCATAACTTGAAATCCAATAATTTCTAGGAGAAGTTGTGTTATACAATGTTTTAGATCTCATTGAGATCTACAACTTTCATGTTGGAGGTTTCCTTTGAATCATCTTGCATCATGGTGAAAATTTGGCTCAAAGTTATGAAAAAATATGAATTTTCCAACACTTAGAAAAATTCTAAGTCTTGGAAATTTTGACTTTTCAAAATGAAATCTTGACTTTTTGATTTCTTGATGAACAAGTTTCATATTTTGACATGTCTTGATGAATTGTAATCTTTGGAACTTGATTTTTACTAAAAAAAAGTCAAAGTTTGACTTTCCAGTGTACAATTGACTTTTCATCAGTTGACTGAAGTTCAACTATCAATCAATTGATCTTGAGGAATGTTTTGAGCCCTGTCATTAGGTAAAAATTATGCATTTGAATCCTTGAGATCATGTCTTAAACCAATAAGTAAATTTCTAGGTCAAAAATCAGAAATTGCACTTTCTCAGTCAAAACCGTAATTTTGACCAATTTGCCCTTTTGATGTTCTGATCAAATTTCTTGAGGAATTGTGATCCAAACTTGATCAAATGACATATATGAGTTCATGATATTGATATGGATCAAAAATTATAAAGTTTGACTGTAAATTGACCATGGTTGACTTTTTCCCCAATATAGTTGATTTTAGGTCAACTATTCAATTGACTGAGAAAAAATGTGATCCAAGACTTGAAACTTGACATGAGCAATCTTGAGGGTCCAAAATGATCCATGAAAGTCATATGGGGCATTAAAAGTCCAACTTTCCTTGTGCAAACCGAAACTCTAATTTTCAGTTATCAGTGCTTGAGGAGGTGTCTTGAGCTGATCCACCCTTGTGCTGTCTTGAATCAAAGGAGATCTTGTGAGAGATTGCTTGATAAATGAGAGGGAAAATTTTGGGGTACAACACCAGTGTTGAACTATTTCATAACCTCTGCTTTGATTTTCTCTGACATTTCAGGGCGCATACGACGGACCTTCTGCTTTACTGGAGGGCAATCTTCTTTAGTTGGCAGACGATGAACCACAATATCAGTGTCTAGCCCCGACATGTCTTCATATGACCAGGAAAATATCTCGACATAATCATGCAACATCTGTATCAACCGCTGTTTGACACTAAGCTCTAAATTTACGCCTATCTTAACTTCTTTTCTGCCCTCTTCTGTGCCCAAATTCACTGTCTCAACTGGCTCTTCATGGGGTTGTATAACCTTTTCTTCCTGTTGTAACAGTCTGGCAAGTTATCCGGGTACCTCACAATCTTCCTCACCTTCGTCCTCGGCTTGGTTGATCAGATTTTCGAAGTCATAATCGGCAATATCAGAACTATTATCAATGGAATCCGGAGTGGATATGGATCTGCAGTTTGATATGTGAGTGTGTGTAAGAGCATAGTTGTATAGACAAAGTAAAGAGCAGAAAATAAAGACAGAGAGCACAAAATTTGTATGCAAAACATCCAATGCTTTATTAATGACATATGATATTGAAACATGATAACCCTCACAAATAAACCATTGTGCCCCGAGTAAGACACATGGCCATAGAGTTTATATTATTTATTACATATCTGAAAACAAGAAAGACAATTACTTCTGAATAAAAGTAATTGGTACAAAGTCTTTTGTCATCCAGTTACTGGGTCCACCGTTGGTAGTAGGGAAGATCCAGCTATTCATGTCATAGTCATCATCAATGTCTTCTAAAGCGTTGACCCTATGGTTGCTGATGCATAGGGGAGGTCCTCTAGCACGAGAACGACGAGCAGCCCTTTGAGCCCCTGAAGATAAACCCAAACCAAACTTATCAGATTTGTATGGAATGTCACGAAGTTGGCCCCAAATGGTGCACCCACCTTCTTCAATAACTTCTTTGGCGTCCTTGAGAGAAGCCATTTTCAAGGGATGTTTGGTGATCTTCGGAATATTAGTAACATTCTCAGTTGCGGCCATGGTCTGGGGCACCTCTTCGAAGTTCTGACACAGAGTCTCGATGATCTCACCATCCATTTCCACATACCTGAAAGAGCTCAGGTGGCTTACCATGTACTCTTCTTCACCATGTACCATGACAATCTTTCCTTTCACCGGGTACTTCATCATCTGATGCAGAGTGGACGTGACAGCTCCCGCCCCATAGATCCAAGGGCGACCCAACAAACAAGAATAAGATGGTCTGATACCCATCACATAGAAGGTGGAGTCAAAGGTCTGAGAACCAACTTTGATGGGGATGTCCACCTCCCCATGCACCATTCTCTTCGAACCATCGAAAGCCCTCACTACAATGTTGCTGGGCTTCAGGGTCAAACATTCATAGTATAGTCTGTCCAGAGCCTTCTTGGGAAACATGTTTAATGATGAGCCAGTATCCACTAGAACATGGGCCAAAGTAGTGCCCCTGCATTCGATGGAGACATGCAGCACATCATTGTGTTTTCTTCCTCTGCGTGTCAGATCAACATCGGAAAAACCTAAACCGTTATCAACTGTCAAACTGGCCACACAATCTTCAAATTGGTCAGCGGAGGTTTCTTGTGGCACATGGACGGTCTTGAGGAATTTCACCAAAGCCTTTGCATGAGCTTCAGAGCATAATAGTAGGGCTAACATAGAAATCTTAGAAGGGGTCTGCCCCAGCTGTTCGACCACATTGTAGTCACTCTTCTTTATTATCTTCAAGATTTCTTCCATTTCCTTCTTGGAAGCCTCTAGAATAGGTTCTGAATGTGCCTTCGTCTGGAAAGGCTCAATCAATAGGTCTTTGCCCCGAGTCTCGGTCGACTCAGTGATAGGGGTGGCAACAGGGGTAATTACAAGAATTGCGATGGTAGTATCATCAGGAACAACAGTAGGAATGATCGCAGGAATAATAACGGCCTTTGGAGGAGAAATCTCAAGGGGTAACACTCTTCTACTTCTTTGTCAATGTCTGGATCAGTATTTCCAGAAACTTGGTCTTCAGTAGCCAGCAGGTCTTGCTTGACGCCATGGTAGTAGACGTCATCCCCATAGTTCCAAGGAACAACCTTGTCTGAGGAGTATGGGATTGACCCTGGCATAGTGATGATCAGAGGAGCCAACTTCGGAGCAGATGTAATCCTGACGAGTCTTTTGGTGGAGACCCTGGGAGGATTGGCGGAAATGGTTATGATTGAAACATCCTTACAAGAAACAGTCGTGGCAGGATTCTTCTCAAATAATATCTCTTTATCATCCATCAGGCGCTGAACATATGCTTTCAACAAATAACAACCAGTCGGTAGAGATAAACAAAAGTGGAAACCTTTGCCACAACCCGAAAGTAAACCGACTTTCACCAAGTTCTACTTAACGGTCATAAGAGGAGTAACAAGTTCCTCAACAGAAGTAGAAAATGTATCACCGTTAACAACATTAACACCACGGTCGTGCTTGGGCATGCGAGCAGTTATAACATTGGGAATCTCAGGAGCGTCAAATTCAATTTCCTTCGCCTCGATAAGGTCTTGCACCTTGTTTTTCAAAGCCCAGCAGTTGTTTGTACCATGACCTGGACTTTCTGAGTGGTAAGCACAACGAGCATTTGGGTTGTAGCGAGGAGACGTGGTGTTTGGATTCTTGGGAGCTTCCCTCAAGGTAACCATATTGGATTTCATTAGATGAGGCAAAACCTGAGACAAAGTCATATTTATCCGGGTGAATTGCCTTACAGGTATTTCTACTCTAGGCTGATTATTTCATTGTTGAGTAGTTACAAGCTTAGATATCATAACATCCCCGACCGTTGGACAGCACTCGGTTCTTCCTTGATTTTGTTGATTGTAAACAGCACTGACCTCTTTTTTCCCTACGAAAGGTCTCTTTCCCGCACTTAAAGAGGCATCCTTCTGAATCTTACCACTTCTAATCCTAACTTCCACTCTTTCTCCCGTCAAAATCAACTCAGTAAAGCCAGCTGAGGAGTTTCGAATCAGATGATTGAAAACGGACCAGATAGGGTACCTAGTAACATATCCACTAACTCCCTATCTGACAGGGGGGTTGGACTCTTCCTGCTAAGTCCCTCCACTTCTGAGCATAGTCTTTAAAACCTTCGCTCAAACCCATAGGCATACTTTAGATTTGTGTACGAGTGGGAGCAAGGTCTGCATTATATTGATACTGCTTGTAGAAAGCAGCAGTCAGGTCTTCCCAGTTGTGAATATTGGTCCCTTCTAGCTGATAGAACCACTCTAGTTGATTCCCAGATAAACTTACTTGAAAGAAATGGACCCACAAGTCCTTGTCTGCAGTGTGAGGCTGAATCTTCCTCACATAAGATCATAAATGGATCTTGGGACATGAGACCCCATCACACTTAGCGAACACCGGAACCTTGAACTTCTGCGGGATGACAACCCCAGAAACCAAACCCAGCTCTTCAAAATCCAGCCCAGGTACCTTTTGGATTTCCATTGCATTCAGACGCTCTTCTAGTTGTTTATATTTTTCATCGGCCGGAGGATACTGCTCCTCATTACAGTCAGTCTCATTATCAGATTCCCTTGGACTGGGATCTTCCTCTCTTGTATCCCCTTCTTAATTGTCTCCTTCTTTTGATGAAGATGTTAGCTCTACCACTTACCTTAACGGTACTTTGAACCTCCTTCCCAAATTCACCACACCAGCTGTCTTCCTTGGCTTCTTGGTCTTCTCTTTAACAATCAGGGCTTTCAGTTCCTCTTTCCCCTTGGCCAGAGCCATGATCATTTGTTGAAACTGAGCATTTTGAGTCTGTAGATCCTTCACCATTTGTTCGAGAGCCATTCTTTACTTATGAAATAAACAACGAATGAGATAAGAAACCTGTTATGAACCTGTTTATGCAATGATATGTATCATATGTGTATGCAATGATTTTAAGGATTTCGAGAAATTTAAATTTTTGAACCAAAATGAAACAAAGATTTTATTAGTAGAATTCAAAATACAATTGCCTTTTAGGCGTTCAATTGAAAATTCTAAAAACTAAGAAATCAAGTTTCCCGTGGGCGCTTCCTCTTTGTGCCGAGATAGACATTAAGACCTCTTTCCTCGTGAAGTTGCTTCGTGAGCTCTAAAACTTTCCTCTCATGGGCATAGAAATAATCTCTATAGGTATCCCGCTCTTTCTTCATCTGAATCCAGGATCTCTGCAATTCTTCAAGATTAGTGGGCATATCAGGATGAATAATGTATGGGGAACATCCCCTTCAGTAATGGGCTCCACAATCACTAGCAAGATGGCTATATATGGAATCATAAGGTTCTGAGCACGAGCTCGTACCCATTGGAGATAAGGTTCCATAAGGATGGAAGTCTTTGGCCCCAAAGTCTTAGTGTCAAATCTGTTTACCATGCCCCAAGCTCATATGAACCTCTGATGATACCCTTGAACATCATCCTCATAGTTAAACATAATTCCCTGGATAAGCATCTCGTGAGGACCATCCCTTTGAGCGTAACCAAATTATCGCAATGCTAGAGAAGGATTATAGGTTATGCCTCCCCTAATGCTGAGTAATGGGACATTAGGGAACTCCCCGCAGCGGTCAATAATAGAAATATCTCCCATAGATCGAGAATACCAGAGAATATCCGCGTGAGAAAGTGACATTATCCTTTGCGACCAGCCCAAACCTTCTTCATTCTTTAGTACTGATTTAGGGACGTGAGAAATAAACCACCTCGAAAGCAATGTCACATAGCACATGAGAATCCCTCTTTGCTGAAAAGAAGTTTCCTTCAGAGATTTTCTGAAAAGCATTCTTCAGATACAGTCAGGCATAGACTCATACTCCTATCAACAGTTACTTTGGATGGCATATATAAACCCATATCTGACGACACTCTATCACCTCTCCTAATAGCATCTTTAAGCCAATTCAAGCAGTATAATCAACTAATAGTGTTACTTCATGCACATGTGAGTGCAAATTTCTGGGCACTTAAGTTTTTAATCCTCTTCCACCTTCAGATCCCGAATGGCGAGCATGCCAATCTAACTCTTCAGGTTTAAGAATATTGAATAGGGGCAGCTGTTGTACCCCAAAATTTGCCATCTCATTTTTCAAAACGAGTTGGTTCAATATATCTTCTCATGCTCCTAAGGTTCTCAAGTACTCAAGACTACTCAAAGAAGGAGCAGATGAACCCTCCTCTTAAGTAATGACCTATAATTAGGGTTTTGGTTTTCTTAGAGAAAATTGGACTTCTAATGCCTCAAGTGGATTTCATGGTTTCTCATAAGATTCAAAGTATCCTCATGCCAAGTGTTGCACCCAAAAATTTTCCCTCTCATATTTCTCAAAACATTGCAAGAAAAATCTCCAAGTTGCTCAAGATTGCTCAAGAGTTGGACAGTCAAGTCATCTCCTAAGGCAGTCAATCTCAAATTAGGGTTTTGTGTTGAATCAAGGTCCTTGCATACAAATGACCTCAAGTGCTCCCCAATGTCCTAATATGTTATCAAGTTCATCCATGCCAAATTTCAAGCCTTGTAGAGGAAGTTTGCTCAGTCAATTGCTCAAAGGGTCCAAAAATCGACTGTGCTAGGGCAAAAGTCAACTGTGACCCAAATATAGTCAAACTTCAAGATTTTTTGTTAACATTATCATTTTG
This sequence comes from Vicia faba, assembly GCA_948472305.1. NCBI lineage: Eukaryota > Viridiplantae > Streptophyta > Magnoliopsida > Fabales > Fabaceae > Vicia > Vicia faba. The sequence goes on from OX451736.1 coordinate 272,572,973, forward strand.
AAGGATATTTCATAATTTGATCAAGGTCTGATCATGATTCATCAAGGATTGCTCAAAATTCATCAATACTCAAAAGTTGTTAAATTAGGGTTTTGTAGGAAAAGTCAACTCAACTTTGACCAAGCATAACTTTCTCATACTTTATGAGAAATGACCCATACAAAGCTCATTTTGAATAGGATGAAATTTCCTACAATCCATATTCATACCCCAAGATCAAGAAATGCACTCACAAGAATTTACAAATTTGGACATTATAGGTCATTTTTGAAAGTCAACAAAAACATCTTTTTGCCAAAGCTTATAACTTGAGCATGGAATATCAAAATGAGATGATACCAAAAGGGTTGGTTAGAGGACATCCCAAGCTTTCTAAATAGTCCAATAACACTTCCAAAAGTCCAAAATTGAAGAAGTTATGCATTGTTGAAGTTGGGCATTTTTGCAAAATTGCCAAAAGTCAACTATCCCCAAAACTTCAAATTTTGTCAAATGGGCCCATTCTTTTCCACTTGATTTGATATTGTCACACTACACACGTGTCCTAGATTCAGCCTCGTGACCATTTATCAATTTTATTATTTAATTTGACTTTTTAATGAATTATTTCATTTTTAATCAATTTAAATCAAATAAAATCCCAACATTGATTATTTGATCTCTTTTTGGCTATTTCAGGACCTAATCATCGTCGTCAAGTGAATCAAATTTGTATCATACATTCCAAGTGCAAAAAGATTGGATTTTGGACAAAATTAGAAGGTTATCAATGGAGGATCAAATCAAATCTCCAAGCATTGATGTACAAGGATTCAGCCCACATTTGTTGACCTAATGCATTGCTCATTACTTATACAATCCAAAGCACACGAATTCAGGGGTTAGAGGCGGCAGAATCATCAAAAGCAAAACTTGAAAAAAGGTGAAAAAGTGTGAAACTGAAATCGTGCATAGAGGCCAATTCAGAAGCAAATCTCAACACCAATCCATTGTTGGGTGTCCACTGAACCTCCTGCAATCAAAAGCAAACCCTCACACCCTCTCAATCGCGCTGTAAGTCTCTCAAAATACCACCCTGTTGTCAAAATCATAACCTCATATTCTTGCATTTTTTTTGACAAATCTTTGGTATATTCATGATGTTCATTCAATTTCTGAACTTTTGGCATTATTTAATTGCGTTTATATGAACCATAGCCCTGTAACCGAACCTAGGGTTTCATAGATTGCTGGGTATTTTATTTACAGGCAAAATCAGTGCAATTGATGGGCATGGACGTAACCAGGGGAGAGAGACGAGCATGACTATGGTCTTGGAATCAATTACTATGGCCTAGAATAGATTTTAGGATGCACATGCGAATTTAGCTGCGGATATAAATTCGCAGGTAAATATCCAGGGTCAAACGAAGAAGATGAAGACGTGGCCCTCTCCCAATGGTGGATTCAAACTTGGCGCGTGTTTTTTTATATTTTCTGGCATATTATTTTTTTCCCATATTATATTTATTGTCCATTACACTAACAAATGAAACGCGCTGGTTGAGTGGTAAAGGCTTTGTTTAGTGACTCAACAGGACCTGGGTTCGAATCCCAGGTCCCCTATGCATTTGTTAATATTTTTCTTCAAGTTATTCAATACAAAGCCAAGCGTGTGGTTCACCATACACCATCACCCAATCATCTGCCAGATGGCCCTAGGCCAGATCTGGTAGTCCATAATGAAGGCCTATGGTGGGATCAAGTCAAAGGGCGCGTGGAGAATCAGAAAAGTCAACACAGGCTTGCACAAATGGGCCTTGGAAATTGCCATTCTCACCCTCCTTTCAGGCCCATACCCTCCTAAACTCTTTCTCTATTTTTATTATTTCTTTTATTTATTTATTTATTGTTATTATTTTTAATTGACCAATTAAAACTTTTTCTTAATAAAATAAAAAACCAAAAAATATTTTATTTATTAAAATTAAATTCAGCACTTTATTTTTTGTTAATAAATATTAATTTAATTAATTTAGTTTAATTAGGAATAACTTTAATATCTTTTGCAATAATTAAAATTAATTTAGACAATTAGGTTTTTATTAATATTGATCAAATTAGTTTTATTTCTTTAAATATCAAAAATCCAAAAATATCATTTTTATTAATCAATTAATTTATTTATTAATTTAATAATTAACTTAGATCTAATTTCTTTTTAATTCAAAAATAACAAAAAAAAAACTTCCTTTAATGATCAAAGGGTCAAAACCCTAAAATACGCCCGATTTAATTTTCCCGCACGCGATCCATATTTATTCAATATTGTATCTGTTTCCCGGAATGTAATAGTTTAATAGGACCTTTACTATTTTTACCGCTTTATTTATTTTCCGCATTTTAATTTCAAGGGTTATTTTTGGCGATGTAAATACCCGACGCCTTGTAATAGTTAGTTTAAATTCCGCAACTTATAAACTGTTAGATGTTTGATAATAGGGAATGCATGACAAGATCAAATGTTTAAACCTAAAATCAACATAGATAACCATTGACATGTACAAAGATAAAATTAACCGAAACAACACACTCGCATATGTGCACTCTTAGGGTACACCTTGCTTGGTTGCCTTCGAACGTGGTCATTGAGTATAGGAAGCTTTAGAGGTCTCCCTCTTATCCAAAGATCATAGTTGCCTCGAAACAGTTGCCTCGGAAAAATGATCTAAGACATTAGGGTTACCGCTAAGGCGTCCTAACATTGCTTTAGTGACCGCACGTCCCTTAATCGAATTGACCCTTAAACTCCAACGACGATGCTACCTACTCATCAATAGTGGGATAGCATTGTCTAAAGGACATTAGTACAGATTGATTCCTTTTCGAGTAGGTAGATGGTTCTTAAGTACTTGCTCTTTCAAAACAAAACAAAAACTTTTCGCACTTACACCTTTCAAACAAAAAATTCTTTCAAACCCACAAACACAAAGAAAAGAAATTTTGTTGAAAACACTTTGAGCAAGTACCTAAGAGCCCGTGGATAACCACGGATAGAAAGGGTTCTAACACCTTCCCTTTCTATAATCTACCCCCCGGACCCGAGAAACATCTCGAAAAAGGAATTTTTCTGTGTTTTTTTCCTTTCCTTGTTGGATAAAATAAAAGACGGTGGTGACTCTTGCTTACCGCGACATTTTGCGAACACAGACGCAAAACGCGAACCAGAATTTCAAAAAATAGTCAGTTCTCTCCCACCGCATCACACCAAGTTTCAAGCCTTGCAGCACAAGTTTGCTCAGTTAAATTGTGAGATGATTGAAAATCAACTATATTGGACAAAAAGTCAACTTTGATCAATTGACAGTTAAACATCAAGATTTTTGGTCAATGTTGTACCCCAAAATTTGCTCTCTCATTTTATCAACATTTCCCATCACAAGACTCTTGGAACTCAAGACCAAGCTAGGGTTTTCTCTACTCAAGACACCTCATTGCACTGTTGACCTAAATTAGGGTTTGAGTTTGCACGGGGATTTTTGAGCCTTCAATGCCCAAATTGACTTTCATACTTCATGTTGGACTCATAAGTTTGTCCATACCAAGTTTCAAGCCTTGAAGAAAATTTTTGCCCAGTCAATTGGACAGTTGACCTAGAAATCAGCTATATTGGGGAAAAAGTCAATTGTGGCTAATTTACAGTCAAACCTCATGAATTTTGACCCACATCAACATTTTGAACTCATATGAACCATTTGATCAAATTTGGACCACAACTCCACAAGAAATTTGATCAGATCACCAAAAGGGCAAAATGGTCATTTTTAGGGTTTTGACTGTACAAAGGCAATTTTTGACTATTTGACCTAGCCAATGGAAAATCAAGCTCAACCATGGACTCAAGGACTCAATGACATTATCTTGACCTATTCAACAAGTTCAAAAGATCTCAAATGCATAGGATTGACAAAGGAATTTTTCAGTCAACTGATCAAAATTTGACTGTATACTGAAAAGTCAAACTTTGACTTTTTGGTCAAAATCAAGTGCCAAGGATCATTTTTCATCAAGATGTGTCAAATTATGAAACTTGTTCATCAAGAAACCCAAAATTGCAAATTAGAGTTTGAAATTAAAAAAAATTCATAACTTAGAATTTTTCTAAGTTATGAAATTTTCTTAATTTTTCCTAACTTTGTCCCACATTTTAACCAAGATGCAAATGGATTCTAACAAAACTTACAACATGAAAGTTGTATTCCATCACAAAGTCTACAACTTTTATTCTCAAATATTTCTCAAAAGAAGCTTGGATCTCAAGTTATGATTTTTGGAACAAGGGTCCCTAAAACTTTTAACTTAGAAATTTTGCCCTAGTTTAGGCAGGATTTTGACCCATCTTCTTGGCCATTTTTCACATATTTCCACTTGGAGTATCAAGTTGCATTTCAAAGATGGATTATAGTACATGTTTCAATATTTCCAAATTGTCCAAGAACTCCTCAAACACATTTGTGGTTAGGGAGAATCGAATGCTTGAAGTTGGTAAAAACTCACTTTGTAACCATGGCCAAAACATGTTCATACAACTTGCAAAATATGACCAAACTAGCTTTGTACTTGATTACAGGTCTCTAAACCAATTTACACTCAAAAATTGAATGCAAATACATTGGACATTGGTGTTATTCTGATCATTAGAGCTTAGCACAATGAATAATTCCATTTTGGGCATAAAGATGGCACTTCCATTTTCATAAAGGCAACTTTATGTCAAATTGCATTTTCTTGAGCCTTGGACTTCTTTCTTTGCAGCAAACAAGTTCCACAAACTCAGGAAAAGGTACAAGGAACTTGTGCATGCTTGGAGATAGCCTGTACAGGCCTATCTCATTTCACTTCACACCTTTCTTTCAAAACAAGTCAACTTGCCAAAAGTCCATAAATAACATATCTGATATATTCAACTTAAGCCAAGGTTTAAGACAAGTTTTACACATCCTTGTAAGCCAGACGCACGAGCCAATCATCCCTCAAATACCCTTGAACACCAAAACACCAAAAACTTGCAAAACAGGGCAGTTGCTGCAACTTGAGTGCCATAGCTCATTTTGCTCGTGCGTTTTGCTCCTTTCCACTTCAAACACCTTCCATTCAACTCACTCAAGCTGTCCCAAACCTCCATTGCCAACTGTACTCATTTCTCCAGAAGGTTGCCATACATCCTTCACTGCCCGACTTTGCTTCAGCTGTACCAATAACATGACTGAATATGAAGCTTGCATCTTTGGTCTCAAGGCTGCTATAGACTCGGGAATCAAATCTTTGGTCGTATTTGGGGACTCGACTTTGGTTATCAGTCAAATCAAAGGAGAGTGGGACACTAATCATCCTAATCTTATCCTATACAAAGAACATGTCTTGACATTGTTGCCTCATTTCGAGCAGATTACTTTCGAGCACTTCCCGCGAGAAGAAATCCAGCTAGCAGATGCTCTGGCTACAATGTCTTCCATGTTTAAACTCAAATGGCATAACGGGGCTCCCCAAATCACCATCGAGCGAATGGACGAACCTGTGCACTGTCATGAGATTAATACCGAAGAAGTAGTGGAACAACCCTGGTTTCACGAAATCAAAAGGCATCTCCAGACTCGAGAATACCCTGAAGGAGCTTCCGTCAATGACAAAAAGTTCTTAAGGAGATTTGCTGCCAAGTTCTTCCTGAGTAATGGCATCCTTTTTAAGCGCAACCACGATTGTGTCCTACTTCGTTGTATGGACAAGGTTGAAGCTGAGTTGATCATGACCGAGATACACAGTGGCACATTTGGCACCCACTTAAGCGGACATACAATGGCTAAAAAGATTATAAGGGAGGGCAACTACTGGTCTACCATGGAAGCTGATTGTCATCAACATTCCCGTACTTGTCATAAATGTCAAGTCTACGCCGACAAGATACATATTCCTCATTTTGCTCTCAACGTTCTAACGACTCCTTGGCCATTCGCAATGTGGGGCATTGACATGATTGGAGAGATCAAGCCCACGGCATCCAATGGACATCGCTTCATCCTGGTGGCTATTGATTATTTCACCAAATGGGTCGAAGCAGCTTCCTTTGCCTCCGTTACAAAGAATATGGTTGCCTGTTTCATCAAACAGAATCTCATATGCCGGTACGGTATCCCCGACAGGATTATCACGGACAATGGTACAAATTTGAACAAAAATATGATCACCGCCCTGTGCGAGCAGTTCAAGATTTATCATCACAATTCATCTCCCTATCGGCCGAAGATGAACGGTGCTGTTGAAGCCGCAAACAAAAATATCAAGAAGATCATTCAAAAGATGACAGTCACCTATAAGGACTGGCATGAGATGTTACCGTTTGCTCTGCATGGATATCGTACCACGGCGCGTACTTCAACAGGGGCAACCCCCTTTTCTTTGGTATATGGCATGGAAGCTGTTTTGCCTATGGAAGTTCAGATTCCTTCCTTGAGGATTATGAAGGATGCCGGTTTGAGTGAAGACGATTGGATTCAGACCCGGCTTGATTAACTTAACTTGATCGACGAGAAGCGACTTACTGCTATTTGTCATGGTCAGACGTATCAAAAACGAATGATCAAGGCTTTCAACAAGAAAGTCAAGCGTCAAGTATATCAAGTCGGAGATCTTGTAATCAAGCGGATCATCCCTCCACAAAGTGATCCCAGGGGAAAGTGGGCTCCTACTTACGAAGGACCATTTGTGATCAAAAGTATCTTTTCTGGTGGGGCAATGATTCTGACCACCAGGGACGGCGACGACTTGTCGCACCCTGTGAACGCAGACATAGTCAAAAGATACTACGCATAAAACGACCCGACAAGTTGAAAACCCAAAAGGGCGACTTGGGCAAAAATGGGCATCCCGGTGAATCGAAAACCAGAAAGGGCGGTTCAGGCAAAAATTATGGATAAGTAAAAAAAATCTGTACACCCGGCAAGTTGAAAACCCGAAAGGGCGACTTGGGCAAAAAAAGGTTTCCCGGTGGATCGAAAACCCGAAAGGGCGGTCCAGGCAAATGTTAGGGAATTAAAGCGTATGACTATGTCTCGTTGGATCACTATAAGAGCAATATCTTCACCAACAAACTTCAAGCTTCTGATCAATCCAATCATCGGCGGACGAAGCAGTGAATGGACAAGATACTCAGAGTTGTGAAGGCTATAGCAGAATGGGAACCCCATGGAGTTGTTACACATAGCCATCTTTCTTTTTGTATAAATTTTTTTCAGTTTTTACGACAACATTCTCTTACTAGGATGTATGTCTCCTTTGTACAAAGATACTTACAAAGGTTAATACAAAGATACTTCAAAGTGCAGAAATTTGCTTGCCTTTCTTTCTTTTTACACTTATGTTTATTTGAAAACGTCCCAAGTTTTGTTAAATAGGCATATGCATTTGAATATAATCACTGCTTATAAATAAAACGAAATTGAGAGAGGATAATTACTGGTAGGTTGAAGGTGTAGGAAGATATCTTTGTGCTATTCCAGAAGAAATCCCCTGCAGTACATCATTCAGATCCTCAACAAAGCTAAAACCTTGGAGTATACATCCCTAGCGGAGTTAAATTTCAGGATCCTCAGCTGAGCCAGTGTGTTCTAAACTTTATCCCCCAACTGAGTTAAGTTTCAGAGTTCCCATCAGAGTTCAAACTCCCAATCCCCAGTGGAGCCTGAAAACCCTGAAATACATATCCCTAGCGGAGCTAGAATGTTCTAAACCTTCTTCCCCAGCGAAGTCAAATTCCCCAACTTCCCCAGTAGATTGGCGTACAACCCAAGCTCCTGATTTCACAGGCCGAGTAAACATTCTCCCCACAAAGTTATTTCCCAGCAGATCGAAGATTCTTGGTCTCATTTCTCCAGCAGAAGCCTCCTAGGATTTAACTCCCTAGTAGAGATTTCCAGAGTTTTCCTTATTTCCCAGGAAAGTCATGAAGGATTCTCATTCCCCACAGAAGTTGTCAAAGCTCTTGATTAATCCCCACGAGTCACCAAGGATTTTCAATCTCCAGCAGTGGCCCCAGGATTTCTCATTTCTCAACAATCAAAGATCTTTAATCCCCAAGCAGTCAACAAGGATTTCTTGTTTTCAACAATCAAAGATTTTTGAATCCTCAGCATCAGTCAGGAATTTATTTTCTCCGACAGCAGTCCAAGATTTCTTTATCTCCAGTTATCGAGGATTTATTTTCCTCAGCAAGACAACTACTCCGCTTACATGCACATCCATTACATTCATATATCATAAACATTGATGAAACATCGTTCATTGCATCATACATATCATACAGCATGACTTTGTGTTTTAGCTAACATTTTACCCTTTTCAGGATAAGATTAAAAGGCTATCATTAACAACTATTCAGATATAGTATGGATACACCCCAGACACGGCGGTCAATTTATTACTCATTCAGACTCCAGCAATCCGATACAGACTAGATACACTCCAGACACGGAAGTCATTCTACTACTCATACAGATCTCAACTTCAGATATAGTCCAGATACGCTCCAGACACGGTTTCCATTCTATCACTCATTCAGAACTTATCCCCAGCACACAGTTGCTCCATATACAGATGTTTCTCTGTTACCCATTTAGAATACAGATACTTTCCAGACACGGCAGTCATTCTGATATTCATTCAAAGTTCAACTACAGTTACAACTCGGATATGCTCTAGACACAGACACCATTCCCTTGCTCATATAAACCCAATCTCCAGATACAACTCAAATACGTTCCAAATACGGATACCATTCTGATGTTCATTCTATTGATTTTCAAACAAACAAATCTTAGATGGCATCTTTAAGCCCATCTCCAGCAAGATTCTACCACCTCCAAATGGCATCTTTAAGCCTATTCCCTCAACAATATTTTGACGAGTGCAAATTTACGGGCACTCTAGTGTCCAATCCTCTTTTACCTTCGAGTCACAAAAGGCAAACTTGCCAATCTAACTCTTCAGGTTCAAGAAGATTGAACAGGGGAAACTGTTGTACCCCAAAATTTGCTCTCTCATTTTATCAACATTTCTCATCACAAGACTCTTGGAACTCAAGACCAAGCTAGGGTTTGCTCTGCTCAAGTCACCTTCTTGCACTGTTGACCTAAATTAGGGTTTGAGTTTGCAAAGGTATTTTTGAGCCTTCAATGCCCAAATTGACTTTCGTACTTCATGTTGGACTCATAAGTTTGTCCATACCAAGTTTCAAGCCTTAAAGCAAATTTGTGCCCAGTCAATTGGACAGTTGACCTAGAAATCAGCTGTATTGGGGAAAAAGTCAACTATGGCCAATTTACAGTCAAACCTCATGAATTTTGACCCACATCAACATTTTGAACTCATATGAACCATTTTATCAAGTTTGGACCACAACTCCACAAGAAATTTGATCAGATCACCAAAAAGGCAAAATGGTCATTTTTAGGGTTTTGACTGTACAAAGGCAATTTTTGACTGTTTGACCTAGCCAATGGAAAATCAAGCTCAACCATGGACTCAAGGACTCAATGAAAATATCTTGACCTATTCAACAAGTTCAAAAGATCTCAAATGCATAGGATTGACAGAGGAATTTTTCAGTCAACTGATCAAAATTTGACTGTATACTGAAAAGTCAAACTTTGACTTTTTGGTCAAAATCAAGTGCCAAGGATCATTTTTCATCAAGATGTGTCAAATTATGAAACTTGTTCATCAAGAAACCCAAAATTGCAAATTAGGGTTTGAAATTGAAAAAATTTCATAACTTAGAATTTTTCTAAGTTATGAAATTTTCTTAATTTTTCCTAACTTTGTCCCACATTTTAACCAAGATGCAAATGGATTCTAACAAAACTTACAACATGAAAGTTGTAGTCCATCACAAATTATACAACTTTTATTCACAAAGATTTCTCAAAAGAAGCTTGGATCTCAAGTTATGATTTTTGGAACAAGGGTCCCTAAAACTTTTAACTTAGAGAAATTTTGCCCTAGTTTAGGCAGGATTTTGACCCATCTTCTTGGCCATTTTTCACATAGTTCCACTTGGAGTATCAAGTTGCATTTCAAATATGGATTATAGTACATGTTTCAATCTTTCCAAATTGTCCAAGAACTCCTCAAACACATTTGTGGTTAGGGAGAATCGAATGCTTGAAGTTGGTAAAAACTCACTTTGTAACCATGGCCAAAACATGTTCATACAACTTGCAAAATCTGACCAAACTAGCTTTGTACTTGATTACATGTCTCTAAACTAATTTACACTCAAAAATTGAATGCAAATACATTGGACATTGGTGTTATTCTGATCATTAGAGCTTAGCACAATGAATAATTCCATTTTGGGCATAAAGATGGCACTTCCATTTTCATAAAGGCAACTTTATGTCAAATTGCATTTTCTTGAGCCTTGGACTTCTTTCTTTGCAGCAAACAAGTTCCACAAACTCAGGCAAAGGTACAAGGAACTTGTGCATGCTTGGAGATAGCCTGTACAGGCCTATCTCATTTCACTTCACACCTTTCTTTCAAAACAAGTCAACTTGCCAAAAGTCCATAAATCACATATCTGATATATTCAACTTAAGCCAAGGTTTAAAACAAGTTTTACACATCCTTGTAAGCCAGAAGCACGAGCCAATCATCCCTCAAATACCCTTGAACACCAAAACACCAAAAACTTGCAAAACAGGGCAGTTGCTGCAACTTGAGTGCCATACTCATTTTGCTCGTGCGTTTTGCTCCTTTCCACTTCAAACACCTTCCATTCAACTCACTCAAGCTGTCCCAAAGCTCCATTGCCAACTGTAACTCCATTTACAGTGTTCACCATTTCTGTTTCAAGCTTATGCAGGTTGACTTCTAGAGGTTGATTCAGGCCATTTCAAAACAAACTAAGCATTAGGAAAGGTTCATGGAACATCAAGCAAGCTCAAAAGAACCTCAGGCCTCACTGAAAGTTGCTGCATTGTCCAACTCGTGTCCAACTGAAACAGGTTTTTCATGAACTTCTATCTCTCTATTTAGGAATATTTAGCCTTAGGTTTATGAATAAAAGATGTTGTACTCATTACCCTGAAACCATACATATGCTCAGTTTTCATTTATATTAATCGTGCTAGGAGAATTTCATCCATGAACATGTTGAAAAAGTTAGGTTAGATTTTAGGGCCAGAGAAATTCTCTCTGGTCTTTGAGAGTTAGATTTAATGTTTTATATGGTTGAAATCGTTGTTTGATGCTCTACAAGTTTCATGTTTTGAGTTTTCTCAAAAGATCACGTTTCTAGGAGTTGGTAGTTTGTACAGAGCAAGCACGCGTTTGTCACAAGGAAGAAGATGAAGTGGAAATGGGTTGGGCCTATTTTGTTCTTCTTTTTGCACCTCCCTCTTTTCTTTTTGCACTCCCTGCCCCAATTTATTTATACTTTGTTATTTTTGCATTTTTATTTCATTTCTGATTTTATTATTTTATCCCCAAATATAAAAAATGCTTAAAAATATTTTCACTTTTTTTTTTACATTTATTTGGCATTTTATTCTTTTCTTTCTAATATTAAAAACACTTTTAATACTTTTTATTATTTGTTTAAATTCAAAAATAATGTAAATAATACTTTTATTTTCATTTCTTACTTTTATTCACATTGAAAATATTTTCTTGAATATACTTTACTTTTGTAAATATTTTATTTTATTTTATACATATTTAATATATATATAGATATATATATATATATATATATATATATATATATATATATATATATATATATATATATATATATATATATATATATATATATATATATATATATATATATATATATATATATATATATACCTTTATTTTATTAAGTAATTAGAGTAAAATATAAATATATTACCCTTTTTATTTTTTATGCTAAAAAATACATTTTCTTCAATATATTCCATTTTTGTACATATCAACATATTTTTGTATATAAATAATAAATAATATCATTTTCTTAAAGAAAATTAGGGTTTACCCCTTTAATAAAAATAAAATTAATCCTTTTTTATTTTATTTATTCCTTTATATTTCTTTACATTTAAAAATACTTTGCATACATAAAAACTTTTTTTGCATAATACATTTTTATTTAATATGTGTTTATTTTTGTTTATTTAAATATTGTACATTTAAATATTATGCATTGTAAATTCAATTTGGTTGTAATAATTTAGGATTTTAATTTCTTGCAAAATAAACCCCCATTCAAAATTGTACCCCCCTCCCTATATCAAAGTTGTAATAGCTTAGATTTATTTTTACGCACTTAATGCTTACAATTATGCCATGATTAGAGAATTAGGGTTTGTATGCAAAATCAAAACCAACAAGTAGTTTGACCTAATCAAATACAAAAATGCATGAAAAACAAACACAATGCACACTTGCACCCCTAGGGTTACAATCCACTTGTTGCCTTCAAAAATGAGCCATGGTATGCATGTTAAGTACTTTGGCAAAACAAAAACAAACAAAAGATCATAGTCCCTCGATGACGCTATCTGAGTTGCCTAAACAAAATGATCAAGTCCCTTAAGAAAATTGCCAAAAATACTTGACACCATTGCTATCATGGTCTATACGATGACCCGCGCCTGTCCCATTTAACATCCTAACACAAGGTTGTTCACCAAATACAATGGTGAAACAACACTATTAAAAGGGTTAAAAACATAAGAAAGATCTTGGAGTAAAATAGGGCAGATAACTCTTAGTTACTTGATCAAAAGCTTGCAAAAACATCCTTGCTATTTCCAAAACACACTTCACAACACAATTTCAAAACCCTACTTTCAAACATTGAAAACTTTTCAAAAGACAAAAACACCTTTGTATACATTCAAACAAGAATAATTACAAAGGTTGCCACAACGATGGCCTCTTTTCAAAACATCTTTCAAAACCACACACAAAGCACCATTTCAAACAATTGAAGAGCACCATTTCAAACAATTGAAAAGCAAAGCAAGTGATCTAAACAAGTAACTAAGAGCCCATGGATAACCATGGATAGAAAGGGTGCTAATACCTTCCCTTTCTATAATCTACTCCCCGAACCCAAGAAAACATCTCAAAGGTCTTTCTTGTGCTTTTTGACCTTTCCTTAGGATAAAATAAAAAGTCGGTGGCGACTCTTGCTAAACCGAAACATTTGCGAACACAAACACAAAATCCCAAGTCAGTTCTCCCACCGTATCACAGAACTGGCGAATCTGCTGGGGAAAACTTTAAAAGTGGAGTAACCTTAGGGCTTAGATCACCCTTGCATGCTTATCTTGATTGCTTTGATTGCTTTACATTTGGTTCTCTTGTTTGGGCTTAAAATCCTCCACCCGGATTTGGGAAACATTCATAGGTAAATAGCAATACATTGTGGAAACTGCGGGGTATACCGACATGGTTGAAGCAATAGCTATATTAGTGCAACATATTTGTGAGTACCGGTAGCCTTTGAGTCAATCAAAGAGAATACGGGGCCGCTGAGTGATGTCATGAAGCACTAATGAACTTTTAGAACCTTACTTGACCATCTTGGCCTTTTTTAGGGGTAGTGAGATGACCGACTTTGGTACAGTCCGAAGTTGGTAGATACTCGATACTACACTCATTGAGGGTTGTTTTCTTGGAATATTTTGGTCGCTAGTTAAGTGGCTAAACTAAAAAAATGAACATAGAAAACAATCCAGTGATATTGAGCTCCTTAGAACCCAGTTACTATTTATAGGACAGGTTTGAGCCAACTAACTCAAGAGGGTATTTACCTATGAAACCTCATGCAAGCCTGAAACTAGGATCTTGTGTGACTTGTTTGTACATGTGCTTGTGCATACATCATAAACATCATAAAACATCATATGCATCCACTAACCATTTCAAGGGTTCGGATCTTCATCTTTGTTCTTGTTTTGTAGGTCATGAAATCTCTTCGCAGGAAAACAATTCAAGTCAACCTTGTGAGGATCCCTCCTCAACTCAAGGAGCTTACATCCAGGATTCCAGAGAATTCTCTCTTCAGTGAAAGACATGGTAGACTTCTCAACTTGGTCAACTCCAACATTGAAGAAGACATGGTGAAAGTTCTCTTCCAGTTCTTTGACCCCCTACACCACTGTTTCACCTTCCCTGATTACCAACTAGTACCTACTTTGGAGGAATTTTCTCAACTCCTGAGGATTCCTATTCTTCATCAACTACCCTACAACGGTACGGAAAAAGAACCAAAGCCTGAAGATGTTGCTCAAGCATTACACTTGCAACCATCTGATATCAAGGGTCATTGGGAAACCAGGAGTGGTGTCAAGGGTTTCTTGGCAAAGTTTCTGTTTGAGAAGGCACAAAACTGCTGGAGTTCTTTAGATCTACAAGCTTTTGAAGAGATTGTGGCACTCCTCATCTATGGGTTGGTCTTGTTCCCAAACCCTGATCAACTCATAGATGTGAATGCTGTCAAGATTTTCATATCCCGGAATCCTATGCCTACATTGCTTGGGGACATCCTACACTCATTTTACACACGAACAATGAGGAAAAGAGGTGTTCTCATGTGTTGTATTCCTCTCCTAGCAAGGTGGTTTATTTCTTACCTTCCACAATCAATTTTGAAGAATGAGCAGGGTTTAAGGTGGTCACAACAGTTGATGACCCTCACATATTCTGATGTTCATTGGTGTTCTCGGTCCAGAGAAAATGTCATCATCATTGATCATTGTGGGGAGTTCCCTAATGTCCCACTACTTGGAATTAAGGGAGGCATTACCTACAACCCCTGTTTAGCTCTAAGACAGTTTGGATATGCTAGAAGGGATGGCCCTCATGACATGCTGATTCCTGACCTAGTTTTTGACTTCGACAACGATGCACAAGGACTTCGACAAAGGTTCATCAGAGCTTGGAGGATTCCCAACAAAGTGGATAGTAAGACACTGGGACACAAGAATTCCATCCCTCTTTAGCCTTACCTCAAGTGGGTACGAACCCGCGCCCATAATCTTATGATGTCATATCCTTACATTCTCCCCGTGATCAAAGAGCCTGTTATGGAAGGAGAGGTTCCATACACCCTCCTACATCCAGACATGCCAACATCATTGGAAGAATTACAAAAGAGTTGGATCCAACTCAAAGAAGAACGGAATACCTTTGAAGCCAGCTTCTATGCCAGTGAGAAGAAGGTTTTGGAACTTACCTGCCGACTTCATGAAGAGGAGACTCTCAACACTTACATCGCGCCAAAGAGGATGCGCAATGTCTTTTTACATTAAGAATTTTGTAATATTTCGCCCATGGGGCACTTATGTACTAACAAATTTCTTCTTAATATGACGTGTGTTCTTTTTGTTTGCAACAAATTTGAATTTTCTGAATCCTTGAATGCATTACATGAATAACATATCATTCATCATATGCATAAACAGGTCTTCACACCAGGTTTCCTTATCTTTCTGCTGTTTATTTCAGCAAGATGGATTTGGAGCAGACGGTTAAGGATCTGCAAGCACATAATTCTCAATTCCAGCAATTCCTCATGACCTTAGCAAAGGGTCAAGAAGACCTTAAAGCACTGTTGGAGAAAGATAAAGAGAAAAAGAAGAAAAGACCTGGTGTAGTCATCATGGGAAGAAGGTTTGAAAGCAATGCTAGAAAAGTTCTCGAGTTCCCCTCGACATCTGATGAAGGGGCTGGTAAAGGAAAATGAACAACAATGCCTTCTGAATCTGAAGTTGAAGGAGAAGAAGAGGAAGAGGAAGAAGACGAAGATTACTCCGAACAACAATATCCCCCGGCGGATGTTAAGTTTAAAAATCTTGAGGATAGGTTGGCAACCATGGAGTTGCAAAGGGTACCTGGTTTAGATTTCGAAGAACTAGGGTTGGTCACTGGGATTCTTATTCCTCCCAAATTCAAAGTTCCCACATTTTCTAAGTATGACGGCCTGTCGTGTCCAAAGATGCATCTAAGATCCTACGTCCGAAAGATCCAACCCCACTCATCTGATAAGGATCTTTGGGTCCATTTTTTCCAAGACAGTTTGTCAGGCACACAATTGGACTGGTTCTATCAACTCGAGAGATCGGAGGTTCATAACTGGGAAGATTTAGTTGCTGCTTTCTACCGACAGTACCAATACAACGCTGATTTAGCGCCCACTCGTACTCAACTACAGAGTATGGGTATGGCTTCTAACGAGGGATTTAAGAAATATGCCCAAAAGTGGCGTGATCTGGCCGGAAGGGTGCAGCCACCATTGTCGGATAGAGAGCTGGTGGACATGTTTTTAGGGACCCTGTCTGGCCCTTTCTTTAATCATTTAATTAGGAGTTCCTCTGTGGGATTTACCGAATTAATCCTGACCGGTGAGAGGGTCGAGGCCGGCATTAAAAGTGGTAAGATTCAGAAAGATGCCTCCGCATCCACCGTTATTAAGAAGACCTTTCCAGCTAAGAAGGAAGCTTCTGCTGTTTATTCTCAGAAAAGCCAAGGAGGAATGGGGCGCCGACCGACTGTAGGGGCTGTGATGATTCAAAACTCTTCAAATGATCAACCTCGCAGCAATCAGCCAAGACCTAATCAACAACGGGTAGAAAGGCCACAACGGCAGTTCACCCGAATCAACATGACGCCAGCTCAAGTACTCCCTCATTTGCTAAAGCTGAATCTTACCAATTTGAAGGAAGCGCCAAAGAACCCTAATACCTCTTCCCCTTATTACCACTCCAATGCAAAATGTGCTTACCACTCTGACAGTGTAGGGCATGATACCAACAACTGTTGGGCTCTTAAGAACAAAATCCAAGACCTGATCGACGCCAAGGAGGTAGAATTCGATGCGCCCGAAAAGCTGAATGTGATTTCTTCCCCAATGCCCAAACACGGTCATAATGTTCATGTCGTTATGGAAGACCTTCATGTTACCAATGTTGCTGACCTTTTGACTCCGTTACCAGTGATTAAAGTGAATTTGATGAGAGCCGAGATATTCCCAGGCTGTGGAAAAGACTGTTATTTCTGTTTAAACATACAAGCTGACTGCCCACTGTTGAAATCAGGCATCCAACGCCTGATGGATACCCAAGAGATACTCTTCCAAAAGACTCCTGCTGATACCTTCACTCCTGTTACTCCTGCTACCTTTGTTACTTCAACCAATGACATTGCAATAATAACCATCTCCGATAATCTTCCCAAGGCTTGCAAAAGGCCTGTCAAGATTACGCCTGATCCTAAGTTTGTGCCGTTAAAAATCACCATGCCGGGTCTTGTCCCGTATAAATCTGACAAGACGATACCATGGAACTACAGAGGAGAAATCTTCTATCATGGTATCAAAAAGATTGAATCAGTCCAAGAGAACTCTGATGATGAAACCCATGATATAGGGAACATTGCGGGAACAAGCAAGATAACTCGCAGCAGACGGATTTTCTCTCTGGAGATTGCTCCCCCCCGAGCAGTTTTCGGACCCTCGAAAGTTTATGTGCCTGTTAAGCCATTTGTGCAAGGCCCGATAATTGAAGAATTGGATACTCCTGAAGTTATACCCTCCGTTGATACTACCGATAAGGGTAAGGATATACTAGAAGCGCCTGTCAGGATGAAGGCTCAAACTGTGGTAATCCCCGAAACCACCCAGAAAGAAATGGAAGAAATCCTAAAGATAATCAAAAAGAGTGACTACGACATTGTGGAACAGCTAGGGCAGACCCCTTCCAAAATCTCCATGTTGGCTCTTCTACTCTGCTATGAGGCCCATGCTAAGGCCCTGATCAAATTTTTAAAGACGGCACACGTGCCTCAAGAAACTTCGGCTGACCAGTTTCAAGAGTGCGTGGCCAGCCTTACTGCTGATAATGGTCTTGGTTTTTCCGATGCTGATTTGACTCCCAAGGGAAGGAAACACAACGACACGCTGCATGTCTCAGTAGAATGCAGGGGAACCACCCTTGCCCATGTCCTAGTTGATACTGGTTCATCCTTGAATGTGCTGCCGAAGAAAGCGTTAGACCGTTTGGACTGTGAAGGGTTAGTGCTAAAGCCAAGTAATATCGTGGTTAGGGCCTTTGATGGGTCCAAGAGAATGGTTCACGGAGAGGTTGACATTTCTATCAAAGTGGGCACAGAAATTTTCAACTCCACCTTTTATGTGATGGACATTCGTCCTTCATATTCGTGTTTGTTGGGAAGGCCGTGGATCCACTATGTTGGGGCAGTTACCTCCTCTTTACACCAAATGCTAAAGTATCCTGTTCAGGGTAAGATTATAATGGTACACGGCGAGGAAGAGTACATGATAAGTCACCTCAACTCCTTCCGCTATGTGGAGTTGGATGGAGAGTTCATAGAAACGCCTTTTCAACATTTTGAGGAAGTTTCTCATGAGGTCGCAGTTGCGAAGACAATGGTTTATGTGCCTGTTATTCCCAAGCATGTGTCTAGGATGGCATCTCTCAAGGATGCAGAGGCTGTAATCAAAGAAGGAAGGAGTACAGTGTGGGGGCAACTGCCTGATTTTCCCCATAAGACAGACAAGTTCGGACTAGGTTTTACTGCTGCTGGCCAGAAAGCTATGCGTCGCTCCAAGGCTGGAGGACCACCCGTAAAAATCACTCACCATGGAATTAATGCCTTAGAAGATGTTGATGAAGAAGACAACTTTGAAGATTGGATCTTTCCAACCGTCGAAGGAGGTTTAAGCAACTGGGAAGCAAAGGACTTTATTCCCATCACTTTCATCAACCAGTAATTTATCTTTGAAAAATTTCCTATTTTGGTCTGTAATAACTAAACAATTCGTACACTATTTTCACCTTATGCCTTGCCCGAGGCATATAGGTCCATTTGTAAGGGCTTGATTTTCTTCATTATCATATGCCATGTTTTAATGAATCATTGGATGTTTTCATCTATAAACTGTTGTGTTCATTTTCTTTCCTTTTTCATCTTGTTTTGTTTAAGGATGGCTATCCCTTACACACACCCACGCTCACAAAATGCAGGTACCCATCCACTCTGGATTCCATGGGTGACTATTCTGCTTTAGCCTTCGGTGACTCTGAAGATTTGGTCAATCATGTTGAGTACGAAGTTGACAAAGACTGTGAAGTGCCGGGAGAGTTAGCCAGACTTTTGCAACAAGAAGAGAGGGCTATTCTGCCTCATGAAGAGTTGTTAGAAACCATCAACTTGGGAACAGAGGAAGACAAGAAAGAGGTTAAGGTGGGTGCCAACCTGGAACCAGGTATTAAAGAGCGTTTAGTGCAGTTGTTGAACGAATATGTTGAGATATTTGCTTGGCCCTATGAAGACATGTCGGGATTAGACACAGATATTGTGGTTCACCGTCTCCCTACAAGAGAAGATTGTCCACCGATCAAACAAAAGGTCCACCGAATAAGGCCCGACATGTCTGAGAAGATCAAAGCCGAGGTAATGAAGCAATTCAACACTGGCTTTCTGGTTGTTACTTCCTATCTGCAATGGGTTGCTAACATTGTGCCCGTACCTAAGAAGGACGGCAAAGTCAGAATGTGTGTGGACTATCGGGACTTAAATAGGGCTAGCCCTAAAGATGATTTTCCACTACCACACATCGACATCTTGGTTGACAACACAGCTCAACACAAGGTATTTTCCTTCATGGATGGATTCTCGGGATACAACCAGATCAAAATGGCCCCCGAAGACATGGAGAAAACTACTTTTGTCACGCAATGGGGTACCTTCTGCTACAAAGTGATGCCATTCAGACTGAAGAATGTCGGGGCAACCTATCAACGCGCCATGGTAGCTTTATTTCATGATATGATACATCATGAGATTGAAGTTTACGTAGACGACATGATAGCCCGATCACAAACAGAAGAAGAACACCTTGATCATCTACAAAAGCTGTTTGTTAGGTTGAAGGAGTTTAAGCTCAGACTGAACCCGAGCAAGTGCACTTTTGGAGTCAGACCTGGTAAACTTTTGGGATTTATCGTCAGCAACAAAGGCATTGAGGTTGATCCAGCTAAGGTCAAAGCTATACAAGAAATGCATGCCCCTCGCACTAAAAAGGAGGTTAGAGGTTTCTTCGGATGCTTAAACTATATTGCAAGGTTCATCTCTCACCTGACATCTACTTGTGAGCCAATCTTCAAACTGTTGAAGAAAGATCAGGTAGTTGAATGGAACAACGATTGTCAAGTTGCTTTTGATAAGATCAAGGAGTATTTACTGGAACCTCCTATCTTGATGCCACCCATCGAAGGAAGGCCATTAATCATGTATCTGACTGTCTTGGATAACTCAATGGGGTGCGTACTGGGCCAACATGACGAGTCTTGCCGAAAAGAGCATGTCATTTATTACCTTAGCAAAAAGTTTATCGACTGTGAGACTCGCTACTCACTGCTCGAGAAAACTTGTTGCGCTTTGGTATGGGCTGCTCGTCGGCTAAGGCAGTATATGTTGACTCATACCACTTTGTTGATTTCTAAGATGGATCCGATCAAGTATATCTTCGAGAAGCCTGATTTATCTGGAAGAATCGCTAGATGGCAACTGATCCTGACTGAGTATGATATCCAGTATACTACCCAAAAGGCTATAAAAGGGAGTGTACTAGCTGACCATCTAGCTCATCAAGTCGTCGAAGATTACCAATCTATGAGATTCGACTTCCCTGACGAGGACATCATGACATTGGACAACATTGAAGGTAACGGGCCGTATGACGGACCTGAACAAGGATCCCGATGGACCCTGTACTTTGATGGTGCTTCAAATGCACCTGGCAACGGTATTGGTGCGGTACTCATTTCTCCAGAAGGTTGCCATACATCCTTCACTGCCCGACTTTGCTTCAGCTGTACCAATAACATGGCTGAATATGAAGCTTGCATCTTTGGTCTCAAGGATGCTATAGACTCGGGAATCAAATCTTTGGTCGTATTTGGGGACTCGGCTTTGGTTATCAGTCAAATCAAAGGAGAGTGGGACACTAATCATCCTAATCTTATCATATACAAAGAACATGTCTTGACATTGTTGCCTCATTTCGAGCAGATTACTTTCGAGCACTTCCCACGAGAAGAAATCCAGCTAGCAGATGCTCTGGCTACAATGTCTTCCATGTTTAAACTCAAATGGCATAACGGGGCTCCCCAAATCACCATCGAGCGAATGGACGAACCTGTGCACTGTCATGAGATTAATACCGAAGAAGTAGTGGAACAACCCTGGTTTCACGAAATCAAAAGGCATCTCCAGACTCGAGAATACCCTGAAGGAGCTTCCGTCAATGACAAAAAGTTCTTAAGGAGATTTGCTGCCAAGTTCTTCCTGAGTAATGGCATCCTTTCTAAGCGCAACCACGATTGTGTCCTACTTCGTTGTATGGACAAGGTTGAAGCTGAGTTGATCATGACCGAGATACACAGTGGCACATTTGGCACCCACTTAAGCGGACATACAATGGCTAAAAAGATTATAAGGGAGGGCTACTACTGGTCTACCATGGAAGCTGATTGTCATCAATATTCCCGTACTTGTCATAAATGTCAAGTCTACGCCGACAAGATACATATTCCTCATTTTGCTCTCAACGTTCTAACGACTCCTTGGCCATTCGCAATGTGGGGCATTGACATGATTGGAGAGATCAAGCCCACGGCATCCAATGGACATCGCTTCATCCTGGTGGCTATTGATTATTTCACCAAATGGGTCGAAGCAGCTTCCTTTGCCTCCGTTACAAAGAATATGGTTGCCTGTTTCATCAAACAGAATCTCATATGCCGGTACGGTATCCCCGACAGGATTATCACGGACAATGGTACAAATTTGAACAAAAATATGATCACCTCCCTGTGCGAGCAGTTCAAGATTTATCATCACAATTCATCTCCCTATCGGCCGAAGATGAACGGTGCTGTTGAAGCCGCGAACAAAAATATCAAGAAGATCATTCAAAAGATGACAGTCACCTATAAGGACTGGCATGAGATGTTACCGTTTGCTCTGCATGGATATCGTACCACGGCGCGTACTTCAACAGGGGCAACCCCCTTTTCTTTGGTATATGGCATGGAAGCTGTTTTGCCTATGGAAGTTCAGATTCCTTCCTTGAGGATTATGAAGGATGCTGGTTTGAGTGAAGACGATTGGATTCAGACCCGGCTTGATTAACTTAACTTGATCGACGAGAAGCAACTTACTGCTATTTGTCATGGTCAGACGTATCAAAAACGAATGGTCAAGGCTTTCAACAAGAAAGTCAAGCGTCAAGTATATCAAGTCGGAGATCTTGTAATCAAGCGGATCATCCCTCCACAAAGTGATCCCAGGGGAAAGTGGGCTCCTACTTACGAAGGACCATTTGTGATCAAAAGTATCTTTTCTGGTGGGGCAATGATTCTGACCACCATGGACGGCGACGACTTGTCGCACCCTGTGAACGCAGACATAGTCAAAAGATACTACGCATAAAACGACCCGACAAGTTGAAAACCCAAAAGGGCGACTTGGGCAAAAATGGGCATCCCGGTGAATCGAAAACCAGAAAGGGCGGTTCAGGCAAAAATTATGGATAAGTAAAAAAAATCTGTACACCCGGCAAGTTGAAAACCCGAAAGGGCGACTTGGGCAAAAAAAGGTTTCCCGGTGGATCGAAAACCCGAAAGGGCGGTCCAGGCAAATGTTAGGGAATTAAAGCGTATGACTATGTCTCGTTGGATCACTATAAGAGCAATATCTTCACCAACAAACTTCAAGCTTCTGATCAATCCAATCATCGGCGGACGAAGCAGTGAATGGACAAGATACTCAGAGTTGTGAAGGCTATAGCAGAATGGGAACCCCATGGAGTTGTTACACATAGCCATCTTTCTTTTTGTATAAATTTTTTTCAGTTTTTACGACAACATTCTCTTACTAGGATGTATGTCTCCTTTGTACAAAGATACTTACAAAGGTTAATACAAAGATACTTCAAAGTGCAGAAATTTGCTTGCCTTTCTTTCTTTTTACACTTATGTTTATTTGAAAACGTCCAAAGTTTTGTTAAATAGGCATATGCATTTGAATATAATCACCGCTTATAAATAAAACGAAATTGAGAGAGGATAATTACTGGTAGGTTGAAGGTGTAGGAAGATATCTTTGTGCTATTCCAGAAGAAATCCCCTGCAGTACATCATTCAGATCCTCAACAAAGCTAAAACCTTGGAGTATACATCCCTAGCGGAGTTAAATTTCAGGATCCTCAGCTGAGCCAGTGTGTTTTAAACTTTATCCCCCAACTGAGTTAAGTTTCAGAGTTCCCATCAGAGTTCAAACTCCCAATCCCCAGTGGAGCCTGAAAACCCTGAAATACATATCCCTAGCGGAGCTAGAATGTTCTAAACCTTCTTCCCCAGCGAAGTCAAATTCCCCAACTTCCCCAGTAGATTGGCGTACAACCCAAGCTCCTGATTTCACAGGCCGAGTAAACATTCTCCCCACAAAGTTATTTCCCAGCAGATCGAAGATTCTTGGTCTCATTTCTCCAGCAGAAGCCTCCTAGGATTTAACTCCCTAGTAGAGATTTCCAGAGTTTTCCTTATTTCCCAAGAAAGTCATGAAGGATTCTCATTCCCCACAGAAGTTGTCAAAGCTCTTGATTAATCCCCACGAGTCACCAAGGATTTTCAATCTCCAGCAGTGGCCCCAGGATTTCTCATTTCTCAACAATCAAAGATCTTTAATCCCCAAGCAGTCAACAAGGATTTCTTGTTTTCAACAATCAAAGATTTTTGAATCCTCAGCATCGGTCAGGAATTTATTTTCTCCGGCAGCAGTCCAAGATTTCTTTATCTCCAGTTATCGAGGATTTATTTTCCTCAGCAAGACAACTACTCCGCTTACATGCACATCCATTACATTCATATATCATAAACATTGATGAAACATCGTTCATTGCATCATACATATCATACAGCATGACTTTGTGTTTTAGCTAACATTTTACCCTTTTCAGGATAAGATTAAAAGGCTATCATTAACAACTATTCAGATATAGTAGGGATACACCCCAGACACGGCGGTCAATTTATTACTCATTCAGACTCCAGCAATCCGATACAGACTAGATACACTCCAGACACGGAAGTCATTCTGCTACTCATACAGATCTCAACTTCAGATATAGTCCAGATACGCTCCAGACACGGTTTCCATTCTATCACTCATTCAGAACTTATCCCCAGCACACAGTTGCTCCATATACAGATGTTTCTCTGTTACCCATTTAGAATACAGATACTTTCCAGACACGGCAGTCATTTTGATATTCATTCAAAGTTCAACTACAGTTACAGCTCGGATATGCTCTAGACACAGACACCATTCCCTTGCTCATATAAACCCAATCTCCAGATACAACTCAAATACGTTCCAAATACGGATACCATTCTGATGTTCATTCTATTGATTTTCAAACAAACAAATCTTAGATGGCATCTTTAAGCCCATCTCCAGCAAGATTCTACCACCTCCAAATGGCATCTTTAAGCCTATTCCCTCAACAATATTTTGACGAGTGCAAATTTACGGACACTCTAGTGTCCAATCCTCTTTTACCTTCGAGTCACAAAAGGCAAACTTGCCAATCTAACTCTTCAGGTTCAAGAAGATTGAACAGGGGAAACTGTTGTACCCCAAAATTTGCTCTCTCATTTTATCAACATTTCTCATCACAAGACTCTTGGAACTCAAGACCAAGCTAGGGTTTGCTCTGCTCAAGTCACCTTCTTGCACTGTTGACCTAAATTAGGGTTTGAGTTTGCAAAGGTATTTTTGAGCCTTCAATGCCCAAATTGACTTTCGTACTTCATGTTGGACTCATAAGTTTGTCCATACCAAGTTTCAAGCCTTAAAGCAAATTTGTGCCCAGTCAATTGGACAGTTGACCTAGAAATCAGCTGTATTGGGGAAAAAGTCAACTATGGCCAATTTACAGTCAAACCTCATGAATTTCGACCCACATCAACATTTTGAACTCATATGAACCATTTTATCAAGTTTGGACCACAACTCCACAAGAAATTTGATCAGATCACCAAAAAGGCAAAATGGTCATTTTTAGGGTTTTGATTGTACAAAGGCAATTTTTGACTGTTTGACCTAGCCAATGGAAAATCAAGCTCAACCATGGACTCAAGGACTCAATGAAAATATCTTGACCTATTCAACAAGTTCAAAAGATCTCAAATGCATAGGATTGACAGAGGAATTATTCAGTCAACTGATCAAAATTTGACTGTATACTGAAAAGTCAAACTTTGACTTTTTGGTCAAAATCAAGTGCCAAGGATCATTTTTCATCAAGATGTGTCAAATTATGAAACTTGTTCATCAAGAAACCCAAAATTGCAAATTAGGGTTTGAAATTGAAAAAATTTCATAACTTAGAATTTTTCTAAGTTATGAAATTTTCTTAATTTTTCCTAACTTTGTCCCACATTTTAACCAAGATGCAAATGGATTCTAACAAAACTTACAACATGAAAGTTGTAGTCCATCACAAATTATACAACTTTTATTCACAAAGATTTCTCAAAAGAAGCTTGGATCTCAAGTTATGATTTTTGGAACAAGGGTCCCTAAAACTTTTAACTTAGAGAAATTTTGCCCTAGTTTAGGCAGGATTTTGACCCATCTTCTTGGCCATTTTTCACATAGTTCCACTTGGAGTATCAAGTTGCATTTCAAATATGGATTATAGTACATGTTTCAATCTTTCCAAATTGTCCAAGAACTCCTCAAACACATTTGTGGTTAGGGAGAATCGAATGCTTGAAGTTGGTAAAAACTCACTTTGTAACCATGGCCAAAACATGTTCATACAACTTGCAAAATCTGACCAAACTAGCTTTGTACTTGATTACATGTCTCTAAACCAATTTACACTCAAAAATTGAATGCAAATACATTGGACATTGGTGTTATTCTGATCATTAGAGCTTAGCACAATGAATAATTCCATTTTGGGCATAAAGATGGCACTTCCATTTTCATAAAGGCAACTTTATGTCAAATTGCATTTTCTTGAGCCTTGGACTTCTTTCTTTGCAGCAAACAAGTTCCACAAACTCAGGCAAAGGTACAAGGAACTTGTGCATGCTTGGAGATAGCCTGTACAGGCCTATCTCATTTCACTTCACACCTTTCTTTCAAAACAAGTCAACTTGCCAAAAGTCCATAAATCACATATCTGATATATTCAACTTAAGCCAAGGTTTAAAACAAGTTTTACACATCCTTGTAAGCCAGAAGCACGAGCCAATCATCCCTCAAATACCCTTGAACACCAAAACACCAAAAACTTGCAAAACAGGGCAGTTGCTGCAACTTGAGTGCCATACTCATTTTGCTCGTGCGTTTTGCTCCTTTCCACTTCAAACACCTTCCATTCAACTCACTCAAGTTGTCCCAAACCTCCATTGCCAACTGTAACTCCATTTACAGTGTTCACCATTTCTGTTTCAAGCTTATGCAGGTTGACTTCTAGAGGTTGATTCAGGCCATTTCAAAACAAACTAAGCATTAGGAAAGGTTCATGGAACATCAAGCAAGCTCAAAAGAACCTCAGGCCTCACTGAAAGTTGCTGCATTGTCCAACTCGTGTCCAACTGAAACAGGTTTTTCATGAACTTCTATCTCTCTATTTAGGAACATTTAGCCTTAGGTTTATGAATAAAAGATGTTGTACTCATTACCCTGAAACCATACATATGCTCAGTTTTCATTTATATTAATCGTGCTAGGAGAATTTCATCCATGAACATGTTGAAAAAGTTAGGTTAGATTTTAGGGCCAGAGAAATTCTCTCTGGTCTTTGAGAGTTAGATTTAATGTTTTATATGGTTGAAATCGTTGTTTGATGCTCTACAAGTTTCATGTTTTGAGTTTTCTCAAAAGATCACGTTTCTAGGAGTTGGTAGTTTGTACAGAGCAAGCACGCGTTTGTCACAAGGAAGAAGATGAAGTGGAAATGGGTTGGGCCTGTTTTGTTCTTCTTTTTGCACCTCCCTCTTTTCTTTTTGCACTCCCTGCCCCAATTTATTTATACTTTGTTATTTTTGCATTTTTATTTCATTTCTGATTTTATTATTTTATCCCCAAATATAAAAAATGCTTAAAAATATTTTCACTTTTTTTTTTACATTTATTTGGCATTTTATTCTTTTCTTTCTAATATTAAAAACACTTTTAATACTTTTTATTATTTGTTTAAATCCAAAAATAATGTAAATAATACTTTTATTTTCATTTCTTACTTTTATTCACATTGAAAATATTTTCTTGAATATACTTTACTTTTGTAAATATTTTATTTTATTTTATACATATTTAATATATTTAATATATATATATATATATATATATATATATATATATATATATATATATATATATATATATATATATATATATATATATATATATATATATATATATATATATATATATATATATATATATATATATATATATATATATATATATATATATATATATATATATATATATATATATATATATATATATATATATATATATATATATATATATATATATATATATATATATATATATATATATATATATATATATACCTTTATTTTATTAAGTAATTAGAGTAAAATATAAAAATATTACCCTTTTTATTTTTTATGCTAAAAAATACATTTTCTTCAATATATTCCATTTTTGTACATATCAACATATTTTTGTATATAAATAATAAATAATATCATTTTCTTAAAGAAAATTAGGGTTTACCCCTTTAATAAAAATAAAATTAATCCTTTTTTATTTTATTTATTCCTTTATATTTCTTTACATTTAAAAATACTTTGCATACATAAAAACATTTTTTGCATAATACATTTTTATTTAATATTTGTTTATTTTTGTTTATTTAAATATTGTACATTTAAATATTATGCATTGTAAATTCAATTTGGTTGTAATAATTTAGGGTTTTAATTTTTTGCAAAATAATCCCCCATTCAAAATTGTACCCCCCTCCCTATATCAAAGTTGTAATAGCTTAGATTTATTTTTACGTACTTAATGCTTTCAATTATGCCATGATTAGAGAATTAGGGTTTGTATGCAAAATCAAAACCAACAAGTAGTTTGACCTAATCAAAGACAAAAATGCATGAAAAACAAACACAATGCACACTTACACCCCTAGGGTTACAATCCACTTGTTGCCTTAAAAAATGGGCCATGGTATGCATGTTAAGTAATTTGGCAAAACAAAAACAAACAAAAGATCATAGTCCCTCGATGACGCTATCTGAGTTTCCTAAACAAAATGATCAAGTCCCTTAAGAAAATTGCCAAAAATACTTGACACCATTGCTATCATGGTCTATACGATGACCCGCACCTGTCCCGTTTAACATCCTAACACAAGGTTGTTCACCAAATACAATGGTGAAACAACACTGTTAAAAGGGTTAAAAACATAAGAAAGATCTTTGAGTAAAATAGGGCAGATAACTCTTAGTTACTTGATCAAAAGCTTGCAAAAACATCCTTGCTATTTTCAAAACACACTTCACAACACAATTTCAAAACCCTACTTTCAAACATTGAAAACTTTTCAAAAGACAAAAACACCTTTGTATACATTCAAACAAGAATCATTTCAAAGGTTGCCACAACGATGGCCTCTTTTCAAAACATCTTTCAAAACCACACACAAAGCACCATTTCAAACAATTGAAGAGCACCATTTCAAACAATTGAAAAGCAAAGCAAGTGATCTAAACAAGTAACTAAGAGCCCATGGATAACCATGGATAGAAAGGGTGCTAATACCTTCCCTTTCTATAATCTACTCCCCGAACCCAAGAAAACATCTCAAAGGTCTTTCCTGTGCTTTTTGACCTTTCCTTAGGATAAAATAAAAAGTCGGTGGCGACTCTTGCTAAACCGAAACATTTGAGAACACAAACACAAAATCCCAAGTCAGTTCTCCCATCGTATCACAGTCAACATCAATATTTTGAAGTCACATTCATCATTTGATCAAGGGTTGATCATGATTCATCAAGAAAACTCAAGATTCATCAAAAGTCAAAAGTTACTAAATTAGGGTTTTCTTTAAGAGAAGTCAACGGAACTTTGACCAAGCATAACTTTCACATATCTCATCAGAAATTTCTTAACCAACGCCTATCTTGAAGGAAATTCAATTCTCTACAACTTTATCTCTCTAATATCAAGTCCAAAAATGCTTCATTTGAAAGATATGAGCCAAAACATTACAGGTCATTTTAAAAGTCAACAAAAAGACACTTTTTGTCAAACCAATTTACATCAAGTTAAGATCTTCAAATGGAAAAATGACCAACATGAAAGTTGTAGGAGACATCTTCAGGTTTCCGAAGAGTCCAAGATCACCTTCATATGCTAAAAATTGAGCAAGTTATGAGTTGCACAAGTTAGGCAATTTTGAGAAAATGCATGAACTCCAAATTGAGCAAATTTGTAATTTTGGGCTATTGGGCCTAAGTTTTCATGTTCGAACGTGTTCATAACACATTAGAGAACCTCTAAACCTATTCATATATTTCTTGTGATTTTTATTTCTTTTATTATGATTTTATTCAATTTAAATCAAAATAAATCAAATAAAATATCCATTAAATCATGAGAGGTACATGAATCTATTTTTGGAGAAAATCACGAGCCAAAAATCATATATTTAAGCTGGAAAAACCGTGTGAAGCTCTTTGAATCAAATCTTGGCCAAAATAGCAAGTTTCATATAATTTTCAAATCAAATATTTTCACCATGAATTGTCAAGATTTGTTTCACTTTTGATGACCTATTCTCCTCTTCTATAAATACCTAACACATTCATACACTAAGGCCACGAAAGCTGCCTCAAGAACACACCCCAAAATTCTGAAACTTTTTTCAAACTAGGGCAAGAATGAAACCCTATTTGCAGCCTCATTCAATAAAAACCAAGTGTTGCATTAGCTTCATGAAGTTCTCAGGAGTCCGTACCAATCATTACCCAAGCTTGAAGTATGCCAGAACTCCTTCCTTCAACATCACCGGTTTGGTAGTTTTCGTGAATCTCAAACTCTTTATTTATGCAGTTTAAATTAATTATATGCATACATATATGTTCATGATGATGTTTGGGATTATTTTAATCCATTAATTTTGAGGTTTGATGCAGGAATAACAAAACACCATGGCTAGGGCACGAAGCTCTTGAATTTTTGTATTTCACGCTACAGGTGCTTTCATGCCAAAATAATCATTCCATTGAACTTGCAGCATGCTAATTAGTGGATCTAAGTTATTAGATTTTTCATTTTGATTCATTTTTGCAGGTTTTGAGATTTTCATGATCGGAGAAGACGACCGGAGCTAGGGCTCCGGCGCTTCCCTGGTTTCAACTTTCTTTTATTATGTTCTGTTTATGTTTGGTTAACAGAAAAACAACATGGCTCAGTTGGCAAGCAAGCGCACGTGTATCATAAAGGGAATGGGTTCAATCCTAGCCTTTTACATTATTTTTTGCTTATTTTACCAACTAACGTGTAGGTTATCGTGTCTTGATTGATTCTCATTCCTAAACACCAAAGCAACAATGGCTCAGTGGTAAAGCAGGCGCGCTGATACCCTATGGGGCATGGGTTCAACACCCACCCCAGACATGTTTTTCTCATTATTTTCCTAACCCTATTTACTAAACCTAATTTCATTCTTTTTCTTAATTATTTTTTTATTAACTTCTAACAAAATTTAATTTCTTTTTAGAAGCATAACAAATTAGGTTTAGGTTTTTAGCTAATAATTAATTCTTGAATTTTTTATATTAATTAATTAAATTAATTAATATTTTTATCAATTAAAATTAATTAGACTTAGGGTTTTAACTATTTAATTAACATTAAATTATTTTCTAAAAAAAACATTCAAACACTTTTTCTAACCTTTTTCTTATTTCTTTTTTGCTATTTATTTTCTTAGACGATTGTATAGGTCGCACCGTTTTTCTTGTAATAGCTTAGACTTATTTTCTCGCACTTTTTTCTTCTAATTATGTAACTGCTCACGGGATGTAATAGATTAGGTTTAAATTCCGCACTTTACTTTTCCCGCATTTTCATACTTATGTAACTGCCTCAAAGCCATGTAATAGCGTAGGACTTTACCTTCCACACTTTACTTTTCCTTTTATATTTTATACTGCTAGTAACTAGGGTTTGTATGGAAAGACTAATAATCAAATGTAGAAAAACCCTAATTCAAGATAAATAACTGAAATCAATACACTTCAGACACTTGCACCTCTAGGGTAACCTCTCTTATTGCCTTATAATTAATGGTCATGTCCCTCGAAAGTAGGGATACTTTAGCAAAAGACCCTTACAAATAAAGATCATAGTCCCTCGATGACCCTTCAAAGTTGCCTACGAAAATGATCTAGTCCCTCCGATACAAATTGCTAAAGTATCCTTACATGTTGCCTTCAATGACCATTCGATGACCCTACGCTTATCCCTTCACATCCAATAGATGGGGCTACCTACCAACTAATGGTATGGATAACACTATCTCTAAAGGAGAAGAAAAATAATAAGAACGGACTTTAATGGGTAAGGAACTTTTAATCGCTTTCTCATAACCTTTTTTTCACAAGCAAAATATTTTTACACATCACACTTTTCAAACAAAATATTTTCAAACACTTTGTACGCATTCTTGAGGACTGATACAAGAATCATTACAAAGTTAACTTTTCAAAATATTTTTAAACAAATCACACACAAAAAGCAAATTTTCAAAAGTGAGCTAGCAATTAAGAGCCTGTAGATAACTGCATATGAAAAGGGTGCTAACACTTTCCCTTTTCATAACTTACCCCCCAAACTCAAAATCTATCAAGATCTTTCCTGTTCTTTTCAGCCTTTCTGTTGTACCCAAAAATTTGCCCTCTCATTTCCCAAAAGATCATTCTAGACCCTCAGGTTTGCTTCTGGCAAGTTTCAAGTCTCATATTACAATTTTCTAAAAAAGATCATTCACAAGGGCAAAATGGTCAAATGCACACTGAAAATTCAAACTTTGACTTTTGGATCAAAAATCAAGTTTCAACAATTATATTCCATCAATACATGAAATTAGTTCATCAAAATCAAAAGTCATAAATTATTTTGAAAAAAAACCAAATTTTCTAAACACTTAGAAAATTTTCTAAGTGTTAAGAGAATATGATACTTCAGAACTTATGAGCCAGGCTCCACGCAAGTGCAGTCAGAAATTGAAAACATGGTTCAGAGCATGATGCTTCAATCAGAACATGTGGAAGCGATGCTCTTCGGTCAGAACATGATTCTTCAGCACATGAAGGCTATGTTCAATGCTTCGGTCAGAACATCACCCTTCGAGTCTCATCTGATCTTTTGCGATCAGAACATCACCAAACCCCAAAACCTCGTTTGAGCAACCTGTTGCACTGCTATAACACAATCCTTCAACCAGCTGCCACAACACTCCAAATTGCCGTTGATCTAGTCTACACCTGCATTTTTCTCAAATCCTATATTTGCACCAAATTAGCATACAAAAAACTGTGATTAAAAAGCAATGGAACAGTATACCAAAAAGGTTTAAACCCCATTTGTTTTCCCCCCCAAAACCACACCAAACTCACCTATAAATAAGTTGCTCCATCACACTTGCAAGGGGATGGCTTTTGGAGAGAGAGAATCATCAAGGAGAGAAAAGAAAATAGTAAAACCTTCTCAAATCCAGAATTCCCAAACAAAACCAAAACCTTTGTTCTTCCTTTTGAATCAAGAAACATGGCATTTCCTGTTCCGTTCTAGAACATCTGAAGGCAGCAACTCAAGTTCCAAATACACGTTCCAGATTCAAGGTAAGTCTTTTTGACTTTGCATATTTTCTTTCAGA
Source organism: Vicia faba (assembly GCA_948472305.1). NCBI lineage: Eukaryota > Viridiplantae > Streptophyta > Magnoliopsida > Fabales > Fabaceae > Vicia > Vicia faba. The sequence continues at coordinate 272,606,025 of OX451736.1, forward strand.
ACATCATTAAATATGTAAATATCATAGTGTGATACGGTGGGAGAACTGACTTGAGGTTTTGCGTTTGTTTTCGCAAATGTTTCGGTTGAGCAAGAGTCGCCACCGACTTTTTATTTTATCCTAAGGAAAGGTTAAAAAGCACAGCAAAAAACCTTTTGAGATGTTTTCTTGGGTTCGGGGAGTAGATTATAGAAAGGGAAGGTATTAGCACCCTTTCTATCCATGGTTATCCATGGGCTCTTAGTTACTTGCTTAGATCACTTGCCTTTTGTTTTCAATTGTTTTAAATGGTGCTTGAGTGTGTGGGTTTGAAAATATTTTGAAAAGAGGCCAATGTGGTGGCAATCTTTGTAATGATCCATGTGGGGATGTATACAAAGATGTATGTCTTTTGAAAAGGTTTTCATTTGTTTTTGAAAGTTGTTTTAAAAGTGTAGTGATGTGTGGTTTTTGAAATAGGCAAGTGTTTTTGTTTTGCAAGTTTGATTCAAGTAACTAAGAGGTTATCTACTCCTAAATTTCTCAAAAGATTATTGCTATGTTCTAACCCTTTTAACAAGTTTGTTCCACCATTGTATTTGGTAGACAACCTTATGTTAGGATGTGAAAGGGACAGGCGCGGGTCATCATTTAGACCATAATTGCAACGGCGTTAAATGTCTTTGGGCAATTTTCTTTAAGGGACTTGATCATTTATTTTTGTTTGTTTTGAAAAGTTTTATCGAGGGACTATGATCATTCAAATTGTTTGCTTTGCCCAAAGAAGTTCAACATACAATATGGCCTAATTTTGAAAGGCAACAAAGTGGAATACCCTAGGGGTGCAAGTGTGATTTGTGTGTCCATTTTCATGCTTATTTATCTTGAGATTAGGTCATAACTATTTTTTATCGTTTTTTCGTATACAAACCCTAATTCTAACATGTTATCATTAGGAAGCAATAAAGTGCGAAATTAAATTTACTAAGCTATTACAAAACCAAATATGGGAAGGGGGTACAAATGTTCAAATGGGGATGTTGACAAAAATTTAAATCTAAATTATTACATCATTTTGAATATTTGCAAATTAATCAATGTAAAAAAATTAAATAAGAATGCAAGATGCAAAAGAAATGTTTTGTATATATATGAAAAAATATTATTTATGTAAAAGAGAAAAGAAAAATAAAAATATATTATTTTTTGGAGTATTTTGAATTTAGGGCAAAAACCCTAATTTTAATGAAAATGGATATTAATTGGCTTAATTTAATACAAACATTTATTTATTATGTACAAAAATAAAAATAATGAAGTATATTATGAAAAAGAGTATTTTTGTATCAAATATTAATAAAAATGAAAAAATTCAAGTATTTTTATATTTTAGCTTAAATATATTAATAAACATATATATATATATATATATATATATATATATATATATATATATATATATATATATATATATATATATATATATATATATATATATATATATATATATATATATATATATATATATATATATATATATATATATATATATATATATATATATATATATATATATATATATATATATATATATATATATATATATATATATATATATATATATATATATATATATATATATATATATATATATATATACATATATTAATTTCTTAAATATGCATTATGTGCAAAAATATTTAATAAAATAAATAATAATAAAAAAAAGTATTTTTTATGTGGAATATTATCAGAATGTAAACAAAAATAAAAATTGTATTTACACTATTTTTATATTTATTCTAAATAATAGTATGTATATATTTTATGTATAAACAAAGAAATAAATCAAATAAATATGCCATAAATTCAAAAAAAGATGGAAAAAATATTTTCAAAATTTTAACATGCTGAGAAAAAATAAACAAGTCAAACAAAAAATGAAAAAGTCAAAAAGAATTAAAAATAAGACAAATGGGCTTAGGGGGTGTAATAGCAATCAAGTGGTGTGAAGAGAAATAACACAAAAGCCCAGCCCAAAGATCACTGTCTTCAACCTCCAGCATAAAATATTTGAAAAAACGCGCGCCATGTTCAGCTTCTTCTAACTCTTGATTCCTGGCTTTTTAGCAAAAACTCATAACACAACAAATGTTCAGCATGAAGAGACGGTTCTAACCATGTATGGAACTTGACCTAACTCTCTAAGATGAGGGAGAATTTCTCCTCCCCCAAATCCTAACCTAATTTTTCTGCCATTTTTAAACTACAAATTCTCCCTACTCAGGCAAAAGAAATGAAATGTAAAGATATGTACATGTTCAGGGCTATGAGTAGAACCTTGTTTCTTCATAAACTTAAGACTAAAGATGCATGATAAGAGAGATACGAGTTCAAAGTTTTACCTGTGCAGTTGAACTTCTATCTGGAGAATGAGGAACTTTCAGTGCAATGTGATGATTGGAAAAGCTTCCTTGAGGTCCAGGGATGCTGTTTCAATGCTTACTTTGTCTTGAGAGCTTCTGAATCAAGCTATGGAACTTCAACTGCAAAAGGAAAAAATGAAAATGGTGGAAACTGTTAGGGTGATTACAGGTCAGGTTTTAGGCCATGGTTAGCTTGCATATGTTGTAAGGAAGGTAGAGGAACAGGTTTGGACAAGAATGCTCGAAGGGATTGAGAGATAGCACTCAATCTGCAGGGGTTGCCCTGTTTGAGCAGTTTCAAGGTGATTCTGAGATGGAGGGTGCTTGAGAGGTTAAGGACTCGTGCCAAAGCTTGGATATGTTATGTGTAAGGTGTTTGATAACTTCTTTCTTGTGTTTCTAAGCTGAGATGAGATATGGTACAAGTTATGGACTTTTCTTGAACTTGAAGCAAACAAAAGCAAGTTGGCTTTCTAGGTTAGTAGAGGACCCCCTAATGTGCTGCATAATCCTCTCTTGATCAGTGTGTTATGCACATAATCTTGTGCCAAGCAGATTTTCCATGTACTTTCTTGATTTGCAATTGGACATAAAGTTAATCTTTTCAAAAATGGAAAGTTCACTTTATCTAGTTTAGGATTAATCTTGCATACAATGCTTGCACTCAAAGAACAACACTCTAACACATTGAATATGCATTAAATTATTGAGTATGGAATGGTTCAAGGACCTGTAATCAAGCATAAAGCAAGCTGAGTTCAAATTTGCAAAGTTATGAACATGTTTTGATGAAGAACAAAAGTGAATTTTTGTCAACTTGTGAAATTCGAATCTCTCAAGTTATGAGGTTGTTTGATGAGTTCTTGGACATTTTGGAAAGCTTGGAATGTGTACTACAATACATCTTTGAAATGCAAATTAAAATTCCAAGTGGAAGGGTATGAAAAGTGGCCTTGAAGTGGGGTAGAAAACCTTGTCAAAATAGGTTAAAATTTCACTAAGTTAAAAATGGTTTAGTGCCCTTATTCAAAAAATTGTAACTTGAGATACAAGCTTCAAATGAGAAAACTTTGTGAATCAAAGTTGTAGATTATGCAACAAGCTACAACTTTCATGTTTTGACTTTTGTTTGAATCCAAATGGATCTTGGTGAAAAGATGGGGCAAAGTTGGGAAAAAATTAGGGTTTTTCATAACTTAGAAAAATTCTAAGTTATGAAAAATTCCATTTTCAAACCCTAATTTGCATTTTGTGATTTCTTGGTGAACAAGTTTCATGATTTGGCAAGTTTTGATGAAAAATGAATCTTGACTCTTGATTTTGACCAAAAAGTCAAAGTTTGACTTTTCAGTATACAGTCAAAATTGATCAATTGACTGGGAAATTCAACTGTCAATCTTGTGTACTTGGGATCTTTTGAGCTTGTTGAGCATGTCAAGATAATTCCATGGGGTCCTTGAGTCCATATGTGAGCTTGGTTTGCCATTGGCTAGGTCAAACAGTCAAAAACTGCCTTTGTGCAGTCAAAACCCTAAAAATGACCATTTTGCCCTTTTGGTGATCTGATCAAATTTCTTGTGGAATTGTGATCCAAACTTGATCAAATGGTCCATATGAGTTCATAATGTTGATGAGGGTCAAATTTCATGAGATTTGACTGTCAATTGGCCACAGTTGACTTTTTTTCCATGCAGTTGATTTCTAGGTCAACTGTCCAATTGACTGGGCAAAACTTGGAATCAAGACTTGAAACTTGGTATAGGTAAACTTGGGAGTTCAATATGAAGCATGAAAGTTATCTTAGGCATTTTAGGTCAAAACATCCTTGGGCAAACACAAACCCTAATTTGAATCCACAGTGCAAGGAGAAGTCTTGAGCAGAGGAAACCCTAACTGGATCTTGATCTTCAAAGGTCTTGTGATGAGAAAATGTTGAGGAAATGGGAGGGAAAATTTTGGGGTACAACAGTTGCCCCTGTTCAATCTTCTTGAACCTGAAGAGTTAGATTGGCAAGTTTGCCTTTCGTGACTCGAGGGTAAAAGGAGATTTGACACTAGAGTGCCCGGAAATTTGCACTCGCATGTTGAGGTATCAGCAATGTGATGTCAGGAATGGGCTTACGGATGCCATTTGGAAGTGTTAATCGCATAAGAGATTCCTTAGCGAGAACTTGTGTACTTGAGAAAGACAGATGTTTTCCTGGCTGGTTACAGGTGTTTGATCTTCAGTCTTCTTATGCAGATATGCCCTGGCTAGATACAGGTATCGAATCTACAATTGATTGCTCACAGATGTGCCCTGGCTGGATACAGGAGTCGAATATGGAAATAGTTGTCAATAGATGTGCCCTGGCTGGATACAGGAATCGAGTCCAGAAAATAGTCGTCAACAGATACACCCTGGCAGGATACAGGAGTCGGATCTTCAAACTCTTCAGACGTGCCCTGGCAGGATACAGGAATCGAGTCTGGAATTAGTCGTCAACAGATACACCCTGGCAAGATACAGGAATCGGATCTTCAAACTCTTCAGACGTGCCCTGGCAAGATACAGGAATCGAGTCTGGAAACGTGGTCAACAGATATGCCCTGGCTGGATACAGGAATCGAATCTGGAGATGTTGTAGTTGATAGATGTGCCCTGGCTGGATACAGGAATCGAATCTTCGAACTTTTCAGACGTGCCCTGGCTAGATACAGGAATCGAGTCTGGAAACTGATCACCCTCAGATGTGCCCTGGCTAGATACAGGTATCGGATCTGGAATTGTGACAGTTGAAGGTAGTTGTTTTTTGGGATTGTCTTTTTCCTGAAAAGGCAAAAACGTAAGTTGTATGCAATGTCATGATGTATGATATGCATGGTGTTATGATGTTCAATCATGAGATAGTGTTGTATGCGCTTTATCATGTATGTAAGCAAGATGTATGAAAACGTGAAATGTTTATGAATGCAATTTCGCCTTAGGAAAATAAATCCTTGCCGAACGGCCGGGGAGTTGCTCTGTGGAAGAGATACTGGGCCGAAGTTTTGATAAGAGGCCTGTTGAGGACTCTTGATGATGGATTCCACTGGGGATAATGATGATAGACTCCGCTGGGGATTGAAGGAACTTTGCCGAGGGCGGTCTTCCGTGGTTTTTAGCTGAGGATAACCCAGTTATAAGTCCTTGTGAGGAAATAACTCTAAATAAAACTCGGGAGAGACGTCCGTACCCTGCAGGGGATAAGCTTCCAGAATCTACTGGGGATGAGCTTTAAGACCTGCCGGGGAATGTTGTGTCCTTTCAGGATTGTCGGGGAGTCAACTCCGCTTGGGGAAAGTATTGCTGAATTTTGTTTTACTCTGCGGGGAGTTGAGATGATTTGGCCACATTCTTCAGTTGAATTTACCTTGGTACCTTGGCGGACAAAACAACCAGACTGCATTAGACAACTTCATATTGCCCCTGTCTCTGACGTCACCTGTAATCAATCTCTTATCTTATGTGTAAATATTTACGAATCAGCAATTTAATGTCAAATGCATATATCAAAAATGAACATTGGACGTTCTTCGCAAGACAAAACAGAAAAAGGAAAACAATGGTAATTTGTATGGACAAGTAAATTTGTATTGATTTAAACTTTGCCTGTGAATAGCCGTTTTTGTACAAGAGGCTGACATCCTAGTAAGAGGACGCCGCCAAATAACAGAGAGTTTACAATTTGAAAAAAGAAACAAAACAACTATGTGAACAATCCCACTGGGTTCCAACTCTGCTATCGCCTTTATGTCTTCGAACATCTCATCGCTTTGCTGCCTAGTTGAAGATGAAGCTGATTGGTCGATGCCGAAATCTGGAGCCAGATAGTTGATGCCGAATTCCGGATGCAAAGTGATCAATGAGACATAGTGTTACGCTTTATCCCTAACTTTTGCCTGGACCGCCCTTTCGGGTTTTCAGTCCACCGGGATACCCATTTTTGCCCAAGCCGCCTTTTCAGGTTTTCGACTTGCCGGGTGTACAGATTTTTATTCATTTCATCCCTTATTTTTGCCCGAACCCTTTTGGTTCGCCGGGAAGCCCTTACTTTTGCCTAGGTATGTCAACCTAGCGGGTCTTTTATTTATGCGTAGTATTTTTTCACTATGTCTGCATTGGCGGGGTGAGGGAGGTCTTTACCATCCATGGTGGTTAGGATCATGGCTCCTCCTGAGAACACACGTTTAACCACAAATGGCCCTTCGTAAGTAGGGGTCCATTTGCCCCGGGGATCACTTTGAGGAAGGATGATGCGTTTGATTACCAGGTCCCCAACTTGATATTCTTGTGGTCTGACTCTCTTGTTAAATGCCCTGATCATCCGTTTTTGATATGTTTGACCATGACAGATAGCAGTGAGCCTCTTTTCGTCAATCAGATTTAATTGATCAAGTCGAGTCTGGATCCAATCATCTTCATCCAAGTCTGCATCCTTCATTATCCGGAGAGAGGGTATCTGGATTTCAATTGGCAAGACTGCCTCCATGCCATAGACCAAGGAGAAGGGAGTTGCCCCGGTTGACGTCCTTGCTGAGGTGCGGTACCCATGAAGAGCGAACGGTAACATCTCGTGCCAATCTTTATAGGTCACTGTCATCTTCTGCACAATTTTCTTGATATTTTTATTGGCTGCCTCTACAGCCCCATTCATCTTCGGCCGGTAGGGAGAAGAATTGTGGTGCTGTATCTTGAATTGTTCGCAGAGTTCAGCGATCATTTTGTTATTGAGATTGGTACCGTTGTCCGTAATGATTCTTTCTGGGACGCCGTACCGACAGATCAGATTATGCCGGATGAAACGTGCCACGACGCTCTTGGTTACTGTGGCATAGGATGCTGCCTCAACCCACTTCGTGAAGTAGTCGATCGCCACCAAGATGAAGCGATGCCCATTGGATGCCGTCGGTCGGATCTCACCGATCATATCGATACCCCACATTGCAAAAGGCCAAGGTGCCGTCAGGACATTCAACGGAACCGGAGGGATATGCACCTTGTCAGCATAGATCTGGCATTTATGACAAGTTCGGGAGTGCTGGTAACAATCGGCTTCCATTGTGGACCATAAATACCCTGCCCGAAGGATTTTCTTAGCCATGGTGTGTCCACTGGAATGTGTTCCAAATGTACCTTCATGCAGTTCTATCATGATTTTCTCTGCTTCTGCCTTATCCACACAACGTAGCAGAGTTGAATCATGATTCCGTTTGTAGAGAATGCCGTTGCTGAGGAAGAATTTTGCAGCAAACCTCCTTATGAACTTCTTATCATTGACAGATGCACCTTCAGGGTATTCCTGAGCTTCCAAGTACCTCTTCAACTCATGATACCAAGGTTTTTCAATCACCTTCTCAGCCTCCAGCTCACAGCAGTACGCCGGTTCATCCAACTTCCAGATAATGATTCGGGGAGCCTCATTGTCCCATTTAACTTTGAACATTGAAGACATCGTAGCTAGGGCGTCCACTAGCTGATTCTCCTCTCTAGGGAAGTGCTCAAAAGTTATCTCTTCAAAGTGGGGAAGCAAGGTCAACACATACTCCTTGTAAGGAATAAGATTCGGGTGTTTCGTATCCCACTCGCCTTTGATCTGATTGATCACGAGAGCGGAATCTCCGAAAACACTTAGAAATTTGATCCTTAAGTCGATTGCAGCTTGTAAACCCATGATACATGCCTCATATTCTGCCATGTTGTTGGTGCAGCTGAAACATAATCGGGCGGTGAGGGGAGTATGAGTTCCTTTGGGAGATATGATTACAGCGCCGACGCCGTTACCCAAAGCATTGGAGGCTCCATCAAAATGCATAGACCATCGGGATCCTTCCTCAGGTCCTTCATCTGGTCCAGGTACTTCACAGTCAGTTACCACCATGATGTCTTCGTCCAGAAAATCAAAGTTCAATGATTGGTAATCGTCCACAGGTTGGTGTGCCAAATGATCTGCCAATACACTTCCCTTAATTGCTTTCTGAGTTGTATATTGGATATCATATTCTGTCAAGATCATTTGCCATCTCGCTATTCTTCCAGACAGAGCGGGCTTTTCAAATATGTACTTGATGGGATCCATCTTTGAAATCAATAAAGTAGTGTGAGTCAGCATATACTGCCTCAGCCGGCGAGTAGCCCATACAAGAGCGCAGCAAGTTTTCTCAAGCAGTGAGTAACGAGACTCACAGTCGGTAAACTTTTTGCTCAAGTAATAAATAGCGTGCTCTTTTCGGCCAGACTCGTCATGCTGCCCCAGCACACACCCCATTGAATTGTCAAGTACTGTCAAGTATAGTATCAGAGGTCTTCCTTCCACCGGTGGCATAAGAATGGGTGGCTCTTGAAGATATTCCTTTATCTTTTCAAAGGCGGCCTGACATTCATCATTCCAGCGTACTACTTGATCTTTCTTCAGCAATTTGAAGATTGGCTCACAAGTAGCAGTCAGATGTGAGATGAATCGGGCAATGTAATTCAGTCGTCCCAGGAAGCCTCTGACTTCTTTCTCTGTCCTTGGAGTCGGCATCTCTTGTATGGCTTTTACCTTGGCAGGGTCCACCTGAATACCCTTATCACTTACAATGAAACCTAGCAATTTTCCGGATCTTACCCCAAAGGTGCATTTGTTGGGATTCAATCTTAGCTTGTATAACTTGAGTCGGTCAAACAACTTCCTCAGATGGTCAAGGTGCTCCTCCTCAGTTTGAGACCTCGCAATCATCTCATCAACGTATACCTCAATCTCATGATGGATCATATCATGAAATAAAGCAACCATGGCACATTGATAGGTTGCCCCAGCATTTTTTAATCCGAATGGCATGACCTTATAACAGAAGGTGCCCCACTGAGTCACAAAGGTAGTCTTCTCCATATCCTCTGGAGCCATCTTGATCTGATTATACCCCGAAAAACCATCCATGAAGGAGAACACCTTGTGTTGAGATGTATTGTCAACAAGGACATCAATGTGAGGTAGGGGGAAGTCATCCTTGGGGCTGGCCCTGTTCAAATCCCTGTAGTCAACACACATTCTGACTTTACCGTCCTTCTTCGGCACTGGCACCACATTGGCAACCCACTGAGGGTAAGAAGTCACTGCAAGGAACCCGGCATCGAACTGTTTCATAACCTCGGCCTTGATCTTTTCAGACATCTCTGGACGCATCCGTCGGACTTTTTGCTTTACCGGAGGGCAATCTTCCTTGGTCGGCAGGTGGTGAACTACAATGTCGGCATCCAAACCAGGCATATCTTCATAGGACCAAGCAAAAATCTCCATGTAATCCTGTAGCATCTGTATCAATCGTTGCTTCACGCTGAGCTCTAGATTGGCACCAATCTTGACCTCTTTCCTATCCGTCTCAGTACCCAAGTTAATTGTTTCCACAGGCTCTTCATGTGGCTGAATAGCCCTCTCTTCCTGGAGTAGCAGTCTTGCGAGTTCACCAGGCACTTCGCAATCATCTTCACCTTCGTCTTCGGCCAAGTTGATTGGATTTTCGAAGTCATAACTGGCGGTAGCAGAGCTGTTACCAGTGAGATCCAGAGTGGATTGAAACTTGTATAAGTGAGTGTGTGTAAATATAGCTGTTTTGCAATATATATAACACAGAAAGGAAAAGAGCACAAGATTTGAAATGCAACAAACGTCCAATGTTTTGATTGATGATATATGAAAATTTCATACAAAAAGCCCTCACAAATGGAGCTACGATGCCCCGGGTAGGACACCGAGCCAACAAAGTTTTAACATATTGTTTGTTACAAATTGGAAATCAAAAGAAATTAATTACTGCGTGACAAATGTGATAGGGGTAAAATCCTTTGCCGTCCAGTTGCTTGGTCCGTTGCTGGTAGTCGGGTAGATCCAACTGTCAAACTCTGCTTCCTCCACATCCTCCTCGATAGCATTCATCCTCGAGCTGGAAATAAACACCGGAGCCCTTCTGACCTTCTCCTTGCGCACAGCCCTCTGAGCCTCCGCAGTAAAGCCCAGCCCAAACTTGTCATTCTTCTGAGTGAAATCAGGAAGCTGACCCCAGTTTGCACTATTGCCTTTCTGAACCACAGCCCGGGCATCCCTTAGGGAAGCCATCTTTAAGGAAACATTCTCTTCGACTGTTGTTTCTGCAGCTGCTGAAATTGGATGTACCTCCTCGAAATGCTGAAAGGGGGTTTCAATAAACTCCCCGTCCATCTCAATGTATCTGAAGGAATTCAAATGGCTCACCATGTATTCCTCTTCTCCTTGCACAGTGACGATCTTCCCTCTGACAGGGTACTTCAGCTTCTGGTGCAAGGTAGAGGTCACTGCCCCAGCTTTATGGATCCAAGGCCGACCCAGTAGACAAGAGTACGATGGACGTATATCCATCACATAAAACGTAGAGTCGAACACCTGAGAGCCCACACGAATAGGGATGTTAACCTCTCCATGAACCATCCTTTTTGAACCGTCAAAGGCCCTGACGATGATGTTGCTGGGCTTCAGTTCCAGGCCTTCATAATCCAAACGGTCTAAAGCCTTTTTTGGTAGGACATTCAAGGAAGAACCAGTATCCACCAATACATGCGCCAGAGTAGTGCCCCTGCATTCGATAGAGACATGCAGGGCATCATTGTGGTCTCTTCCCTTCGCGGTCAGGTCAGCATCTGAAAAACCCAGGCCATTGTCTGCTGTCAGATTTGCTATGCAATCAGTGAACTGGACTACAGACGTGTCCTGCGGTACATGGGCCGTCTTGAGAAATGAGATCAAGGCCTTAGCATGGGCCTCGGAGCATAGCAATAAGGAGAGCAGGGAGATCTTGGAGGGTGTATGCCCCAGCTGCTCGACAACGTTGAAATCACTTTTCTTTATTATTTTCAGGATCTCCTCCATTTCTTGTTGGGAGGCTTCAGCATTTATGGGTATTGGTGCCTCCATCCGGGCAGGCTCTTCTTCAACCCCTTTGCCCCGAGCATTAGATGACTCGGCGGCAGGGGAAACAACTTGATCAGCAACGGGAACAGGTAAACTTGTGGGTGTTATAAAGAGGGGTTTTCGAATAGTGGGCGGTGCAATGTCAGGCGAGAAGAGCCTGCCACTGCGGGTGACCTTGGCCGGACCAGTGATATCGCAGATACTGGCGCCAGTGTCGAATTCTTGTTTGATTCCATTTACATACACGTCTGCCCCATAATGCCAGGGGACAGCTTTATCAGACACGTAGGGGAGAGGCCCCGGGACAGTAATAATCACAGGTGCAATAGTCATGATTTGAACAGGCTTCTTCGGGGGAGCCTTGATTGGATTTTTGAAGATGGTAACCACAGAAATTTCTTTTATCGGAACCAACTGAACAGCAGACTTCTTAAACAGAATCTCCTTGCTATCCATTAGGCTTTGGACGCCTAACCTCAGCAAGGGACAACCAGATAGGGAAACAACACAGAACAGGCAACCTTCACTGCAACCCGGAAATAAACCGGCCCGCAGTAGGTTCTTCTTAACGGTCTTCAGAGGGGTAACAACTTCATTTACCGAAACAGCATACAATTCTTCCTCAATGGCATTTACTCTATGCTGGGGCATAGGAGCAGTTACAACATTTGGTCTCTCCGGCGCTTCAAACTGAATTTCCTTTGCGTCGATCAGATCTTGCACTTTGTTTCTCAAGGCCCAGCAATCATCAGTAGTGTGCCCGGGACTATCAGAATGATAAGCACACCGGGCATTTGGGTTATACTTAGGAGACGCAGTGTTGACGACCTTAGGAGCTTCTTTGAGGGTCACCAGGTTGGTGGACAACAGTTGGGGTAAAATTTGAGATAAGGTCATACTCAGTCGGGTATACTGCCTCTTGGGCCTTTCACTTCTTTGTTGATTGTACTGCTGAGGAGCAGCAACAGGTTTTGAGATGACCAAAGCATTGATGGCTTGGCGACTTTCGGGCTTGACTGGTCTTCTAGGACCATAGACGGCACTTGCTTCTTTCTTAAACGGCCTCTTCTCAGCACTTGTGGAGGCAGCCTTTTGTATCTTGCCTGACCTGATGCCAGCTTCAATTCTTTCTCCCGTTAATATCAAATCTGTAAACCCGGCGGAGGAGTTACCAACCAAATGATTGAAAAACGGACCAGACAACGTCCCTAGAAACATATCAACCAGCTCTCGATCAGTCAATGGAGGCTGCACCCTGCTAGCTAAATCTCTCCATTTTTGAGCGTACTCTTTGAACCCTTCACCCGTTCCTAGAGATATACCCTGAAGTTGGGTACGCGTAGGAGCGAGATCAGAATTGTATTGGTATTGTCTGTAGAATGCGGTTGCCAAATCTTCCCAGTGTCGGATGCTAGCTCCATCCAATTGGTAGAACCATTCAAGCTGTGACCCCGAGAGACTATCTTGGAAGAAGTGAATCCAGAGGTTCTTATCCGCCGTATAAGGTTGGATCTTCCTTACGTACGACCTTAGATGCAACTTTGGGCAGGAGACCCCATCATACTTGGCGAAGGCAGGCGCCTTAAACTTGTGTGGAATTACTACCCCAGAAGATAACCCCAAATCTCCGAAATCCAGTCCCGGCACATTCTGAATTTCCATGGCGCTTAAGCGGTCCTCCAATTGTTTTTATCTGTCTGCAGCAGGTGGGTATTGTTCGTCGTTATAGTCCGTCTCGTTGTCGGAGACTGCGGGACTAGGAGCCCCTCCCCCTTGGGGACTGTTTTTCTCAGCAGAAGAAGTAGTTGGATCAGCTTCATTATGGAGTGTGTTCCCAAATCTGCATCCGGTATTGAACAACGCAGTCCTCTTCTTCTTCCTCTTCTTTAGGAGTAGAGTCTTCAACTCTTGCTGACCTTGGGCTAGGCTTAGGACCATCTCTTGAAACTGTGCACTTTGGGCCTGAAGGGCCTTGATTGCTTGCTCACTGGATGAGTCTGGATTCATGATGACTGTGCAAAATAAACAACGAAGGAGATTAAGCAACCTGTGAAATAGGGTACCTGTTATGCATATGGTGCAATGGAATGCGTATGCTTTATGTTTTCAAAGACAAACAAGATTCAACTTTGTAGACAAAAAGGGAAACATACTTCATTAGATTAAAATTTCAATTGTTCAACAACTTGCCCTTAGGCATTACAGGAATGAAAAATACTGAAAAGGAAATAAAACTACAAAAGGAAACATCCAAAGCTCATCAATGCTCCCATGGCCTCCTCTTTTCAGTGCTGATGTAGTTGTTCAGGACCCGTTCGTCCTCCAATTGCTTAGTCAGCCTCTGGATCTTCCGTTCCTGCTCGTTGAATTTCTCCTGATAGAAATCCCGTTCTTCCTTTAGCTGCGCCCAAGATCTCTTCATGGTGTCAAAATCAGTAGGTATCTGAGGAGGGAGGACAGTTGGAGGAACCCCATCTTCATCAGGAGACTCAAGAATGAGGGGTCTAACAGCTTCGTAGGGCATACCTAACCTTTGAGCACGGATGCGGACCCATTTGCAATAGGGCTTCAATGGCAGGGAAGTCTTGGGTCCCAACTCATGTGGGTTGGCTTTGTGGATTCTGTCCCAAGCTCTAATGAATCCCTAGCGTAGTTTGTCACTGTCTGCCTGCAACTCAAAATGGAAGTGAGGAACCAGCATTTCATGAGGCCCATCTCCTCTGGCTCTTCCAAACTGTCGGAGAGCTAAACATGGATTGTAAGAGATTCCTCCTTGGATACCAATCAATGGAACATTCGGGTATTCCCCGCATCGATCAATAACAGCTACCTCATCCAAACCTCTGAGAGCCCAAGTGATGTCATTATCAGTGAGAGACATTAACCTCCGAGCCCAACCTTTTCCTTCTTCATTCTTCAGCACGAACTTAGGAAGGTGCGAAATAAACCACCTTACTAGCAAAGGAGCACAACACCACGGAGTCCCCCGTTTTCGAGCAGTACGAGCATAGAGTTGTTGTAGAATATCACCCAAAAGAGTGGGTACCGGATTCCGAGACATGAAGATCCTTATGACATGGATACTGATAAAGGTGTCAGGGTTGGGAAACAGTACCAGACCATAGATCAAAAGAGCTAGAATATCCTCATACGCCTTGAAGTCCAAGTCATTCCAGAAATCATTAGCCTTGCCAACCAGAAATTTGACCAAAAAGCCCTTGATCCCATTTCTAGTTTCCCAGTTGGACAATACCTCTTCCTTGGTCAAGGGGAGAATTGCAGCAATCTCTTCAGGCCTAGGAGTCTTTTCCAAACCAGTGAATGGAGTTTGTTCCAAGACAGGAATCCCAAGCAAATAAGAAAATTCTTCCAGGGTAGGAACCAACTGGAAGTCTTGAAAGGTGAAACAATGGTACAGAGGGTCATAAAACTGGGTCAGAACACTTATCAGTTGTTGGTCCCATTTTGCAGTGACCAAGCCAAGGAGAGAACCATGTCTGTTGATGAAGGAGGTAGTGTTTGGAATCCTTCCAACCAGATCCTTGAGTAAAACTGGTGGTTGAACAAAGTTGAGCCGGACAGTATTTCTACGCACGGGCATCATGATGTCCTACAAAACAGAGCAAAGATGAAACCTTTTTGTCTTTGAAATGGGTTAGCCTTTTATACAAGATGCATGCAATGGTATGATGGCATGATGCTATGATGAAGCACACCACAAGTATTCACATAGGCAAATAAGGCACACAAGTCACACAAGACACCCTTAGGTTTCAAGCCAGCATGAGTTTCAGGTATTACCCTCTTTTGGTTTTGTTGGTTAAAACCTGTCCTATCAAAAGTAACCGGGTTCTAGAGGATCTCAAATCATTGGCTACCCTCAATCGGTCATAACTCTAGCATCGCAATCTTTTCTCGCGGCCAGAACCATCTCGAGAGTTTAGCCTCAATGAGTGTAGCATACTGCTACTGTCCTAATAGCCAAGTTGGTCAATTTAGGGTTCTAAGGTTGGTTGGTGTTTAATGACTCCTTAGAAGACCTATATTCTCCCCGTTGCAACACAAGGGATATAGGTACAGACTAAGACGCCACACCAACGTAGCCACTGCTTCACCCATGTCGGTCTACGCCGGACAGGTCCCTCACAGATTATGCTACCTAAAAGGGTATTTCCCAGATCCGGGTTAGGATCTATAAAACTCCGATGCAAAGCCCATAAATGTAAAGCAAACAAAGCAAACAATTGAAAACAAAGGTGATCTAAGCCCTAAGGTTACTCCACTTTTAAAGTAATCCCCAGCAGAGTCGCCAGTTCTGTGATACGGTGGGAGAACTGACTTGAGGTTTTGCGTTTGTTTTCGCAAATGTTTCGGTTGAGCAAGAGTCGCCACCGACTTTTTATTTTATCCTAAGGAAAGGTTAAAAAGCACAGCAAAAAACCTTTTGAGATGTTTTCTTGGGTTCGGGGAGTAGATTATAGAAAGGGAAGGTATTAGCACCCTTTCTATCCATGGTTATCCATGGGCTCTTAGTTACTTGCTTAGATCACTTGCCTTTTGTTTTCAATTGTTTTAAATGGTGCTTGAGTGTGTGGGTTTGAAAATATTTTGAAAAGAGGCCAATGTGGTGGCAATCTTTGTAATGATCCATGTGGGGATGTATACAAAGATGTATGTCTTTTGAAAAGGTTTTCATTTGTTTTTGAAAGTTGTTTTGAAAGTGTAGTGATGTGTGGTTTTTGAAATAGGCAAGTGTTTTTGTTTTGCAAGTTTGATTCAAGTAACTAAGAGGTTATCTACTCCTAAATTTCTCAAAAGATTATTGCTATGTTCTAACCCTTTTAACAAGTTTGTTCCACCATTGTATTCGGTAGACAACCTTATGTTAGGATGTGAAAGGGACAGGCGCGGGTCATCATTTAGACCATAATTGCAACGGCGTTAAATGTCTTTGGGCAATTTTCTTTAAGGGACTTGATCATTTATTTTTGTTTGTTTTGAAAAGTTTTATCGAGGGACTATGATCATTCAAATTGTTTGCTTTGCCCAAAGAAGTTCAACATACAATATGGCCTAATTTTGAAAGGCAACAAAGTGGAATACCCTAGGGGTGCAAGTGTGATTTGTGTGTCCATTTTCATGCTTATTTATCTTGAGATTAGGTCATAACTATTTTTTATCGTTTTTTCGCATACAAACCCTAATTCTAACATGTTATCATTAGGAAGCAATAAAGTGCGAAATTAAATTTACTAAGCTATTACAAAACCAAATATGGGAAGGGGGTACAAATGTTCAAATGGGGATGTTGACAAAAATTTAAATCTAAATTATTACATCATTTTGAATATTTGCAAATTAATCAATGTAAAAAAATTAAATAAGAATGCAAGATGCAAAAGAAATGTTTTGTATATATATGAAAAAATATTATTTATGTAAAAGAGAAAAGAAAAATAAAAATATATTATTTTTTGGAGTATTTTGAATTTAGGGCAAAAACCCTAATTTTAATGAAAATGGATATTAATTGGCTTAATTTAATACAAACATTTATTTATTATGTACAAAAATAAAAATAATGAAGTATATTATGAAAAAGAGTATTTTTGTATCAAATATTAATAAAAATGAAAAAATTCAAGTATTTTTATATTTTAGCTTAAATATATTAATAAACATATATATATATATATATATATATATATATATATATATATATATATATATATATATATATATATATATATATATATATATATATATATATATATATATATATATATATATATATATATATATATATATATATATATATATATATATATATATATATATATATATATATATATATATATATATATTAATTTCTTAAATATGCATTATGTGCAAAAATATTTAATAAAATAAATAATAATAAAAAAAAAGTATTTTTTATGTGGAATATTATCAGAATGTAAACAAAAATAAAAATTGTATTTACACTATTTTTATATTTATTCTAAATAATAGTATGTATATATTTTATGTATAAACAAAGAAATAAATCAAATAATTATGCCATAAATTCAAAAAAAGATGGAAAAAATATTTTCAAAATTTTAACATGCTGAGAAAAAATAAACAAGTCAAACAAAAAATGAAAAAGTCAAAAAGAATTAAAAATAAGACAAATGGGCTTAGGGGGTGTAATAGCAATCAAGTGGTGTGAAGAGAAATAACACAAAAGCCCAGCCCAAAGATCACTGTCTTCAACCTCCAGCATAAAATATTTGAAAAAACGCGCGCCGTGTTCAGCTTCTTCTAACTCTTGATTCCTGGCTTTTTAGCAAAAACTCATAACACAACAAATGTTCAGCATGAAGAGACGGTTCTAACCATTTATGGAACTTGACCTAACTCTCTAAGATGAGGGAGAATTTCTCCTCCCCCAAATCCTAACCTAATTTTTCTGCCATTTTTAAACTACAAATTCTCCCTACTCAGGCAAAAGAAATGAAATGTAAAGATATGTACATGTTCAGGGCTATGAGTAGAACCTTGTTTCTTCACAAACTTAAGACTAAAGATGCATGATAAGAGAGATACGAGTTCAAAGTTTTACCTGTGCAGTTGAACTTCTATCTGGAGAATGAGGAACTTTCAGTGCAATGTGATGATTGGAAAAGCTTCCTTGAGGTCCAGGGATGCTGTTTCAATGCTTACTTTGTCTTGAGAGCTTCTGAATCAAGCTATGGAACTTCAACTGCAAAAGGAAAAAATGAAAATGGTGGAAACTGTTAGGGTGATTACAGGTCAGGTTTTAGGCCATGGTTAGCTTGCATATGTTGTAAGGAAGGTAGAGGAACAGGTTTGGACAAGAATGCTCGAAGGGATTGAGAGATAGCACTCAATCTGCAGGGGTTGCCCTGTTTGAGCAGTTTCAAGGTGATTCTGAGATGGAGGGTGCTTGAGAGGTTAAGGACTCGTGCCAAAGCTTGGATATGTTATGTGTAAGGTGTTTGATAACTTCTTTCTTGTGTTTCTAAGCTGAGATGAGATATGGTACAAGTTATGGACTTTTCTTGAACTTGAAGCAAACAAAAGCAAGTTGGCTTTCTAGGTTAGTAGAGGACCCCCTAATGTGCTGCATAATCCTCTCTTGATCAGTGTGTTATGCACATAATCTTGTGCCAAGCAGATTTTCCATGTACTTTCTTGATTTGCAATTGGACATAAAGTTAATCTTTTCAAAAATGGAAAGTTCACTTTATCTAGTTTAGGATTAATCTTGCATACAATGCTTGCACTCAAAGAACAACACTCTAACACATTGAATATGCATTAAATTATTGAGTACGGAATGGTTCAAGGACCTGTAATCAAGCATAAAGCAAGCTGAGTTCAAATTTGCAAAGTTATGAACATGTTTTGATGAAGAACAAAAGTGAATTTTTGCCAACTTGTGAAATTCGAATCTCTCAAGTTATGAGGTTGTTTGATAAGTTCTTGGACATTTTGGAAAGCTTGGAATGTGTACTACAATCCATCTTTGAAATGCAAATTAAAATTCCAAGTGGAAGGGTATGAAAAGTGGCCTTGAAGTGGGGTAGAAAACCTTGTCAAAATAGGTTAAAATTTCACTAAGTTAAAAATGGTTTAGTGCCCTTATTCAAAACATTGTAACTTGAGATACAAGCTTCAAATGAGAAAACTTTGTGAATCAAAGTTGTAGATTATGCAACAAGCTACAACTTTCATGTTTTGACTTTTGTTTGAATCCAAATGGATCTTGGTGAAAAGATGGGGCAAAGTTGGGAAAAAATTAGGGTTTTTCATAACTTAGAAAAATTCTAAGTTATGAAAAATTCCATTTTCAAACCCTAATTTGCATTTTGTGATTTCTTGGTGAACAAGTTTCATGATTTGGCAAGTTTTGATGAAAAATGAATCTTGACTCTTGATTTTGACCAAAAAGTCAAAGTTTGACTTTTCAGTATACAGTCAAAATTGATCAATTGACTGGGAAATTCAACTGTCAATCTTGTGTACTTGGGATCTTTTGAGCTTGTTGAGCATGTCAAGATAATTCCATGGGGTCCTTGAGTCCATATGTGAGCTTGGTTTGCCATTGGCTAGGTCAAACAGTCAAAAACTGCCTTTGTGCAGTCAAAACCCTAAAAATGACCATTTTGCCCTTTTGGTGATCTGATCAAATTTCTTGTGGAATTGTGATCCAAACTTGATCAAATGGTCCATATGAGTTCATAATGTTGATGAGGGTCAAATTTCATGAGATTTGACTGTCAATTGGCCACAGTTGACTTTTTTTCCATGCAGTTGATTTCTAGGTCAACTGTCCAATTGACTGGGCAAAACTTGGAATCAAGACTTGAAACTTGGTATAGGTAAACTTGGGAGTTCAATATGAAGCATGAAAGTTATCTTAGGCATTTTAGGTCAAAACATCCTTGGGCAAACACAAACCCTAATTTGAATCCACAGTGCAAGGAGAAGTCTTGAGCAGAGGAAACCCTAACTGGATCTTGATCTTCAAAGGTCTTGTGATGAGAAAATGTTGAGGAAATGGGAGGGCAAATTTTGGGGTACAACACATAGTATTGATGTTGTCCATATCATTGCATAAGTAGAAAAAACTATGAACCAGAACTTCTTGAATAAAGTTAGGCTCAAAATTAGAATTAGAACTTCTATAAACTGTTGTGGTTTTATCCTTTTGATTTGCTATTAAGAACTGAATAAATTGTTGATACACTGATTAATATGAGAAAAGGGTTGAAATGTAACACAGAACTTCTGAGTTTCTCCTCATTGTTTTAACATGAAAACTTCTAGGATTTCTTATTGTTTCAACACATAACTTCTGATGTTCACTCACTGTCTTAGCACCTACCGAACTTCTGAGTTCTCCTCACTGTTTTAATAGAAAGAACTTCTAAGACCTTCTCATTGTTCTAACACTCAGAAGTTCAGCACGTAGCAACCTAGAACTTCTGTGCTTTCCCTCTAACGTTTCTTGCAGGACCTCAGAGTGTATCAATCCAGAACTTCTGATTTCCTCTGACATTTCTTTCTGAACCACAATGCACCCGGCATCAGAACTTCTGATCTCCTTTGTTTTGCTTTCAGCAGCATGCTATTTCTATCTCTCATTATTACCCTTTTTTATCATTTTCAACATTAATACCCTTTTTATTAATATAAAAAATACATAAAAATATTTTCTCTTTATTAATTTATTTATTTCTTTTTCTTAATTTATTAAGACAAAAAACTATTTTCTAAACAATTCATTTTTCTTTCTTGCATTGTACATTTCAATATGGTTGTAATATTTAATTAGGATTTAAATTCTTGCAACCCCCCATTTGTAAATTTGTACCCCCATCCCTAAATGATGTATTATAGTAGGACCTTTACATTTCCGCAAGTTATTGTTTTCAAGTATAAATGCTAGTAATTAAGGTGTGTATGGCAAGACATGAAATCAACAAATAGATAACCTTAATCAAGACTAAATGCATGTAAATCAAACACACTTGCACACTCGCACCCTTAGGGTAATCCCATTTTGTTGCCTTTCGGAAGATAGTCATGTCCCTCAAATATGGGCGTTTTAGCAAAGACCCTCGATAAAAGATCGTAGCCCCTCGATGTTGCCTTCGGTAAACGATCTAGTCCCTAAACGACATTGCTAAAACGTTCCATAGGTTTCCTTCTATGACTATACAAACGTCTCGTGCATGTCCCTTCACATCCAATGATGGGGCTTCTTACAAAAACAATGATAAAATAGAAACATCTAAAGGAGGAGGAAAAGAACATCTAAGACCTTTTGAGTAGGTAGATTTGCTCCTAGTTGCTCGCTTGCTCACAACAAAAATATTTTATACACCAACACTCTCATTTTGAAACATTTTCAAAAGACAACACTTTGTATGCGTTCTTATAGAAACGAGAGCCATTACAAAAACACCTTTTCAAAATCATTTTCAAAACCCACAGCACAAGCACACATCCAAACAAAAGCAAGTGATCTAGCAAACGACTAAGAGCCCGTAGATAACTACAGATGAAAATGGTGCTAATACCTTCCCTTTTATAATCTACTCCCCAAACTCAAGAAAACAATCTCAAAGGTCTTTCCTATTCTTTTTAAACTTTCCTTTTGGATAAAAGAAAAGTCGGTGGCAACTCTTGCTATCCGTAACGTTTGCGATAAAACTCAAAACAACCAAGTCAGTTCTCCCACCGTGTTACACTTTCCTTATATTAGATAAAAGAAAAGTCGATGGCGACGCTAGCTATCCGCACATTTTGGATAAAACCAAAAAAGTCAGTTCTCCCACCGTATTACAATATGCATACAAAACGCATATACTATTCTCGTTTATTTTGAGAGCATCACTACAAAGTACATTTCACGCATCATGACATTAAGTAAAACTAACTTTGTCTTTTCAGGTTAGTTCCCGAACAGATAGATATTGTCAACAGTTTATCATACTTTAGATGAAATCATTCTACGATTCATTCTGATACTCCTTTGGATACAGTCAGGAGTATACTCATTCCAAAACATCTTTTAGATACAGTGTAGATATGATCTAGATATAGATTCATTCTGACACTCATTCCAGATTCTCTTCTAGATACAATTCAGATACGATCTAGATATAGATTCATTCTAACACCCATTCTAGATTCTCTTCTAGATACAATTAAGATATGATTGAGATATAGATTCATTCTGAGACTCATTCTAATATATTCTTCAAATACAGTCGATCAAAGACTCATATTGATCCACTTTTGGATACAGTCGGGCATAGACTCATTCCAATACATTTTTTAGATAAATCGGGCGAAGACTCATTATGATTCTCTTATATATACAGTTAAGACATAAAATAATTCTAGAACATCATTCAGATACAATCGAGACATAAGATTCATTGTGACACTCCCCAGCATGTCTGCTAGATACTGTCGGACACAGACTCATTCTAGTATACTTTTTCAGATACAGTCGGGCATATACTCATTTTGATACTCCTATCAACAGTTACTTTGGATGGCGTCTATAATCCCATCTTTGAAGAAACCCTATCACCTCTCCAAATGGAATCTTTAAGCCTGTTCAAGAAGTACAATCAACCTGTAGTGTTACTTCGTGCACATGTGAGTACAAATTTCTAGGCACTTAAGTGTTCAATCCTCTTCCACCTTCAGGTCAAGAATGGCAAGCATGCCAATCTAACTCTTCGGGTTTAAGAAAATTGAACAGGGGCAGCTGTTGTACCCCAAAATTTTCCCTCCCATCTTTGAGAAAAATTAATTCAAGACACATCCTCATGATCATTAAAGTCTCAATTGCTCAAGAATTATCAAGGATTGGTTAGATGGATTCTCCTCCTAAGCAATTGACCTACAACTAGGATTTTGCATCTCTCTAAGGAAATTGGACCTCTAATGCCTCGAGTGGATTTCATGGTTTCTCGCATGCTTTAAAGAATCATGTGATACGGTGGGAGAACTGACTTGGTTGTTTTGCATTTTATCGCAAATGTTGCAGTTAGCAAGAGTCGCCACTGACTTTTCTTTTATCCAAAAGGAAAGGTGAAAAAGCACATGAAAGACCTTTGAGATTATTTCTTGAGTTCGGGGGGTAGATTTTGAAAAGGGAAGGTATTAGCACCCTATTCTTCCATGATTTTCCATGGGCTCTTAGTTACTTGCTAGATCAATTGCTTTTTGTTTGAAAATATGCTTTATGTGGTTTTTGAAAGTATTTTGAAAAGGCGTCATCGTTTAGGCAAACTTTGTAATGATTCTCGTTCGTAAGAATGTATACAAAGTGTTGATCTTTTGAAAAATGTTTCATGTTTGAAAGATGTTTTGAAAGTGTTGGTGTTTGTTTTTGAAAATAACAAGGATGTTTTTGGTTTTGAAATTGAGCAAGCAACTAGGAACAATCTACCTACTCAAAAGTCTTTCATGTTTATTTCCTTTTTTCTTTGACATTTATCTTACCATTGATTTGGTAAGTAACCCTATCTTTGAATGTAAACGGGACGGGAGTGGGTCATCGTATAACCATGATTAGCAATGTTGCAAGGTACATTAGTATATTTCTTTAGGGACTAAGATCATTTTGAAAGGCAACTTAGATAGCGTCATCGAGGGACTATGATCTTGTATTTTGCTTGTCTTTTCTAAGATACCTCACATGCGTAATATGGTCATTTTTGTAAGGCAACCAAGTGGATTTACCCTATAGGTTCTTGTGTGTAAGTGTATTGATTTTTCATGCTTGATTTGTCTTTGATTAGGGTTTGCTAATTGATTGGTTTTAATCTTTCCATACAAATCCTAATTACTAGCATTTATATAAAGCAATAAATTGCGAAAAGTAAAATTACTATGCTATTACATCATTAGGGGAGGGGTGTACAAATTTACAAATGGGGATTGCAAGAAAATTAAAACTAATTATCTATTACAACCATATTGAATATTGTACAAAATTGAAAATAAAATACAAGAATATAAATGTAAAAAGAAATGATTTTTGTTGTTTTTATGAAAGGATTTACTTTTGACCTAAATAAAGGAAATGATTAATTAAAATTAAATTAAACCAATTAAGAAAAGAAATTAATTTGAAAAGTATTTTTAGGGTTTTTTATGAAAAAGGTTCTAAATTAATGAAAAATGAAGATTAATTAATTAAAATAAACCTAAGTTCTAAATTAATTTTAACTAAGAAAAATAAAATAATATACTAACTTATCCTAAGTTTAAAAAATAATTATTTAAGAAAAAAAGAAATCTATTTATTTTAAGAAAAATTTTCTTTTAGTCTTTTTATTTTATTGAGAAAACAAAATACATAAGTATGATTAATAAATAAAAATATTTTTTTGGATTTTTTATAATTTATGAAAAAATAATAGTAATAATAATAATAATGATATTAATAATAATAATAATAATAATAATAATAATAACAATAATAATAATTAAAAATAATTAAAAATGAAATAAAATAAAAAAATAGTCAAGGAGGTGAATTAGTAATGCAGGAGGTATTGTGAGAAAAAAAAGACTAGGCCCATATGAAAGCCCAAGCGCTCAAAATTGGAAATCGTGAAATGGATTTGAGCTTGTTTCAGGCAGTGGTGATGATCATGTTAGCATCCTTGGACCTCTAGGAAGCTAATGCAATGGCTGGCTTGAGCTGAGGGTGGCTGGAATGGCCTGGAGAAGTCCAACTGCAATGCTCTGTTTTTGGCTATGGAAGTTGATGAAGATGATGTTATAGTCTGCAAACAGAGGCAGGGATGGTTTGTATTTGATATGAGGAAGCTTTGGAAACTAAAAGGCCAAGAAATGCACGAGTGGTTTTGAAGATTGAAGTTCAAATTCAGAAATGACACAAAAATGGAGGTTTTGGGCAATCTGAGTTTTCAGGGAGTTTGGAAGCTTTTCAATTGTGTCCTTGCTTTCAAATAACTTGTATAGTTATATGAAAGAGGTTAGAGAGTTTGAAGTTCACATAACTGTGAGATATAAAGTTATGGCTATGTTACTTGATTTTGAAGAAAAGTGGGAAAAACAAGTTTCAATGTGTAGTACAAGCATGGCCTGGGTTTATGGGAGGCTCTAGACATGTTTATTTTTCCTTTGACATTGCTTGTGTTCAGATGAAACAAGTTAGGGGCTCTATGCATTGACTTTGTGATTAAAGTCACTTTTCCAAAATGGAAGTGTGAACTTTGTTCCATTAATGGAATAATCACTTGGACAAAGACTCAAACACTTGGATCATAGCTCAAATAGTTGTGTAATATTATGATTATGGATATATTTAGAGGTTAGAAGCCTGCAAAGTAAGATTCATGCAGCATAGGCTTGGATTTGAATTCTTGTTCATCATGAAAGGGCTTATAATTCAAGTTTGAAAACCCTAACTTCATCTCTTCGATTCTCCTTGCTCACAAATGATATCAATGAGTTCTTGGACATTTTGGAAAGCTTGTAATGTGCTCTACAATCCTTCTTTGAATCACTTTTGAAAATTCCCTTTGAAACTATATGAAAAAGTTCCATGAAGTTAGGTCAAAATCCTTACCAAAACTAGGGAAAAATTTCACTAAGTGTTCAATTTCAAGACCATGACTTTATGAATTAATAACTTGAGATCCAAGATTTTTTGAAGAATTTGTGTAAAGAAATGTTGTATATATCATGTAGATCTACAACTTTCATGTTGAAAGTTTCTTTTGAATCCCCTTGCATCATGGTGAAAAATTAGCTCAAAGTTATGAAAAAACATGAAGTTTTAAACACTTAGAAAAATTTCTAAGTTAGAAAACTTTGACTTTTCAAAATGAAATCTTGACTTTTTGATTTCTTGACGAGTAAGTTTCATATTTTGACATGTTTTTATGAATTTTGATCTTTGACATTGGATTTTGACCAAAAAGTCAAACTTTGACTTTTCAGTGTACAGTTGACTTTTGATCAGTTGACTGAAAATTCACTATCAACCCAATTGATCTTGAGCAATGTTTTAGGTCATGTGATTAGGTAAAAAAGATGCAATTGAACTATTGAAACAATGCTTCATACCAATTACCCATTTGCTAGGTCAAAAATCAAAAATTGCCCTTTTTTAGTCAAAACCCTAATTTTGATCATTTTGCCCTTTTGATGATTTGATCAAATTTCTTGAGGAATTGTGGTCCAAAATTGATCAAATGATACATATGAGCTTATAATGTTGATGTGGATCAAAAATTATGAAGTTTGACTGTAAATTGGCCATAGTTAACTTTTTCCCAAATACAATTGATTTTTAGGTCAACTGCTCAATTGACTGAGAAAAAGTGTGATCCAAGGCTTGAAACTTGACATGAGTAACCTTGGGGTTCCATAATGATCCATGAAAGTCATATGAAGCATTGAAATTTAAATTATCCTTGTGCAATCTCAAACCCTAATTTTGGTCATCAGTGCTTAAGGAGGTGTCTTGAGCTGATCAACCCTAGTGTAGTCTTGAACCAAGAGAGATATTTGTGAGAAAATAATTGATAAATGAGAGAGAAAATTTTGGGGTACAACAGCTTCCCCTGTTCAATCTTCTTAAAACTGAAGAGTTAGATTGGCGGATCTGTCATTCGTGACTTGAAGGTGAAAGATGATTGAACACTAGAGTGCCCAGAAATTTGCACTCGAAGATGGATGGTGAATGGGCTTATAGATGCCACTTGGAGGAATGTTGGTAAACACTGGAAGAAGTATCATCACAAATATCTTGTTGATATATACTAAAACTTGATGTTTTACCTGTGAGAAAAAGAGTTAGTAGAATGCAGATGCCTGCATGATGTTCATAAGATGTTGTATTATGTTAAATGCATATGATATGTATATGCTATGATGTATGAATGTGAGATGTATGATTTTGTCTGGGAAAATAAATCCCTGACTGCTGCTGAGGAAATTCTGGGGGGTTGAATCCCTGATTGTCGTTGGGGATGAAGAATATGCATATCTTCAAACTTTGTTGAAAGGATGCTTTCACTAGAGAATATATCTTGAATGTCAGCTGTTATCTGGTCGGGTCTAGGCTTCTCAATTTTCTGAGGATGAAATAGTCAACTGCTATCTGGTCGAATCCAGGCTTCACGGCAACTTACTGGGGGAATAGACGAATTAACTGTTATCTAGTCGGATTCCAGGCTTTGCAGAAAATTTTCTTGAAATTGAATAGTTATCTAGTCGGATCCAGGCTTCACAATAACTTGCTGGGGATATGAAAGTTAACTGTTATCTGGTCGGATCCAGGCTTCGCAGTAACTTGAAGTGGTAACTATTATCTGGTCGGGTCCAGGTTTCATGGTTTTTGGAAAGTTGTACTATTATCTGGTTGAGTCCAGGCTTCATAGTGTCTCTCTATGAATCATAGTTAATTGTTATCTGGTCGGGCTCCAGGTTTCACAATAAACTGTTTGAAAAACTGTTATCTGGTCACGTCCAGGCTTTGCAGATTTATAAGTTTGATGAGGTCAATTGCTTCTGGTCAGGTCCAGGTTTCACAATAAACTGTTTGGGGATTTAGTTGTTATCTGGTCGGTTTCCAGGATTCACAATGAATCTCTGAGGGTAATTGTTATCTGGAAGAATCCAGGTTTCACAACAACTTGCTTGAAAAGATGAAATTGAAAACTGATATCTGGTCGGATCCAGGTTTCACAGTAATTTGCTAGGGCAGAGGCAAACTCTACTGGGGAAAAGAAGTTAAACCATGGTCGGGTTGAGTCCAGGTTCTTCTATATCTTTGAAGAGTTATATTATTATCTGGTCGAGTCTAGGTTTCATAGTATCTTGAAATTGAGATCAACTGTTATATGGTCAGGTCCAGGTTTCAAATACTCAAACTGTTATCTGGTCGGGTCCAGATTTCAGTACTTCACTAGGGATAGTGGCAAACTCTACTGGAGAAGAGGAGTTTTACTCATGACTTTGTAGGAATTAAACTGCTATCTGGTCGGACCCAGGCTTCGGCAATTGAAGAAGTCAAACTATTATCTGGTCGGGTCCAGGCTTCAGTAATAACTTGAAAATTATGCTAATATTTGGTCGGGTCCAGGCTTCATAAAGGATTTGTTGACGGATTTACTGGGGATCAGGGGTTGTGGCCCTATGATTTGCAATAATCTGAAAGGAAAATTCAAACTAGAGAGTGTAGACTCAGTCAGGTAGGACATACTCAGCTTGGGAAGGATACACTCAACTGGGGAGGATAGACTCTGTTTGGGGATGATAGCCCTGGTTGGGGAAGATATACTCAGTTGGGGAAGACAGGCTCGGCTGGGGAACTTCGTGGTGTTTTTATTGTTATATGTTGGGGAAATTTGAACTCGGCTGGGGAGTTATGCTATCTCGTCGTTTGTTGGAGAAGATAGACTATGCTGGGGGAATACAGACTCAGTTGGGGAGGATGTACTCGGCTGGGGAATTTTGTGGTTCCTCAATTGTTGTTGGGGAAATAAAACATGTTGGGGAAATAAACCCTGTTGGGAAAATAAACCATGTTGGGGAAAGGTTTATTGTAGTCGTCCTTGTGGGGATAATGATAATGATATAACTCTGTGGGGATATTTCATATACATTAAAGATATGCTTGTTGCTGCTTAGCAGGACACATGTTCCAAATAGTTTTAATTATGTTCATATGCATATGTTCATTCAATTTTAGTCATTGGACAAATTTGCATTCAAAACAAAGACATAAATTTTGCACTTCAAAGTATATTTGTATTGATATTTTGCCCATGAATAGCCGTTTTTGTACAGAGAGACGGAGATCCTAGTAAGAGGAAATCGTCGAAAGGAAAACAAAATTGAGAATGAAAACAAATAGCCATGTGAAATGATCTCATTGCCTTCCAATTCTACTATTTCCCCAATGTCTTCGAATATCCCTTGCCGTTGACAGAAGTTGATTGGATTGATCTTGGACCATTTGAACTTGGACCTTGGTGATAAAATTGACTGTGTTGATTCCACGGGACATAGTCATACACTTTTAATCCTTAACTTTTGACTGGACCTCCCTTTCGGGTTTTCGGCCCACCAGGACAACCTTTCTTGCCCAAGTCGCCCTTTCGGGTTTTCAACTTGTCGGGTGTACAATATTTTGCATATATCCCTAATTTTTTCCCAAACCTTTTGGTTTGCCTGGATGCCCTTATTTTGTCTAGGTGTGTCAACCTAACGGGTCTCTTATGCGTAGTATTTTTTAACTATGTTCGCGTTTATAGGATATGGGAAATCTTCACCATCCATGATAGTCAACATCATGGCACCGCCAGAGAAAACTCTCTTGATAACAAATGGCCCTTCATAGGTGGGAGTCCATTTGCCTCTGGGGTCGCCTTGTGGTAGAATGATGCGTTTTATCACCAAGTCACCAACTTGATATACTCGAGGCTTGATCTTTTTGTTGAAAGCCTTGATCATCCGTTTTTGGTACGTCTTACCATGGCAAACAGCAGCTAACCGTTTTTTGTCAATCAAGTTCAGCTGATCCAATCTCGTTTAAATCCACTCGTCTTCGCCTAAGCATGCCTCATTCATAATTCTCAGCGAGAGAATCTGAACTTCCACTGGCAAAACAGCTTCCATGCCATAGACTAGAGAAAAGGGAGTTTCCCCAGTTGATGTTCTAGCTGAAGTACGGTAACCATGTAGAGCAAACGAAAACATCTCATGCCAATCCTTTTAGTTTACTACCATTTTCTGCACAATCTTCTTGATATTTTTGTTGGTCTCTTCGACTGCGCCATTCATTTTTGGTCTATATAGAGAAGAATTATGATGCTTGATCTTAAACTGAGTTCAAAGCTCAGTGATCATAGCATTGTTGAGGTTAGTCCAATTGTCGATGATGATTCTTTCGAGGATACCATAACAGCAGATGAGGTTGTGTTTGATGAATCTGGCAACCATATTCTTGGTAACTGAGGCAAACGAGGCAGCTTTGACCCATTTGGTAAAATAGTCGATGGCAACAAGAATGAAGCAATGTCCGTTGGAAGCGGCAGGCTTGATCTCTCCGATCATGTCAATGCCCCACATTGCAAATGGCCACGGAGCGGTCATGACATTTAGAGGGATAGGAGGTACATGGACCTTGTTAGTGTAGATTTGGCATTCGATACAAGTTCTTGAACATTCATGGCAATCAGTCTCCATCGTTGACCAATAGTAACCGGCTTTTAATATTTTCATAGCCATCATATGCCCACTTGAGTGAGTACTGAAGAGACCATCGTGCATGTCTTCCATGATTTCCTCTGCCTCCTTCTTGTCCACACATCGGAGTAGAGTTGAATCACGGTTGTGCTTGTACAATACTCTGTTGCTTAGGAAGAATTTGGCTGCAAATCTTCGTAAGAACTTTCTGTCATTGATGGATGCTCCCTCGGGATACTCTTGTGCTTCAAGGTATCTCATCACCTCATGGTACCATGGCTTTTCCGCATCGGTGTCAAGCTCATAGCAATGTGCAGGTTCGTCAAATCTTT
The DNA here is from genome assembly GCA_948472305.1 of Vicia faba. NCBI lineage: Eukaryota > Viridiplantae > Streptophyta > Magnoliopsida > Fabales > Fabaceae > Vicia > Vicia faba. Next base: position 272,636,472 of record OX451736.1, read on the forward strand.
CAATTGTAATCATAGGGGCTTCGTTGTCCCATCTGACCTTGAACATTGAAGACATGGTTGCCAAAGCATCGGCCAACTGGTTTTCTTCCCTAGGGAAGTGCTCAAAAGTGATCTCTTCGAAGTAAGGAATTAGGGATAGCACAAGTTCCTTGTAAGGGATAAGATTAGGGTGTTTAGTGTCCCAATCTCCTTTTACTTGGCTGATCACCAGGGTGGAATCCCCGAGCACATCCAAATGCTTGATCCTTAAGTCAATAGCAGATTTCAGACCTAAGATTTATGCTTCATACTCGGCCATATTGTTTGTGCAATCGGAGCATAGTCTGGTAGTGAAAGGAGTATGGCAACCTTCAGGAGAGATGATTACAGCATCAATTCTGTTACTTAAGGCGTTGGAAGCCCCATCGAATACCATAGTCCATCGGGATCCTTGTTCAGGTCCGTCATAGGTCCAGGTTTCGCATAGTCGGTTACCAGCATGATGTTCTCATCAGGGAAGTCGAAGTTTATTGACTGATAATCATCCATAGCTTGATGGGCCAAATGATCTGCTAGTACACTTCCTTTGATGGACTTTTGAGTCGTGTATTGAATGTCGTACTCAGTCAAGATCATTTGGCATCTGGCTATCTGTATGGAAAGGGCAGGTTTCTCGAAGATGTACTTGATTGGGTCCATCTTAGAAATCAACAGAGTGGTATGAGTCAACATATACTGTCTTAGCCGGTGAGCAGCCCATGCCAGAGTGCTGCAAGATTTCTCAAGCAGTGAATATCTGGGTTCACAGTCGGTAAACTTTTTGCTCAGGTAATAAATAGCATGCTCTTTTTGGCCAGACTCGTCATGTTGGCCCAAAACACACCCCATAGAGTTCTCTAATACTGTCAAGTACATGATCAAGGGTCTTCCTTCAACTGGAGGCATGATAATAGTAGGCTCTTGTAGATATTCTTTGATTTTGTCGAAGGCAATCTGGAACTCATCATTCCATCTGACTACCTGATCTTTCTTTAAGAGTTTGAAGATTGGCTCACAAGTAGCAGTCAAGTGTGATATGAAGCAAGCAATGTAATTGAGACGACCCAAGAATTCTCTGACTTCTTTTTCAGAATGAGGGACTGGAATTTCTTGGATGGCCTTTACCTTGGCAGGATCAACTTCATTGCCTTTATTGTTGACAACAAAACCTAGAAGCTTTCCAGATCGTACTTCAAACGTGCACTTGTTAGGGTTTAACCTCAGTTTGTATTTATTCAGCCTTTCGAATAGTTTGTACAGGTGATCGAGATGTTCTTATTCAGTTTGTGATCTGGAAATCATATCATCCACATATACCTCTATCTCATGATGAATCATGTCATGAAATAAAGCTACCATAGCCCTTTGATATGTTGCCCCTGCATTCTTTAATCTGAACAGCATGACCTTGTAGCAGAAGGTGCCCCATTGCGTAACAAAAGGAGTCTTCTCCATGTCTTTGGGAGCCATCCTTATTTGATTATATCCTGAGAAGCCATCCATGAATGATAAGACTTTATGTTGAGCAGTATTATCAACCAATACGTCAATGTGTGGTAGAGGGAATTCATCCTTGGGGCTTGCCCTATTCAGATCCATATAGTCTACGCACATGTGAACTTTCTCGTCTTTCTTTGGCACTGGTACCACATTGGCAACCCATTGAGGATAGGATGTCACAGCTAGGAACCCTGCATCAAATTGTTTCATCACTTCAGCTTTGATCTTTTCAGACATATCAGGCCTCATGCGGCGAACCTTTTGCTTAACATGAGGGCAGTCTTCTCTTGTCGGTAGACGGTGAACTACGATGTCGGTATTCAACCCAGGCATATCTTCATAAGACCAAGCAAATACTTCCACATAATCATGTAACATCTGAACCAACCTGCTCTTGAAACCGCTTTCCAAGTTAGCGTCGATCCTGATTTCTTTCTTAACTGACTCAGTATCCAGGTTGATAACTTCAACTGACTCTTCGTGCGGTTGAATAGCTTTTTACTCTTGTAATAGAAGTATGGATAGCTCTCCCGGTATATCACAATCTTCCTCGCCTTCGTCTTCGGCTTGGTTGATAGGACATTCAAAGTTATAGTCGGTAATAGTAGAGTCATTGGCAATAGGATCCAGAGTGGATGTGGACCTGCAAGAGTGTGTGTGTGTGTGCATGTAAGATACATGGCTTTTTTTTTGAAAAATGTATTTGCAAGAAAAGAAAGACAATGAACACAAATATTTGAATGCAAAATATTCCAATGTACTGAATGATCATATGATTAGATGAACATAAATAAAACCCTTGACAAATGGACCAAAGGGCCCCGGGCCAGGCAAATGGCTGAAAAGTCATTGTTAAAATATTACAAACAACATGTTCTTGAATTGAAAGAAAAGCGAAAACAAGTAGATTACTCCTCGATGAAGGGGATGGGCATAAAGTCCTTTGTATGCCAGTTCTTCAGTTTCGTTGTAGTTGGATACACCCACTCTTCAAATGCAACTCCTTCTTCAGAATCACCCACGGCGTTGACTTCATGGCTTCCAATGCGAAGAGGTGGCTTTCCAGCACGAGCACTCCTCACTTCCTTCTGAGCTTTGACGGTGAAGCCTAAACCAAACTTGTCCGCTTTAAATGGGATATCGAGGAGTTTCCCCCAAGTATCGCATTTTCCTTCTTCAATTGCCGCACGATCATCCTTGACTGAAACCATCTCTGGCGTGGTCTTAACAGCTTTAGACTCATCAGAAGAACATTTGGTAGCAGCAACCATCGGTGGTACAACCTCAAAGGCTTGACACAGGATCTCAATGAATTCTCCATCCATCTCTACATACTTGAAAGAGTTAAGGTGGCTCACCATAAACTCTTCTTCTCCACAGACGGTGACTATTCTGCCCTTGACTAGATATTTGAGTTTCTGGTGGAGGGTTGAGGTTACTGCCCTAACTTTATAGATCCACGGGCGACCTAACAGACAAGAATAGGCAGGACGAATATCCATAATATAGAAGGTGGAGTTGAATATTTGGGAGCCCACTTTGATTGGAAGATCTACCTCCCAATGAACAGTCCTCTTTGATCCATCAAACGCCCTTAAAATGATATCACTTGGCTTCAAGACTAAACCTTCACAGTCTAGACGGTCTAACGCCCCCTTGGTTAATACATTCAAAGAAGAACCAGTTTCGACTAGCACATGTGCCAAGGTAGTCCCTTTGCACTCGATAGAAACATGTAAAGCTTTATTGTGATTCTTCCTGAGAGGTGTTAAGTCAGCATCTGAAAATACCAAGCCATTATTAACAGTCAGGCTAGCCACACAATTCTCAAATTGGTTTGTTGTTGTCTCATGGGGGACATGAGCCTTTTTTAGGAACTTGATTAATTTTTGAGCATGGGAATCGGAGCAAAGCAGCAATGACAACATTGAAATCTTAGAAGGGGTTTGCCCCAACTATTCTACAATCTTGAAGTTACTTCTTTTTATGATCTTCAAGATCTCGTCCATCTCACGGGCGGAGGGTTCTTCATCAGCTACGTCCTTGGAGGGTACTTCAATCACATCAGGCTCAACAACCTTCTCCTTCTCTCTTGTATCAGTACTTGGCTTGGCAGCAGTAATATGGATGGGCGTCCTTGTAACAACTGGTGGTGAGATATTGGGTGAAAATATTCTCCTAGTTCTAGTTACTTTGCTTGAGCCAACTATGTTGCCAACATTGTCATCTTTTTCTTCTTCAATCCAAGCATCTTGTTTAATCCCATGATGGAACACCTCAGCACCGTAATTCCATGGTACCGCTTTGTTTGAAGAGTAGGGAATCGGTCCAGGATTGGTAATTATTAAGGGAGCAACAGTGGGTTCATTTGAAATCCTAATAGGACCTTTGGAGGTGATCCTAAGAGGCTTGTTTGAGATGGTAATAATGGATAGATCTTCACATTTGTCAATCAAACTTTTGGCAAGTGAGGTTTTCTCAAATAGAATTTTGTGGCAATCCATCAGGCGTTGAATGCCTTTCTTTAGCCCTTCACATCCATTGAGTTGTTGGGTACAACACACACAGTATTTTACACAGCCAGGGAAAATCACAGCTTTCAACAGATTGTTCTTGATTACATTCAGTGGAGTAGTCAATTCTTCAACAGAGGTAACAAAAATTATATCTTCAACAGCATTAACACTCTTGTCATGTTTCGGCATTGGAGCGGTAATTACATTCAGCGTTGGAGGAGGATCAAACTCAATAGTCTTATTGTCAATTAAATATTGTATCTTGTTCTTCAAGGCCCAGCACTGGTCAGTCTCATGCCCGGGGCTGCTTGAATGGTAAGAACACTTAGCGTTCGGATTATACATTGGTGACAAGGTGTTCAGGTTGGCGAGAGGATCGCACAATGTCACTAAATTAGCCTTGAGCAAATGTTGAAGGGCTTGAGACAGTGACATGCCTAACCTCGTAAATTGTCTTCTTGGAGTTTCAAAACATTGATGATTTGCAGATGGTCTTGGAGTAGGAGTTGGTTTGGAGATTCATACAGCATTGACAGACGGGTGATCATTCTTCTAGGTATGGGCCCTTTCCCCATAAACAACATTGACATCCTTCTTTGCAGCAACAGGTTTCTTGATAGGATTGGGAGTGGAAGTAGATGCCACAGAGATCTTCCCACTTTTGATGCCACTTTCAACTCTTTCGCCGGTTAAGATCAATTCAGTGAAACCAGAAGAAGAGCAGCCAACCAACAGATTAAAGAAAGGACAAGATAAACTTCCCATGAACATGTCGATGTTCTCCCTATCAGTCAAGGGGATTGGACCCTACTATCAAGGTCTCTCCACTTTTGCGCATATTCCTTAAATCCTCCATTCTTCCCCATGGTCATATCTTGCAACTGAACCCTCGTTGGCGCCAAGTCGGTGTTGTACTGATACTGATGGTAGAAGGCAGTAGCTAAATCCTCCCAAGTATTGATACGAGAACCATCTAACTAATAAAACCATTCAAGTTGTGTTCCATCCAAGCTCTCTTGGAAAAAGTGAACCCAGAGCTTCTTATCAGCAGTGTGCGGCTGTATCTTGCGCACATAAGATTTCAAATGGAGTTTTGGACAAGAAACCCCATCGTACTTTGCAAAGATTAGTATTTTGAATTTGTGGGGAATGACTACCCCAGAGATCAAACCCAAATCATCAAAATCTAAACCGAGGACGGATTGGATTTCAACAGCTTTCAATTTGTCTTCTAACTGCTTGTATTTGATATCAGCGGGTGGATACTGCTCGTTGTAATAATCATCATCGGATACTTGATCATTGATACAGTCAGCCTGAGTACTCTTGACCTCACTAATCTGGTTATCGTCCTCTTCAGATGAATCTCCTCCTACTGGGATTTGACGGACTGTCTCCTTGAACCTTCTACCTATGTTGAATAAAGATTTCTTCTTTGGCTTCTTCTTAACGTCCAACAAAGCCATCATATCTTGTTGCCCCTTGGCTAGGGCTAGTAGAGTTTCCTGAAACTGAGAATTCTGGATTTGGAGACCCTTCACAGTTTGCTTTAGATCCATCTTGCTGAAATAAACAACAGAAAGATAAGGAAACCTGTTATGCAAAAACCTGCCATGTTATGATGCATGGAATATGTACATGCAAATGATTTCAAGGATTAATGAAATTTAAATTTGTATAGACAAAATAATGAACAAATGTTAATTTTCATTAGACAAAGAAAAAGATTAAATCATGCCTCTTGGGCTTACAAAATAACTTCCTAAGATAAAAAGACTGAACGCATCCTCTTTAGCGCAAGATAAACGTTCACCCTTTGCTCTTCTTGTAGCTGCTTCGTAAGCTCCAAGACCCTCTTTTCACTAGCATAGAATTGAGCTTTGAAAGTATCTCGTTCTTCCTTCAACTGGATCCAACCCTTTTGTAAGTCTTCAAGAGAGGTAGGCATGTCGGGATGGATGATAGTGTAGGGAACATCTCCTTCAACCACAGCCTCCACGATGACTGGTAAGATGGAGCGATAAGGCATCACAAGTTTCTGAGCACGAGCTCGTACCCATTTAAGGCAAGGCTCGAGAGGAATGGAATTCTTGTGTCCTTGTGTCTTGCTATGTACCTTGTTCAACATCCTCTAAGCTCGGATAAATATCTGACGGTAACCTTGATTGTCATTCTCCTAGTCGAATACTAATCCTTGGATGAGCATCTCATGGGGACCATCCCTTCAGGCGTAACCAAACTATCTTAAGGCTAATCAAGGGTTGTAGGTGATACCTCCTCTAATGCCAAGTAAAGGGACATTAGGGAATTCTCCACAACAGTCGATGATAGTAACATTCTCCAAAGAGTGGGAACACCAATGAATATCTGAATGTCTGAGTGTCATCAACCTATGGGACCACCTTGAACCTTGCTCATTCTTCAATACAGATTGGGGAAGATGCGAAATAAACCATCTTGCCAAAAGAGGAGTACAACACATAAGGATACATCTCTTCCTCATAGTACGAGTGTGAAAGGAATGTAGGATATCCCCTAGCAAAGTAGGCACCGGGTTACGAGACATGAAGATTTTGACGGTGTTCACATCTATGAGTTGGTCAGGATTTGGAAACAAAACCATCCCATAGATGAGGAGAGCAAAAATTTCCTCAAAGGCTTGCAAATCCAAGGAGTTCCAACAGTTTTGGGCTTTCTCAAACAAGAACTTTGCTAGGAAATCTTTGACACCACTCATTGTTTCCCAATTAGTTATGATATCATATGGTTGCAAGTGTATAGCTTGAGAAATCTCTTCTGGCTTTGGATCTCTTCCCATACCGTTGAAAGGTAGTTGGTTGAGAATGGGAATCCTCAAGAGTTGGGAGAATTCTTCCAAAGTTGGCACAAGTTGATAATCGGGAAATGTGAAGCAATGGCGTAAAGGATCAAAGAACTGAAAGAGAACCTTCATCCTGTCTTCATCAGTGTTGGAGGTGACCAAGTTTAATAGGAGACCATGTCTTTCGGTAAATGGATAATTTTCAGGAATCATTGATGCTAACTCTTTGAGTTTAGGAGGGATCCTCGCGAGATTGACTTGAATGGTTTTCCTGCGAATAGAATCCATGTCCTACAAAACAGAACAAAGATAAATCCCAAAAATCCTTGAAATGGTTAGTGAATATGAGTATGATGCTATGATGTTTATGATGTTATGTACAAGTAAATATATACAAACAAAGCAAACAACTCCTTAGGTTTAGGCTTGCATGGAGTCTCATAGGTAAGTACCATCTTGAAGTTTAGTTGGCTCAAACTTGTCCTAGAAATAGTAACAGGTTCTAAGGAGTTCAATATCACTGGTTTGTTTTCTCGGGCATTGTTTCAGCGCAAGCCTCTTTAATAGCGACCGAAATACTCCAAAAAACCAAACCTCAATGAGTGTAGTATCGAGTATCTACCAACTTCGGACTGCACCAAAGTCGGTCATCTCACTACGTCCTAATGGCCAAGTTGGTCAAGTAAAGGTTCTAAAAGTTCATTAGTGCTTCATGACATCACTCAGCGGCCCCGTATTCTCCTTGACTACTCAAGGGCTACTGGTACCCATAAATATGCCGTACTAACGTAGCTATTACTTAGACTGTGTCGGTATACCCCGCACAGTTTCCACAACATATTGCTACTTACCTATAAGGTATCCCAAATCCGGGTAGAGGATTTAAACCCAAACAAAGAACCAAAATGTAAAGCATACAATTCAAACAAAGAAAGCAAATAAAGGTGATCTAGCCCTAAGGTAACCCCACTTTTAAGAATCTCCCCAACAGAGTCGCCAGTTCTGTGATATGGTGGGAGAACTGACATGGTTGTTTTTCATTTTATCGCAAATGTTAGCAAGGGTTGCCACCGAATTTTCTTTTATCCAAAAGGAAAGGTGAAAAAGCATAGGAAAGACCTTTGAGATTATTTCTTGAGTTCGGGGGGTAGATTATGAAAAGGGAAGGTATTAGCACCCTTTTCATCCATGGTTTTCCATGGGATCTTAGTTACTTGCTAGATCACTTGCTTTTTGTTTGAAAATGTGCTTCGTGTGGTTTTTGAAAGTATTTTGAAAAGGCGACATCATTTAGGCAAACTTTGTAATGATTCTCGTTCGTAATAATGTATACAAAGTGTTGATCTTTTGAAAAATGTTTCAAGTTTGAAAGATGTTTTGAAAGTGTTGGTGTTTGTTTTTGAAAATAACAAGGATGTTTTTGGTTTTTAAATTGACCAAGCAACTAGGAACAATCTACCTACTCAAAAGTCTTTCATGTTTATTTCCTTTTTTCTTTGACATTGTTATCTTACCATTGATTTGGTAAGTAACCCTATCTTTGGATGTAAACGGGACGGGCGTGGGTCATCGTATAACCATGATTAGCAATGTTGCAAGGTACCTTAGCATCTTTCTTTAGGGACTAATATCATTTTGAAAGGCAACTTAGATAGCGTCATCGAGGGACTGTGATCTTGTATTTTGTTTGTCTTTGCTAAGATACCTCACATGCGTAATATGGTAATTTTTGTAAGGCAGCCAAGTGGATTTACCCTAGAGGTGCTTGTGTGCAAGTGTATTGATTTTTCATGCTTGATTTGTCTTTGATTAGGGTTTTCTAATTGATTGGTTTTAATCTTTTCATACAAACCCTAATTACTAGCATTTATATAAAGCGATAAATTGCGAAAAATAAAATTACTATGCTATTACATCATTAGGGGAGGGGGTGTACAAATTTACAAATGGGGATTGCAAGAAAATTAAACCTAATTATCTATTACAACCATATTGAATATTGTACAAAATTGAAAATAAAATGCAAGAATATAAATGTAAAAAGAAATGATTTTTGTTATTTTTATGAAAGGGTTTAGTTTTGACCTAAATAAAGGAAATGATTAATTAAAATTAAATAAAATTAACTTAAACCAATTAAGAAAAGAAATTAATTTGAAAAGGATTTTTAGGGTTTTTTATGAAAAAGGTTTTAAATTAATGAAACATGAAGATTAATTAATTAAAATAAACCTAAGTTCTAAATTAATTTCAACTAAGAAAAATAAAATAATATACTAATTTATCCTAAGTCTAAAAAATAATTATTTAAGAAAAAAAGAAATCTATTTATTTTAAGAAAATGTTTTTTTTAGTCTTTTTATTTTATTGAGAAAACAAAATACATAAGTATGATTAATAAATAAAAATATTTTTTTTATTTTTTATGATTTATGAAAAAAATAATAGTAATAATAATAATTATATTAATAATAATAATAATAATAATAAATAAAAATAAATAAAATAAAATAAAAAATAGTCAAGGAGGTGAATTAGTAATGCAGGAGGTATTGTGAGAAAAAATGACTAGGCCCATAAGAAAGCCCAAGCGCTCAAAACTGGAAATCGTGAAATGGATTTGAGCTTGTTTCAAGCAGTGGTGATGATCAGGTTAGCTTCCTTGGACTTCTAGGAAGCTAATGCAATGGCTGGCTTGAGCTGAGGGTGGCTGGAATGGCCTGGAGAAGTCCAATTGCAATGCTCTGTTTTTTACTATGGAAGTTGATGAAGATGATGTTACAGTCTGCAAACAGGGGCGGGGATGGTTTTTATTTGATATGAGGAAGCTCTGGAAACTAAAAGGCCAAGAAATGCACAAGTGGTTTTGAAGATTGAAGTTCAAAGTCAGAAATGACACAAAAATGGAGGTTTTGTGCAATCTGAGTTTTCAGGGAGTTTGCCATTTTTTCAATCGTGTCCTTGCTTGCAAATAACTTATATAGTTATATGAAAGAGGTTAGAGAGTTTGAAGTTGACAGAACTGTGAGATATAGAGTTATGACTATCTTACTTGATTTTGTAGAAAAGTGGGAAAACAAGTTTCAATGTGTAGTTAAGCATGGCCTGAGTTTATGAGAGGCTCTAGACATGTTGCTTTTGCCTTTGACATTGCTTGTGTTTAGATGAAACAAGTTATGATCTCCATGCATTGACTTTGTGATTAAAGTCACTTTTCCAAAATGGAAGTGTGAACTTTGTTCCATTAATGGAATAATCACTTGGACAAAGACTCAAACACTTGGATCATAGCTTAAATAGTTGTGTAATCTTCTGATTATAGATAGATTTATAGGTTAGAATCCTGCAAAGTAAGATTCATGCAGCATAGGCTTGGATTTGAATTCTTGTTCATCATGAAATGGCTTGTAATTCAAGTTTGAAAACCCTAACTTCATCTCTTCGATTCCCCTTGATCACAAATTATCTCAAGGAGTTTTTGGACATTTTGGAAAGCTTGTAATGTTATCCACAACCCCTCTTTGAATCACTTTTGGAAATTCCATTTAGAATTATATGAAAAAGTGCCATGAAGTTAGGTCAAAATCCTGACCAAAACTAAGGCAAAATTTCACTAAGTGTTCAATTTCAAGACCATGACTTTATGAATTAATAACTTGAGATTCAAGCATTTTTAGAAGAAGTTGTATAAAGCAATGTTGTAGATATCATGGAGATCTATAACTTTCATGTTGAAAGTTTCTTCTGATTCCTTTTGCATCATGGTGAAAAATTAGCTCAAAATTATGAAAAAACATGAAGTTTTAAAACACTTAGAAAAATTTCTAAGTTAGAAAACTTTGACTTTTCAAAATGAAATCTTGACTTTTTTATTTCTTGATGAATAAGTTTCATATTTTGACATGTTTTGATGAATTGTGATCTTTAACATTGGATTTTGACCAAAAAGTCAAAGTTTGACTTTTCAGTGTACAAATGACTTTTGATCAGTTAACTGAAAATTCACTATCAATCCAATTGATCTTGAGCAATGTTTTAGGTCATGCCATTAGGTCAAAAATATGCAATTGACCATTTGCTATGTCAAAAATCAAAAATTGCCCTTTCTCAATCAAAACCCGAATTTTGACCATTTGCCCTTTTGATGATTTGATCAAATTTCTTGAGGAATTATGGTCCAAACTTGATCAAATGATACATATGAGCTTATAATGTTGATTTGGATCTAAAATTATGAAGTTTGACAGTAAATTGGCCATAGATGACTTTTTCCTAAATATAGTTGATTTTTAGGTCAACTGCTCAATAGAATGAGCAAAAGTGTGATCCAAGGCTTGAAACTTGACATGAGTAATCTTGGGGGTCGATAATGATCCATGATAGTCATATGAAGCATTGAAATTTCAATTATCCTTGTGCAATCTCAAACCCTAATTTTGGTCATCAGTGCTTAAGGAGGTGTCTTGAGCTGATCAACCCTAGTGCAGTCTTGAACCAAGAGAGATATTTGTGAGAAAATGAGAGGGAAAATTTTGGGGTACAAAAAATCCTCATACCAAGTTTCAAGCCTTACATCACAAAATTACTCAGTCAATTAGCTATATGATTGAAATTTAACTATATTGGACAAAAAGTCAACTTTGACCAATCTATAGTCAAACTTTAATATTTTTGGTCAACATCAATATTTTGAAGTCGCATTCATCATTTGATTAAGGTTTGATCATGATTCATCAAGAAAACTCAAGATTCATCAAAAGTCAAAAGTTACTAAATTAGGGTTTTCTTAAGAAGAAGTCAACTGAAGTTTGACCAAGCACAACTTTCACATACTTCATCAGAAATTCCTCAAACAAATCTTATCTTGAAGGAAATTCAATTCTCTACAAATTTATCTCTGTAAGCTCAAGGCCAAAACAACTTCATTTAAGAGATATGAGCCAAAACATTACACGACATTTTAAAAGTCAACAAAAAGACATCTTTTATCAAAGCAATTTACATGAAGTTAAATACTTCAAATGAAACAATGAACAACCTAAAAGTTGTAGGAGACATATTGAGGTTTCCAAAAAGTCAAAGATCATCTTCATATGACAAAAATTGAGAGAGTTATGATTGGTGAAAGTTGAGCAATTTTGAGAAATTGCACGAAGTTCAAATTGGGCAAACTTGAAATTTTGGTGGGAGAACCGACTTGGTTTGCTTTGTGTTTTATCGCAAATTTTGCAGATAGCAAGAGTCGCCACCGACTTTTCTTTTATCCAATAAAGGAAAGGGTAAAAAGAACAGGAAATACCTTTTGAGAATTTTCTTGAGTTCGGGGGGTAGGTTATGAAAAGGGAAGGTGTTAACACCCTTTTCATCCATAGTTATCTACAAGATCTTAATTGCTTGATCACTTTGAAATGCTTTGTGTTTATGTAAGTTTGAAAATGTTTTGAAAATTCCTAAGTTTGGCAAACTTTGCAATGATTCTCGTATTGTTGAGAATGTATACAAAGTGTTGATTTTGAAAATATTTGTTGAAAAGGGAATGTTTTGAAAGATGTTTTGAAAATGTCAATGTAAGGCAATTTTGTAATGATTCTCGTATCTTTGAGAATGTATACAAAATTTTTGTTTGAAAGTGTGAAGTATGGAAATGGTTTTGATTGTGAGCAAGAAATTACGAGCAATCTACCTACTCAAAAAGTTTTTGTTCTTTTCCTCCTCCTTTAGGTATTGCTACTTTACCATTGGTTGGTAAGGAGCCATATCATTGAATGTGAGGTACAGGTGTGGGTTGTCGTATACTCATAGAAGGCAACTTGTAAGAATGTTTTTAGAAATTGTTGTAAGGGAATAAGATCATTTACCGAAGGCAACATTGAAGGGTCATCAAGGGACTATGATATTTTAATCGAGGATCTTTGCTAAAATCATCTCACGTTCGAGGGACATGACTGTTTTTATCTGAGGCAACAATTGCGGGTTACCCTAGAGGTGCAAGTGGGCAAGGTGTGTTGATTTCATTGAATTTGTTATGCAAACCCTAATTACTAGTAATAATAATAAAAACGATAAATTGCGGAATTTAAATGTCTTACGCTATTACAATGCTTTTGGGAATGGGGGATACAATTTACAAAGGGGGAATATAAAACCATAAAGCCCTAATTACTATTACAAACCATTGATCATGAATTACAATAATAATACACAAAAATGTAAAGATGAAGAAGAAAAGAAAATGATTTTTAGGGTTTTTGATTGAAAAAAAGGTTTTAGTAATTTAATCTAATTGAACTAATTAATTTTATTTACAAAAGAAGTTAATTAATTGTTTAATCAAAAACTAAAATCTAAGTTATTTAAATTAAAAGTAGAAAATGAAAAATAAGTCTATTTATTTAGAAAATAATTTGAAAGTTAATTTAAAAATATTTGAAGCATGGGCAATAAATAAAACCTAGTTCTAAATATTAACAAAAATAAAGGAAGTGTTTAAATTAAAAATATTTAATAATTTAATTATTTAAGAAAATATATTTTTTTCATTTTAATTAAATAAAATAAAATAAAATAAAGAAAAATATAAAAAGTATAAAAGAAATAAAAAAAAGTTGGGCCTGTGATGTTGAAAAGTAAACAGGGTGTATGAAAATAGCTAAAACATGTTAGGCCCAAACATGTATTTTTTTTATTATGGAATCAGAAAATAAAAATAAAGAGAATGATGGGCTAGTGTTGTTATAAGTAATTATGGGGTGAGAGAGTAAAAAAATATCAAGGCCCAAGGCCCACGCACGCTGAAAGTCACTAAATATCATGAAAAAATAACCAAATGGGACGTTGGGGCTCGAACCCAGGTCCCTGCTTACCAATGCCTTATACGTGCACGCTCTGCCACTAAGGTGGATGTTTCATCCCGTTATAAATCATGTTGCAATAAATTTAAAATAAACTCAGTTCTTGTTGTACTTCATCTTCTTCCTCGCGCCAGCCATTTGAATTTCAAACTTGCTCATTTCTCAACCATTTCAGAAAGTGTAAACATTAAACTTGTTAGAAATTTCATCATGATTTCAAATATGTAAATAACTTAAACTATAGATCAAAGATAAGAACGAGTTTTGCTTGGTACCAAATTCTGACCTAATTTTTCAGAAAGTTCAAACTCAAAATTTGCATCACTCAGGCAACATAAATGAAATCTAAGGGCATGGTTAGCTTCAGGGCTATGATGTCTACATATTTTATTCACAAAGTAACCATTAATTATGCTAGTATAGAGAGTTAAAGGTTTGAAAAACTTACCTTAAAATTGGAAATCGTGTTTGATGATTGAGCACTCCTTGAGATGTTGGAATGATTTGGATAGCTTCGTTGAACCTCCAGGAAGCTAATGCACTGCTTACTTTGGATTGAGAGTGGTTGTATTATTTTGGAGAAGTCAATGTGCAGAAATCTATTGTTGGTTATGGAAGATGAGGAAGATGATTTTACAGTTGTATGTAAAGTGTTTGGATAGCTTCTATATGAGTTATAGAAGCTTGGTGATTGATTAAAATGAAAAACGCATGAGTGGATTGTGAGATAGGTATTCAAAGTTGGAAATGACACAAAAATGGAGTTTGTGTGCAAATTCTAATTTCAAGGAGTTTAAGGGAGTTTCTATGCTTGTGAATTCATGTGTTAGGTTGCAAATACATCCTTTATTTATAAGCAAGAGGTTTGGAAGGTTCAAGGGATCAGAATCACAAGATCACATGTTATGGTTTTTGACTTGTTTTTGAAGCAATCTTGACAAAAATTGTTCCAATGCATAGTACAAGGCTATCTAAAATTGTTAGGCACTTTAAACATGTTTCTTATGGATTTTGTGTTGAGTGTGTGTAGAGGGAACAAGTTAGAGGCTCAATACAAGTTGACTTTGTGATTAAAGCAACTTTACAAGAATGGAAATGTTACTTTACAAGAAGTTAGGTCAAAAATCTGCCTAAACTACTTGAAAATTTCACCAAGTGTTTTATAAAAAATGCCATGAATTTATGAGCTTATATCTTCCAATATAAGAATTTTTGGACATCAAACCTATAATACAAAGTTGTATAATTCATCAAGATCTACAACTTTCATGTTGAAAGTTTTCCTTGAATCATCACTACTACGAAAATGGGCTTTCACAGCGCTTTTTTTTGCCCTTTAAAAGCGCTTAAAAGCGCTGCCGTAGCCAGCGCTGGCGTAGGCTACGAAAGCGCTTTTTTCTGGCCAAAAGCGCTGTCGTAGGTGGACCTATCCCAACGCTTTTTCCTTAAAAAGCGCTTTGATAGGGGGGTCTTTCCCAGCGCTTTTTGAAAAGCGCTTTGATAGGTGTGCTATTTAAATTTTTTTTTTTATTTATCAGGCCTTTTACAGCGCTTTTTATGGAAAAAGCGCTTTGATAGGGGGGTCTTTCCCAGCGCTTTTTCCATAAAAAGCGCTTTGATAGGGGTTCTATTTAATTTTTTTTATTTTATTTATCATGGCTTTTACAGCGCTTTTTATGGAAAAAGCGCTTTGATAGGGGGGTCTTTCACAGCGCTTTTTCCATAAAAAGCGCTTTGATAGGGGGTTTCTATTTAATTTTTTTTTTATTTATGCTGCCTACGAAAGCGCTTTTTAGCCAAAAGCGCTTTCGTAGCTCATACAAATTTTTTAAAGTGAAACCTATAATTTGAGGTTCCCTGTGCGGCCTGTAATTTTTTTTTGGTCCAATAATTTAACCTGTAATTCAATCCTTATCTATACATATATTTTAAGAAATCGGTATTATATTAACAGAAACCGGTATACCATATAATATTCAATCCTTATCTATATATATGTAACAAAATCATATATAACTAAATTTGTAACCATATATACATTTGTAACCATAACTAAATCACATACAAAGTGTCGTGTTAATTTGTAACCATATATATATACATATGTAACTAAATCATATATAATTACATCGAAAATAATGCTCCACCGACACGGTCGTCATCCTGCAAAGTATGAATATGAACAACACGGTAAATTAAACAAACAATATTAAAGGCTCCAACACAATCAAACTAACACGTACAATAATATTTTATTCATACCCATCAGAATAATCTGTTTTCAACATAAAATTGACATATTTCCTCTTTGACTTCTTCCACTTGAACTTTCGTGTACGACATAGTATAGAGGTCATCAAAGTACTACATAAGAAATTAATACTTCAGTATATGCATGATGTTATTAAATGTAGAAATCATACAAAATTATTCTAAGTTATAAATCCATACCGTGCTTGGAATCTCTACTTGATTTTTATGAAGGATTTCTTTCATAAACCTCAAGCAAAAGTATCCGCAATCTACATCGTTATTCTGTAACGGACACTGCATAGAAAAACAGAATATATTTTATAGTTGTCGTGTAATTTTATCAAGTAACATAACTATTATTATAAGCAACTAATTTTGTACCTGCACTTTGATCCAAGTAATATTTGATGATTTACTCCGGGGTACCTGTGCGTCCCTTTGACTACGAAATATTTGTATTGATCTAAGAAAATAAAAACATATATTTAGATCAATCTCACAGAAATAATTAAATATATAAATATACACGAATAGTTAGAACGATCTCACTTACTGATCAACAGTTTCCTTCATAGCGGGATAGTTAGTCCATTCCCCGTCTACCGAATTCAGAAAGTACACAACTTCTTTAATCGGATCGATAGCCAACAACAACCAGTGTTTTCTAAAAATTTAAGCAACAGTTTAGAAGAAAAGTTTCTACGCAAAATAAACAAAGATATATTAGAATAAATGAAAAACTCACCCCACTGGAACAGTGTTATACGGCAAAATAAACAAGCTATTTGGGTTGCCGACGTAGGCCGTGTATCGATTCACTAAGTACTCCCTAACTGAACCCGGTTCCCTGACAATTGTCGCTCCGCTGACAATATGGGCAGACAAGAAATGGAAGCGTCTTGCCAATACAGTCTCGCGCATTTTTTTATCGTACAACAACCTTAAATAAAAACATATAAACATTAGACTATTTTCATTGAAATGTGTAAATAAATTGTTCAACTAATTAAATGATATATTTATCGGAATACCGGATGTATGCGTGAACATTGCCGATGCCTAATTCACCATGCGTCATAATCTCAGTCATTTTGTCCATTCCTATCGTTTCTTGGCAGTCAAGACCAAAGATATCTGCATCCATAAGGATTGTACGAATACCACCTGACTTCAAATATGAGGTTTCCAAAAGTACTCCAAGTGTATTCCGATATCGAGGTACAAAAACGCCTCTTCCCCCGCCTCTTCCCCCCTTATGCATTGACTTTTTCGGGGGTGGTCTGCTACGAACAGGCTGGGTCACTTGTTGTGACACTTTCGCAGATACCTAACAATCATATAACTTAGGTAAATTATAAAATCGTTCAGTTTTAAATTCATATCATATAATAAACAATTTAAGTGTACCTCTGGAATTGATGCCATAGACTCGCCGCCTTGCTGCAAAATCTCCTTACCCTTATTAGCGGGTTTTGTAGGAGGCTAATATTAAAAAATAATTAACTTAACGGTTCAGAATTGACATTTGAAATCTAAATGATTCATATTAACGGTTTTAAACATACCTCATCATCAATGAAAATGAGGTCCAAGGGCCATGCAACAAACGACCCTACTGCGTCTCGCACCGATCTTATATCCAAGGCCACGTCAGGTACCGGTACCAACGCATCGGGATCAATAGGATAATCTACTGATACTCTCAGGTGTCCAGCCGGGATCGGTGTATTATGAATTAAATCTCCCAAAGTGTTGTACACTTTTCCCTTGCCAACAAGGTGATAATCTGATGCCATTACGTATAGTTGGCAAGATGAAATGCCCTAAACCAATATGCATACATATTACTTTTAATTCAATAATAGAAAGAGGTGGAATAAAAATGAGAAACTTGAACAATAGAGATTTATCAATATATTTATAATTACCTCAGGAAATTTATTCTGACGGTTGATACTAGCGTTGTCACTAGTTTCTTTCGCCATTGCCGCATTGCCCTTTTCCCTCATTAATACCTCTTTATCTCTTTCCAATGCATTGACTTTTGCTTGTAATTCCATAAGTACATTCATCACTTCTGCATTGGTAGGATTTCTTTTCCGATGATGCTGGTAGAAAGAGGTTGGAGTCACACCATGACCTTTACCCCTCACCCGACCGGAATACTCAGGAACATTCAGTGCTTTACTAAGTACGCTCCTCGTATCCTGGTCGTCACCGGTGGACTCCGTTTGTGACAATGTCTCCTGAAAATAATGGAGATAAAAAAATCAATTAAATAGTCATAAAAATTTGATTTAATTAAAGACACAATGTTATACTTACGCATTCATCATAAATTCTTAGAACACTTGGATCAACAGCTTGATTCTTGCCCACACGGGCTTCCTTCCACAGCAAATGTGCTGGAAGTGAGGTTTCATCACTTTTCGTCTCCTCTAACTATGCATAGAAACAAACGGTTAGATCGTCAAATACAACACATTTAGACAATTAATAAGAACATATCATTTCTATTTATTACTTACAATTTTTTCCTCTAAGCGCGCGTATCCCAAACGCCCTTTTTTGTATGGATACGCGGGCTTTGATGCTCTCTCACTATTTTTGGCACTCTTTTGCCGGAATTCGTCATCTCTTTGTCTAATAAACTCAGTCCAATCTTCTTGTTTAATGAAAAGATTATACTTTTCTGGCCTTCCGGCCGGGAACTCTTCCAGCCACTTTCCTTTGTCATCCTTAAGATAGGTGTTCGTCAACAGATTTTTCCACCCTCTAAATCTTTTCCCGGCCAACCCAAGTACGAAGCCTTTACGCTCATCTGGAACGTTAAAAGACCGCTGCGTATAAACCATATAAACATATAAGTAATTTAAAAACCATATAAACCATATAAACATATAAGTAGTTTAAAAACCATATACACCATATAAACTTATAAACTTATAAACATATAACCATATAAACCATATAACATACATACCTTAACATCTTCCCAAAACATTTCTTTTCCTTGCTTCAATGCTTCACATTGTTTCGCATTCCATCTAGATATGGAGATTGGCACATGCATACGAATAAGTGTACCAACGTAGCTTGTGAATTTTGAAGCATTAACCCCAACTACTTGATTTGAATGATTCCAATCTACATTATATATCACTCCCTTATCTCTAGCACGAATGATTTCGCGCATTATGGTGATGCCTCGTGCAACATCATTTGCTGAAGTATCATCCGCTGCATGATTTGTTTCTTGTGAGATTTCATGATCTTGTTGGTTTCCTGGTGGGTTTTCTTGTTGGTTTCCTTGCGGGTTTTCTTCATTGCTAGCCATTAGACCTGTAACAAAAGTCAAACAAGCATATTAGTACACTACATGAAAATGGATAGTCGAAAAAGATATGAATAGCACTAAAGGAACTCAAAATTGAATAAAATGCTAAAAAACCAAACTTGCAAGAAATAAACCTCACCATCAGCTCCGGAAACATTGTTCTACTAAATAAACACTAGTCACATTCGCAAAAATTCAAAACGGTTCAAAAGATATGCCAAAAATTCAAAACATTATTCACATATTACTTACAATATGAGGCTATAATTATAATAATACCTTTTTCACTAACGTCTCTTTCTTTTCTTGGTAGCAATATATTTTACGCTTCTGTTAACAACTCGGATGGTTGGATTGATCCAAATACCCTCATTATGATCATCTCTAGTACAAGGTTCATTCTCATTTTGATCGTTTCTTGTACAAGATTCAATGCCAACGCCAATATCACCTTGATCTCCAATGTTTTCATCAATTACTTTGTTAGACAAAAGCACTATAGACCATTTCGTACTTGTCGGATCATTGACATAGAACACTTGTTTAGCCTGAGAGGCTAGAATAAAGGGTTCATCTTTGTACCCCACCCTATTGAGATCCACTTGCAAAAATCCTGACTTATCCATTCGTACGCCATTATTATTTTCAACCCACTTGCAATCAAATACAGGAATCTGAAACTTCCCGTAATCAAACAACAAAATGCGCTCGATAACCCCAAAATATGACAGATTTGCAAATTTCGGGTTTAAGTCATTCGCACTTGATATGTGCATCGCTTCAGCTACCAAGGTAACACCACTATTCTGCATAGTACTTTTATCATCCTGTTCTTTGGTATAAAATGTGTATCCATTAATTGCGTATGCGCTATAAGAAAACACAATCATACTTGGACCATATGCTAAACATCTCAACCTTTCTGTTACTGAAGCAGGATCCGAACGATACTTTGAATAAATTTGTTCCTTAAACCACGGTATGAAACTTCGATTGTGCTCTCGTACTATCCAATTCTCATTTCTATTCAGATTTAAACCTCGAAGAACACCCTTGTGCATTTCAGCATACGGCTCAACCTCAATCTCATTGTGCAGAACATACAAATGCACCTGATCCCGTTCGACCATTGACACTGTCACAACTTTATTTCCAATTAGTCTTTTTCCTTCTTTTTTCTCGACAATATGAGATTTGGGGAGTCCAATTGATTGAACATTTGACAGATATTCAGTGCAAAACTCAACCGCTTCTTCAACAATGTATCGTTCCGCAATACAACCCTCCGGTCGACTTCGGTTTTTCACGTACCCTTTTAAAATTTTCATATAACGTTCAGCAGGGTACATCCATCTCATATAAGCTGGTCCGCACAACTGTGTCTCTTTGACAAGATGAACGACTAGATGAACCATTATGTCAAAAAACGAGGGAGGAAAATACATTTCAAGCTCGCATAAAGTAACAACCACCTCTTTTTGCAATGTTGGTAAGATCGCAGGATCGATCACCTTGCTGCAAATTGACTTGAAGAAAAAACACAACTTAGTTATTGCGCTCCTTACTTTTTCTGGCAGAATAGAACGTATACCTATTGGTAGAAAATGTTCCATTATAACATGGCAATCATGAGTCTTTAAACTCTTTAACTTTAGGTCTTTCATTGACACAAGTCTTCTAATATCTGATGAGTAGCCTTCTGGAACTTTAACTTCACTGAGGAACTTACACAATATTTTCTTCTCCTTTCTAGATAGAGTGTAAACAGCAGGTGGTAGATATGTGCGTCTTCCTTTCGTCACGGGTGCCAATTCAGTTCTAATTCCCATGTTTAACATGTCCTTCCTTATGTTAATGCCATCCTTAGACTTTCCTTGTATATTGAGTAACGTACCAATAACACTATCAAATACATTTTTTTCAATATGCATAACATCGAGGAAATGTCTTACGTACAACGACTTCCAATATGGAAGTTCAAAAAAAAATCGACCTCTTCTTCCACCCACTCGTGACAAGTCTATGTGCAAAAGGCTTGCCAAACTCAGTACTCACATCTTTCACCTTTTCAAAAATCTGATCACCTGTCAACATATGTGGAGCTCTACCGTGTTCTGCCTCTCCATTGAATGCCTTTCTCCACCCACGATAGTGATGATTAGAATTTAAGAATCTACGATGACCGAGAAAAACATTCTTCTGACAAAAGTTCAATCGCATCGTATCGGTTTCATCTTCACAAACAGGACACGCTTTTTGACCCTTAATGCTGTACCCTGATAGATTTCCGTACGCCGGAAAATCATTAATTGTTCCAAACAACATCGCCCTCAAGTTGAAACTTTCTTTCCTATACCCATCGTAAACCTCCACACCGGTCTCCCACAAAAACTTCAAATCTTCGACTAAGGGTGCCAAGTACACGTCTATGTCATTCCCTGGTTGTTTGGGCCCAGAAATTAACATAGATAGCATCATGTACTTACGCTTCATACATAGCCACGGAGGTAGGTTATATATCATAAGAATCACAGGCCAGGTGCTATGCGAGATACTTTGAATACCATGCGGGTTCATTCCATCAGTAGACAACGACAAGCGAAGATTTCTTGCTTCTTTTCCAAATTCAGGATAATCAATATCAACTTTCGTCCACTGTGGTGAGTCTGCCGGATGTCGCAACTTCCCATCAATAATTCTTTCATCTGCATGCCAAGTCAAGTGTCTTGAATCGGTCTCACTATGATACATGCGCCTAAATCTCGGAATTATAGGAAAATACCATAACACCTTTTCCGGAGACAACTTTTCCTTATATCGAGGGGCACCGCATTTAGGACACTCATTTAACACTGCGTACTCGTTTCGAAATAAAACGCAATCTTTTGGACATGCATGTATCTTTTCATAGCTCATGCCAATAGAGGACAACATCTTTTTGGCCTCATACGTTCGATTGGGAAGAACATTATCCTCTGGTAGCATTTCTTTCACGAGGGCTAATAACTGTGTGAAACTTTTATCCGACCATCCGTTGTCCACCTTTAAGTTGTACAACTTTAACACCGCAGACAATCTTGTGAATTTTGTACAACCATCATACAACGGTTTCTCTGCATCGCTTACCAACCTCTCGAACATTTTGGGACAATCCTCAAGATCTTCTTCAAGCGCTTCTGCAATCTCTTCGACTCGATCATAATCGTATGCGTCTGTGAAATCCTCATTTGAAGCATACGTCGTATTATAACTCGATTCAACATTCCCGCTACTTTTCTCACCATGCAAATTCCAACATGCATAACTTCTATCAATTCCATGCATCAGTAAATGCGATTCCAACTGAACCGCGTCAACCCGTCTCCCATAACAGCATCTCAAGCAAGGACATATCATTCCATTGGGTTCTCTGGCGTGCGCAACGGCAAACTTAACGAATTCTGATACCCCATCCTCATACTCTTTCGACAATCGATTGGCAGTCATCCATTTTTTATCCATGGTTTGACTATAGCAACTAATTAGTCACGCAACTATAGCAAAATAATAATTAATTACCTGTAAAGAAATTCAACATATCAGGTAATCAAATTCATAGTTATTCTTGCCTCACCTTAAGCATGTGCTAAACAACTCATAACTAATTACTAACTAGTGAAGTCGGATACTAGTGAGCCGGAAAATAAAAGTAAAAACAATCAGTTATTCAAGTCAGTTCAAGAATAGGATAAAAACCTTTGAAAATGTTGAGAGCGTCCCGTGTACACTACGATCAAGGACAGTTCGAATTTCTTCAATCGGAGAAAGTTTCACAGCTTTTTCCTACCACAATAACACTTAAAATCAATCTCCCACAAAGGAGTCACACACAAATTTAAATTACAATAACTGATGTAATTTTTATCTAAAAATCGATATTAAATCATTGACGAATGGCAGCAACAACATCACCTTTATGCTCACGCAAGGTTCTTTCAGCCACCTTTTTGTCCAACTGTTGTATAAGAAAAGTATGTTAATTAATTGGAATGTAAGCTTACTAGATAGATTTCTGTACATGTTAAAGAAGTTACCTCTAGTTCGTTTGCAATTATATCAACATCTGCTGCATTTATCTTAACAGCAGCTAATTCTTTCTCCCTGTGATTCAATCAAAATTCATACTAAGGTTCAGAGAGAGAAGAAAAACAAATCATAAATGCAGGATAAATGAGAGTGACAATGGAGCTTTCAATTTTTATATACATAATAAATTCCCGGGTCTTTTTAATTTCACTTATGTAAAAATTAAAACTTCAGAACTACACATATATTTTACTTGATATTTCTATTAGTAATACAAAAATTATATTTCAACATATACACCAGAACAACAGAAAAGATACAAAAGTAGAGTGCAAAGGAAAGGAAAACATAGATATTAAACATCAAGCATAGCAAACAGCTAAATGCGTGCACTTTTGTTACACAAATGAATCATGAAATTATCTAAATAAGAACAGAGGCACCTCCTATGCTTTCAAACTGAGTGAATACTCCAGTTGAAGACTAGAACAGTTTTTGGTTATCTAGTGTGGCAAGGCAATGGAATGAGAGGGTACAAAAGAGGAGAAGTGATGACAAATCTTTAAACTAGGATTTAAGAAATTTTGTTTAAGGTTCCTATTACCTACACTAACTTGTCATGCACCAAATCTTTGAATTAGGATTTAAGAAATTTGGTTTAAGGTTCGTAGTACCTACACTAACTTGTCATGCATCAAAAACACTGGTAAATTTAAACCATGTTCGTTTCAGATCTTCTGCCAACCGTTTCCCTTTCATCAAAGAATCGCATAATCGAAGGTTGGAAACAAACAATTAAACGAAATCATTAATTCATAATATAACATATCTCAAATAGAAATACTAACTTATCAAGAGTTTATATTCATAGAAAGGTTTTGTGACTGGCTTACCTGAAGGTTTAAAGAAGCGATATACACTTCCACGTACTTCCAGCTGAGACACACAAAATGAAAACATAGTGAGTAAAAATAGAAGAACTAGATATACACTTCCACGTACTTCGGCTAATAGTGAAGATATAATGAACTAAACTTACTTAATACTATTAGTTGATAATAGTAAAATCAAGTATCCAACATCTACTTCCACCAATTAACAACAATCTAATCAATTTGGTAGGACTGTGCAGACGAATTTAAAATTGGAAACAACAAACATTTCATTAATGCTACACATTTCACTTGTGCTACACGTGTACATCAGTTAGCCATAGAAACTCACAGAGAAGATATTCAAAACAATTAAAATTACAATCAAATTTAAGCACACACAACATAAAATATGAATAGATGTAGTCCCTAACCTCAACTCAAAATGAGGATTATACTCATAAACACGTACAACAATTTCCAAGTAAACTTTGCCTCATTCTTAGATCTCAAAGATTTAATGATAAGACCATAAAACCTAATTTTGTAGAAACAAACAACTAAAATACATACTTATCAGTAGTCGATGCCAACAACTATTACCTCATATACCATTTGTCTTTCTGGAACTTTAACTTATAATCCAAAACTCATAATTAAAACTCATCAATGAGCTCGGTTATTTTTTGAAGACTAATGATTAGACTTTGCTTAAAATTAGTCTAGGATGATAATTTAACCCAATTTCTATATGTTGTCAATGATAAATGCACGTAGTAGTTTCTTTGTTCTACATAATACATTCTTTCATATCAATAACTTTAATCTCTAATAGTAACTATGAAAACTTGGGGAAGGAAACCTCAAATTTCATCTCAGTCACATAAACCCATCAGAAAATCAAACTAAAAAAGTCAAAACTTGGAGAAAAGAACATCATTGAAGCATGGAGAATCGATCGAATAAGAACTGTGAAAACTTTTCAACTAACACAGATAAATTCATACCAATTTTATAAATTGCGGTGTCAATGTGCAACTCTATCAGTCGAAGAAATGAAATAGCATAAGTATGTCAAGTAATGATTTTATTGTCAAGCAAACATGGAAAAGAAACAGTATGAGTATGACAATCAAACCTTGAAGCGATTTTCTCCTTTGAACTCTTCGATTTACTGGAAATTATACAATTTGTTGAAGAAATTAGGATTGCAATGAGATACGATGAGGAATGAAAGGATTCTTCTTACCTGAAATGGGTTTCGATTCGGAGGAAAGGTTGCGAAGGGTTTGTGTTAGCACTGATAACCAAAATACCTCAGCAACTATGAATAAAATAGTTTTACAGCTGTCCCTATGCCAGCGCTTTTGAAAGCGCTTTCAAAGGTCAATCTTCCACATCGCTTTTTAAAAAGCGCCTTCATATCCCCCACCTATGCCAGCGCTTTTAAAAAAGCGCTTTCGTATCCCCCACCTATGCCAGCGCTTTTAAAAAAGCGCCTTCGTAGGTTTCCCTTTTTTTTAATTTTGTTTTTTGTTTCCCTTCATATCCCCCACCTATGCCAGCGCTTTTAAAAAAGCGCTTTCGTATCCCCCACCTATGCCAGCGCTTTTAAAAAAGCGCCTTCGTAGGTTTCCCTTTTTTTTAATTTTGTTTTTTGTTTCCCTTCATATCCCCCACCTATGCCAGCGCTTTTAAAAAAGCGCTTTCGTATCCCCCACCTATGCCAGCGCTTTTAAAAAAGCGCCTTCGTAGGTTTCCCTTTTTTTTAATTTTGTTTTTTGTGAAGGCTATGGCAGCGCTTTTTCAATAAGCGCTTTAGTAGAGGCGCTGCAAAAAGCAGTTTTTGGCGTAGTGCATCTTGCATCTTGGTGAAACATTGTCATGAAGTAATGAATTTATCAAGTATAAAAACACTTAGAAATTTTCTAAGTCTTAGAAATCTTGACTTTTGTATTGATTTTTTGACTTTCTTTATTTTTGATGATCAAGTTTGATATTTTTTAATGTCTTTATGAATTTTTATCTTTGAAATTTAATGTTGACCAAAAAGTGAAAGTTTGACTTTTTGTATATCAATTGACTTTTCATCAGTTGATCAAAAATTCAACTATCAATCCATTGATCTTGAGAAATGATTTGAGCCATGAAATTAGGTCAAAATATTGTGTTTGAATCCTTGATATCATGCTTCAAACCATTATATCATGTACTAGGTCAAAAGTCAATGATCAGTCATTCTCAGTCAAAACCCTAATTTTGACAATTTTGCCCCTTTTATGATTTGAGTGCTTTTCTTGAGACATTGTGATCAAACCTTGATCAATTGATAAATATGACTTTAATTTGTTGATTTTGTCCAAAAATCACGAAGTTTGACTGTATATTGACTACAAATAACTTTTTACTCAATACAATTGATTTTTAGTCATCTGAGTAATTGACTGAGCAAATTTGTGATGAAAGACTTAAAACTTGGTATGAGAAATCTTGGAGACCTATAATGAACCATTAAAGTCAATTGAGGCATCAAAAGTCCAATTTTCCTTGATAAAATCAAAACCCTAATTTGGAGACTCAATGCTTAGAAGGTGAGCTTGTCTGATCAAATCCTTGACAATCCTTGAGTATTTGAGATCTTTTATTTGAAATGTTTTGAAAATAAAGAGGGTAAATTTTGGGTTACAACATTTTCCTCTGTTCAATCTTCTTAAACCTGAAGAGTTAGATTGGCTTATCCACCATTCGTGACTTGAAGGTGAAAGATGATTGAACACTTAAGTGCCCAGAAATTTGCACTCGCTTGTGCACGAAGTAAAACTGTTTGTTGATTATATCTGGAATGGGCTTAAAGATGCAATTTTGGAGAGGTGACATAAAGTTATTGGAGATGGGCTTATAGATGCCATCTAGAGATAATTATTGATAGAAATATCAGAATGCATCTTCGTTCGACTGTATCTGAAGAAGTATCAGAATAAATTTTTGGTTGATTTAATCTAAGTCATAAAAAGTGTCTACTAATGGAATTATCGGAACAAATATTTGGTCAATTTAATCTGAGCCAGTAGATGTTTTTAAATCTTTAACTAAGAGGAGTATTCAAATAAATCTTTGGTTGATTTAATCTGAGCCAGAAAAAGGTCTACTGAGAGAAGTATCAAAACAAATCTTTGGTTGATTTAATCTGAGCCAGCTGATGTCTTTAAACCTTTAACTGAGAGAAGTATCAGAATAAATCTTTGGTCGATTTAATTTAATCCAGAAAAAGGTCTACTGAGAGAAGTATCCGAATAAATCTTTGGTTGATTTAATCTGAGCCAGCAGGTGTCTTTAAATCTTTAATTGAGAGAAGTATCAGAATAAATCTTTGGTCGATTTAATCTGAGCCAGAAAAAGGTCTACTGAGAGAATTATCAGAATAAATATTTGGTCGATTTAATCTGATCCAGAAAAAGGTCTACTAAGAGAAGTATCGGAATAAATCTTTGGTTGATTTAATCTGAGCCAGCAGATGTTTGAAAATCTTTTAATGGAGAGAAGTATTAGAATAAATCTTTGGTTGATTTAATCTGAGCCAGAAAAAGGTCTATTGAGAGGAGTATTAGAATAAATCTTTGGTCGATTTAATCTAAGCCAGCAGATGTTTGAAAATCTTTTAATGGAGAGAAGTATCATAATAAATCTTTAGTCGATTTAATCTGAGCCAGAAAAAGGTCCACTGAGAGAAGTATCAGAATAAATCTTTGGTCGATTTAATTTGAGCCAGCAGATGTTTAAAAGGAGTATCCATCATATAGATGTTTGCCTTGTCTTGTTTCAGGCAATGTCTTATAATCTGTTTTGACAGTTGTATATGATATTCACCTGTTGACTGATCTCTCCTGAAAAGGTAAAGAGTTAGTTATATGCAATGTCATGATGTATGAAATGCATTACGTAATGATGTTCTCAAAATAAATAAGATTGTGCTATATGCGTTCGTATGCATATGCTACGATGTATGAATGTGTAACGTTGTTGAAGTGTATCTTCGTTTGGGAAAATAAATCCCTGACTATTATTGGCGATGAAGAGTATGTGTATCTTCAATCTTGTCTAAAATGCTTCCGCTACGGATTCCTGGCTACTTGTTTGAGGAAACTCTGTAGAGGATGTATTGATCTTTGTCTGGAGGTAGAGTTTAGGCACATTGGTCGTCCGTTGCTCTATTGGGGAGTTTATTTCTTATATACTCTGACCGGGGATAAAAGAGACTTGTATGGGGAAGATAAAGTTAACTAGTATTTGGTCATATTCCAGGCTTCACAACAACTTTCTGGGGAGAAGAATTTTGTCAGTGATTTGTAGTACTCAAGCTGGGGAATCTGTAGGTTATTGGGGAAATAAACCATGTTGGGGAAGTAAACCCTTGTTTGATAGAGCAGTTCTCCTGCTGAGGAAACAAACTCTTCGAGAAATTGATTTTGCTAGAGAGGAGGATTCTGCAAGGTTTCTTTTTTCAGTCTTGGAGGACTAAACTCAGTCGGGGAAGAGAATTTCCATGCATTATATTTATTGAATCTCCATAGGTTGGTAATACCGTCGGAAAAGAGATTATACTCTTTTATCTATTAGAGATCTGTCGGGGAGGTTGTAGGGAACATATCCTTATTTGTGAAGATTATTCTGTGTGGGGATAATCTCATAGAAGTAACTCTAGCAACTTTACTAGGGATAATCTTATGAAAGGGACTCTGTGGGGATCTATGGATAACTTGAATGTCATCCCAACTTCTAGAGTTTTTAAGTAAATGTTTATTCCTGTTCTTATACGTATATTTGTTCGCATTTAATCATGTTCATATGCATATGTTCATTCAATTTTAGTCATTGGACGTTTTTGCAAGCAACCAGAAAAAAAAGTTTGGACTTTAAAGTATATTTGTATTGATGATTTGCCTATAAACAGGCGAGTTTGTACGAGACGGAAATCCTTGTAAGAGGTAGTCGTCGTGAAATGAAAAAGTACAAAGTGAAAACAAATATATATATATATATATATATATATATATATATATATATATATATATATATATATATATATATATATATATATATATATATATATATATATATATATATATATATATATATATATATATATATATAGCCATGTGGAAGTGATCTCATTGGGTTCCAAAATCTGTTATTGCCCATATGTCTTCGAGCATCTCGTCCCTTGCCATTGGAAGAAGTTGATTGAACCATTTAAAAATTCGACTTTGGTAATAAAGCTTGCATGTAAGTGATCCAACGGGACATAGTCGTATGCTTTAATCCCTAATTTTTTCCTGGACAGCCCTTTCAGGTTTTCAGTCCACCAAGATACCCTTTTTTTCCCAAGCCGCTCTTTCAGGTTTTTGACTTTCCGGGTGTACAATCTTTTGTATATATCCCTTATTCTTTCCCGAACCCTTTTGGTTCATCGGGATGCCCTTATTTTTTCCTAGGTATGTCAACCTAGCGGGTCATTCTTATGCGTAGTATTTTTTTGACTATGTCCACATTCACAGGGTGAGGGAAATCTTCGCCATCCATAGTGGTAGCATCATAGCGTCGCCCGAGAATACTTTTTTAACAACAAATGGCCCTTCATAAGTTGGAGTCCATTTTCCCATGGGATCTCCTTGTGGCAAAATGATATGCTTTATTACCAAGTCACCAGTCTAGTATACCTGATGTTTGATCTTCTTGTTGAAAGATTTGATCATGCGCTTCTTGTACATATGACCATGACAGCCAGCAGCCAGCCTCTTCTCATCAATCAAATTCAACTGATCCAACTTAATCTGAATCCATTCATCTTCGTCTAAGTTTGCTTCTTTCATAATTCTTAGAGAAGGGATTTGAACTTCGACAGGCAGGACAACTTCCATGCCATAGACCAAAGAGAAAGGGGTTGCCCTAGTTGATGTTTGCGCCGATGTATGATAGCCATGAAGAGCAAATGGCAGCATCTCATGCCAGTATTTATAGGTCACCACCATCTTTTTTACAATCTTCTTTATATTTTTGTTAGCAGCTTCCATTGCGCCATTCATCTTAGGTCTGTATGGAGAAGAGTTGTGATGCTTAATCTTAAACTGCATGCAGAGCTCAGTGATCATGGAATTATTAAGATTGGTGCCATTGTCAGTGATGATCCTCTCAGGGATAGCATACCAGCAGATGAGGTTGTGTTTGATGAACCGGGCCACGATGTTCTTGGTAACTGAGGCAAATGAAGCTGCTTCAACCCACTTGGTAAAGTAATCAATGGCGACAAGAATGAAATGGTGTCCATTGGAGGCAGTAGGTTTGATTTCTCTGATCATGTCAATTCCCCACATTGCAAATGGCCAAGGAGCACTCACGACATTCAAGGGAACTGGAGGCATATGGACCTTGTCAGCATAAATTTGGCACTTATGACAAGTCTTTGAGTGGTGATGACAATCGGCTTCCATGGTCGACCAATAGTAACCAGCTCTTAGAATCTTCTTAGACATAGTATGCCCACTAGAATGAGTACCAAAGATACCTTCATGCATATCGTCCATGATCTTCTCTACTTCCTTATTGTCCATACAACAAAGCAAAATTGAATCAAGGTTACGCTTGTATAAGATCCAATTGCTCAAGAAGAACTTGGCTGAGAACCTACGCAAGAATTTCTTGCCGTTGACTGACGCCCCTTCAGGATAATCTTGAGCTTCGATATATCTTTTCACCTCATGAAACCAAGGATTTTCCTCTACACCCTCAGTGTCAATCTCATAGCAGTGCGCTGGTTCATAAAATATTTCAAAAGTAATTCGGGGAGCTTCGTTGTCCCATCTGACCTTGAACATAGAAAACATGGTAGCCAAAGCATCTACCAACTAATTTTCTTCCCTCGGAATATTCTCAAAGGTAACCTCTTTAAAGTATGGGATCAAGGTTAGCACAAGCTCTTTGTAAGGGATAAGATTTGAATATTTTGTATCCCGCTCTTCTTTAACTTGACTGATGACCAAAGTTGAGTCACCATATACACTTAAGAATTTAATTCTTAGGACAATAGAAACTATAAGACCCAAGATGCACGCCTCATACTCATCCATGTTATTGGTACAGTCGAAGCAAAGTCTAGCAATGAGAGGAGTATGGAAACCTTCAGGGGAAATGATCAAAGCACCAATTCTGTTACTAAGAGCATTGGAAGCTCCATCAAAAACCATAGTCCATCGGGATCCTTGTTCAGGTCCTTCATATGGTCCATGCTTTTCACAATCTGTAATCAGCATTATATTCTTGTTCGGGAATTCAAAGTTCATAGATTGGTAATCATCCACCGCTTGATGTGCCAAATGATCTGCCAATACACTTCCTTTTATTGCTTTTTGTGTAGTGTACTGGATGTCATATTCGGTTAAGATCATTTGCCATCGGGCTATCCTTCCAGAGAGAGCTGGCTTCTCAAAGATGTACTTAATGGGATCCATCTTAGAGATTAATAGAGTGTGTTGTACCCAAAAATTTGCCCTCTCATGTTTCCCAAAGTCTTCCCCCTGCATGGTTGATCACAAACTCTTGCCTAAGGAAAAGGAAAATTTTTGAGTTGGTGCTTTAAGTACATTTCGATTGGCATTCTGAAAGACCCTTCGATTGGTGTTCTGAAGGAGCCTTTCGATTGGCATTTTGTCAAGCTCTTCGATTGGCATTATGGACAAGCATTTCGATTGGAATTATGTCAAGGCTTTCGATTGGCATTCTGAAAGACCCTTCGATTGGTATTCTGAAGGAGCCTTTCGATTGGCATTATAGATAAGTATTTCGATTGGCATTATAATAGTGTCCTTGGATTGGAATTCCAAAAGGGTCCATTCAAAGAAGCATTCAAAGGGTCCATTTGAAGAAGCTTTCGAAAAGCATTCGAAGGAGGCCATCAGCCCATTCGAAAGGGAGCATTTGAAGGAGGCCATCAGCCCATTCGAAAGGGAGCATTCGAAGGCCAGTTACATGTCATTCAAAATTCAAAAAGGGACAAGATCCCATGTGTTTAGCCAACATTACGAACTCTCATTCATGGCTTTCAAACACATAGTTAACGTTAAAAATTCTCATTCATGACTGTCAAACACATAATCAAGGTCATTTAAACCTTTGTCTTCCTGTCCCCTCCACCCCCTCTATATAAAGAGATCACAAGTGTTGCAAAACAGGACAAAAAAATATACAGAAAAAATAGAGAAAAGAAGCAGGGAGAACTTGGAGATACGCTGCCAAAAGTCATCAGCACTTCCAGGAAGCCATACCCAATCCTTGCACAAGCCAAAGCTGCCACCCAGCGAACACCTCCACCCTCAGAACTACAAATCAAAGCACCTCTGTTTGGTAAAGAAATCTAATCTCAAACTCATTTCGATCTTTGATTACATATTCATGTTATTACTGCTGTTTGTGAATGATTTAATGTGCTACATATAAGCTACAGCGCAAAGATGAGATTGTGCCATTGCTTGGGCACAATCTGAGTTTATCCTTCGAATCCCAGGATAAAACAAACCCAGACCCAGATTCAGCAGGTGCAAATAAGGGGGAGATTCGAATCAGGGGGGTAAAATCCCCCCTGGACCTTTAACATGTGTTTCGTTTCTTGCAGGAAATATATTCTCAGGATCCTGTTCAGAGTTTCGAAGCTTAGCAGCTTAGCTTCGAACTGGATCCAGGATTTCCAGATCGAAGGATGACATATCCATATCGAACACCCTCATGCACCTTCGATCAAGACTCTTCACTGGGTCGAAAGACAGCCTGCACCTCTTTCGACCCAGGCCTCCAGAATTATATTTTTTTCTTGATTTGTTGCCTGGCCCATTTGTACTTTGTTTACTTTGTTTTTGTTTATTTCTTTTAGTTTGTTTTTTTTTAATCAACATAAAAATCATAAAATAAATAACTTAGAATTAGGATTTAATTTAGTTAATTATTTAACTTATTTTCTTCAATTTTAAAATCAGTAGACTTAGGGTTTATTTTAATTCAATCCTTTTCATAAACAAAAAAATGAAAAAAAATATTAAGTATGTTTTGGAGTTAATTTTAATCAGTTTTTTTTAATTAATTAAATTTGACTTAATTGAACATTTAGCATTTTCCCAAAAATAAAATAAAACAACAAAAATTCTTATTCTTAGGATTTTTTCAGATTCACGCGCGTTTATTTTATTGTAACTGCTTACTGGTTTGTGGTAGCTTAAATTAAGACTTTTACACTTTACTGCTTTTATTTCCCCAATTTTTGGACATGTAAATAATCCCTCTCTCTGAAGCCTTATAATAGCGTAGGATTTACAATTCCCGCACTTTAAATTCCTGTACATATATTAACTGTTTAGATGTATGCTAACTAGGATTGCATGGCAAGATCTATCTTAATTTAAAATCAACAGTAGCTCATCATGACATGCAAAGATAATATAACTGAAAATTGACACACTTGCACATGCCACTCCTAGGGTACACCTCACTTGGTTGCCTCGAACGTGGTCATTGAGTATAGGAAGTCTTAGAGGTCGCCCTCCTGTCCAAAGATCAAAGTTGCCTCGAAACGGTTTCCTCGATAAAAATGATCTAAGACATTAGGGTTACCACTAAGGAGTCCTAACATTGCTTTAGTGACCACACGTCCCTTAAACCGAATTGACCCGAAAACTTCAACAACGGTGCTACCTACTCCTCAATAGTGGGATAGTACTGTCTAAAGGACAGTTGCACAGTTTAATTCCTTTTTGAGTAGGTAGAGGTCCTTAAGTACTTGCCCATTTTAAAAACAAAACAAAACTTTTCGCACTTACACTTTCTTCAAAAACAAAACAAAACTCTTTTCAAAACCCGCAAACACAAAGAAAAGCAAACTTTTGAAAACATAGTGAGTAAGTACCTAAGAGCCCGTGGATAACCACGGATAGAAAGGGTGCTAATACCTTCCCTTTCTATAATCTACCTCCCGAACCCGAGAAAAATCTAGAAAAGGAATTTTTCTGTGCTTTTGTCCTTTCCTTGTTGGATAAAATAAAAGACGGTGGCGACTCTTGCTTACCGCGACATTTTGCGAAAACAAATGCAAACGCGAACCAGCATTAAAAAACAGTCAGTTCTCATTCCCACCGATCACAGAACTGACGACTCTGCTGGGGAAGTCTAATAAGTGGGGTATACCTTAGGATTAGTTCATCATATTTGCTTCTATTGTTTTATTTGATTGCTTTATCTTTGTTCTATTGTTTGGGTTTGAAATCCTCCACCCGGATTTGGGAAACATTCATAGATAGCAATACTTTGTGGAAACTGTGTGGGGTATACCGACACGGTTGAAGCAATAGCTATATTAGTGCGACATATTTGTGAGTACCGGTAGCCTTTGAGTAAATCAAAGAGAATACGGGGCCGCTGAGTAATGTCACTAAGCACTAATGACCTAGAACCTTACTTGACCATCTTGGCCTTTTTTAGGAGTAGTGAGATGACCGACTTTGGTGCAGTCCGAAGTTGGTAGATACTCTATACTACACTCATTGAGGATTGTTTTCTTGGAATATTTTGGTCACTAGTTCGGTGGCTAAACCAAAATGATGAACATAGAAAATAATCCAATGATATTGAGCTCCTTAGAACCCAGTTACTATTTATAGGACAGGTTTTGAGCCAACTACACTCAAGAGGGTACTTACCTATGAAACCTCATGCAAGCCTGAAACTAGGGTTTTTGTGTGACTTGCTTGTACATGTGTTTATGCATACATCATGAACATCATAAAGCATCATATGCATCCGCTAACCATTTCAAGGGTTTAGATCTTCATCTTTGTTCTTGTTTTGCAGGACATGGAGTCTCTCCGCAGGAAAACAATTTAAGTCAACCTTGTAAGGATCCCTCCTCAACTCAAGGAGCTTACATCCAGGATTCCCGAGAATTCTCTCTTCAGTGAAAGACATGGTAGACTCATCAGCTTGGTCAACACCAACATTGAAGAAGACATGATGAAAGTTCTCTTCCAGTTCTTTGACCCCCTACACCACTGTTTCACATTCCCTGATTATCAATTGGTGCCTACTTTGGAGGAATTTTCTCAACTCCTGATAATTCCTATTCTTAGTCAACTACCCTACAACGGTACGGAAAAGGAACCAAAACTTGAAGATGTTGCTCAAGCATTACGCTTGCAACCATCCGACATCAAAGGGCATTGGGAAACCAGAAGAGGTATCAAGGGATTCTTGGAAAAGTTTCTGTTTGAGAAGGCACGAGAATGCTGGAATTCTCTTGATCTACAAGCCTTTGAAGAGATTGTGGCACTCCTTATCTATGGGTTGGTTTTGTTCCCAAATCCTGATCAACTTATAGATGTAAATGCTGTCAAGATTTTCATATCCAGGAATCCCATACCTACATTGCTTGGGGATATCCTCCACTCATTTTACACACAAACAATGAGGAAAAGAGGTGTTCTCATGTGTTGTACTCCTCTCCTAGCAAGGTGGTTTATTTTTCACCTTCCACAATCAGTTTTGAAGAATGAGCAGGGTTTAAGGTGGTCACAACGATTGATGACCCTCATACATTCTGATGTACATTGGTGTTCTCGGTCTAGAGAAAATGTCACCATCATTGATCGTTGTGGAGAATTTCCTAATGTTCCATTACTTGGAATTAGGGGAGGCATTACCTACAACCCCTGTCTAGCTTTGAGACAATTTGGATATGCTCGGAGGGATGGCCCTCATGATATGCTGATTCC
Source organism: Vicia faba (assembly GCA_948472305.1). Classification (NCBI taxonomy): domain Eukaryota; kingdom Viridiplantae; phylum Streptophyta; class Magnoliopsida; order Fabales; family Fabaceae; genus Vicia; species Vicia faba. The sequence continues at coordinate 272,672,509 of OX451736.1, forward strand.
TGACCTAGTTTTTGACTTCGACAACGATACGCAAGGACTTCGACAAAGGTTCATCATAGCTTGGAGGATGCCTAATAAGGTGGATAGTAAGACACTGGGGCACAAGAATTCTATCCCCCTTGAGCCTTACCTCAAGTGGGTACGAACCCGCTCCCAGAATCTTATGATGCCATATCCTCACATTCTCCCCTTGATCAAAGAGCCTGTTATGGAAGGAGAGGTTCCATACGCCATCCTACATCCTGACATGCCAACATCATGGGAAGAAATGCAAAAGAGTTGGATCCAACTCAAGAAAGAGCGGAATACTTTTGAAGCCAGCTTCTATGCCAGTGAAAAGAAGGTTTTGGAGCTTACTCGCCGACTTCACGAGGAGGATACCCTCAACACTTACATCGCTCCAAAAAGGATGCGCAATGTCTTTTTACATTAAGAATTTTGTAATATTTCGCCCATGGGGCACTTATGTACTAACAAATTTCTTCTTAATATGACGTGTGTTCTTTTTGTCTGCAACAAATTTGAATTTTTGAACCCTTGAATGCATTACATAAATAGCATACCATTCATCATATGCATAACAGGTACCCTTTTACAGGTCTCTTATCTTCTTCGTTGTTATTTCAGCAATCATCATGTCTGCTGAACCTTCCACTGAGCAAGCTATCAAGTCCCTTCAGGCCCAAAATGCCCAATTTCAAGAGTTGGTCATGAGCCTAACTAAGGGTCAGCAGGACTTGAAGACCTTGATTCTGAAAGAGAGGAAGAAGAAGAAGAAGAGGACCATCTTGTTCAACACTGGACGTAGGTTTGGGAACGGGCTGCAGAATGAAATTGATCTGGCCACCCCGTCTGGAGAGAAAGACAGTCCACAAGAAAGGAGGGCTCCTAGCCCTATGGTCTCCGACAACGAGACGGACTATGATGAAGAACAGTATCCTCCTGCTGAGGATAAGTACAAACAGCTGGAAGACCGTTTGAACGCTATGGAAGTACAGAAGGTGCCCGGTCTAGACTTCGGAGATTTGGGTTTATCATTTGGGGTGGTGATTCCCCATAAGTTCAAGGCACCTGCCTTTGCCAAGTATGACGGAGCTTCCTGTCTAAAGTTGCACCTCCGGTCATATGTGAGGAAGATCCAACCTTACACTACTGATAAGAACTTATGGATCCATTTCTTTCAAGACAGTCTCTCAGGGACTCAGCTTGAGTGGTTCTATCAGTTGGACGGAGCCAGTATCTGCAGCTGGGAGGATTTGGCTGCTGCATTCTTTAGGCATTATCAGTATAATTCCGACCTCGCTCCTACGCGTACCCAACTCCAGGGTATGTCAATAGGGACGGGTGAAGGATTTAAAGAGTATGCTCAAAAATGGAGAGACCTTGCCGGAAGGGTGCAACCACCTTTAGCTGATCGTGAACTTGTTGATATGTTTTTGGGGACCCTGTCCGGTCCATTCTTTAACCATTTGATTGGAAGCTCTTCAGCCGGGTTTACAGACCTTATCTTGACTGGTGAGAGGATTGAAGCTGGTATTAAGGCTGGGAAGATACAGAAGGGTGCCTCATCGAGCACCAAGAAGAGACCGTTTAAGAAAGAGTCCAGTGCTGTCTACAGTTTAAGAAGACAAAACAGACCTGAACACCGCCAAGATGTCAATGCGGTTGTTATCTCAAAACCTGGTAGTGCTCCTCAGCATCACAACCAACAAACGGACGAGAGACCTTGAAGGCAATTTACTCGTCTCAGCATGACTTTGTCTCAGATGTTGCCATAGTTCCTGAAGACTAATCTGGTGACTCTAAGAGAAGCTCCAAAGAATCAAAATACTGCATCACCGAAGTATAACCCTAACGCCCGCTGTGCTTATTAGTCCGATAGCTCGGGGCATAATACATATGATTGTTGGAGTCTGAAAAACAAGGTGCAAGACTTAATTGATGCAAAGGAGATTGATTTTGAGGCGCCCGAGAGGCCTAATGTTGTGACTGCTCCCATGCCCAAACATGGAGTAAATGCTGTAGAGGAAGACTTGTTTGTAGTGTCTGTGGATGATATTGTTACCCCTCTGATGACTGTCAAGAGGAACCTGTTGCTAGCCGGTTTATTTCTGGGCTGTGGTGAAGGTTGCCATTTGTGTTCTGTTTTACCTACTGGTTGCCCATCTTTGAAGTCAGGTATCCAAAACTTGATGGATAGCAAGGAGATCCTGTTTGAAAAGACTGCTGTTCCATCTTTTCATTCTGAAGAAGTTTCCATCATTACCATTTTCGAAAATTCTTCCAAGGCTCCCTCGAGGACGCCTGTTGGAATTACATCTGTTCCGAAGATCGCACCTATAATCATCACTGTTCTGGGGCCCATCCCCCATACCTCTGACAAAGCTGTCCTTTGGCACTATGGGGGCAGATGTTTATGTTCTTGGAATTAAGCAAGAGTTTGATGCTGATACCGGCGTCAGAAACATTACTGGGCCTACTAAAGTCACCCGCAACGGTAGACTTTTCTCACCTGATATTGCTCCACCAACTGTCCGAAGACCTGTTGTCATTAAGCCTGCAAGTGTACCTGCTGCTGTTCCAGATCAAATTCCTATCCTTCCCCCTGTCGCCGAGTCTTCTGACGCTCGGGGCAAAGGGATCACCACTGATATGCCTGCCCAGACGGAGGCGCCAAAGACAATCAATGTTGAAGCTTCCAAACAGGAGATGGAAGAGATTCTGAAGATTATTAAGAAGAGTGATTTTAATGTAGTTGAGCAACTGGGGAAAACCCCATCTAAGATTTCTATGTTATCACTGTTGTTGTGTTCAGAGGCCCATGCCAAGGCTCTGATTACCTTCCTAAAGACGGCCCACGTGCCACAAGAGACATCAGCTGATCAATTTACCGATTGTGTGGCCAATTTAACTGCTGATAATGGTTTGGGTTTCTCCGACGTTGATCTAACTGCTAAAGGGAAGAACCATAATGATGCCCTGCATGTCTCCATTGAATGCAGGGGCACTACTCTTGCACATGTGTTGGTTGAGACTGGTTCCTCGCTGAACGTCTTGCCCAAGAAGGCTCTAGACAGGCTGGATTGCGAAGGTTTGGAACTAAAGCCGAGTAACATTGTTGTCCGGGCCTTTGATGGGTCTAAGAGGATGTTGCATGGTGAGGTTGATATTCCAATCAAAGTTGGTTCTCAAGTCTTCAATTCTATATTCTACATGATGGACATTCGGCCATCCTATTCTTGTTTGCTGGGTCGTCCATGGATCCACAAAGCGGGAGCCGTAACCTCAACGCTCCACCAGAAGTTGAAGTACCCGGTTAAAGGCAAGATTGTGACAGTTCAAGGGGAGGAGGAGTACATGGTCAGCCACCTCAACTCGTTCCGGTACATAGAGATGGATGGGGAGTTCATTGAGACCCCATTTCAACACTTTGAAGAGGTTCCTCAGACACTGGCGTCAGCTGAGACTGTGATGGAAGATTCTCCCATGAAGATGGCTTCCTTAAAGGATTCCCCGACTGTTATTGAGAAGGGTGAGTATGCAAACTGGGGCCGACTTCCTGATTTCACTCAAAAGATTAACAAGTTCGGTTTGGGTTTCACTGCAGAAGCTCAGAGGGCTGTTCGAAGTGCAAGGATTGGAAGACCTCTTGTGTTCATCAGCAACTCGGGAGTAAACGCCATCGAAGATGACGTGGAGGAGTCTGAATTCGACAGCTGGATCTATCCTACGACCAACGGTGGACCAAACAACTGGACAGCAAAGGATTTCATCCCTATTACTTTTATTACTCAGTAATGAGCTCTTTGTTTCGAATTTGTAACAGACAATGTTTTGAAACTTGATGGCTCGGTGTCTTACCCGGGGCACAATGGCTTCATTTGTGAGGGCTTTTGTATGCGATTTTCATATATCATTAATAAAAGCATTGGACGTTTTCGCATTTCAAATTTTGCGCTCTTTGTCTTTCCTTATTATATTACAAAACAACTATTTTACACACACTCACATATACAGGTCCCAATCCACTCTGGATCTCACTGGTAACGACTCTGCTACTGCCAGTTATGACTTCGAAAATCCGATCAACTTAGCCGAAGACGAAGGTGAAGATGATTGCGAAGTGCCTGGTGAGCTTGCAAGACTACTACTCCAGGAAGAGAGGGCCATTCAGCCACATGAAGAGCCAGTGGAAACGGTAAATCTGGTTACCGAGACAGACAAAATGGAAGTCAAGATCGGTGCAAATCTGGAGCTTAGTGGGAAACAACGGTTGATTCAGATGCTGCATGACTACGTGGAGATCTTTGCCTGGTCTTACGAAGATATGCCTGGGTTGGATACCGACATTGTGGTTCATCGCCTGCCTACCAAGGAAGACTGCCCTCCGGTAAAATAGAAGGTTCGCCGTATGCGTCCAGAGATGTCTGAGAAAATCAAGGCCGAAGTTATGAAACAGTTTGACGCCGGTTTTCTAGCAGTAACTTATTACCCTCAATGGGTTTCCAATGTGGTTCTGGTACCGAAGAAGGATGGTAAGGTCCGAATGTGTGTTGACTACAGGGATTTGAACAGGGCAAGCCCTAAGGATAACTTCCCTCTACCTCACATCGACGTTCTGGTTGACAATACTGCTCAGCACAAGGTATTCTCCTTTATGGATGGTTTCTCCGGTTATAATCAAATCAAAATGGCTCCTGAAGACATGGAAAAGACCACTTTCGTTACCCAGTGGGGTACCTTTTGTTACAAGGTCATGCCTTTTAGGCTGAAGAATGTTGGGGCAACATATCAGCGTGCCATGGTTGCTTTATTTCATGACATGATCCATCATGAGATTGAAGTATACGTCGACGATATGATTGTGAGGTCCCAAACTGAGGAGGAACACCTTGACCATCTACAGAAGTTGTTTGACAGGTTGAAGTTATATAAGCTGAGATTGAACCCAAACAAATGCACCTTCGGGGTACGGTCCGGTAAACTGCTGGGTTTCATCGTAAGCGACAAAGGTATTCAAGTGGATCCTGCCAAAGTGAAATCCATACAAGAGATGCCAGCTCCCAAGACAGAGAAGGAGGTCAGAGGCTTTCTAGGACGACTGAACTACATTGCCCGATTCATCTCGCACCTAACTGCTACTTGTGAGCCAATCTTCAAACTGCTGAAGAAAGATCAAGTGGTATGTTGGAACGATGAATGTCAGACTGCTTTCGAAATAATCAAAGAGTACCTCCAGGAGCCACCTATTCTTATGCCACCAGTTGAAGGGATACCTCTAATCTTATACTTGACAGTACTTGACAACTCAATGGGGTGTGTGATGGGTCAGCATGACGAGTCTGGCCGAAAAGAGCATGCTATTTATTACCTTAGCAAAAAGTTTACCGACTGTGAGACCCGATACTCACTGCTCGAGAAAACTTGCTGCGCTTTGGCATGGGCTGCTCGTCGGCTGAGACAGTATATGTTAACTCACACTACTCTGTTGATTTCAAAAATGGATCCAATCAAGTATATCTTCAAAAAGCCTGCCTTGTCCGGAAGAATAGCAAGATGGCAGATGATCTTGACTGAATATGACATCCAGTACACGACTCAAAAAGCAATCAAGGGAAGTGTATTAGCAGACCATTTGGCACACCAGGCAGTGGATGATTACAAGTCTATGAACTTTGAATTTCTAGACGAGAATATCATGGTAGTGACTGATTGTGAGACACCTGGACCGGATGAAGGACCTGAGGAAGGATCCCGATGGTCTATGTGCTTTGATGGAGCTTCAAACGCTTTGGGTAATGGCATTGGCGCTGTGATCATATCTCCTAAAGGCTCTCATACTCCATTTACCGCCCGACTATGTTTTAACTGCACCAACAATATGGCAGAGTATGAAGCCTGCATTATGGGTCTTCGAGCAACAATTGACCTAAGGATTAAGTTTCTGAGTGTCTTTGGAGATTCCGCTCTCGTGATCAGTCAGATCAAAGGCGAGTGGGATACGAAACACCCAAATCTTATTCCTTACAAGGAGTATGTATTGACGTTGCTTCCCCATTTCGAGGAGATAACCTTTGAACACTTCCCAAGAGAGGAGAATCAGTTGGCGGACGCGCTAGCTACGATGTCTTCTATGTTCAAAGTCAAGTGGGACAACGAGGCTCCCCGGATCATTATTTGGAAATTGGGTGAACCTGCACATTGCTGTGATCTTGAGATTGAAGAGGTAACAGAAAAACCTTGGTATCATGAAGTGAAGAGGTACCTTGAAGCTCAAGAATATCCCGAGGGTGCATCTGTTAATGACAAGAAGTTTCTAAGAAGGTTCGCGGCAAAGTTCTTCATCAACAATGGCATTCTTTACAAACGTAACCATGATTCAACCTCACTGCGTTGCATGGATAAAATTGAAGCAGAAATAATCATGGCAGAGCTGCATGAAGGTACTTTCGGAACTCATTCCAGTGGACATACCATGGCAAAGAAAATCCTTCAGGCAGGATACTACTGGTCCACAATGGAAGTCGACTGTTATCAGCATTCTCGGACATGTTACAAGTGCCAGATCTATGCTGATAAGGTGCATATTCCTCCAGTTCCTCTGAATGTTTTGACAGCACCTTGGCCTTTTGCAACGTGGGGCATTGATATGATCGGCGAGATCAGACCTACGGCATCCAATGAGCATAGTTTCATCCTGGTAGCGATTGATTACTTTACGAAGTGGGTTGAAGCAGCTTCCTTTGCTACCGTAACCAAGAACGTCGTGGCACAGTTCATTCGGCACAACCTAATCTATCGATATGGTGTACCATAGAGGATCATTACGGACAATGGTACCAATCTTAACAACAAGATGATCACTGAGCTCTGCGAGCAATTCAAGATACAGCATCATAACTCTTCTCCCTACCGGCCGAAGATGAATGGGGCTATTAAAGCAGCAAATAAGAACATTAAGAAGATTGTGCAGAAGATGACAGTGACATACAAAGACTGGCACGAGATGTTACCATTTGCTCTTCATGGGTACCGTACCTCAGCACGGACGTCAACAGGGGCAACACCCTATTCCTTGGTTTATGGCATGGAGGCAGTCTTGCCCATTGAAGTTCAGATACCCTCTCTTCGGATCATGAAGGATGCAGGTTTGAGCGAAGACAACTGGATCCAGACCCGACTTGATCAATTGTGTCTAATCGACGAAAAGAGACTTACTACTATTTGTCATGGTCAGACGTACCAAAAACTAATGATCAAGGCATTTAACAAGAAAGTCAGACGACAAGAGTATCGAGTTAGGAACCTGGTAATCAAGCGCATCATTCTACCTCAAGGTGATCCCAGGGGCAAATGGACCCCTACTTACGAAGGGCCATTTGTGGTTAAGAACATCTTCTCAGGAGGAGCGATGATTCTAACCACCATGGATGGTGACGACCTTCCTCACCTCGTCAATGTAGACATAGTAAAAAGATACTACGCATAATCAAAGACCCGCTAGGTTGACTGGCCTAGGCAAAAATAAGGGCTTCCCGACGAACCAAAAGGGTTCGGGCAAAAATAAGGGATGAAAATATAAAAAAATCTGTACACCCGGCAAGTCGAAAACCTGAAAAGGCGGCTTGGGCAAAAATGGGTATCCCGGTGGACTAAAAACCCGAAAGGGCGGTCCAGGCAAAAGTTAGGGATTAAAGCGTAACACTATGTCTCATTGGATCACCTCGCATCCGGACTTCAGTATCAACCATCAGGCTCGGACGACACCAGTCAATCAGATTCATCTTCAACTAAGTAGCAAAGTGATGAGATGCTTGAAGATATAAAGGCAATAGCAGAGCTGGAACCCAGTGGGACTATTCACATAGCTGTTTTGTTTTCACAAATTGTATAAATTCTATTTGTTCGGCGGTGTTCTCTTACTAGGACGTCAGCCTCTTGTACAAAACGCCTATTTACAGGCCAAACTTCAAAGTCAATACAAATTCATTTTCAAACAAATTTCAAATTGTTTTTCCTTTATCTGTTTTGTTTTGCAAAGAACGTCCAATGTTCATTTTTTATATATGCATTGGACATTAATTGCTGCTCATAAATACTTACATGCGAAACAAAAGACAAATTACGGGTGATATCAGAAGTAGGGGCAATAAGAATTGTCTGAGCGGTCTAGTTGCTCTGTCCACCAGGTACCAAGGTATATATTCAGCTGAAGAATATGGCTAAGATACCTTCACTCCCCACGGGATAAGACAGTAATAATAGCTCTCTCAGCTAAAACTTGCAACTACGGACGAGTCGGCAATACTCTCCCTAAGCAGAGTTGGTCTACCATCAGCCCTGAAAAGGTCGGGTATCCCCAAAAGGTCTTAATATTCCCCAATGGAGTATAAAGACATTCTCCAGCAAGCGTAAGAGCATCCCCGACAGTCTTAATATTCCCTAACAGAGTATAAGAATGTTTCTCGGAGGAATACAAGATACCCCCAGTGGAGCCATCTCCCCAGCGCAGTCTAAAAAGGCTTCCCCGCTAGAGTTGAATCATCTTACCCAGTAGATTTTGGAAGCTTGTCCCCTGCAGAATACAAATGTATCTCCCCAGCCAAATTCAGAAGGTTATCCTCACAAGAGTCTAACTGGGTTATCCTCAGCAAGTTGCAACTGAAAGATCATCCCCAGCGAAGTTCTTTCTTTCCCCAAGCAGGACTTCTATCCTCAACAGATTCAATATCACCAGTAATGGTAATCAATCCCCCAGCGGAGTTCATCATCAAAATCCCCAACAGAGCTTATCAACGGAATCCCCAGCGGAGTTTATCGTTAAAATCTCAGCAAAGTATCTCTTCCCCACAGATTATTTCCCCTCGGAGTAATCTCTTCATCATGTTTATCCCCCAACGGAGTTCTTTTCTCCTAACAGGTTTATCCTTGCAATCATCTTCGTTCGTCATCCCCAGTGGAAACTAAGAACTCAACTCTATTCTCCAGCAGCTCCGGGATTTATTTTCCCCAGCTAAAACATCACATTTCCATACATCATGATACATGCATATAGGCATCATACCATACAATCTCATTTATGTTAAGAACATCATTGCTTGATCCATATCATGCATTGCATATGACTGACCTTTACCTTTCAGGAAAGATCCAGTTAAGTTCTCAGCTATGTCCAAGACCTCCTCTGGTTCAGTTAAATCGATTCCTAAAGATTTTTCTGATGCCGATCCAGTTGAAGTTATTCCAAGACCTCCTCTGGTTTAGTTAAATTGATTCCTAAAGATTTTTCTGATGTCGATCCAGTTGAAGTTATTCCAATACCTCCTCTGGTTCAGCTAAATCAATTCCTAAAGATTTTTCTGATGGCGATCCAGTTGAAGTTATTTCAAGACCTCCTCTGGTTCAGTTAAATCGATTCCTAAAGATTTTTCTGATGCCGATCCAGTTGAAGTTATTCCAAGACCTCCTCTGGTTCAGTTAAATCGATTCCTAAAGATTTTTCTGATGCTGGTCCAGTTGAAGTTATTCCAAGACCTCCTCTGGTTCAGTTAAATCGATTCTTAAAGATTTTTCTGATGCCGATCCAATTGAAGTTATTTCAAGACCTCCTCTGGTTCAGTTAAATCGATTCCTAAAGATTTTTCTGATGCCGATCCAGTTGAAGTTATTCCAAGACCTCCTCTGGTTCAGTTAAATCGATTCCTAAAGATTTTTCTGATGTCGATCCAGTTGAAGTTATTTCAAGACCTCCTCTGGTTCAGTTAAATTGATTCCTAAAGATTTTTCTAATGCCGATCCAGTTGAAGTTATTCCAAGACCTCCTCTAGTTCAGTTAAATCGATTCCTAAAGATTTTTCTAATGCCGATCCAGTTGAAGTTATTTCAAGACCTCCTCTGGTTCAGTTAAATCGATTCCTAAAGATTTTCCTGATGTCGATCCAGTTGAAGTTATTCCAAGACCTCCTCTGGTTCAGTTAAATCGATTCCTAAAGATTTTTCTGATGCCGATCCAGTTGAAGTTATTCCAAGACCTCCTCTGGTTCAGTTAAATCGATTCCTAAAGATTTTTCTGATGCCGATCCAGTCTAAGTTATTCCAAGACCTCCTCTGGTTCAGTTAAATCGATTCCTAAAGATTTTTCTGATGTCGATCCAGTTGAAGTTATTTCAAGACCTCCTCTGGTTCAGTTAAATTGATTCCTAAAGATTTTTCTGATGCCGATCCAGTTGAAGTTATTTCAAGACCTCCTCTGGTTCAGTTAAATCAATTTCTAAAGATTTTTCTGATGCCGATCCAGTTGAAGTTATTTCAAGACCTCCTCTGGTTCAGTTAAATCGATTCCTAAAGATTTTTCTGATGCCGATCTAGTTGAAGTTATTCCAAGACCTCCTCTGGTTCAGTTAAATCGATTCCTAAAGATTTTTCTGATGCCGATCCAGTTGAAGTTATTTCAAGACCTCCTCTGGTTCAGTTAAATCGATTCCTAAAGATTTTTCTGATGCCGATCCAGTTGAAGTTATTCCAAGACCTCCTCTAGTTCAGTTAAATCGATTCCTAAAGATTTTTCTGATGCCGATCCAGTTGAAGTTATTTCATGACCTCCTCTGGTTCAGTTAAATCGATTCCTAAAGATTTTTCTGATGCCGATCCAGTTGAAGTTATTCCAAGACCTCCTCTGTTTCAGTTTAAATCGATTCCTAAAGATTTTTCTGATGCCGATCCAGTTGAAGTTATTCTAAAACCTTCTCAAGTCCCAGTTTAATACCTGTAACAAGCCAGGAAAATATCTGTGGACGACTGATTGTAGATTAACACCTATAACAAGCCAGGAAAATCATCTACATGAAGAGATTAAAGGTTAATACCTGTAACAAGCCAGGAAAACTATCTTTCTTTCTCAGGTCAGCGATTAATACTTGGAACCAGACAAGACAAGTTCTATAACCTCAACGGTATACTCCCGGTGAGCACGAGTCAGTTCCTAAATCTCAAACAAAGTTAGACTTCCCCAGTGGAATCTTCTACAACAACAGGTATGCAAGTTCTCGCTAAGGAATCTCTTATGTGATCGACACTCCTGCAGATGGCATCTATAAGCCCACCCTCATACCAACAATCTCCAAATGGCATCTGTAAGCCCATTCTTGACATCACAATGCTGATACTACACCATGCGAGTGCAAATTTCTGGGCACTCTAGTGTTCAATCATCTTCCACCTTTGGATCACAAAAGGCACACAAGCCAATCTACATCCTCAGGTTTAAGAAGATTGAACAGGGGCAACTGTTGTACCCCAAAATTTTCCCTCTCATGTTTCCCAAAGTCTTCCCCCTGCATGGTTGATCACAAACTCTTGCCTAAGGAAAAGGAAAATTTTTGAGTTGGTGCTTTAAGTACATTTCGATTGGCATTCTGAAAGACCCTTCGATTGGTGTTCTGAAGGAGCCTTTCGATTGGCATTTTTTCAAGCTCTTCGATTGGCATTATGGACAAGCATTTCAATTGGCATTATGTCAAGGCTTTCGATTGGCATTCTGAAAGACCCTTCGATTGGTATTCTGAAGGAGCCTTTCGATTGGCATTATGGACAAGTATTTCGATTGGCACTATAACAGTGTCCTTCGATTGGAATTCCAAAAAGGTCCATTCGAAGAAGCATTCAAAGGGTCCATTCGAAGAAGCTTTCGAAAACCATTCGAAGGAGGCCATCCGCCCATTCGAAAGGGAGCATTCGAAGGAGGCCATCAGCCCATTCGAAAGGGAGCATTCGAAGACCAGTTACATGTCATTCAAAATTCAAAAAGGGACAAGATCCCATGTGTTTAGCCAACGTTACGAACTCTCATTCATGGCTTTCAAACACATAATTAACGTTACAAATTCTCATTCATGGCTGTCAAACACATAATCAAGGTCATTTAAACCTTTGTCTTCCTGTCCCTTCCACCCCCTCTATATAAAGAGATCACAAGTGTTGCAAAACAGGACAAAAAAATATACAGAAAAAATAGAGAAAAGAAGCAGGGAGAACTTGGAGATACGCTGCCAAAAGTCATCAGCACTTCCAGGAAGCCATGCCCAATCCTTGCACAAGCCAAAGCTTCCACCCAGCGAACACCTCCACCCTCAGAACTACAAATCAAAGCACCTCTGTTTGGTAAAGAAATCTAATCTCAAACTCATTTCGATCTCTGATTGCATATTCATGTTATTACTGTTGTTTGTGAATGATTTAATGTGCTACATATAAGCTACAGCGCAAAGATGAGATTGTGCCATTGCTTGGGCACAATTTGAGTTTCTCCTTCGAATCCCAGGATTAAACAAACCCAGACCCAGATTCAGCAGGTGCGAATAAGGGGGAGATTCAAATCAGGGGGGTAAAATCCCCCCTGGACCTTTAACATGTGTTTCGTTTCTTGCAGGAAATATATTCTCAGGATCCTGTTCAGAGTTTCGAAGCTTAGCAGCTTAGCTTCGAACTGGATCCAGGATTTCCAGATCGAAGGATGACATATCCATATCGAACACCCTCATGCACCTTCGATCAAGACTCTTCACTGGGTCGAAAGACAGCCTGCACCTCTTTCGACCCAGGCCTCCAGAATTATATTTTTTCTTGATTTGTTGCCTGACCCATTTGTACTTTGTTTACTTTGTTTTTGTTTATTTCTTTTAGTTTGTTTGTTTTTAATCAACATAAAAATCATAGAATAAATAACTTAGAATTAGGATTTAATTTAGTTAATTATTTAACTTATTTTCTTCAATTTTAAAATCAGTAGGCTTAGAATTTATTTTAATTCAATCCTTTTCATAAACAAAAAAATGCAAAAAAGTATTAAGTATGTTTTGGAGTTAATTTTAATCAGTTTTTTTTAATTAATTAAATTTGACTTAATTGAACATTTAGCATTTTCCCAAAAATAAAATAAAACAACAAAAGTTCTTATTCTTAGGATTTTTTCAGATTCACGCGCGTTTATTTTATTGTAACTGCTTACTGGTTTGTGGTAGCTTAAATTAAGACTTTTACACTTTACTGCTTTTATTTCCCCAATTTTTGGACATGTAAATAATCCCCCTCCCCGAAGCCTTATAATAGCGTAGGATTTACAATTCCCGCACTTTAAATTCCTGTACATATATTAACTGTTTAGATGTATGCTAACTAGGATTGCATGGCAAGATCTATCTTAATTTAAAATCAACAGTAGCTCATCATGACATGCAAAGATAATATAACTGAAAATTGACACACTTGCACATGCCACTCCTAGGGTACACCTCACTTGGTTGCCTCGAACGTGGTCATTGAGTATAGGAAGTCTTAGAGGTCGCCCTCCTATCCAAAGATCAAAGTTGCCTCGAAACAGTTGCCTCGATAAAAATGATCTAAGACATTAGGGTTACCGCTAAGGAGTCCTAACATTGCTTTAGTGACCACACGTCCCTTAAACCGAATTGACCCGAAAACTCCAACGACGGTGCTACCTACTCCTCAATAGTGGGATAGTACTGTCTAAAGGACAGTTGCACATTTTAATTCCTTTTTGAGTAGGTAGAGGTCCTTAAGTACTTGCTCATTTTAAAAACAAAACAAAACTTTTCGCACTTACACTTTCTTCAAAAACAAAACAAAACTCTTTTCAAAACCCGCAAACACAAAGAAAAGAAAACTTTTGAAAACATAGTGAGCAAGTACCTAAGAGCCCGTGGATAACCATGGATAGAAAGGGTGTTAATACCTTCCCTTTCTATAATCTACCTCCCGAACCCGAGAAAAATCTCGAAAAGGAATTTTTCTGTGCTTTTGTCCTTTCCTTGTTGGATAAAATAAAAGACGGTGGCGACTCTTGCTTATCGCGACATTTTGTGAAAACAAATGCAAACGCGAACCAGCATTAAAAAACAGTCAGTTCTCATTCCCACCGATCACAGAGTGGTATGAGTCAACATATACCGTCTTAGTCAGTAAGCAGCCCATGCCAAAACGCAACAAATTTTCTCGAGCAGTGAATATCTTGTTTCACAGTCGTTAAACTTTTTGCTAAGGTAGTATATTACATGCTCTTTTCGACCAGACTCGTTATGCTGCCCCAGCACACACCCCACTGAATTCTCTAACACGGTTAAGTACATGATCAGAGGTCTTCCTTCAACTGGTGGCATCAGAATTTGTGGTTCTTGCAAGTATTCCTTGATCTTGTTAAAATCTATTTGGCAGTCGTCATTCCATCTTACCACTTGATATTTCTTCAGCGGCTTGAATAGTGGTTCATAAGTAGAAGTCAGGTGAGAGATGAATCGGGCAATGTAGTTTAGTCATCCTAGAAAACCTATGACTTCCTTCTCAGTACGGGGATCTGGCATTTCTTGGATAGCTTTGACTTTTGTAGGATAAACCTTAATTCCTTTGCCACTAACAATGAAGCCTAGGAGCTTCTCAGATCTTACCCAGAAGATGCATTTGTTGGGATTCAACCTCAGCTTATATTTCTTGAGCCTCTCAAATAGCTTGTGTAGATGGTCAAGGTGTTCTTCCTCAGTTTGAGATCTTGCTATCATGTCGTCAATATAGACTTCTATCTCATGATGAATCATATCATGAAATAAAGCCACCATGGCCCATTGATAAGTTGCTTCTGCATTCTTCAGCCTAAAAGGCATGACTTTATAATAGAAGGTGCCCCACTGTGTGACAAAAGTAGTTTTCTCCATGTCTTTGGGCACCATTTTGATTTGGTTGTAACCCGAGAAGCCATCCATGAAAGAAAACACCTTATGTCTAGCAGTGTTGTCGACTAAGACATCAATATGCAATAGTGGGAAGTCGTCTTTAGGGCTTTCCCTATTTAGATCTCTATAGTCTACACACATACGGATCTTACCGTCTTTCTTCGATACTGGAACAATATTTTTAACCCATTGGGGATACGATGTTACTGCCAAGAAACCTGCATTGAATTATTTCATTACCTCAGCCTTGATCTTTTCAGACATGTCAGAACGCATGTGTTGTACCCCAAAATTTGCCCTCCCATATTCCTCAAGATTTGTCAAGAATTATCCTCAAATTGCTCAAGATTGCTTAAGAGGTAGATAGTCAGACCACCTCCTAAGCCAGCTGAAATTAGGGTTTTGGTTCTTTCAAGGAATTTGGGGTTTTCAATGGTTCAATCAAGTCTAATAGACCTATATACATTCTCAAGCACTTACATGCCAGGTTTCGAGACTCACAATGCCAATTTGCACAGTCAAAAGCCTCATTTGATCCACAGTCAACTGCAAGGGCAAAATGGTCATTTCACAGTCAAAAGTTAGATTTTTTGGTCAACATCTTATTTTGAGGTCACAATCATCATTTTATCAAGTCTTGATCATGATTCCATAAGAATAGCTCAAAAATCATCAAGATGCAAAAAGTTACTATTTTTGGACAGCAGAAAAGTCAACTGTATCTTGACCAGGGCATAACTTTTTCATGGTTTGTCAGAAAAATTCCATCCAATGCTAATTTTGAAGGGGATGCAATTTCCTACAATCCATCTTCACACTCCAAGTTCAAGAAATGCTCTCACAAAAAGTTATCAATTTCTATATTATAGGTCAAATTCAAAAGTCAACAAAAGTACACTTTGAGTCAAAGGCCATAACTTGATATTGATAAATCCAAATGACATGGGACCAAAGGCATTGGTTAGAGGACTTCAAGACCTTCCCAAAATGTCCAAGAACATGGTCATATGATCAAAATTGAGGAAGATATGCATTGGAGAAGTTGGGAAATTTTTAGGAATTTGCAAAAGTCAACTTTGCTCAAAACACCTTATTTTTGCTAATGGGCCTCAAATCTCTTCTTGAAACTTCATCCATGACCTATGCACGACCCATCAAGCTTAATGGAATTTATTTTCTTATTTTTATTGATTAATTGGATTTTTAATTAATATTAATTCATTTAATTAATTTAAATTGTAGGAAAATAGAAGATTTGATGTTTTCAATCTTTTTGTGAAGCAAATAGGACCTCAGCATGCTGGAAAATTCGAGCACCAAGTCAAAGATACAAAATATCCAAATTTGGCAACATTTTCCAATCATGAAAAATCAAAAAGATTTGATTTCCAATCATGATTTCCAATCAAAGATTCAATCACCATTGCACATGGATTTTTGCCCAGCTCTTGACCTAATTCAATTGCCCTATATATATGCAAGCAAATCCTAACCTAGCACACGTGAAAAAGCTGCAGAAAAAAAGCCATAGCATATTGAAAAATTCCAAGAAAATTGAAAACTGACTTTGGCATTCTAGGGCGATTCAAAAGGTTTTGTTGATTCAAACACCTTGCAGGAGGTCCCATGAGTGAACTGCAATCAAAATCAAGCATTAAGGCTCAAGGAATCGATACCTACAGAACCACGGTTTGCCATTTTTTTCCAGAATCGTAACTCTTAAATCATGCATATTTAACGTGTTTTCTTGATTGATTTGTGTTGCTAGGAACCATATGAAGCTAATGGTATCATTTAATTGAATTATAATGCACTGAATCACAAGATGCCATGAACGATTTCTAGGGTTCTTGAGCTTTGAAATTTGGGCTTTATGAACCAGGAAAAATTAGGACTTATAAGACATATGATTGAATTCGTGAGAGCCAGACGAACAAGAATGACCCCTCGCGAAATATTTATATGAACCATGCTTCTATTCGCTATTTTTCGTTGCAATGGTTAGTGGGGGTTAAAAACCCCTGCTATCTAATATTCTTTTTGCAGATACAACAAAGAAGATGATGAGGTGTTGATACCTGGTTGGCCGGTTTAAATCTTAGCGCGTTTTTTCATATTTTCGGCATATTAATTGAATTTTACATATTATGTTTATTTGCTATTCCTATAATGAATAAACGCGTTAGTTGGATTGGCAAGCAGGTGGGTGGAAAGGCTATTGGGACCTGGGTTCGAATCCCAGGTCCCCCCAAAACATTTATTTCCTTTTGTTCCATATATTCATATGCAGCTTTCACAAGGAAGTCCATCATGTACCTCACATCTCAGCACGCCATGTGTCTCCAAGCTTGGATCCAGTGGTCATGAGTGGAAGACCACCATGCTCCCTAGTCAATCAACGCATGGGTGATCAGGAAAGTCAACAAGGCTTGCAGCATATTGGGCTTGGAATTTGCCAAAGATACCTCCTAATTGGGCCAACACCCCCTGGGTTATTGTCTTTTATTTTTCTTCTTTTATATTTTTTCACTTAATTATTATTAATTATTATTATTATTAGTTAATTAACTAAATTTATTTATTTTTTCATAATAAAATCAGAAAACTAAAATATAATATTTTTTATTATTATTTATTAATTTCACCCTTAATTTATTATTTTTGTAAATAAATATAATTAACTAACTTAGTTTTAATTAGGTTAATTTTGACATTTTTGCAATAATTTAAAACTAATGTAGAATTAGGGTTCTTGACTTTTAATCATCTTATTTTTTATTTATTTCCTAAAAAACATAAAAAACCTCAAAAATATCTTTTTTTTATTTTATTAATTAATTAGTTTTAGGATTAATTTAATTAAATGCAAAATAACCAAAAAAAAAACTTTCTTCTTTCTCAAAAGGGTCAAAACCCTAAGACTCTCCGATTCAATTTTCTCTCGCGCGTATGTTTATTTTTTATTCATATTTTGATCCATTATTATGTAATTGTTCCGAGGATGTAATAGCTTTAATTAGGACTTTTTATCGCTTTCCTTTACTTTCCCGCAATTTACTTTTCCAAGGGTTTGTTTTTGGCGATGTAAATACCCGACGCCTTGTAATAGCGTAGGTTTACTTTCCGCAACTATTAATTGCTAGATGTATGCTAAACTAGGCTATGCATGACAAGACTTATCTCTGAAATTAAAATCAACCCGTAGCTCACCATAATATGTGCAAAGATAACTTAACTGAATCCTGACACACGTGCACATGCCACTCCTAGGGTACGCCTCACTTGGTTGCCTCGACGTGGTCATTGAGTATAGGGTGTTTTAGAGGTTGCCCTCCTGTCTAAAGATCCAGTTGCCTCGAAACGGTTTCCTCGGATAAAAAAAAGATCTAAGACATTAGGGTTACCGCTAAGGCGTCATACTATTGCTTTGGTGACCACATGTCCCTATAATCGAATTGACCCGAAACTCCAACAACGGTGCTACCTACTTCTCAATAGTGGGATAGTACTGTTTAAAGGACATTTACACAGCTTAATTTCTTTTGAGTAGGTAGAGGTTCTCAGGTACTTGCTCTTTCAAAACAAAAAATACTTTTCGCACCTACACTTTTCTGACAAAAGTTTTCAAACAACACTTCATACACTCTTGAGGACAGACACAAGAGTTAAATCGAAGTTTTCAAACAAACTTTTTCAAAACCCACAAACACAAGAAAAGCAAAACACTTTGAAAACATAGTGAGCAAGTACCTAAGAGCCCGTGGATAACCACGGATAGAAAGGGTGCTAACACCTTCCCTTTCTATAATCTACCTCCCGAACCAAGAAACATCTCGAAAAGGAATTTTGCTGTGCTTTTGTCCTTTCCTTGTTGGAGAAAATAAAAGACGGTGGCGACTCTTGCTTACCGCGACATTTTGCGAAACGCAAACGCGAACCAGCATTTCAAAACAGTCAGTTCTATTTCCACCGATCACAGAACTGGCGACTCTGCTGGGGATTTAATAAGTGAGGTATACCTTAGGATTAGATCACTATGTTTTCAATTGTATGCCTTTAATGCTTTAATGTTGTGGGCTTGTATCGGAGTTTATAGATCCTAAATCGGATCTGGGAATACCCTTTTAGAAGTAGCAACAAACTGTGAGGGAACTGTGCGGGGTATACTGACATGGTTGAAGTAGTAGCTACGTTGATGTGGCACTTTGGTGAGTACCGGTAACCCTTGAGTCAAGTCAAGGAGAGTACGGGGCCGCCGCGTGGTGTCGCGAAGCATCAACTGATCTTAGAACCTTACTCGACCATCCTGGCCTCTTTAGGGGTAGTGAGATGACCGACTTTGGTGCAGTCCGAAGTTGGTAGATACTCGATACTACACTCATTGAGGGTTGTTTTCTTGGAATATTTTGGTCGCCAGTTAAGTGGCTAAATCAAAACAATGAACATAGAAAACAATCCAATGATATTGAGCTCCTTAGAACCCGGTTACTATTCTTAAGACAGGTCTTAACCAACTGAAACTGAAAGAGGGTAGTACCTAAACTTCATGCCAACCTGAAATCTAAGGGCTCTTTTGTATGACTTGTGTGCCTTTACCATGTTTGCCTTTTGTGAATACTTGTGGTGTGCCTTTATCATAACATCATAACATCATAAAGCATCATGTGCATCTGCTAACCATTTCAAGGGTTCGGATCTTCATCTTTGTTCTTATTTTGTAGGACATGGAGTCTCTCTGCAGGAAAACAATTCAGGTCAACCTTGTAAGGATCCCTCCTCAACTCAAGGAGCTTACATCCAGGATTCCCGAGAGCTCTCCCTTCAGTGAAAGACATGGTAGACTCCTCAGCTTGGTCAACACCAACATTGAAGAAGATATGATAAAAGTCATCTTCCAGTTCTTTGACCCCTTACACCACTATTTTACATTCCCAGATTATCAATTGGTGCCTACTTTGGAGGAATTTTCTCAACTTCTGAGAATTCCTATTCTTAGTCAACTACCCTACAACGGTACGGAAAAGGAACCAAAACTTGAAGAGGTTGCTCAAGCATTACGTCTGCAACCATCTGACATCAAGGGGCATTGGGAAATCAGAAGTGGTATCAAGGGATTCTTGGCAAAGTTCCTGTTTGAGAAGGCACAAGAATGTTGGAATTCTCTCGACCTACAAGCCTTTGAAGAGATTGTAGCACTCCTTGTCTATGGGTTGGTGTTGTTCCCAAATCCTGATCAACTTATAGATATAAATGCTGTCAAGATTTTTATGTCCAGGAATCCTATACCTACATTGCTTGGGGACATCCTCCACTCATTTTACACACGAACAATGAGAAAAAGAGGTGTTCTCATGTGCTGTACTCCTCTCCTAGAAAGGTGGTTTATTTCTCACCTTCCACAATCAGTTTTGAAGAACGAGCAGGGTTTAAGGTGGTCACAACGATTGATGACCCTCACACATTCTGATATACATTGTTGTTCTCGGTCCAGAGAAAATGTCACTATCGTTGATCGTTGCGGAGAATTTCCTAATGTTCCTTTACTTGGAATTAGAGGAGGCATTACCTACAACCCCTGTCCGGCTTTGAGACAATTTGGATATGCTCGGAGGGATGGCCCTCATGACATGTTGATTCCTGACATAGTTTTTGACTTCGACAACGATGCACAAGGACTTCGACAAAGGTTCATCAGAGCTTGGAGGATGCCTAACAAGGTAGATAGTAAGACACTGGGGCCCAAGAATTCCATCCCCCTTGAGCCTTACCTCAAGTGGGTACGAACCCGCTCCCAGAAGCTTATGATGCCATATCCTCACATTCTCCCCGTGAGCAAAGAGCCTGTTATGGAAGGAGAGGTTCCGTACACCATTCTACATCCTGACATGCCAACATCATGGGAAGAAATGCAAAAGAGCTGGGTCCAACTCAAGGAAGAACGGAATGCTTTTGAAGCTAGCTTACATGCCAGTGAGAAGAAGGTCTTGGAGCTCACCCGCCTACTTCACGAGGAAAAGACCCTTAACACTTACATCGCTCCAAAAAGGATGCGCAATGTCTTTTTGCATTAAGTATTTTGTAATATTTCGCCCATGAGGCACTAATGTACTAAACAAATTACTTCTTAATATTACGTGTGTTCCTTTTTTGTCTACAACGAATTTGAGTTTTCGAACCCTTGAATGCATTACATAAATAGCATACCATTCATCATATGCATAACAGGTACCCTTTTTTACAGGTCACTTATCTTCTTCGCTGTTTATTTCAGCAATCATCATGTCTTCTGAACCTACTACTGAACAAGATATCAAGGCCCTCCAGGCCCAGAACGCCCAGTTCCAAGAGTTGGTTATGAGCCTTGCCCAGGGTCAACAGGAGTTGAAGACTCTGATTCTGAAAAAGAAGAAGAAGAAGAGGACCGTCTTGTTCAGCACTGGACGCAGATTTGGGAATGGACTGCAAAATGAGGTTGAGCTAACTACCTCATCCGTAGGCAAAGACAGTCCACAAGAGAGAAGGGTTCCTAGTCCAGTGGTCTCCGACAACGAGACAGATTATGATGAGGAATAGTATTCTCCTGTTGAGGATAGGTATAAACAGCTGGAGGACCGCTTAAGTGCTATGGAGACACAGAATGTGCCCGGGTTGGACTTAGGAGACCTAGGCTTATCCTCTGGGGTGGTGATTCCCCATAAGTTTAAGGAACCTGCTTTTGCCAAATACGACGGAGCCTCCTGCCCAAAGCTGCACCTCCGGTCGTATGTAAGGAAGATCCAACCTTACACTGCTGACAAGAATTTGTGGATCCATTTCTTCCAGGATAGTCTTTCAGGGACTCAACTCGAATGGTTCTATCAGCTGGATGGAGCCAGTATTCGTAATTGGGAGGATTTGGCTACTGCGTTCTATAAGCAATATCAGTATAATTCCGACCTTGCTCCTACGCGTACCCAACTCTAGGGTATGTCACTAGGGACGGGTGAAGGATTTAAAGAATATGCCCAAAAGTGGAGAGACCTGGCTGGAAGGGTGCAACCACCTTTGACTGACCGTGAACTTGTGGATATGTTCTTGGGGACCCTGTCTGGTCCGTTCTTCAACCATTTGATTGGAAATTCTTCAGCCGGGTTTACAGACCTTATCTTGACTGGTGAGAGAATTGAAGCTGGTATCAAGTCTGGGAAGATACAGAAAGGTGCCTCCTCGAGTGCTGAAAAGAAGCCGTTCAAGAAGGAATCCAATGCTGTTTACGGTTCAAGGAGACAGAATAGACCGGAACGCCGCCAAGCTGTCAACGCGGTGGTAATTTCAAAACCTTCTGCTGCTCCTCAGCATCATAACCAACAAAGGGGTGAGAGACCCAGAAGGCAGTTTACTCGTCTCAACATGACCTTGTCCCAGATATTGCCGCAGTTACTGACAACCAATCTGGTGACTATAAAAGAAGCTCCGAAGGTTGTAAACACAACATCTCCAAAGTACAATCCTAACGCCCACTGCGCTTATCACTCTGACAGCCCGGGGCATACTACGGATGATTGTTGGGCTCTGAAGAATAAGGTCTGGGACCTAATTGATGCTAAAGAGATAGAGTTCGAGGCACCCGAAAGGCCCAATGTTGTGACTGCTCCCATGCCCAAACATGGAGTGAATGCTGTAGAGGAAGACCTGTTTGTAGCCTCTGTGGATGATATTGTTACTCCGTTGTTGACTGTCAAGAGGAATCTGTTGCCACTACAAGAAAATTGGCAGATTACGACAGGTATTTTTGTAGATTACGACGGTTAAAACCGTCGCAATTTGCTTTCCACGACGGTTGCTTTACCGTCGCAGAAGTGTGTGTCCCCAACCTATTTCGCGACGGTTACAAAAACTGTCGTTCATGTTTACGACGGGTTGATACCGTCGTGACTATCTTTTGAGTTTCTTTTAATTATTGATGGCGACGGTTCGATACTGTCGTGAATATCTTTTGAAATTGATTAAATTGTTTATGGCGACGGTTCGGTACTGTCGCCATGACTTTTGTTTATGTCTTGATTTTTTTTTATTTTTCTATTATATATATTTTTTATTTAAATTATTATCTATGTAAAAAATTTTAAATATAGTTTTTTTTTGTGTTCTTTTTTTCTTTAAATTATTTCTTCTTTAATATATTTATTTATAGTATTATTTTTTGTTTTATTTTCTATCACTTTGTAATATAGTAAAAATAATTTCAATAAAAAATATTTAACATCAATACAAAAATATTCTTATAAAAGAAGCCAAAAAGGGGTATAAAAGGTGTTGTATAAGAATAGAATCAGCTGGAGTATTGTTTTAAAGTAATATCGTACGATATTACCCGAATCTAGTTCGCAAACGATTAAGTTAAACAATTCCATACAACAAAGTGACAGTGGACACGATAAATACATGTCCAAATGAATAATATAATCCTGAAATAAAGCATTACATCATATTGTGTTCCCACTCAAACTCATGTCTCATCATCTCCCATACTGACTGAATAATGCCCGAAGTTCCTGCCCTGTTTGATTCAACAAAAATGGAATCCAGTCAAACTAAATCCAAAGGGACAAATACAAGTAATTTTGTGCTATCTAAATTTATCAGATGTTTGAATAAATAAATGTATATAGTATATTAGTATAGAGCAGAGGACCTCTTCCTTCATGTCAAATCTGCGTGAAGCAGATTCTTTGATTAACGAACATATTTTCCCACAGGAGCTTTTGTCAGCAGGAAACACTTCAGACAGAAATTTATTCACTGCATATTCATCTACTCCTTCACTAAGGATAAAAAATTACATCAAATGAAGAACAATTTGAAAGAGCAAAAGAGTGTTGGATAGAAAGAGCCTTTGGTCATATTAGAGTCATTTGTTTGTTTCTTTGTAATTTAATAAAATCAATCATTTTTTTAAACAAAAATAGCTCATGTCAGACTTGACATGATCAAAAAATCAAACTCCAAACTTTGTTTATTATATAAATCATTTAAGGTTTGGTATGACAGATTATCCTACTTAAATATCAAGAATAACATCTCTATGATGAAAGATCTCAGAGGGTTTTATAGTTTCAAATCAATTCAATTGTTTTGATGACAGTATGTGTTGTTTTGAATTGATAGTAGTGTTTTCTTGAAAAATGAATTGAGAAGTTATTTTGATAACTGCTGCACAGATTTGGAAGCAGATTTGGAGGTGGTTTAGAGAATGATGGTTAGCTCAATTGGTCTTGTCAAAAAAGGGTACAATAGCAATCATATTCCTATAAGATCGTGTATGTTCTGTTCTCTCCAACAACAAAATAGGTTCACAAAGGCGTTTCTAGTGAATAGTAATCAAGAGACATCATATTCCTATCTATAATACACTATGACAATGTAGTAAGCTAGTCGTTACACTGTAATTAGATATAACTTATCCATGCCTTCGAATACACATGACTTTGCCATGCCAAAGACTTGATTTGACATTTTTAATTAACAATCAACTAATAGATAGCAACCTATACATAAACTATTCAACAGAAAAACTTCAAAACAAATAGAGGAACTAAACTGAACTCATTGGACACCTAACTAAATAATTCACTTACCTCACAAAGTAGGGATATACCCAGCAAGATTATAAACACTCAGTGACAAAGATCAAATGGAATTAAACACTCAGTCACAAGATTATGAACACTCAGAACCTATAACCTTGTTAACACAGACCTGTCATTCAGGTTTACTGCTCAAGTTTGAATTCCAACTCAAATCATTTCTCTGCTCCCTTAATCAATCTATGCAAAACTATTTATCAGAATTTAGAATTTAGAAGACATCATATACCTGTACATACTCTTCCAGACTTCCAGGTAAACTGTAATGAATTACCTAAACACAGTTATGACAATGGAGTTTCAATAAGAATTATTGTAACACACAAGACCATTCACATTTCAAAGCAAATGAGGTAGTGTGAAAAACAAAGATAAAAGTGACTACAGATTGCAGAGTGGTTCTAAGAAAAACAGCCTTACGTAAAATGTGGCTATCAGAACATTTGCATTAACAGAGACGAAGTAAAGATCTCAGTTCTCCATTACCATTTACCCCCATTTTGCAATTTGAAATTTCTAACAATAAATAACTTTTGAGAAAAAACTCGATTGTTTCTGATACAGCTAGATAACAAAGGTCTAAAACATAGACACAGAGAAAGCGGGTCACCTTGCAACAAGAGCACAATGAGAAAAGTGGGTCATCATGCAAACTAATGCAAAAATAAAATATAATATAAGACTTACTGCTCCAACATCTCTTTTATCTAGTCCCATACCAAATGCCACAGTTGCAACAACCTTCATAAAAAAAATTGCAAGGTATGAGTTGGACTAGCAATGTTGTATTAGAAGCATTGCACCATAAAATTGATAAATTGAGTGATTAAAACAATAAAATAAATCTAACCACTCTGATCTTGTTTGAAGCAAACAACTCCTGTACGTTGCCACGTTCCTTTGCAAAAATACCACTATGATAACTCTAAATGATGATTCAAATCAATTGTCAGATTTCACATACAGTGACGTGGGTTACACTTACACAGAATGCCATGCAATGTCAAAAAGTGAAATGTGGAGCTTACCTTTGCCGAGATATTGTTATCATTCAAGTATCTGCTAATTTGATCAGTTTCAGACTGAATAAAAAAAATCAATTATCGCATATATAAATATATATGATAATATGATATCCACTGCAAAATAACATTACTTGCAAACTTAAGTAATTAGACACATACTAAACCTGAAACATAAAGAACTTAATAACTTTTACTTTGCAAACAAGGTTGTACATTTCAAATACTGTGGTTGTTGTTGTTGTATAATGCAGATGACTATATAAAACAACATAACTCTGAAATCAAGTACCAGAAAATTTGGAAAATGAAGTCCATATACACACCTGAAATTTGCAGTATACTATGATGCCTTTAACATCCGCAAAAGGAGGAGACTTTATCAGAACCAGTAGGTCTTTCATTCTATCATTGATGCATACGTTTAACAAAATCAGAGAAGGAAAGTTAAAGGGAGTACAGTCAGAAGCGGTAAAATAGAAGCATCTGACTTGCCTATTTTTTATCAAAGACGCCGACAAACGCAAATTGTCCCTTAAGTGTGCATTCTGAATAAGATTTGTAAAAGGAATATCTAGGGCAGACATGATGGCATCTAAGGTTGTGGTTGTAGCAGTTGCTGTCATTGCGAGAACAAAACCTACATTAAGACTTCTATGAAGTAGTGATGCTCTAAGTCTCATGAATGAAGGTCGGAAATTGTGAGACCTGTAAAAAAATCTCAAAATCTAAATATCAACATGGAAGTAGATGCATACAAAGTGAGATCTCCAAATTAACAACATGATTTGGAAGAATTTGCTTAGACAATGCGGCACTGAAATCCCTCACCATTCAGATATACAATGTGCTTCGTCAATAACAACGAGTGAGACAGCTGACCCAGCAGAGATAGCAGACAGAAACTCCTTATTCAAAAACCGCTCGGGTGAAACAAAAAGCACCTGGATGAATTAGAATTGCTAAAATTAGCTTCAGGTAAGTAATGGTACTAACAACATTGACATAATAAATAAACCCACCATGCTTGTAACTTGTATTGCTCATTGAATCGTGAATAAATTGGGGTTTTAGGGTTTATTGTTGGTGATTGGGTTTAATGTCGATATGAATGCTTGTTGTGATGTTTGAATCACAAAGAGCTCAACCCTAAGATTCATGTGAATCTCCAATGGTGAAATCAATGTTAAAGAATGAGAGAGATATGTGAAGATGAGAACAAAGAAAAAGTGTTATAGAAAACTTACCGGTTGGAAGATGAGAGATGTTCGAAGAATAGTGACGCAGGAGGACATTAGAATGTATCAACTTCATAGAATATATAATAATGCATAAACTTAACCTTAACAAGAGAGAACTTAAATATACATAACAATTATAATTAGATAAAATATATAAGTTAGCAAGAGATTTTTAAAGGTTTTGGGTGCGACGGTTGTTTTACCGTCGTGAAATGAATTTTAGGACGGATAATTTTACCGTCGTGAAAGGTTTAAGGGTGCGACGGGTGCTTTACCGTCGTGATATGCCTTTTAGGACGGTTAATTTTACCGTCGTGACTAATTGTTGGTGAAAAATCAATGTTAAAAGTGTTAAATGGGGGCCGACGGTTGTTTTACCGTCGTAATAATAATATTATGATGGTTAAATATACCGTCGCAAAATAAATTTTAGGGACGGTTGGTGTCAACTGTCGTAAACAATGTCTCTATATGTCAATTACGACAGTTATCACATAACTGTCGCAATTTTTGTGTCGTTAAACACTAATTTTCTTGTAGTGTGCTAGCGGGTTTATTTCCGGGATGTAGTAAAGGTTTCCATCTATGCTCTGTTTCACCTACTAGTTTCCCATCTTTGAAGTCAGGTATCCAAAACCTGATGGATAATAAAGAAATCTTGTTTGAAAAGATTGTTGTTCCTGCTACCCCTACTAAAGAAGTGTCCATTGTTACTATTTTCAACAGTTCTCCCAAGGCTCCCTCGAGGAAGCCTGTCAAAATCATGCCTGTTCAGAAGATTGCACCCATAATCATCACTGTTCCGGGGCCCATCCCCTATGCCTCTGACAGAGCTGTCCCGTGGCACTATGGAGCAGATGTTTATGTGCTTGGAGTTAAGCAAGAGTTTGATACTAGTACCGGAGTTAGCAACATCACCGGGCCTGCCAAAGTCACCCGCAGCGGTAGACTTTTCTCACCAGATATTGCGCCACCAGCTATCCAGAGACCTATTTTCATCACACCTGCAAGTGTGCCTACTTCCCTTCCTGATCAAGTTCCTATTTCTACCCCTGCTGACGAGTCATATGACGCTCAGGGCAAAGGGATAGCCATTGATGTGCCTGCCCAGACGGAGGCGCCAAAGACCACCACTGTTGAAGCTTCCAAACAGGAGATGGAAGAGATTCTTAAGATTATTAAGAAGAGTGATTTTAACGTAGTTGAGCAACTGGGGCACACCCCATCTAAGATTTCTATGTTATCACTGTTGTTGTGCTCAGAGGCCCATGCCAAGGCTCTGATTACCTTCCTGAAGACGGCCCACGTGCCACAAGAAACGTCAGCTGATCAATTTACCGATTGTGTGGCCAACTTAACTGCTGATAATGGTCTGGGTTTCTCTGACGCTGATCTGACCGCTAAAGGGAAGAACCATAACGATGCCCTGCATGTCTCCATTGAATGCAGGGGCACTACTCTTGCACATGTGTTGGTTGACACTGGGTCCTCATTGAACGTCTTGCCCAAGAAATCTCTAGATAGGTTGGATTGCGAGGGGTTGGAACTAAAGCCAAGTAACATTGTTGTCCGGGCCTTTGACGGGTCTAAAAGAATGGTGCACGGCGAGGTTGATATTCCAATAAGAGTTGGTTCTTAGGTATTCGATTCTACATTCTACGTAATGGACATTCGACCATCCTATTCTTGTTTGTTGGGTCGTCCCTGGATCCATAAGGCTGGAGCGGTGACCTCCACACTACATCAGAAGCTGAAATACCTGGTCAGAGGGAAGATTGTGACAGTTCAAGGGGAGGAAGAATACATGGTCATCCACCTTAACTTGTTCCGGTACATAGAGATGGATGGGGAATTCATTGAGACCCCATTTCAACACTTTGAAGAGGTTCCTTAGACGCTGGCATCAGCTGAGACTGTGATCGAAGATTCTCCTTTGAAGATGGCTTCCTTAAAGGATGCCCAGGCTGTTATTGAGAAGGGTGAGTATGCAAACTGGGGCCGACTTCCTGATTTCACTCAGAAGACTGACAAGTTTGGTTTGGGTTTCACTGCAGAAGCTCAGAAGGTTGTTCGTAGTGCAAGGATTGGAAGACCTCCTGTGTTCATCAGCAACTCGGGAGTAAATTCCATTGAAGATGACATGGAGGAATCTGAATTCAACAGCTGGATCTACCCTACGACCGACGGTGGACCAAACAACTGGACGGCAAAAGACTTCGTCCCTATTACTTTTATTCCTCAGTAATGAACTCCTTTGTTTTGAATTTGTAACAGACAATATAGTGAAACTTTATGGCCCAGTGTCTTACCCGGGGCACTGTGGCTTCATTTGTGAGGGCTTTTGTGTGTCATTTTCATATATCATTAATAAAAGCATTGGACGTTTTTTGCATTTCAAATCTTGCGCTCCTTGTCTTTCTTTATTATATATTGCAAAACAGCTATTTACACACACTCACATATACAGGTCTCAATCCACTCTGGATCTCACTGGTAACGACTCTGCTACTGCCAGTTATGACTTCGAAAATCCGACCAACTTAGCCGAAGACGAAGGTGAAGATGATTGCGAAGTGCCTGGTGAGCTTGCAAGACTGTTACTCCAGGAAGAGAGGGCCATTCAGCCACATGAAGAGCTAGTGGAAACGGTAAATCTGGGTACTGAGACAGACAGAAAGGAAGTCAAGATTGGCGCCAATCTGGAGTCTAGTGTGAAACAACGGTTGATTCAGATGTTGCATGACTACGTGGAAATCTTTGCCTGGTCCTACGAGGATATGCCTGGGTTGGATACCGACATTGTGGTTCATCACCTGCCTACCAAGGAAGACTGTCCTCCGGTAAAACAGAAGGTCCGCCGTATGCGTCCAGAGATGTCCGAGAAAATCAAAGCTGAGGTTATGAAACAATTTGATGTCGGGTTTCAAGCAGTAACTTCTTACCCTCAGTGGGTCGCCAATGTGGTTCCAATGCCGAAGAAAGATGGTAAGGTCCGAATGTGTGTCGACTACAGGGATTTGAACAGGGTGAGCCCTAAGGATGACTTCCCTCTTCCTCACATCGACGTTCTGGTTGACAACACTGCTCAGCATAAGGTATTCTCCTTCATGGACGGTTTCTCCGGTTATAATCAAATCAAGATGGCTCCTGAAGACATGGAGAAGACCACTTTTGTTACTGAGTGGGGTACCTTTTGTTACAAGGTCGTGCCTTTTGGGTTGAAAAATGTTGGGGCAACGTATCAGCGTGCCATGGTTGCTCTGTTTCATGATATGATCCATCATGAGATTGAAGTATACGTCGATGATATGATTGCAAAGTCCCAAACTGAGGAAGAACACCTTGACCATCTACAGAAGCTGTTTGACCGATTGAAGTTGTACAAGCTGAGATTAAACCCGAACAAGTGCACCTTCGGGGTGAGATCTGGAAAACTGCTAGGCTTCGTCGTGAGCGACAAAGGTATTCAAGTGGACCCTGCCAAAGTGAAAGCCATACAAGAGATGTCAGTTCCCAAGACTGAGAAGGAAGTCAGAGGCTTTCTAGGACGGCTGAACTACATTGCCCGATTCATCTCACACCTAACTGCTACTTGTGAACCAATCTTCAAGCTACTGAAGAAAGATCAGGTAGTACGTTGGAACAATGAATGTCAGGCCGCTTTCGAAAGAATCAAAGAGTATCTCCAGGAGCCACCCATTCTTATGCCACCAGTTGAAGGGAGGCCTCTAATCTTATACTTTACAGTACTGGACAACTCAATGGGATGTGTGCTGGGGCATCATGACGAGTCTGGCCGAAAAGAGCATGTTATTATTACCTTAGCAAAAAGTTTACCGACTGTGAGACCCGATACTCGCTGCTCGAGAAAACTTGTTGCGCTTTGGTATGGGCTGCTCGCCGGCTGAGACAGTATATGTTGACTCACACTACTATGTTGATTTCAAAAATGGATCCAATCAAGTATATCTTCGAAAAGCCTGCCTTGTCCGGAAGAATAGCAAGATGGCAGATGATCTTGACTGAATATGACATCCAGTACACGACTCAAAAAGCAATCAAGGGAAGTGTATTGGCAAACCATTTGGCACACCAGGCAGTGGAGGATTACCAGTCTATGAATTTTGAATTTCCAGACGAGAATATCATGGTAGTGACTGATTGCGAGATACCTGGACTGGATGAAGGACCTGAGGAAGGATCCCGATGGTCTATGCACTTTGATGGAGCCTCAAACTCTTTGGGTAACGGTATTGGCGCTGTGATCATATCTCCTAAGAGCTCTCATACTCCACTTACTGCCCGACTATGTTTCAATTGTACCAATAGCATGGCGGAGTATGAAGCATGCATCATGGGTCTTCGAGCTGCAATTAACCTAAGGATCAAGTTTCTGAGTGTCTTCGGAGATTCCGCTCTCGTGATCAGTCAGATCAAAGGCGAGTGGGATACGAAACACCCAAATCTTATTCCTTACAAGGAGTATGTATTGACTTTGCTTCCCCATTTCGAGGAGATAACCTTTGAACACTTCCCAAGAGAGGAGAATCAGTTGGCGGACGCGCTAGCTACGATGTCTTCTATGTTCAAAGTCAAATGGGACAACGAGGCTCCCCGGATCATTATTTGGAAAGTGGATGAACCTGCATATTGCTGTGATCTTGAGACCGAAGAGGTAACAGAAAAACCTTGGTATCATGAAGTGAAAAGGTACTGGGAAGCTCAAGAATACCTCGAGGGTGCATCTGTTAATGACAAGAAGTTTCTGAGAAGGTTCGCGGCAAAGTTCTTCCTCAGCAATGACATTCTCTATAAATGAAACCATGATTCAACCTTACTGCGTTGTGTGGATAAGACTGAAGCAGAAAGAATCATGGCAGAGCTGCATGAAGGTACCTTCGGAACTCATTCCAGTGGACATACCATGGCAAAGAAAATCCTTCGGGCAGGATATTACTGGTCCACAATGGAAGCCGACTGTTATCAACATTCTTGGACATGTCACAAATGCCAGATCTATGCTGATAAGGTGCACATTCCTCCAGTTCCTTTGAACGTCTTGACAGCACCTTGGCCTTTTGCAATGTGGGGCATTGATATGATCGGCGAAATCAGACCTACGGAATCCAACCGGCATCGCTTCATCCTGGTAGCAATTGATTACTTTACGAAGTGGGTTGAAGCAGCTTCCTTTGCCACCGTAACCAAGAATGTCGTGGCACAATTCATTCGGCATAACCTGATCTGTTGATACGGTGTACCTGAGAGGATCATTACGGATAATGGTACCAATCTTAACAACAAGATGATCAATGAGCTCTGCGAGCAATTCAAGATACAGCACCATAACTCTTCTCCCTACCGGCCGAAGATGAATGGGGCTGTAGAAGAAGCTAATAAGAACATCAAGAAGATTGTGCAGAAGATGACAGTGACCTACAAAGATTGGCACGAGATGTTGCCATTTGCTCTTCATGGGTACCGTACCTCAGCACGGACGTCAATAGGGGCAACACCCTACTCCTTGGTATATGGCATGGAGGCAGTCTTACCCATCGAAGTTCAGATACCCTCTATCCGGATCAGGAAGGATGCAGGTTTAAGTGAAGATGACTGGATCCAGACTCGGCTTGATCAACTAAACCTAATCGTCGAAAAGAGACTCACTGCTATTTGTCATGGTCAGACGTACCAAAAATGGATGATCAAGGCATTTAATAAGAAAGTCAGACGAAAAGAGTATCAAGTCGGGGATCTGGTAATCAAGCGTATCATTCTACCTCAAGGTGATCCCAGGGGAAAATGGACCCCTACGTACGAAGGGCCATTTGTGGTTAAGAACATCTTCTCAGGAGGTGCGATGATTCTAACCACCATGGATGGTGACGACCTTCCTCACCCCGCCAATGCAGACATAGTAAAAAGATACTACGCATGATTAAAGACCCGCTAGGTCGACTGGCCTAGGCAAAAATAAGGGCTTCCCGACGAACCAAAAGGGTTCGGGCAAAAATAAGGGATGAAAATAATTAAAAAAATCTGTACACCCGGCAAGTCGAAAACCTGAAAAGGCGCCTTGGGCAAAAATGGGTATCCCGGTGGACTGAAAACCCGAAAGGGCGGTCCAGGCAAAAGTTAGGGATAAGTGTAATACTATGTCTCATTGGATCACCCTGCATCCAGACTTCGGTATCGACCATCAGGCTCGGACGGCACCAATCAATCAGATTCCTCTTCAACTAAGCAGCAAAGTGATGAGACGCTTGAAGACATAAAGGCAATAGCAGAGTTGGAACCCAGTGGGATTTTTTTTCACATAGCTGTTCTGTTTCTTTTTTTACAAATTTTATAAACTCTATTTTGTTCGGCAGAGTTCTCTTACTAGGACGTCATCCTCTTGTACAAAAACTCCTATTTACAGGCAAACTTCAAAATCAATACAAGTTCATTTTTCAGACAAATCTCCAATTGTTTTTCCTTTATCTGTTTTGTTTTGCAAAGAACGTCCAATGTTCATTTTTGATATATGCATTTGACATTAATTGCTGATCACAAATATTTGCATGCGAAACAAAGGACTAATTACGGGTGACATCGGAAGTAGGGGCAATAAGAATTGTCTAAGCGATCTAGTTGCTCCATCCACCATGATACCATGGTAGGTTCAGCTGAAGAATTTGACCAAGATACCGTCACTCCCCACAGAATAAAACAATAATGGTAGCTCTCCCCACTGAGCCTTGCCACAATGAACAAATCAGCAATACTCTCCCCAAGCAGAGTTGGTCTACCATCAGCCCTAAAGAAGTTGGGTATCCCCAGTAGATCTTAATATTCCCCAGCGGAGTATACAGATATTCCTCAGCAAGCATCCCCGGCAGTCTTAATATTCCTCGACAGAAATATAAGATTGTTCCCCGGCGGAATACAAGATACCCTCAGTGGAGCCATTTCCCAGCGCAGTCTAAAAAAGCTTCCCCACCAGAGTTGAATCATCTTACCCAGTAGATTTTGGAAGCTTGTCCCCTGCAGAGTACAAAGGTTATCCCCACCAGAGTCTAACTGGGTTATCCTTAGCAAGTTGCAACTGAAAGATCATCCCCAGCGAAGTTCTTTCTATCCCCAGCGGAGTTCATCAAAATCTCCAATAGAGCTTATCAACGGAATCCCCACCGGAGTTTATCGTTAAAATCTCAGCGAAGCATCTCTTCCCCACAGAGTAATTCCCCGCAGAGTAATCTCTTCACCAGGTTTATTCCCCAACGGAGTCATCTTCTCCTACCGGTTTATCCTTACAATCATCTTCGTTCATCATCCCCAGCGGAAATGAAGAACTCTACTCTTTAACATCAGCCTAGGATTTAACAAATTCCCCGGCATTTGTCAAGGATTTATTTTCCCGGACGAAAATACATTCATAAACATATCACATTTCACATGCATGACAAAGTGCATACCACACGATCTCATTTTGAGAACATCATGCATTTCATACATCATGACATTGCATACAGCTAACGTTTTACCTTTTTCAGGAAAAGGTCAATCAAAAGATGGCTACCATCAGCCTTCTTAAGTTCCAGATCAACACCTGTAACTAGCCAGGAAATATCTGTGGACGATTGATTGTAGATCTATACCTGTAACTAGCCAGGAAAGTTATCTATATGAAGAGACTGGAGATCAATACCTGTAACAAGCCAGGAAAACTATCTTTCTTTCTCAGGTCAGAGATTAATACCTGAAACCAGACAGGACAACTATCTCCTTGACCCACCTTTCTTAAGTTCCAGATCAACACCTGTAACTAGCCAGGAAATATCTGTGGACGACTGATTATAGGTTAACACCTGAAACCAGACAGGAAAACCACCTATATGAACTGATTGTAGATCTATACATGTAACTAGCCAGGAAAGTTATCTACATGAAGAGACTGAAGATCAATACCTGTAACAAGCCAGGAAGACTATCTTTCTTTCTCAGGTCAGAGATTAATACCTGAAACCAGACAGGAAAACTATCTCATTGGCCAACCTTCTTAAGTTCCGGATTAATACCTGTAGCAAGCCAGGAAATATCTGTGGACGACTGATTGTAGATCTATACCTGAAACCAGACAGGAAAGTTATCTACATTGAAGAGACTGAAGATCAATACCTGTAACAAGCCAGGAAGACTATCTTTCTTTCTCAGGTCAGAGATTAATACCTGAAACCAGACAGGACAACTATCCACTTGACCATCATGAAGCAACCCGACACCGGTTCCTTCTCTTCCAAGATGCAGTTTTACACAGACTCATCATCAGGCAACCCTACATAGGTTCCTTCTTTCAACCTACCAAGTTACAATTCAACAAACATTCCTATATGGCATCTTTAAGCCCATCTCCACAACTATCCATTACATTTCCAGATGGCATCTATAAGCCCATTCTCGACAAGATTCTGTCACATCTCCAGATGGCATCTATAAGCCCATCCTCCTACCAACAATCTCCAAATGGAATCTGTAAGCCCATTCCCGACATCACATTGCTGATACTACACCATGCGAGTGCAAATTTCTGGGCACTTTAGTGTTCAATCATCTTCCACCTTCGGATCACGAAAGGCACACAAGCCAATCTACATCCTCAGGTTTAAGAAGATTGAACAGGGGCAACTGTTGTACCCCAAAATTTTGCCTCCCATATTCCTCAAGATTTGTCAAGAATGATCCTCAAATTGCTCAAGATTGCTTAAGAGGTTGACAGTCAGACAACCTCCTAAGCCAGCTGAAATTAGGGTTTTGGTTCTTTCAAGGAATTTGGGGTTTTCAATGGTTCAATCAAGTCTCATAGGCCTATATACATTCTCAAGCACTTACATGCCAGGTGTCAAGACTCACAGTGCCAATTTGCACAGTCAAAAGCCTCATTTGATCCACAGTCAACTGCAAGGGCAAAATGGTCATTTCACAGCCAAAAGTCAGATTTTTTGGTCAACATCTTATTTTGAGGTCACAATCATCATTTGATCAAGTCTTGATCATGATTCCATAAGAATAGCTCAAAAATCATCAAGATGCAAAAAGTTACTATTTTTGGACAGTAGAAAAGTTAACTGTATCTTGACCAGGGCATAACTTTTTCATGGTTTGTAAGAAAAATTCCATCCAATGCTCATTTTGAAGGGGATTAAATTTCCTACAATCCATCTTCACACTCCAAGTTCAAGAAATGCTCCCACAAAAAGTTATCAATTTCTACATTATAGGTCAAATTCAAAAGTCAACAAAAGTACACTTTGAGTCAAATGCCATAACTTGAGATTGATAAATCCAAATGACATGGGACCAAAGGCATTGGTTAGAGGACTTCAAGACCTTCCCAAAATGTCCAAGAACATGGTCATATGATCAAAATTGAGCAAGATATGCATTGGAGAAGTTGGGAAATTTTTAGGAATTTGCAAAAGTCAACTTTGCTCAAAACACCTTATTTTTGCTAATGGGCCTCAAATCTCTTCTTGAAACTTCATCCATGACCTATTCACGACCCATCAAGCTTAATGGAATTTATTTTCTTATTTTTATTGATTAATTAGATTTTTAATTAATATTAATTCATTTAATTAATTTAAATTGTAGGAAAATAGAAGATTTGATGTTTTCAATCTTTTTGTGAAGCAAATAGGACCTCAGCATGCTGGCAAATTCGAGCACCAAGGCAAAGATACAAAATCTCCAAATTTGGCAACATTTTCCAATCATGAAAAATCAAAAAGATTTGATTTCCAATCAAAGATTCAATCACCATTGCACATGGATTTTTGCCCAGCTCTTGACCTAATTCAATTGCCCTATATATATGCAAGCAAATCCTAACCTAGCACACATGAAAAAGCTGCAGAAAAAAAGCCATAGCATATTGAAAAATTCCAAGAAAATTGAAAACTGACTTTGGCATTCTAGGGCGATTCAAAAGGTTTTGTTGATTCAAACACCTTGTAGGAGGTCCCAGGAGTGAACTGCAATCAAAATCAAGCATTAAGGCTCAAGGAATCGATACCTACAGAACCACGGTTTGCCATTTTTTTTCCAGAATCGTAACTCTTAAATCATGCATATTTAACGTGTTTTCTTGATTGATTTGTGTTGCTAGGAACCATATGAAGCTAATGGTATCATTTAATTAAATTATAATGCACTGAATCACAAGATGCCAAGAACGATTTCTAGGGTTCTTGAGCTTTGAAATTGGGGCTTTATGAACCAGGAAAATTAGGACTTATAAGACATATGATTGAATTCGTGAGAGCCAGACGAACAAGAAAGACCCCTCGCGAAATATTTATATGAACCATGCTTCTATTCGCTATTTTTCGTTGCAATGGTTAGTGGCGGTTAAAAACCCCTGCTATCTAATATTCTTTTTGCAGATACAACGAAGAAGATGATGAGGTGTTGATACCTGGTTGGCCGGTTTAAATCTTAGCGCGTTTTTTCATAATTTCAGCATATTAATTGAATTTTACATATTATGTTTATTTGCTATTCCTATAATGAATAAACGCGTTATTTGGATTGGCAAGCAGGTGGGTGGAAAGGCTATTGGGACCTGGGTTCGAATCCCAGGTCCCCCCAAAACATTTATTTCCTTTTGTTTCATATATTCATATGCAGCTTTCACAAGGAAGTCCATCATGTACCTCACATCTCAGCACGCCATGTGTCTCCAAGCTTGGATCCAGTGGTCATGAGTGGAAGACCACCATGCTCCCTAGTCAATCAACGCATGGGTAATCAGGAAAGTCAACAAGGCTTGCAGCATATTGGGCTTGGAATTTGCCAAAGATACCTCCTAATTGAGCCAACACCCCCTGGGTTATTGTCTTTTATTTTTCTTCTTTTATATTTTTTCACTTAATTATTATTAATTATTATTATTATTAGTTAATTAACTAAATTTATTTATTTTTTCATAATAAAATCAGAAAACTAAAATATAATATTTTTTATTATTATTTATTAACTTCACCCTTAATTTATTATTTTTGTAAATAAATATAATTAACTAACTTAGTTTTAATTAGGTTAATTTTGACATTTTTGCAATAATCTAAAACTAATGTAGAATTAGGGTTCTTGACTTTTAATCATCTTATTTTTTATTTATTTCCTAAAAAACATAAAAAACCTCAAAAATATCTTTTTTTTTATTTTATTAATTAATTAGTTTTAGGATTAATTTAATTAAATGCAAAATAACCAAAAAAAAACTTTCTTCTTTCTCAAAAAGGGTCAAAACCCTAAGACTCTCCGATTCAATTTTCTCTCGCGCGTATGTTTATTTTTTATTCATATTTTGATCCATTATTATGTAATTGTTCCGAGGATGTAATAGCTTTAATTAGGACTTTTTATCGCTTTCCTTTACTTTCCCGCAATTTACTTTTCCAAGGGTTTATTTTTGGCGATGTAAATACCCGACGCCTTGTAATAGCGTAGGTTTACTTTCCGCAACTATTAATTGCTAGATGTATGCTAAACTAGGCTATTCATGACAAGACTTATCTCTGAAATTAAAATCAACCCGTAGCTCACCATAATATGTGCAAAGATAACTTAACTGAATCCTGACACACATGCACATGCCACTCCTAGGGTACGCCTCACTTGGTTGCCTCGACGTGGTCATTGAGTATAGGTTGTTTTAGAGGTCGCCCTCCTGTCTAAAGATCCAGTTGCCTCGAAACGGTTGCCTCGGATAAAAAAAAAGATCTAAGACATTAGGGTTACTGCTAAGGCGTCCTACTATTGCTTTGGTGACCACATGTC
Source organism: Vicia faba (assembly GCA_948472305.1). NCBI lineage: Eukaryota > Viridiplantae > Streptophyta > Magnoliopsida > Fabales > Fabaceae > Vicia > Vicia faba. Next base: position 272,710,962 of record OX451736.1, read on the forward strand.
CCTATAATCGAATTGACCCGAAACTCCAACGACGGTGCTACCTACTTCTCAATAGTGGGATAGTACTGTTTAAAGGACATTTACACAGCTTAATTTCTTTTGAGTAGGTAGAGGTTCTCAGGTACTTGCTCTTTCAAAACAAAAAATACTTTTCGCACCTACACTTTTCTGACAAAAGTTTTCAAACAACACTTCATACACTCTTGAGGACAGATACAAGAGTTAAATCGAAGTTTTCAAACAAACTTTTTCAAAACCCACAAACACAAGAAAAGCAAAACACTTTGAAAACATAGTGAGCAAGTACCTAAGAGCCCGTGGATAACCACGGATAGAAAGGGTGCTAACACCTTCCCTTTCTATAATCTACCTCCCGAACCAAGAAACATCTCGAAAAGGAATTTTTTGTGCTTTTGTCCTTTCCTTGTTGGACAAAATAAAAGACGGTGGCGACTCTTGCTTACCGCGACATTTTGCGAAACGCAAACGCGAACCAGCATTTCAAAACAGTCAGTTCTATTTCCACCGATCACAGCATGCGATGAACCTTTTGTTTGATCAGAGAACAGCCTTCTTTCATTGATAGACGATGAACCACGATATCAGTATCGAGTCCCAGCATGTCTTCGTATGGCTAATCGAATACCTCAACATAGTCATGCAACATTTGAACCAATATGCTCTTGACATTGTCTTCCAGGTTGGTGCCAATCTTGACTTCTTTCTTATCTGCCTTAGTACCCGGGTTTATTACTTCCACTGGTTCTTCGTGCAACTGGATGGCCTTTTCCTCTTGTATCAGGAGTCTGGCGAGTTCTCCAGGTATCTTACAATCTTCTTCATCTTCGTCTTCGGCTTGATAGATTGGATTTTCAAAGTCATAGATGGCAATAACAGAGTTGTTATCAATTAGATATGGAGTGGCTCTAGGTCTGCAAATGTGTGTGTGTGTGCATGTAAGGTCACATGGCTATTTGAAAATGCAGTAAAATAAAAGAAAGACAAGGAGCACAAAATTTGAATGCAAAATCGTCCAATGTATTCATTAAATGAGCATATGATATATGAAATGACAAACCCTTAACAAATGGACCATTATGCCCCGGGCAAGGCACATGGTTTAAAGTCATTGTTTTGAAGGAAATTATAAAGACAAATTTCTTAAAGCAATAAAAAAAGGAAATAACAATTACTCATGGATGAAGGAGATTGAGATGAAGTCTTTGGCCTTCCAGTTGTTGAGTCTGTCGTCAGCAGTTGGGAATAACCAGTCGTCCAAGTCACCATCACTATCAGTATCCTCCAGAGCATTGACTTCATCGTTGCTAGTACAGAGAGGTGGTCCACCATCACGAGCACGTCGAACCTCTTTCTGAGCCTTTGAAGTAAAACCCAACCCAAATTTGCAAGATTTGTATGGGATGTCAGGAAGTTGTCCCTAGATAGTACAATCTTCATCTTCTACCACAACCCTAGCATCCTTAAAAGAAGCCATCCTTGGTGTTTCCTTAGAGACCTTAGGAATAACAGGAGTAGCAACAACAACCGTTGAAGGGATTACCTCAAATTCTTGAAATGGGGTTTCAATGAATTCGCCATCCATCTCAACATATTTGAAAGAATTCAAATGACTGACCATATATTCTTCCTCCCCACATACTGTGACAACCTTTCCCTTCACTGGGTACTTTAGCATTTGATGTAATGTAGAGGTAATTGCACCTGCCCTATGAATCCATGGGCGTCCGAGCAAGCATGAATAGGCTAGGAATTTATCCATTACATAAAAAAGTTGAATTGAAAACTTGAGATCCCACCTTGACCGGAAGATCAACCTCCCCATGGACCATCCTTTTTGACCCATCGAAGGCTCTTACCACAATATCGCTAGGTTTCAGCACCATCCTTTCATAGTCCAATCTGTCCAAAGCACCTTTGGGTAAAACATTGAGGGAGGACCCAGTATCTACCAACACATGCGCCAGAGTGATGCCTTTGCATTCAATAGAGATGTGGAGAGCTTTATTGTGATTCTTCCCTACTGGAGTCAAATCTGCATCAGAAAATCCCAAGCCATTATCAGCAGTCAGGCTTGCAACACAATTCTCAAATTGATCAACAGTGGTATCTTGAGGTACATGGGCATTTTTCAAGAACTTCAATAAGGCTTGGGCATGTGCCTCATAGCATAACAATAAGGACATCATGGATATCTTTGAGGGTGTCTACCCTAGTTGCTCAACTATTTTGTAATCACTTTTTTGGATGATCTTCAAAATCTCTTACATCTCTTGTCTAGATGGGTCTTCAATGGTAACCTCTTTTAAGGGTGCCTTCGTTAGGGAAAGCTCAGTAACTTTCTCTTTACCTCGGGTATCAGCAGTTGCTCTAGCAGCAGGAATACAAACAGGTGTTGTTGTAGTTGTTGAAGGAGAGATCTCTGGAGAGAAGACCCTTCTTGTCCTAGTGACCTTACTAGTTCCAACAATGTTTGTAATTTCATGCTCTTCGTTTTCAATAATCCATGGCTCTTGCTTGACACCATGATAATAAACTTCTGCACCATAGTTCCAGGGCACAGCTTTGTTAGAGGTATAGGGGATTGGCCCCGGTGTATTGATGATTAAGGGAGCCACTCTTGGCTCATCAAGGATCCTTATATGGCATTTATAGGTGATCCTAATAGGAGTGTTGGAGATTGTGATTATGGAAACATCTTGAGGTAAACTTTTCACAGACAGAGTTTTCTCAAACAGAATTTCATGGCTATCAATCAGGCGTTGGATACCTTTCTTCAGCCACATACAACCATTGGTTTGGGAAGCACAATGGTAACAATTTTCAAGGCAGCCAAGAAATAAACCGGCTCTCAGCAAATTCTTCTTAACGGTCAATAATGGAGTAGTCAAATCATTAATGGAGGAGACAAATGAGACATCGTCAATGGTATTGACACCTTTACCATGACTGGGCATGGGAGAAGTAATGACATTAGGGGTTTGTGGAGGGTCAAACTCAATCACCTTGTTATTAATTAAATCTTGGATCTTGCTTTTTAAGGCCCAACAATCATTGTTATCGTGCCCAGAGCTATTGGAATGATAGGCACGTTTTGCATTCAGGTTGTATTTCGAATATGAAGTATTGGGGTTTTGAGGAGGGTTCCTCAGTGTTACCAAATCTTCCTTCAACAGATGTTGTAAAGCTTGAGACAGTGGCATTTTGATTCTAGTTAATTGCCTCCTTGGGACATCGGGCCTTTGTTGATTGTTTGATTGTTGTGGTCGTTGAACTGGGGTTGGATTTGAAATCAATACAGCTCCTACCGATTACTGACAATCGTTCTTGACATGGATCCTTTTTTCATAAACAGCATTAGTTTCCTTCTTACCAATAAATGTTTTCTTTACAATAGTGGAGGTTGAGGCCATGGGGATCTTTCTGCTTTTGATTCCACTTTCAACTCGTTCATCAGTCAAAATCAACTCAGTGAACTCAGATGATAAACTCCCAATCAGTAAGTTAAAGAATGGACCAGTCAAGGTGCTCATAAACATGTCCACTAATTCTCTATCATTCAATGGGGGTCGCACCCTTCCATCCAGGTCCCTCCACTTTTGAGCATACTCTTTAAAACCTTCATTTGAACCCATAGTCATATTCTGCAACTGCACACGAGTTGGTGCAAAATCGGTGTTGTATTGGTATTGCTTGTAGAAGGCAGTAGCTAGATCCTCCCAAGTGTGGATATTAGTCCCCTCAAGTTGATAGAACCATTCCAAATGTGTCCTAGATAAGCTTTCTTGGAAGAAATGCACCCATAATTTCCTATCAGCGGTGTGTGGTTGAATATTGCGAACATATGACCTTAGATGCATCTTTGGACAGGAGGCCCCATTGTATTTGGCGAAGATAGAAACCTTGAATTTATGGGGAATTACCACCCCTGGGACCAAACCCAAGTCTCAAAATTCTAAACCAGGCACTGCTTAGATTTCCACGGCCTTAAGTCGGTCTTCAAGATGTTTGTATTTTTCATCTGTCGGTGGATACTTCTATTCTGAATAGTCTTCATCCTCGGTAACTTGGTTATTCCACCCCCAGCCCTAGTGCTTCTAGCTTCCTCTTCTTAATTGTCTTCTTCCTTAGAAGAAGCCTCTTTCATTTGAGTGTGTTCCCCTTGAACCTTTTTCCCATGTTGAGAATAACAACCTTCTTCTTGGTCTTCTTCTTGGTGGCAAAGAGTGCCATCATCTCTTGCTGACCTTTGGCTAGGTTGAGGAGAGTCTCTTGGAACTGTACATGTTGAGTTTTCAGATCTTTGACGATTTACTCTAGAGCCATCTTATAGTGAAATAAACAGTAAAAAGATGAGGAGACTTGTATCGGAAAACCTGCTTATGATATGATGCATTCTATGTGGATGCAATGTTTTCAAGGACCTCAAGAGATTTAAATTTGCTAGCCAAATAGGAAACAAACACAACAATTGTATTAATAATTTCAATGATTACAACTGCCCCTTGAGCTTACAATGAAAAGTCAAAAAGGTATTTAAGGAGACAACAGAATAGACTCCTAAGACAAAAGACTTAAGTCTCCCATGGGTGCTTCCTCTTTGGTGCAATGTAGGCATTCAGGCTTTGCTCCTCGTGAAGTTTCCTTGTGAGCTCCAACACATTCTTCTCGCTTGCATAGAATCGAGCTTCAAAGGTGTCTCGTTCCCCCCTTGAGTTGAATCCACAATCTCTGCAATTCCTCGAAGTCGGTGGGCATGTCCAGATGTAGAATGGTGTAAGTAATATTTCCCTCGGCAACAGGCTCCACAACTATTGGTAAGATAGCGGGATATGGCATCATGAGAATCTGAGCACGAGCTCGCACCCATTTGAGATAAGGCTCGATAGGGATGGAATTCTTATGTCCCAAAGTCTTGCTATCAACCTTGCTTACCATGCCCCAAACATGTACAAACCTCGGATGATAACCTTAGACATCGTTCTCGTAGTCGAATACAATACTTTGAATGAGTGCATCGTGGGGGCCATCTCTTCGAGCATAGACAAATTATCGTAGAGCTAGATATAGGTTGTAATTAATACCTCCCCTAATGCCCAACAATGGAACATTGGAGAACTCCCCACAATGGTAAATGATAGTAACGTGTTCTTGAGAACGAGAGCACCAATGGATATATGCATGAGAAAGCGACATAAGCCTTTTAGACCACCTTAAGCCTTGCTTATTCTTCAATACTGATCGAGGAAGGTGCGAAAAAAACCACCTAGACAGCAACAGAATGCAACACATAAGAGCCCATCTCTTCCTCATGGTACGAGTGTGAAGACAATGTAGAATGTCTTCAAGCAAAGTAGGCACGGGATTATGAGTAAGGAAAATTTTGACAGCATTCACATCTATGAGTTGGTCCGGGTTAGGAAAAAGCACCAACCCATAGGTTAGAAGAGCCAAGATCTCCTCAAAAGCTTGCAACTCCATAGCATCCCAAAATAGTTGAGCCTTCTCCATCAAATTTAGCTAAAAAGACTTTAACTCCACTTCTTGTCTCCCAATTAGCTACAATGTCAAAACTCTTCAAATGTAAGGCCTTGGCAATAACTTCAGGTCTTGGAGTTTCCTCTAAACCGGTGAATGGTATTTGATCAAGGACTGGTACCCCCAATAGTTGAGAGAATTATTCCATTGTGGGTACTAGTTCATAGTCGGGTGTGATCGGTGGAAATAGAACTGACTGTTTTGAAATGCTGGTTCGCGAAATGTCGCGGTAAGCAAGAGTCGCCACCGTCTTTTATTTTCTCCAACAAGGAAAGGACAAAAGCACAGCAAAATTCCTTTTCGAGATGTTTCTCGGTTTGGGAGGTAGATTATAGAAAGGGAAGGTGTTAGCACCCTTTCTATCCGTGGTTATCCACGGGCTCTTAGGTACTTGCTCGCTATGTTTTCAAAAATTGTTTGCTTTTCTTGTGTTTGTGGGTTTTGAAAAAGTTTCGTTTTGAAAACTTCTAGGTAACTCTTGTATCAGTCCTCAAGAGTGTATGAAGTGTTTGTTTGAAAACTTTTTGAAAGTGTAAGTGCGAAAAGTTGTTTTTTGTTTTGAAAGAGCAAGTACCCAGGAGAAATCTACCTACTCTAAGGAATTAAGCTGTGTAAAAGTCCTTTAGACAGTACTATCCCACTATCGAGAAGTAGGTAGCACCGTCGTTGGAGTTATTCGGGTCAATTCGATTATAGGGACATGTGTGGTCACCAAAGCAATAGTAGGACGCCTTAGCGGTAACCCTAATGTCCTAGATCCTTTTTATCCGAGGCAACCGTTTCGAGGCAACTGGATCTTTAGACAGGAGGGCGACCTCTAAAACACCTTATACTCAATGACCACCTCGAGGCAACCAAGTGAGGCGTACCCTAAGAGTGGCATGTGCACGTGTGTTAGGTTTCAGTTTATATTATCTTTGCACATTTTATGGCGAGCTACGTTTTGATTTTATTTTTCAGGCAAGTCTTGTCATGCATAGTTAACAGTTAATAATTGTGCGGAAAGTAAATTGCGGAAAGTAAATCTACGCTATTACAAGGCGTCGGGTATTTACATCGCCAAAAACATAACCCTTTGAAATGTAAATGCGAGAAAATAAAAGAAAGTGGTAAAAGGGTCTTAATTATCTATTACATCCTCGGAGCAAATACATAAATATAATCAAAAAATAATATGCGCGCGAAAAATTGAATCGGGAGAAGTCTTAGGGTTTTGATCCTTTTTGAGAAAATAATGGAATTTTGGTCCTTTGCATTTAATTAAATCTTAAACCTAATTTACTAATTAATTAAATAATTACAAGAAGAAAAAAAGTATTTTTTATGTTTTTTAATGTTTTAATGAAAATAAAAATAAAAGAAATTAAAAGTTGTCAAAACCCTAATTCTATACTAATTTTATTTATTGTGAAAAAAAAGTCAAATTTAACCTAGTTAAACTAATTAATTATATTTAGAATTTATTTACAAAAAAAAATTAATAGTGAAATTACTAAAATAATAATAATAATAAAAATATTTCTGATTTTATTATGAAAATAATAATTTGTGAGTTAATTAAATAATAATAATTTTAATTAATAAAATAATTGAATAGAAATTAAAATAGAAAAAAAAAACAAGAATAAAGAAACCAGGGGGGTGTGTTGGCCCAATAGGAGGTTGGTTCTGGAAATTTCAGGCCCATCTGCACACAAGCCTTGTTGACTCGCTGGCTCATCCACACATGCATTGACTAGAGTGTACGCTAGTCTTCCAATCCAGGCCACATGACTTGAATTCAATGCCACTTGGAGCGCTGATCACTGGAGGTATATGGTAGACCTTGCCTGGGAACCTGCACGTGAACATGTAAAGGAAAAGGAAATAAAGGTTTTGGGTGGACCTGGGAATCGAACCCAGGTCCCAATGATTACCAGCCACCTCACTATCCACTGAGCCATGCACCTGCATTTGTTAGTATAATGAACAATGAAATTAATATATAAAAACAACAATTATGCTGGACAAAACAAAAATTACGCGCGCTATTTGAATGGGCTAATCATATGCTAACACGTATTTTCTTCTTCCTTATGCCTGCAACAAAACAAAGTAGATAGCGGGGGTTTTTAACCCCCACAACCTACATCAACGAAAAATAGCGATTAGCTCCCTGCTTAACATAAATATTTCGCGAGTATATCATTGTGTTCGTCTGAGTCTCCTGAGTTCAACCATATGCATTAGGGGTCTCAATTTTGCCTGGGTAATAAAGCCCTAATCGGAGAGCTCAAGAACCCTAGATTTCGTTAATGGCGTTTTACAATTCTGGGCATTATAATGCAATTAAACCACACCATCAGCTTCCTATGAGTTCAAGCAATACAAAACAAACACAAAATCATGTTAATGATGCATGAGATAAGCAATTCGATTCTAGAAAAAAAAACGCAAACCGTTAAACTGTTCTTGATGATTTTGATAACTTTATGGCTTAGTTTTGATTGCAATATGTCCCTGAGAGTTCCAACAATGTATTAGAAACCAACAATTGCTTTGAATCGTGCTGGAACCTGGAAAATAGTTTTGAGTTTTCTTTGATTGTTTCCAATATGGTTATGGCCTTTTCTGCAGCAAATTCTCGTCCAATGCATTAGGTTTAGGTTGTGTACTTATAGTAGAATGAAACTAGGTTAAATCCTTGAGCAAAGATCCATGGAATTATGGTTTCAATATTTGATTTGCAATCATATCTTTTTGCATCTTTTTGATTGAGAAAACTTGCCAAACTTGAATATTTTTGTCCCTTTGATTGGCACACGAATTTGCCAGCATATCCTGAGCTTGTTTGCTTCACCAAAAGATTGAAAAAATTAAATCTTTGAATTTCCTACATTTTAAATTAATTAAATGAATTAAAATCAATTAAAAATCCAATTAATTAATAAAAATAAGAAAATAAATTCAAATAATCTCAATGGGTCGTGCATAAGCCTTGGACAAAGTTTCAAGAAGAAATTTGAGGCCCATTAGCAAAAACAAGGTGTTTTGAGCAAAGTTGACTTTTGCAAATTCACAAAAATTTCCCAACTTCTCCAATGCATATATTGCTCAATTTTGATCATATGAACATGTTCTGGACATTTTGGAAAGGTATTGAAGTCCTCTAACCAATGCCTTTGGTCCCATGTCATTTGGATTCACCAATCTCAAGTTATGGTCTTTGACTTAAAGTGCATTTTTGTTGACTTTTGAAATTGACCTATAATGTAGAAATTGATAACTTTTTGTGAGAGCATTTCTTGGACTTGGAATGTGAAGATGAGTTGTAGGAAATGTCATCCCCTTCAAAATGAGCATTGGATGGGATTTTTCTGATGAACCATGAAAAAGGTATGCCTTGGTCAAGATACAGTTGACTTTTCTGCTGTCCAAAAATAGCAACTTTTGCATCTTTGATGATTTTTTAGCCATTCTTGAGAAATCATGATCAAGATTTGATCAAATGATGATTGTGAACTCAAAATAAGATGTTGACCAAAAATTCTGACTTTTGGCTGTAAAATGACCATTTTGCCCCTACAGTTGATTGTGAAGCAAATGGAGCTTTTGACTGTGCAAACTGGCATTGTGATTCTTGAAACTTGGTATGTAGATGCTTGGCAATGTATGTAGGAACATGAGACTTGATTGAGCCATTGAAAACCTCAAATTCCTTGAAAGAAACAAAACCCTAATTTTGACTGGCTTACGAGGCATCTGGACTGTGCAACCCTTGAGTAATCTTGAACCATTTGAAGATGATTCTTGATATATCTTGAGGAATATGGGAGGGCAAATTTTGGGGTACAACATCGGGAATAGTGAAACAATGATGTACAGGGTCAAAGAATTGAAAGAGTACCCTTATCATGTCTTCTTCAAAGCTTGAGGTAACCAGATTGAGAAGTAGACCATATCTTTTGGTGAACGGAGAATTTTCAAGAACCCTTGACGCTAACTCTTTGAGTTGAGGAGGCGCCCTTACAAAGTTGATTCAGATGGTATTTCTGCGAGTGGAAGCCATGTAGTATAAAGCAGAACAAAGGTAAATCCCTAGGTCCTTGAAATGGTTTGTGAAAATGCTATGGCATGATGTCATGATGTCTATGAACAAATAATCACACACAAATAAAGCATACAAGGCCTTAGGTTTAGGCTTTCATGGGGTTTATAGGTAAGTACCCTCTTGAGGTTTAGTTGGTTCAACCTGTCCTAACAAAAGTAATTGGTTTCTAAGGAATCTCAATATCACTGATCTTTCTTCATTGGGCATTGTTTTAGCTTAAGCATCCAAATTGTGGCCAAAATATTGTAAAAGTCCAATCTCAATGGGTGTAGCATCGAGTATCAAGAAACTTTAGTATTGCACCAAAGCTAGATATCTCACTACTTTCTAATGGCCAAGTTATTCAACTAAGATTTTAAGGTCAATTAGTGCTTCTTGACACCACACAGCGGCCCCATATTCTCCTTTACTGGACACAAGGGACACCGGTACCAACAAATGTGTCACACTAACGTAGCCATCGCTTAAACCATGCCAATATTATGCTGCATAGTCCCCATGATCTATTGCTACTTACCTAATATGCCTCAGATCTAAATATAGGATCTTTACAAGCAAAACCCAAGCATACCCATAAATGTAAAGTAAATGAGACAAACAAATAAAGCAATAAAGGTGATCTAGCTCTTAAGGTAACCCCACTTTTAGTTTATATTTCCCCAGCAGAATTGCCAGTTCTATAATACGGTGGGAGAACTGACTTGGTTTGTTTTGTGTTTTATCGCAAATGTTGCGGATAGCAAGAGTCGCCATCGAATTTTATTTTATCCAATAAAGGAAAGGGTGAAAAGAACATGAAAGACCTTTTGATAATTTTCTTGAGTTCGGGGGGTAGATTATGAAAAGGGAAGGTGTTAGCACCCTTTTCATCCGTATTTATCTACGGGCTCTTAATTGCTTGATCACTTTGAAATGCTTTGTGTTTGTGTAAGTTTGAAAAATATTTTGAAAATGCCTAAGTTCGGAAAACTTTTCAATGATTCTCGTATTGTTGAGAATGTATACAAAGTTTTGATTTTGAAAATATTTGTTAAAAAGGGAATGTTTTGAAAGATGTTTTGAAAATGTCAATGTAAGGCAATTTTGTAATGATTCTCGTATCGTTGAGAATGTATACAAAATGTTTGTTTGAAAAAGTGTTTTGAAAGTGTGAAGTATGGAAATGGTTTTGATTGTGAGCAAGCAATTACAAGAAATCCACATACTCAAAAAGTCTTTGTTCTTTTCCTCCTCCTTTAGATAGTGCTACTTTACCATTGGTTGGTAAGGAGCCATATTATAGTATGTGAGGGACAGGCGTGGGTCGTCGTACAGTCATAGAAGGCAACCTGTAAGAATGTTTTTAGCAATTTTTGTAAGGGACTAAGATCATTTACCGAAGGAACCATTGAAGGGTCATCGAGGGACTATGATCTTTTAATCGAGGGTCTTTGCTAAAATCATCTCACGTTCGAGGGACATGATTGTTTTTATCCGAGGCAACAAGTGTGGGTTACCCTAGAGGTGCAAGTGGGCAAGGTGGGTTGATTTCATTGAATTTATATTGGATTAGGGTTTTACTATTGATTTTAATATCTTGTCATGCAAACCCTAATTACTAGCAATAATAATAAAATCAATAAATTGCGGAATTTAAATGTCATACGCTATTACAACGCTTTTGGGAATGGGGGATACAATTTACAAATGGGGAATATAAAGCCATAAAGTCCTAATTACTATTACAAACCATTGATCATGAATTAAAATAATAATACACAAAAATGTAAAGATGAAAAAGAAAATAAAATGATTTTTAGGATTTTTGATGAAGAAAAAGGTTTTTAGTAATTTAACCTAATTGAGCTAATTAATTTTATTTACAAAAGAAGTTAATTAATTGCTTAATAAAAACCTAAAATCTAAGTTAGTTAAATTGAAAATAGAAAATGAAACCTAAGTCTATTTACTTAGAAAATAATTTGAAAGTTAATTTAAAAATATTTGAAGCATGGACAATAAATAAAACCTAGTTCTAAATATTAACAAAAATAAAGGAAGTATTTAAATTAAAATATTTAATTATTTAATTATTTAAGAAAATATATTTTTGCATTTTAATTAAATAAAATAAAATAAAAATATAAAAAGTATAAAAGAAATAAAAAAAAGTTGGGCCTGTGATGTTGAAAAGTAAACAGGGTGTATGAAAATAGCAAAAACATGTTAGGCCCAAACATGTATTTTTTTTGTTATGGAATCAGAAAATAAAAAGAAAGAGAATGATGGGTTTGTGTTGTTATAAGTAATTATGGGGTGAGAGAGTAAAAAAAGATCATGGCCCAAGGCCCAGGCGCACTGAAAGTCAATAAATATCATGAAAAAAATAACAAAATGGGACGCTGGGGCTCGGACCCAGGTCCCTGCATACCAATGCCTTATACGTGCGCGCTCTGCCACTGGGGTGGCTGTTTCATCCAGTTATAAAACATGTTACAATAAATTTAAAATAAACTTAATTATGATTGTACTTCATCTTATTCCTTGCGCCAGCCATTTGAATTTTAAACTTGCTCATTTCTCAACCATTTCAGAAAGTGTAAACATCAAACTTGTTAGAAATTTCATCATGATTTCAAATATGTAAATAACTTAAAATAAGGATCAAAGATAAGCATGAATTTTTCTTGGTACCAAATTCTGGCCTAATTTTTCAGAAAGTTCAAACTCAATTCGTATCACTCAGGCAACATAAATGAAATCTAAGGGCATGGTTAGCTTCAAGGCTATGATGTCTACATTTTTTATTCACAAAGTAACCATTAATGATGCTTGTAGAGAGAGTTTAAAGTTTGAAAAACATACCTCAAAAATGGAAATCGTGTTTGATGATTGAGCACTCCTTGAGATGTTGTGATGATCCAGATAGCTTCACTGAACCTCCAGGAAGCTAATGCAATGCTAACTTTGGATTGAGAGTGGTTGTATTGTTATGGAGAAGTCAATGTGCAGAACTCTATTTTTGGTTATGGAAGATGAGGAAGATGATGTTACAGTTGTGTGGCAGGTATTTGGATAGCTTCTATATGAGTTACAGAAGCTTGGTGATTTATTAAAATGGAAAACGCACGAGTGGATTGTGAGATAGGTATTCAAAGTCAGAAATGACACAAAAATGGAGTTTGTGTGCAAATTCTGACTTCAGGGAGTTTGATGGAGTTTATAGGCTTGTGAATTTGTGTGTTAGGTAGCATATACATCCTCTATTTATAGGCAAGAGGTTTGGAAGGTTCAAGGGATCAGAATCACAATATCACATGTTATGGTTTTTGACTTATTTTTGAAGCAATCTTGACAAACATTGTTCCAATGCATAGTACAAGTCTATCTAAAGTGGTTAGGAACTTTAAACATGTTACTTCTAGCTTTTGTGTTAACTGTGTGCAGATGGAACAAGTTAGAGGCTCAATACAAGTTGACTTTGTGATTAAAGCAACTTTACAAGAATCAAAATGTTACTTTGTGCCAAAAATGAATGAATCTCTTTGACAATGGCTCAAATGTTTGGATCATAGCTCTAACAGTTGTGTAATTAATTAATTAATTATGGAGTGATTTGCAAGTTAGAATCCTGCCAAGCGAGATTATGCAGCATAGGTTTGTGATTTGGTTATGTGTTCATCATGAAAATGACTTGTAATTCAAGAATGGATGCCCAACTTCTTCTCTTTGATTCTCTTAGCTCAAGCATGATCTATTCAAGTTATAGGACATTTTGGAAAGCTTGAAACATTATCTGCAACCTTCATGTTGACCAATTTGGCTAATCATCTTGGAACTAGGTGAAAATTGGTCAAGAAGTTAGGTCAAAAATCTGCCTAAACTAGTTGAAAATTTCATTAAGTGTTTTATAAAAAGTGTCATGTCTTTATGAGCTTATATCTTCCAATCTAAGGATTTTTTGGACATCGACCCTCTAATACAAAGTTGTAGAATTCATCAAGATCTACAACTTTCATGTTGAAAGTTTTCCTTGAATCATCTTGCATCTTGGTGAAAAATTGTCATGAAGTAATGAATATATCAAGTATAAAAACACTTAGAAATTTTCTAAGTCTTAGAATCTTGACTTTTTATTGACTTTTTGACTTTCTTGAATCTTGATGATCAAGTTTGATATTTTTGAATGCCTTGATGAATTTTGATCTTTGAAATTTAATGTTGACAAAAAGTCAAAGTTTGACTTTTTGTGTATCAGTTGACTTTTCATCAGTTGATCAAAAATTCAACTATCAATCCATTGATGTTGAGAAATTATTTGAGACATGAAATTAGGTTAAAATATTATGTTTGAATCCTTGAGATCATGCTTAAAATCATTAGATCATGTACTAGGTCGAAAGTCAATGATCAATCATTCTCAATCAAAACCCTAATTTTGACAATTTTGTCCCTTTGATGATTTGAGTGCTTTTCTTGAGACATTGTGATCAAACCTTGATCAATTAATAAATATGACTTAAATATGTTTATTTTGGCTAAAAAATCAAGAAGTTTGACTGTATATTGACTACAGTTGACTTTTTACTCAATACAACTGATTTTTAGTCATTTGAGCAATTGACTGAGCAAATTTGTGATGAAAGACTTGAAACTTTGTATGAGCAATCTTGGAGACATATAATGAACCATGAAGTAAATTGAGGCATCAATATTCCAATTGTCCTTGATAAAATCAAAACCCTAATTTGGAGACTCGGTGCTTAGGAGGTGAGCTTGTGTGATCAAACCCTTGAGAATCCTTGAGTATTTGAGATCTTTTATGAGAAATGTTTTGAAAATAAAGAGGGTAAATTTTGGGGTACAATATTATGGATATTACTATATCTAAAAGAGAAGGAAAATAACAAGAAATAATTTAATGGGTAAGACTCCTAGTTGCTTGCTCACAACATTTTCACACTACACTTTCAAACAACAAATATTTTCAAAAACACTTTGTATACATTCTTGAGGACCGAAACAAGGATTATTACAAAGTTAGACTTACATTGGAATTTCAAAATATTTTCAAACAAATCACACACACAAATCAAGTTTTTTAAAAGTGAGCTAAGCAATTAATAGCCCTTAGATAACTACAGGTGTAAAGGGTGCTAACACCTTCCCTTTTGATAACTTATCCCTCGAACTCAAACTTTATCAAAGGTATTTCTTGTTCTTTTCACCTTTCCTAATTGTTGGATAAAAGAAAAGTCGGCGGTGACTCTTACTAACCGCAACATTTGCGATAAAACCAAAAAGTCAATTCTCCCACTGTATTACAACCATAAAATGACACTTCTCTAATTCAGCACTAAATTGTTCTCCTCAAACCTTGTTAAAACTAAATCCAAGTTGTCTAAATAATCCTAGAATGACTCTCCAAAATCAGAGAAGTCATCCATGAATACTTACATAGAACTTTCAATGATGTTAAAAAAGATAACCATCATGTACCTTTGAAAGGTGGTCGGTGCATTGCACAATCCAAAAGGCATTCTCCTAAAGGCAAAGGTGCCATATGGACAGGTGAATATAGTATTTTCTTGGTCTTCGGGAGCTATGTCTATTTGGTTATAACCCGAGTAACCATCCAAAAACAATAGTACTATTTCCTAGCCAATCTATAAAGCATTTGGTCAATGAAA
This sequence comes from Vicia faba, assembly GCA_948472305.1. NCBI lineage: Eukaryota > Viridiplantae > Streptophyta > Magnoliopsida > Fabales > Fabaceae > Vicia > Vicia faba. The sequence continues at coordinate 272,726,277 of OX451736.1, forward strand.
GGTAGGGGAAATGATCCTTCCTAGTGGCCTTGTTCAGCTTCTTGTAGTCCATACAAATCCTCCACCTGATCACTATTCTTGTGGGGATTATTTCATCTTTCTCATTACTGACTACAATCATGCCTGCCTTCTTTGGCACACACTGAATAGGACTTACCCACACATTGTCAGAAATGGGATAGATAATCCCAGAAATTAACCATTTGATAGTTTCTTTCTTTACCACATACTTCATGATGGGGTTGAGTCTTCTTTTGCTCTCAATACTATTCTTAGAATTTTCCTCTAGCAAAATTTTATGCATGCATACAGTCGGGTTGATCCCTTTTATATTATAAATTTGTCAAGCAATATCCTTTTTATGTTTCTTCAAAATATCCAGCAACTGAACCTTCTATTTTTCTCCCAAGTCTGTTGCAAAAATGATAAGCAACTTATGTCCTGCCTCTAAAAAAGCATATTGCAAGTGGGAAGGCAGTTGCTTCAATTCCAAATCAGGGGGTATTTCTATTGAAGGAGAATATTGCTTCTTATCATCAGCTGGTATTTCTAGAACTTCCATGGCTTCATCTTTAACATTGGGTTTACACATAGGTCCGTACATGATACCTTCTTGTGAAACATCTTATTTCTCTAGATTTCCCAGTGCTTGAGTCAAGACTTCGCTTGACTTTAGCAAACTCTTGTGAACTATTCTATCCCAAATATAAATTATAGAGTAATCAACAACTTCCTCATCATGATACTGAAGTGCATTGAGAATATTGAAAACCACTTGCTATCCATTCACCCTCATGGTGAGTTATCATTTCTCAACATCAATTAAAGTCTTTCCCGTAGCTAGGAAAGGTCTCCCCAACAAAATGGGAATATCCTCATTAGCCTCAAAATCCATAATGATGAAGTCAACATGAAACACCAACTTATCAACCCTTACCAAGACGTCTTCTATCTTTCCTTTAGGGTATAAAATACTTCTATATGCCAATTGTAGAGTGATAGTAGTAGGCATGGTTGCGCCTATCCCTAACTTCTTAAAGATAGATAAGGGAATAAGGTAGATGCCAGCCCCTAAGTCACAAAATGCATTTCCACTGAAAGAGTCTCCAATGTTACATGGAATAGTGAAACTTCTTGGACCCTTCAGTTTGGGAGGGAGTTTGCCTTGAACTAATTGGCTACACTCTTAGGTGAGTGCTACTGTAGCAAATTCTCCCACTCTTCTTATTTTTGTAAAAGTATCCTTCATGAACTTTGAATAGTTTGGAATTTGCTTAATTGATTCTATCAGAGGTATGTTTATATTAAGTTGCTTGAGTATCTCCATAAACTTACCAATTTTTTGCTCTTCTTTTGCCTTCCTAATCCTTTGGGGGAAAAGGAGGTGGTGGTCTTTCTAGAACAAACTTTTTTTCTGTGTCGAATTCTAGCATGACTGCGGGCTGTTTTCTGTTTGAGAAGTCTTGCCAGCTATAGTGTTATCAACAGTCTCTTCAGTATTTCCAACTTAGGTCGGTTCCTCATTGGATTCTTATTTTTCTTCAGAAATGTATGAAGGTGTGAATAAAACGCAAGAAAAGGGGGGTTTAAATTGGGTTTTCCTTTCTTGTATAACTTTTGCTTCTGAGCATTATTCCTTGAACAATGCTTTCTGAATGGTTACTTTTAATTAATGCTTATAAATAAGTTAAGAAAACATAAAATCTAAAGCATAAGCAAAAGTAAAGAACACGCGATATATCCTGGTTCACTTGAGAAACCCCCAAGCTAGTCCAGTCCACCCTTCCGAGGTGATTTTGCCTTGAACTCAAGGACTTAATCCACTATAATCAATTTTATTAAAATTGCACGGGCAAACGCTGGTGACTAACATCCAATGACGTGTTAAGGGATCCAAACTGGATATAACTTTAATTCACCCAATAGAATATGATTCTTCAAAATCTCTTATCAAGATTTCCTTCCAATGATATCCATCAGTGATCTTACAAAGCTGACCTTCACTCAGTTCCCTTTGGGATTTGACTACCATTAACCCAATAGAATCCACTACCAGGATTTCATCTACGATGGCTGCAGCCAAACTCTTCTCAAGTCTTATGATCTTCACTCAATCACTTGAGGAACCAACCAATTCTAAACAGAATTATTTTTCTGGAGATTACATGAGTGCTTCTTATCAAGCAGATTACTCCTAATTTAAGTACATATTGTTTGACATAATTGTGAGTAACAACTCCTGTGTAAAAACAATTTACATGGAGATCTTAAGCAATAACATAATATGAGCGACAACTCTTGTGTTTTACATATTTATACAAAGATGAACATAATCTAAGTTAAGTGCATCATCTTGTAGTCTTCTTGTCTTCATCTTCATCGATGAGAAATTTATGAGAAACAACTCCTTGCTTTTTTATAATTTTTCCAAGAAGTATATGATTAATAGTTTAAATAACATCTTGTAGAATTATTCATTTTCATCTCCTTTCTTTATTAAGCAAGATATGAGCAACTACTCCTTGCTTTTTCATGATTCTTCCAAGATGTATATGGTTGGTAGTTTGAATAACATCTTGTAGATTTCTTGTTATTGTTATAGTGAATGATAACTTTTTGGTTGTGTTCCAATAATGATAGCTTTCATTTTAACATTGAACACCAACAACATTGCAACTAGATATGAGCAACTTTCTTATATAGCCAAGAAAAATAGAGTCGTTGGCTATTTGAAAAAGAGTAGTTACAAATATTATTGCTACGTCTTTATCTCTTCCACACTTCAAGTAGCAGAGAGGTAGTGAAATAAATATTTTTCGTACTGTGTACTATTATACCATCATACTGTTATATTCTTTCCATTGCCACTTCAGAGGCTTCTGCGAGCATGAGGTTAGAAGCATGAACATAACATAAGGTCTTCAGAACTTTAATCTTCAGAGTCTTCAGAACCGCGTCTTCGGAGTCTTCAGCACTTGGTCGTGAGAATCCATTGTAGTGAACCTTGGATCAGAAGAGCTTCAAGTCTTCAGAGTCTTAAGAGCTACGTCTTTAGAGTCTTCAGCACTTGGTCTTAAGAATATGTTATAGATAACCTTGGACCTTTATAACTTCAAGTCTTTAGAATCTTCAGACCTTATGTCTTTAGAATCTTTAGAATCTTTAGAACTTGGTTCTTTAAGAATCCTTGTGTTTAGAACCTTGCTATCAGAAACGCAAAATCTTCAACATCTAGACTTCAGTTAGAAAAGTTGTCTTGAGATCTTTTAACTTTGTCTTCTTTGAAACAAGTTATCTTTTAGAAACTAAGTTTTTAGAATCTGGACTTCAGTAGAAACTTTGTCTTCAGATCTTCTAACTTTGTATTTTTGGAACACACTGTATTTTAGAAACGTGAGTCTTCAGCATCTGGACTTAAGTGACAACTTCTGTCTTCAGGTATTCTGACTGTTTCCTTAGAACACATTGTCTTTAGAAGCTTAAGTCTTCAGCATCTAGACATAAGTAGCAACGGTTGTCTTCAGATCTTCTGTCTGGTTTCTTTAGACAAATATCAGGGCTTACACTTCAGATCCTTCTGGAGTGTCTTGCTACTGTTCAACAAAACTTGTGTAGCATAGAAGCGGAACTAATTCTCTTCTAATGTCTTGACCACGCCATCCATCAGAAGCAGAACCTGTTTGTTAAGTACTCAACAATAACAAAAATTAGTACAAGAAAATTGTTCATACAAATATACTCATTTGTTATCATTAAAACTCATAGATGATATTGCAGAACCAAATCTTGTTCTTACAATCTCCTACTTTTTGATGATGACAAAACTATGTATTTTGATGACACAATTTTGTACATATAATCGTAATCAGTGAAATTAGAAAGGTAAGAAATACTTATCCTTTTTATGATACTCCCCCTGAGTCAATGACTTGATGAAGATCAAATATCCTGACTCTGAACCATTAGAGTAAAACTCCCCCTGGTTCCAATAGATCAGATATCGAGATCTTGAGAGTCTTGACTTCAGGAACTTCAGACAATCTTTAACTTCTGATTTGCTCTGTTCTTCTGGAAGACATCTTTTTTTATTCTTACTTTATAAATATCATATTCTCAGACATTTTACATCTTCTGAACATTATGATACCAAAATCAAGATAACTTTAACTTTCAGAAAGTTCTCAACTTCTGAATAGTATTGGGTTTATCTGATTCTTGAACATATGTTCATAGAGTATACATATCTGAATATATGAACAATCATTCTTTAATAAATTAAACAAATTTATTTCATTTTGACCTGTCTTAGAATTCCTAGAGAACTTGTTCAGAGTTCCTTGGTTAATTATCAAACAGACAAACAAACGTAAGTGGTAAATTCATATCATTTTATATCATTTATTTATTATGTTGTGTAATACGGTGGGAGAACTGACTTGTTTTTTTTGCGTTTGATCGCAATTGTTGTGGATAACAAGAGTCGCCACCGACTTTTCTTTTATCCAAATAGGAAAGGGTGAAAAGAATAGGAAAGACCTTTGAGATTATTTCTTGAGTTCGGGGGGTAGGTTATGAAAAGGGAAGGTATTAGAACCCTTTTCATCCTTAGTTATCTACGGGGCCTTAGTTGCTTGCTAGATCACTTGCTTTGTTTGAAAATGTGCTTGTGGTGTGGGTTTGAAAATATTTTGAAAAACGTCTTTGTAATGATTCTCGTTTCTATAAGAATGCGTACAAAGTGTTGGTTTTGAAAATAGTTCAAAGAGGTGTTTATTGTGGAAGATGTTTTTTGAAAGTGATTTTGAAAAGTGCCTTTGTAATAATTCTCGTCTCTATAAGAATGTGTACAAAGTGTTTTAACTTTTGAAAATGTTTCAATTGAAGGTGTTGGTGTGAAAATGGTTTTTTATTTGTGAGCAAGCAAGCAACTACGAGCATCCTACATACTCAAAAAGTCTAATGTTATTTTCCTCCACCTTTAGATGTTGCTATCTTACCATTGATTTGGTAAGAAGCCCCGTCGTTGGATGTGAAGGGATGGGTGTGGGTCATTTGTATAGTCATAGAAGGCAACCTATGGGATGTTATAGCAATTTTCGTTTAGGGACTAGATCGTTTTACCAAAGGCAACATCGAGGGACATCGAGGGACTACGATCTTTTATCGAGGGTCTTTGATAAAACACCCATATTCGAGGGACATGACTATTTTCCAAGGAAACAAGTGAGATTATCCTAGAGGTGCATGTGTGTAAAGTGTGTTTGATTGCATGCATTTAGTCTTTTGATTTTGGGTTGTCTACTTGTTGGTTTTATCTTGCCATACATCCTAATTACTAACATTTGTATAAAGCAATAAAAATTCAGAAAATAAATATCCTACACTATTACAACCATATTGAATAGCAAGAAAATATAAAGACAAAACAAAACAAAAGAAGGGAACATAAGTTTTTCGATCCATCCATAATGCACCCTTCGATTCTGCTCTTCTTGGCTTCTTTCGATTTGGGCCTAGCAATCAGCATGAGATGCAGCCTTCGATTCATCCTTTTGGCTGCTTCTTTCGATTAGGCCTGGAAGTCAGTGTGAACACCCTTCATTTCTCTCTCCCTGTTGCCTCCTTAGATTGAAGGGATGCAAAGCTCCCAAGTTGAGATTCGAAAGGCTTTAATGTTTAGACAATCGAAGGATACAGAAAACTTGTCTAAAACTTGAAAATGAAACTAACAAATGTAACTTTAGAAAGCTACAAGCCAGGGGTTAGCAAAAGATTATTGGGTACCAAAATCCAATGTCTAACTAGTCAGGGTTGAAATTTTCGACATACAAGCAGTGAGGATCGAAAGTTAGGGCATGGTCAACTTCCTAGATGGGATATCTACATTTTCATTTTATATATATGTACAAATTATATTTAAATGAAAAAGTTCCAAGTTTAGAGGAAACTTACCTCTTGGAGTGCTTAATCGAAGGAGTTGTAGGTGACTTCCTTGGTGGTGGATGAAGCTTCACTGGAATCTTCCTGAAGCTAGTTCAGTTATTGCTTTGTTTGGGCAGTCACTGAATCTTAGGAGGGTATGTGATAGTGGTGAGTGAATTGAAGGCTATTATATAAAAGTCTAGGGAGTGAATCAAAATATTATTATGTTGTAGTTAGGGAATGAATTGAAGGTTAGTTATCTGGCAGTTGGGGAGCGAATAGAAGGATTCACTAATGCATGAAAGGATCTAAGAGTTTTAGAGTTTGAATGTTTGAGAATGTTTGAGAGTTTTGAGAGTTTTGAGAATTTGATAATTTTCTCACAACAAGAGTTTTTTTAGCTACCAAAGGCCCCTAAGATGTGTGATGGAAGCTCTTATTTATATATGAGTTTGGCTGAGGTTTGGGAGGGAAAACAAAAGAAATTTGAACAAATTGGGTATGTTGTTCTTGTAGTCTTCGAGGTGCAGTTTTTATATGCCAATTTGGTGCAAGTATGGGAGCAGCGTGGCAGGACTGCTTTGTAGCAGTTTTGGAGTGTTGTGGTCAGTGCATCAGGCTTATACTCGGCAGCATATAGGTCTCTGGCCAACAAGCATCTTTGGATATTTCAATCTTTCATTTTGACTTTATAAGTCCAACCTTCGACCAGGTCCTTTCTTTAGACAACAATATTTTTCCAAATCAAAGTGTCCTTCGAATGGAGCTTTTGTGTATCCTTCATTTTGAACCAATGTGTGTGCTCTCTTGAAGGGACCATATGCATCCCTTGTGATGCATCACTTGCAATTTCTTCGAATGAGCCAACAAGGTATAACCTTCGAATGGAACACCCATGTATGCCCCTTTAAATCCATCAATACATGCCCTTCGAATGGACCATGTGCATGTTCTTCGAATGTGCCAGTTGTGTATCTTTTGAAAGGGGCACCCAGGTATGTCAAAGCATGTCCTTCGAATGGGACACCCAGTATTGTCAAAGCATGTCCTTCGAATGGGACATCCAGGTATGCCACAGTGTAGAGACTATGCGTGTTGAAGGTTTTCCAAAAGGGAATCGAAGCTTATATGCAGGAGGTCCCTTGCTTTGTAGGCTCTAGCATGAAGGGAAATTTATGCCTTGTGAATTTGGCAAACATGTAAGACCATTGGCTTCTGAATCAAAGGAGAGATGCAGGAGGCCATTGCATTGTGCCTGCTAGCCTGAAGAAAGTCCTTGCCTTGGGAATTGAAGTTAAGCATAGAGAAGGCACTTGTCTTCTGAATTGAAAGAGGCCAGTAGGAAGCCACCAACTTCTGAATCGAAGGACACCAACAGGAGCCCCTTCCCCTTTGAATCGAAGCTAGTTGAATATAGGTGTTGCCCTGTTGAAGCTTGCAGCAAGTAACTATTGCATTGTGAATCAAGCAAAACATGTAAGGCCAATGGTGCAATCGAAGGATGTATGCAGGGAACCTGAATGCCCAAACGAGGCTTACATGCAGGAAGTCCCTACTTGGTGAATCGAAGGAAACCTTCAGAAGGCCATTGCCTTCTGAATCGAAGGAAGCTTTCAGAAGGTCATTTCCTTCTGAATCAAAGGAAGCTAATATGAAGCCATTACCTTCTGAATCGAAGGAAGCTAGTAAAAGTTCATTTCCTTTTGAATCGAAGGAAACTATTTCAAAGGGAAACCAAACCCAGTCGAAGCTAACATGGAGGAGAAAGTTCAGTCGAAGCTAAGCATAAATCGAAGCAAGCTTATTTTTCTTCAGTTTTGTCAGAAAAGTCAAATTTATCTGCTTTGCTCTTTCAATAGTTTCCTCCTTGACCTGATGCTTGGAAATCCAATATGATCCATGGAAACTTGAGTTGATCAAGCCTTGTGCAGTTTTGTCCTAGTAGAAATCTTGTGAGGAAATTCTTGAAAAAATGAGAGGGCATAGTCTGGTGATCATAGTATTATTGAGATTGGTACCATTATCTGTAATGATTCTTTCTGGAATACCATATCGACAGACAAGGTTATGTTTGATGAATCGGGCCACCATGTTCTTGGTAACATAAGCAAATGAAGCTGCCTCGACCCATTTTGTGAAGTAATCAATGGCGACGAGGATGAAATGGTTCCCATTAGAAGTTGTAGGTATGATCTCCCCAATTACATTGATGCCCCACATTGTGAATAGCCAGGGAGCGGTGAATATGTTTAGAGGAACTGGAGGCACATGTACTTTATCAACATAGATTGGGCATTTGTGACAAGTTCACGAATGCTGATAGCAGTCCGCTTCCATAGTGGACCAATAGTATCCTGCCCGTAAGATCTTTTTAGCCAATGTGTGCCCACTAGAATGGGTGCCAAAGATACCTTCGTGCAAATCAGCCATAATCTTTTCTGCCTCACTCTTGTCTATGCACCTAAGCAAAGTAGAGTCATGGTTGCGCTTATAGAGGATTCCATTACTGAGGAAGAACTTAGCAGAGAACCTTCTTAGGAACTTCTTATCATTGACTGAAGCTCCCTCAGGATATTCTTGGGCTTCGAGATATCTTTTGACTTCATGTAACCAAGGTTTGTCCACTACTTCTTCAGTATCAATCTCATGATAGTATGTTGGTTCGTCCATCCTCTCAATAGTGATCTGAGGAGCCTCATTATCCCACCTGATTTTGAACATGGATGACATAGTAGCTAGTGTATCCGCTAGTTGATTTTCCTCTCATGGAAAATGCTCAAAGGTAATTTCTTTAAAATATGGGATCAGTGTCAACATATGCTCTTTGTAAGGGATGAGATTAGGATGTTTCGTGTCCCATTCTCCTTTGATTTGACAGATTACTAAGTCCGAGTCTCCAAATACACTCAAGGATTTGATTCTCAAATCTATAGCAGCTTCGAGACCCATAATGCATGCTTCATATTAAGCCATATTGTTGGTACATTTGAAACACAGCCTGGAAGTGAAAGGAGTATGACAGCCTTCGAGAGAGATAATCACAGCACCGATGCCATTGCCGAGTGCATTGGAAGCTCTGTCAAAAACCATAATCCATCGGGATCCTTGTTCCGGTCCGTCATACGGTTTAAGTTCTTCACAATCATTTACTAACATGATGTCCTCGTCTTGGAATTCAAAATTCATGGATTGATAGTTATCCACAGCCTGATGAGACAAATGATCAACTAGTACACTTCCTTCTATTGCTTTTTGGGTAGTGTATTAAATGTCGTATTCGGTCAGGACCATTTTCCATCTTGCTATTATTCCAGAGAGAGCGGGCTTCTCAAATATGTACTTGATAGGATTCATCTTAGATATCAATAAGGTGGTGTGATTCAACATATACTGTCTTAGCCGGCGAGCAGCCCATGCCAGAGTGCAGCAAGTTTTCTCGAGCAGTGAATATCTGGTTTCACAGTCGGTAAACGTTTTGCTCAGGTAGTATATTGCGTGATCTTTTCGGCCAGACTCATCATGCTTCCCCAGCACACACCCCCATTGAATTTTCCAATATTGTTAAGTACATGATAAGAGGTCTTCCTTCAACTGGAAGCATCAAAATTGTAGGCTCTTGAAGGTACTCCTTGATCCTGTCAAAGTCAGACTGGCAGTCGTCATTCCACTTCACCACTTGATCTTTCTTTAATAATTTGAAGATTGGTTCACAAGTAGAGGTTAGATGGGAAATGAATCTGGCGATGTAGTTTAGACGTCCCAAGAATCCCTTAACCTCTTTCTCTGTGCGAGGAGTTGGCATTTCTTGTATGGCTTTTACCTTTTCAGGGTCTACCTCAATACCTTTGTCGCTGACAATAAAGCCTAAGAGCTTACCGGATCTTACTCCAAAAGTGCATTTATTCGGGTTCAACCTTAGTTTGTATTGCTTCAGTTTTTCAAATAGCTTTTGCAGGTGGTCAAGGTGTTCCTCTATCTCGTGATGGATCATATCGTGAAATAAAGCTACCATGGCACGCTGATAGGTTGCCTCGGCATTCTTTAACCCAAATGGCATAACTTTGTAGCAGAAAGTGCCCCACTGCGTGATGAAGGTCATTTTCTCCATGTCCTCAGGTGCCATTTTGATCTGATTGTACCCGGAGAAGCCATCTATGAAGGAGAATACCTTGTGTTGTGCGGTGTTGTCAACCAGAACATCAATATGGGGAAGCGGAAAGTCATCCTTGGGGCTTGCCCTATTCAAGTCTCTGTAGTCCACATACATACGTACCTTACCGTCCTTCTTAGGTACCGGAACAACATTAGAAATCCATTATGGATAGGAGGTAACATCTAATAAATCGGTGTTGAACTGCTTCATGACTTCAGCCTTGATCTTTTCTGACATCTCTGGCCGCATACGACGAACCTTCTGTTTCACTGGAGGGAAATCTGCTTTTGTCGGCAGACGATGGACCACGATATTAGTGTCGAGTCCTGGCATGTCTTCATATGACCGGGAAAAGACTTTAACATATTCATGTATCATCTGAGTTAAATGCTCCTTAACACTATGCTCCAGATTGGCACTTATCTTGACTCCCTTCTTGTCCTCTTCAGTATCCAAGTTTATTGTCTCAATTGGCTCTTCATGGGGCTGTATTTCCCTTTCTTCCTGTTGTAACAGTCTGGCAAGTTCCCCTGGTACCTCACAATCTTCCTCACCTTCGTTCTCGGCTTGGTAGATCAGATTTTCAAAGTCATAATTGGCAATAGCATAACGGTTACCAATGGGATCCCGAGTGGATGTGGATCTGCATTTTGATATGTGAGTGTATGTAAGAGCATAGCTATTTTTGATAAAGTAAAAAGGAAAAATAGAAAAGAAAAGCAAGGAGCATAAAATTTGCATGCAAAACATCCAATGATTTGTTAATTACATATGAAGATGAAGTGATAACCCTCACAGATAGACCGTTGTGCCTCGGGTAAGACACAAGGTTTTAGAGTTTCAATTGTTTAAATATTACATATCTAAAAATTAAAAGACAAATACTCTTGAATAAAAGTAATAGGAACAAAATCTTTGGCCTCCCAATTGTTGAGTCCACCGCTGATAGTTGGAAAAATCCACTTGTCCATATCACAGTCGCTATCACAGTCCTCCAACGCATTGACTCCATGGTTGCTGATGCATAATGGCGGTCCCCCAGCATGAGCACGTCGAACAGCTCTTTGGGCCTCCGAAGTAAAACCCAAACCAAACTTGTCAGATTTGTAGGGAATATCCGGAAGTTGACCCCAAATGATACATCCACCTTCTTCAACTACTGCTTTAGAATCCTTTAGAGAAGCCATTTTCAATGGAGGTATGGTAAACTTCAGAGCTTTAGTAGTAGTCTTGGTTACAACAATTGTCTATGGAACCTCCTCAAAGTTGTGATAGGGGGTCTCAATGAACTCATCGTCCATTTCAACATACCTGAAAGAGTTTAGGTGGCTCACCATGGACTGTGATAATCTTTCCATTGACTGGATACTTTAACATCTGATGCAGGGTAGAAGTAATGGCACCAGCCCCATGGATCCAGGGTCGTCCCAATAAACAGGAATAAGATGGGTGGATGTCCATCATATAGAAGGTTGAGTCAAAAGTCTGAGTACCAACTTTGATAGGGATATCCACCTCTCCGTGCACCATTCTTTTAGAACCATCGAAGGCCCTCACCATAATATTGATGGGCTTCAACGTGAGTCCTTCACAATATAACCTGTCCAGAGCATTCTTGGGTAAGACATTCAGTGATGAACCTGTATCCACCAGAACATGAGCTAGGGTGGTGCTCTTGCACTCAATGGAGACATGCAGGGCATCATTGTGTTTCCTTCCCTTGGGAGTTAAATCAACATTAGAAAAACCTAGTCCATTATCAGCAGTCAGGCTGGCCATGCAATTCTCGAATTGATCAGCGGAGGTCTCTTGAGGCACGTGGGAAGACTTCAGGAATTTTACTAAAGCCTTAGCATGGGCTTCAGAGCACAAAAGTAAGGCCATCATTGAGATTTTTGAAGGGGTCTGCCCCTACTGCTCTATGTATAATCACTTTTCTTTATTATCTTCAATATCTCTTCCATTTCCTTTTTAGAAGCCTCGGGGAAGACTTCTTCGTATGCCTTTGTCTAGATAGGTTCAACCAGTACCTCTTTTCCCTGAGTCTCGACCGACTCAGTAGTAGGGATAATAGCAGGGATAACAATAGGAGTAGCAATGGGGGTACTAACAGAAGTAGCAGCAGGAATAATCACAGGAGTAGATACAATCTTCGGAGAGATTTCGGGAGAGAAAACCCTTCTGCTTCTTGTAATTTTACTGATTTTGGCGATGTTGTCGATGTCAGAATCAGTGTCTTTGGCAACTTTATCTTCAACAGCCAACAGGTCTTGCTTGATGCCATGGTAGTAGACATCAGCCCCATAATTCCAGGGAATAGCATTATTAGAGGAATATGGTATCGGCCCTGGAAGAGTGATAATCAGAGGAGAAAACTTGGGAACGGGTGTAATCCTGACGGGTCTTTTGGTGGAGACCCTGGGAGGATTGTCGGAAATGGTAATTATTGAGACATCTTCACACAAATTTCTTACAAGGGGAACTTTCTCAAACAGAATTTCTTTATTAATCATCAGGCGTTGGACACCCATTTTTAATGACAAGCAATCATATGGTAGAGATATATACAAGTGTCAACCTTCACCACAGCCCGGAAATAAACCGGCTCGCAATAAATTTTCTTTAACAATCAGAAGAGGAGTGGTCAATTCATCCACAGAGGAAACAAACAGGTCATCTTCAACGGCATTGACACCCTGGATATGTTTGGGAATTGGTGCGGTTATTACATTAGGTGTCTCTGGAAGGTCAAACTCAATCTCTTTAGCCTCTATAAGGTCTTGCACCTTATTTTTCATAACCTAAAAATCGTTTGTATCATGCCCCGAACTCTCGGAATGATAGGCACATCGAGCATTTGGGATGTAGCAGGGAGAAGCAGTATACAGATTCTTGGGAGCTTCCTTTAGAGTCACCAGATTGGACTTCAATAGATGCGGCAAAACCTGGGACAAGGTCATGTTGATCTGGGTAAATCGTCTTATGGGCGCATCCAGCCTGTGCTGATGATTTCGTTGTTGATTCGATACAGGATTGGAGATCATAATAGCCCCTACCGTCGGACGACATTCAGTTTTTTTTTCATTTCTCTGGCCATAAGCAGCACTGACCTCCTTCTTTCCAGTGAAGGGTTTCTTCATCGTACTTGAGGATGCATCCCTCTGAATTTTTCCACTCTTAATACCAGCTTCTACCCGCTCACCAGTTAAGATCAGCTCAGTAAATCCAACTGAAGAGCTTCCAATCAGATGGTTGAAGAATGGACCAGACAATGTTCCCAAAAACATATCCACCAGCTCTCTATCAGAGATAGGGGCTGGACTCTTCATGCAAGATCCCTCCATTTCTGGGCATAATTTTTTAAACCTTCACCAGAACCTATAGACATACTTTGCAGTTATGCACGAGTTGGAGCGAGATCAACATTATAGTGGTATTTCTTGTAAAAAGCAGCAGCCAGATCTTCCCAATTACGAATGTTGGTTCCTTCCAACTGATAGAACCAATCCAACTGTGTCCCTGATAAACTTTCTTGGAAGAAATGTACCCATAGTTTCCTATCAGCGGTATGGGGTTGAATCTTCCTGACGTACGACCTTAAGTGCAGCTTAGGACAGGAGACACCGTCATATTTAGCAAATGTGGGAAATTTGAATTTTTGTGGAATGACCATGCCAGGGACCAAACCTAATTCTTCAAAATCCAGACCAGGTACTTTCTAAATTTCCATGGCATTGAGATGATCCTTCAGTTGTTTAAATTTTTCATCGACATGAGGATATTGTTCTTCAGCATAATCACTCTCCTTTTCATCAGACCCCAGACTATGGTCTCCTTCCTTTGCCTTTTCCTCTTGATTTTCTCCCTCATTTGACAGAGTTGCAAATCCTAGAGCTCGCTTTGCTGGTTTTATGAACCTCATTCCCATGTTTAGAACACCCACTGTTTTCTTCGTCTTCTTCTTCTTCTTGTCTTTGATCATGAGAGCCTTCGGGTCTTCTTGTCCTTTAGCCAGATCCAGGAACATTTGTTGGAATTGAGCATTTTGTGCTTGAAGATCCTTTACTGTTTGTTCAATATCTATCTCACTAAAATAAACAGTAGAAAGATAAGGAGACATGTTGTGAAAAACCTGTTTGTGTTATGATGAATGAAAATGCATATGCAAATGATTTCAAGGAAACTAGGAGATTTAAATTTTCTTAGACAAAAGGAAACACACATTGTATTAATAAAATCCAAGTTGATTACATCATGCCTCTTAGGGGCTTACAATGGGGGAAATAAACATAAAATAAACTCCTAAGACAAAAAAGTCGAGCGCATCCTTTTTGGCACGATGTAGGCGTTCAAACTTCGCTCTTCATGAAGCTGTCTCGTAAGCTCCAAAACTTTCTTCTCACTCGCGTAGAACTGGGCTTCGAAGGTGTCTCTCTCTTCCTTTAGATGAGTCCAATCCTTTTGCAAATCTTCAAGAGAGGTAGGCATGTTAGGATAAAGGACAGTATATGAAACATCTCCTTCAGCAACAGGCTCCATGATGATAAGTAGGATGGAGGGGTAAGGCATTACGAGACTTTGAGCAAGAGTTCGTACCCGCTTAAGGTAAGGCTCAAGGGGAATAGAATTTTTATGTCCCAATGTCTTGCTATCCACTTTTTTTACCATTCTCCAAGCTCGTATAAACCTTTGACGATAGCTTTGGTCATCGCTCTCGTAGTCGAATACCACACCTTGGATGGGTGCATCATGAGGACCATCTCTTCGTGCATACCCAAACGGTCGCAAAGCCAAGCAAGGGTTGTAAGTAATACCTCCCCTAATTCCAAGCAGAGGGACATTAGGGAATTCCCCACAATGGTCGATGATAGTAATTTCCTCCAAAGATCGAGAACACCAGTGAATATCTGAATGTTTGAGTGACATCAACCTATTGGACCATCTTAATCCTTGCTCCTTCTTCATAACAGATTGGGGTAGGTGCGAAAAAAACCACCTAGCCAATAGAGGAGTGAAACACATGAGGGTCCCCCTTCTCTTCATGGTGCGAGAGTGGAGGGAATGCAAGATGTCTCCCAGCAAAGTAGGCATTGGATTGCAAGATATAAAAAATTTGACTGTGTTCACATCTATAAGTTGGTTAGGATTAGGAAATAGTACCATCGCATAGATGAGAAGAGCCAAAACTTCTTCAAAGGCTTGTAAATCCAAAGTATCCCAACATTCTCGAGCCTTTTCCAACAAGAACTTAGCTAGAAACCCTTTGACACTGCTTCTTGTTTCCCAGTTAGCCATGACGTTAGATCGTTGCAAATGTAAAGCTCGAGAAATATCCTCGAGGCTCGGGTCTCTTTCCATACTGTTGAAAGGTAATTGATCGAGAATAGGAATTCCCAAGAGTTAAGCGAATTCTTCCATAGTAGGCACAAGTTGGTAATCGGGGAAGGTAAAGCAATGATGTAAAGGGTCAAAGAACTGGAAAAGCACTTTCATCGTGTCTTCATCAAAGCTTGAGGTAACCATGTTGAGAATTCGTCCATGTCTTTTGGTGAACAAAGAGTTCTCAGGGACCCTTGATACTAATTCTTTGAGTTGAAAAGGTACTCGTACGAGGTTGACTTGGATCATATTCCTGCGAGTGGGAGTCATGTCCTACAAAATAGAACAAAGATGAATCTCGAAATCCTTGAAATGGTTAGTGTAAAATGCTATGGTATGATATCATGATGTTATGCACAATTATATACAAAAGAAAATCAAACAAGTCCTTAGGTTTAGGCTTGCATGAGGTTCATAGGTAAGTACCCTCTTGAAGTTTAGTTGGTTCAACCTGTCCTAGAAAGTAAACAGGTTCTATGGGATCTCAATATCACTGATCTTTCTTCATCGGGAATTGTTTCAGTGCAGGCCTCTTTATTGGCGATCGAAACATCCCGAAAGTTCAATCTCAATGAGCGTAGTATCGAGTATCAACTAACTTCAGACTGCACCAAAGCCGGCTATCTCACTACTTCCTAATGGCCAAGTTGTTCAATTAAGGTTCTAAGGTAAGTTAGTGTTTCATGACACCATACAGCGGCCCCGTATTCTCCTTGACTACTCAAGGGCTACCGGTACCAACAAATGTGTCACCTAACGTAGCTATTGTTTCGGCCATGTCGGTATACCCCGCACAGTTTCCATAATTTATTACTACTTACCTAAAAGGTGCCCCAGATCCGGGTAGAGGATCAAAACAAACCCAAATAAAGAACCATAATGTAAAGCAATCAAGTTAAACAAAGAAATCAAGTAAAGGTGATCTAGCCCTAAGGTAAACCCCCTTTTAAGAGTTTCCCTAGCAGAGTCTCCAGTTCTGTAATACGGTGGGAGAACTGACTTGGTTGTTTTGCGTTTAATCGCAATTGTCGCGGATAGCAAGAGTCGCCACCGACTTTTCTTTTATCCAAATAGGAAAGGGTGAAAAGAACAGGAAAGACCTTTGAGATTATTTCTTGAGTTCGGGGGGGGGGGGGGGGGGGGGGGGGGGGGGGGGGTAGGTTAAGAAAAGGGAAGGTATTAGCGCCCTTTTCATCCGTAGTTATCTACGGGCTCTTAGTTTCTTGCTAGATCACTTAATTTGTTTAAAATGTGCTTGTGGTGTGGGTTTGAAAATATTTTGAAAAACGTCTTTGTAATGATTCTTGTTTCTATAAGAATGCGTATAAAGTGTTGGTTTTGAAAATAGTTTAAAGAGGTGTTTGTTGTGGAAGATGTTTTTTGAAAGTGATTTTGAAAAATGCCTTTGTAATGATTCGCATCTCTATAAGAATGCATACAAAGTGTTTTAACTTTTGAAAATGTTTCAATTGAAGGTGTTGGTGTGAAAATGGTTTTTTAGTTGTGAGCAAGAAAGCAACTACGAGTATCCTACCTACTCAAAATGTCTAATGTTATTTTCCTCCTCCTTTAGATGTTGCTATCTTACCATTGATTTGGTAAGAAGCCCCATCATTGGATGTGAAAGGATGGGCGTGGGTCATTTGTATAGTCATAGAAGGCAACCTATGGGACGTTTTAGTGGTTTTCGTTTAGGGACTAGATCGTTTTACCGAAGGAAACATCGAGGGACATCGAGGGAATACGATCTTTTATCGAGGGTCTTTGCTAAAATGCCCATATTAGAGGGACATGACTATTTTCCAAGGCAACAAGTGAGATTACTCTAGAGGTGCATGTGTGCAAACTGTGTTTGATTGCATGCATTTAGTCTTTTGATTTTGGGTTTTCTACTTGTTGGTTTTATCTTGCCATACATCCTAATTACTAACATTTGTATAAAGCAATAAAAATGCAAAAAATAAATATCCTACACTATTACAACCATATTGAATAGCAAGAAAATATAAAGACAAAACAAAACAAAAGAAGGGAACATAAGTTTTTCGATCCAGGCCGAATGCACCCTTCGATTATGCTCTTCTTGGATTCTTTCTATTTGGGCCTAGCAGTCAGCGTGAGATGCATCCTTCAATTCATCCTTCTGGCTGCTTCTTTCGATTGGGCCTGGAAGTCAGTGTGAACACCCTTCGTTTCTCTCTCCCTGCTACCTCCTTCGATTGCAGGGATGCAAAGCTCCCAAGTTGAGATTCAAAAAGCTTCAATTTTTAGCCAATCGAAGGATACAGAAAACCTGTCTAAAACTAGAAAATGAAACAAACAAATGTAACTTTCGAAAGCTACAAGCCAGGGGTTAGCACAAGATTATTGGGCACCAAAATCCAAAGTCTAACTAGTCAAGGTTGAGATTTTTGACATACAGACAGTGAAGATCGAAAGTTAGGGCATGGTCAACTTCCTAGATGGGATATCTACATTTTCCTTTTATTTATATGTACAAATGATATTTAAATGAAAAAAGTTCCAAGTTTATAGGAAACTTACCTCTTGAAGTGCTTAATCGAAGGAGCTGTAGGTGACTTCCTTAGGTGTGGATGGAGTTTCGCTGGAATCTTCCTGAAGTTAGTTCAGTTGTTGCTTTGTTTGGGAAGTCATTGAATCGAAGGAGGGTATGTGATAGTGGTGAGTGAATCTAAGGCTATTGTATAACATTCTAGGGAGTGAATCAAAAGACTATTATGTTGTAGTTAGGGAATGAATCAAAGGTTAGTTATCTGGCAGTTGGGGAGTGAATTGAAAGATTCACTAATGCATGAAAGGATCTAAGAGTTTTAGAGTTTGAATATTTGAGAATGTTTGAGAATGTTTGAGAGTGTTTGATAGTTTTGAGTATTTGATAATTTTCTCACAACAAGATTTTCTTCAGCTACCAAAGGCCCCTAAGATGTGTGATGGAAGCTCTTATTTATATATGAGTTTGGCTGAGGTTTGGGAGGGAAAACAAAGGAAATTTGAACAAATTGGGTATGTTGTTCTTGTAGTCTTCGAGGTGCGGTTTTTATATGCCAATTTGGTGCAAGTATGGGCGCAGCATGGCAGAACACTACTTTGTAGCAGTTTTGGAGTGTTGTAGCCATTGCAGTAGGCTTATACTTGGCAGCATATAGGACTCTGGCCAACAAGCATCTTTGGATATTTCAATATTTCATTTTGACTTCATAAGTCCAACCTTCGACCAAGTCCTTTCTTTAGACAACAATATTTGTTTCCAAATCAAAGTGTCCTTCGAATGGCACTTTTGTGTATCCTTCATTTTGAATCAATGTGTGTGTTCTCTTGAAGGGACCATATGCATCCCTTGTAATGCATCACTTGCAATTTCTTAGAATGAGCCAATAAGGTATAACCTTCTAATGGAACACCCACGTATGCCCCTTTAAACCCATCAATACATGCCCTTCGAATGGGGCAAATGTATGTCCTTCGAATGGACCATGTGCATGTTCTTCAAATGCACTAGTTGTGTATCTTTTGAAAGAGGCACCCAGGTATGTCAAAGCATGTCCTTTGAATGGGACACCCATTATTGCCAAAGTGTGTCCTTTGAATGGGACACCAAGGTATGCCACAGTGTAGAGACTATGCGTGTTAAAGGTTTTCCAAAATGGAATCGGAGCTTATATCCAGAAGGTCCCTTGTTTTGTAGGCGCTAGCATGAAGGGAAATTTATGCCTTGTGAATTTGGAAAAAATGCAAGACCATTGGCTTCTGATTCGAAGGAGAGCTATAGGAGGCCATTACCTTGCGCCTGTTGTCCTGAAGAAAGTCCTTGCCTTGGGAATTGGAGGAAAGCATAGAGAAGGCACTTGTCTTCTGAATCGAAGGAGGCCAGTAGGAAGCCACCAACTTCTGAATCGAAGGACACCAACAGGAGCCCCTTCCCTTTTGAATTGAAGATAGGTGTTGCTCTGTTGAAGCTTGCAGCAAGTAACTATTGCATTGTGAATCAAGAAAAACATGTAAGGCCAATGGTGCAATTGAAGGATGTATGCAGGGAACCTGAATTCCCAAAAGAGGCTTGCATGCAAGAAGTCCCTACTTGGTGAATCAAAGGAAACCTTCAGAAGGTCATTGCCTTCTGAATCGAAGGAAGCTTTCAGAAGGTCATTTCCTTTTGAATCGAAGGAATCCAATATGAAGCCACTACCTTCTGAACCGAAGGAAGCTAGTAAAAGGTCATTTCCTTTTGAATCAAAGGAAATTGTTTCAAAGGGAAACCAAACCCAGTCGAAGCTAACATGGAGGAGTAAGTTTAGTCAAAGTTAAGCATGAATTGAAGCAAGCTTATTTTTCTTCAGTTTTATCAAAAAAGTCAAATTTATCTGCTTTTCTCTTTCAATAGTTTCCTCCTTGACCTGATGCTTGGAAATCCAATATGATCCATGGCAACTTAAGCTGATCAAGCCTTATGTAGTTTTGGCCCAGTAGAAATCTTGTGAGGAAATTCTTGAAAAATTGAGAAGGCAAATTTTGGGGTACAACATGATGCATTTCTTTTAAGTTCATCAATATTATGATGCTTCTCCCCCTTTTTGACATCATCAAAAATATAATTATTCATGAAAAACATTAAAAGTTAACAGAAGTAACAATAAGTGCTAATTAGAAATAGTCACATGGATGATAAAATTAAACAAATTACAAAATAAAATCCTTTGTGAAACATTGATCATCAAACATCTCACACTTCTCTTGATGCAAAGCATCACTAGGACCATCAGGAATCCTTCGAAGGATTCTCACAGTGTCATTTTGAACAAAAACTTGTGACAAGATTCTTCCATAGGGAATGAAGGTTTTGCTCAAATTTCTAGAGGAAGTGATGGACCTTTTGAGATGATTAAGGATGACTTGAGGAAGATTAATCAAAATTCATTTGATCAGATAGAAAATTAGAGTCTTACCATCCCTGGTTAATACATTTTTGTTAATTTCACACGGACAAAGATTTGTCAGAATAAAGCGAAACCAGTCTTTGGCAATGGGCTTAAGACTCTCAGGGTTAGTAGATCGGACTCAGAAGATGCTTCAAAGATGAAAATGATGTTACCATTAAGGATGATATCGAGAGAGAGACGACCAGTCGTGATACCTACGCGTGGATAATTTATCATCTCAGTAATGCATTCAACAGTGAAGAAAACATCCCAGCCATAGATGTTTGATGAGATTGAGGTACCACCGAAATTTACAGAGGCATTTTTCTAAAAAGACTTTACAAGATTTGGATAAACGGGTCCTCTTAGTATGGAAAGATAGTGATTCCAGTTTTGAAAGAGGATGCTGAGATGGAATTCCGGACTCGCTCCAAAAATTCTTGGATGTCTTTCAAAGATAACTTCCAAGTGATCATCATTTTCATGAGAAGTTGTTGAAGTCATGATGAGAGAGAGAGAGAGAAGTAGAAGGCAATTGTTATCAATTGTTAGAGATTACTTGTTAGGAGAGGTAGAGGGCAAACATGGTGTACAAAAGGAATCGAGAAGATGTGACTTGACAAGAGAAATGATTTTCCTTACGTAAGATAATCAATCTTGGGAGACTCAATAATAAATGACTGAGGCAGGTTAGAAGGGAAGCAATAACTCCTAAGATTCGATAAGAGAGAGAAAAGAGTAACAATTGATATCTTTGAATTAGGTTGTGAGTATCTAGAGTAGACTAGGACACATAGATGTATGGGAAAGGAAAAAGAATAGTTGATATCATTTATGAGGGTATACTAAGTTGTTCATAAATTTAAATAACTATCTTCTAACGCGTGAATAAAGTAATTGTCAAAACATCAAAGGTCTAAAACCTAACCTATGCTCTGGAGACGCGTGTGTGACTGTTTTATTTTAGACTTTAATGAATTTATAATGCCTAAATATTTAGCAAATAGAAGCGATATTATTTCAGAAGATAGAAATTTTACTCTCATATATCTGGTAATCTTCTAGCTGATTCTTCATCCATAGCATCTGAGTACTGCATAGTGTTGCTGAAATGTACTTTGTTATGCTGTTGAAAGAGAAATTGTTGATTGTCTCTTACTTGACCATGAGATCAGATTCTTGCCTAGAAACTGACAGTTCCCAGAAGTACTTTTCCTTTCTAGTCGATCTCCAGCGTAGTCTGCATCACATAAACTAGAGAGAGAATAATCTGATGTTTTCTCATACATTAAGCCAAGGTTAGGGGTTTCTTTTAGATACCTTAGAATCCTTTTAACAGCAGTCAAGTGAGATTCCCTGGGATCAGATTGGAATATAGCGCAAAGATGGACACTGAATAAAATATCAGGTCTAGATGCAGTCAGATACATAAGAGAGTCTATCATACCACGATAGAGCTTCTGAAAAACCTTTCCACTTACCTTTTTTTTAAAATACATGTAGTATGCATTGGAGTCTTTGCTACAGTGCAGTCTGTCATGTTGAATTTATTCAGAAGTTCTTTGGTGTACTTACTTTGTTGTATGTAAGTATCCTCTGGTTTTTGATCAATCTAGATTCCCAAAAAGAACTTCAGTTCTCCCATCATGCTCATTTCAAACTCAGCTTGCATTAGCTTAGATAATTCCTCGTAGAGAGATGGATTAGCAGAACCAAAAATAATATCATCAACATAAATTTGAACAATTAGAATATCATTTTTGAATTTTTTGCAGAAGAGTGTATTATCAACCTTTCCTCTGGTAAACTTATTTTCTAAAAGAAAATTGCTCAATCTGTCATACCAAGCTCTGGAAGCTTGTTTCAAGCCATAAAGAGATTTCTTTAATTTAAAAACAAAGTCTGATTTCTCATATTTTTCAAATCCAGGAGGTTGTTTGACATACACTTCTTCTGAAATATAACCATTCATAAATACACTCTTAACATCCATATGATAAAGGATGATATTATGATTTACAGAAAAGGAAACTAACAACCAAATAGCTTCTAACCTGGCGACTGGTGCAAAGGTTTCTGTATAGTCTATACCTTCTTGTTAACTATAACCTTATGCAACCAGTCAAGCTTTGTTTCTGATAACTTCACCCTTCTCATTGAACTTGTTTATAAACACCCATCTGGTTCTAATGATGTGGACACCTTTAGGTTTATGAACAAGATCCCATACATCATTCTTTGATGATTAGTTCATTTCTTCTTCCATATCCAGAATCCAATCCTTATCTAGAAGGGCTTCCTTAATAGATGTAGGTTCTATTAAAGAAACTAAACCCAAGAGCACTTCATCAGAAGGTTTGAGTACTGATATTGTTCTAACTGGAGCATGTTTACTTCCGAGAATGAGATCTTCAGAGTGAGAGGATGTGACTTTGTTCTTTCCTGGTTGAGGTTGATTAGAAGGACTATCAACAATATCAGAAGAATGAGCTTCTGATTCCAGATTTCACTTCTTGGAGTCTGATTATGAACTGAAAAATATTTTCATATTGATTCCTCTTATTCTCAGTTTTATGATTCGAGAAGAGTAATATTCTTCTGAATTCTAGTCTCTAATCTAATAATTAAGACCAGTTTTCTATTCAGATGATTTCTTCATTCTTCTGATTAGAATCACCCGTCTGGCTTCTTGAGAGAATCCTCAAAACACAGATATTCTGATCAAAATTATCCATCGATTGTCAAGCTTTCTTTGAACAAAAGCTTATTTTTCAGAAGGTAAATATTTCATGAACTTCTGAGAAGCTATGTGCTCGACAGAAAGCTGACTGTCATTGCCTATCGTCTTCTGAATTTTGATTTCTTGAATAAATTGCAAAATATGTTCTAATACAAATATCATCAAACTTTGAAGATTGTGACTGACAATCTTGTTCTTGCAATGTTGAGTTAACTTGTTTAGAGTTAGTCTTTGATCATACTTCAGATGAATCAATGAGTGTTCTTTCCTCAGCAATGTCTGGTCTTCTGCAAAGCCTCTTTTGATAGAACCAATGATTGGATCTTCAACAAAAGATCTTTTGTCTGCTTAAATAGACGGTTTTATCATGAGGTTCTTTTGTATCCTAAGACAACAGTATTTCATCTTTCGAAAAGATTCCTAATGAGATCTTATGAAAAAGTCAAGGGTGGACTAATATATTTCTTGAAAACATCTCATACTTCTTAAGGAACTTAATCAAAAGCATTCAACAGATATAACTTCTTATCTGATGAATCTTTTCCTGTTAACTTGTTCTTCAATTTTCTGTTTTTAGGCGATAGTTGAAAATTGAATAACTAGCACCTTAGAGTATTTCTTCACATAGAATCTGGATCTTTATCTAGCACTGTTAGGTGTTTGATATCCATCAATAATAGAACTGGGCTCTGATACTAATTGAAGGTGTGAAGAAAACACAAGAAAGGGGGGGGGGGGGGGGTGAATTGGGTTTTCCTTTCTTGTATAACTTTCGCTTCTAAGCATTATTCGCGGAAAATGCTTCTGAATAGTTACTTTTAAGTAATGCTTCTAAATAAGTTAAGAAAACATCAACTCTAAAGCATAAGCAAAAGTAAAGAACACGCGATATATCCTAGTTCACTTGAGAAACCCCCAATCTAGTCCAGTCCACCCTTCCGAGGTGATTTCGCCATGAACTCAAGGATTTAATCCATTATAATAAATCTGATTACAATCGCACGGGCAACCGTCGGTGACTAACATCCAATGATAAGTTCAGAGATCCAAATTGGATATAACATTCATTGACCAACCAGAATCTGATTCTTCAGAATCTCCTATTAGGATTTACTTCTAATGATATTCATCATTGATCTCACAAAGTTGACCTTCACTTAGTCCCCTTTAAGATTTGACTACCATTGACCCAATAGAATTCACTACCAGGATTTCATCTATGATGGTCGCATCCAAAGTCTTCTCAAGTCTTCTGATCTTCACTCGATCACTTGAGGAACCAACCAATTCTAAACAGAATTGTTTTTCTGGAGATTACATGAGTGCTTCTTATCAAGCATATTACTCCTAATTTAAGTACATACTATTTGACAGAATTCTGATTAACAACTCTTGTGTACAAAAAATTTACATGAAGATCTTAAGCAATAACATAATCTGAGCAACAACTCTTGTGTTTTACATATTTATACAAAGATGAACATAATCTAAGTTAAGTGCAGTATCTTGTACTCTTCTTGTCTTCATCTTCATCATTGAGCAAGCTATGAGCAACAAATCCTTGCTTTTTCATAATTCTGTCAAGATGTATATGATTGATAGTTTTAATAACATCTTATAGAATTCTTCATTTTCATATCCTTTATTTATTAAGCAATATATAAGCAACTAATCCTTGCTTTTTCATGATTCTGCCAAGATGTACATGATTGGTAGTTTGAATAACATCTTGTAGAGTTCTTGTTGTTGTTATAGTGGATGATAACTTTTTGGTTGTGTTCCAATAATGACAGATTTCATTTTAACATTAAACACCAACAACGTTGCAACTAGATATGAGCAACTTGTAACTTGCAACTTGCAGCTTTTAGAAACCAGCCAACCTACTTGTTTAAACATACGATTCTTTTCTTATATAGCCAAGCAAAATAGAGTCGCTGGATATTTGAAAAAGAGTCGTTACAAATAGTACTGCTACGTCCTTATCTCTTCCACACTTCAAGTTAGTGAAGAGGTAGTGGAATAAAGCTTTTTCGTATTGTGTATTATTGTACCATGTTACTGTTATATTCTTTCCTTCTTCACTTCAGAGGCTTCTGCTAGCATGAGGTTAGAAGCGGGAATATAACATAAGGTCTTCAGAACTTCAAGTCTTCAGAGTCTTCAAAACTGCGTCTTCAGAGTCTTCAGCATTTAGTTGTGAGAACCCGTTGTAGCGAACCTTGGATCAGAAGAGCTTTAAGTTTTCAGAGTCTTAAGAGCTACGTCTTTAGAGTCTTCAACACTTGGTCTTGAGAATCCGTTGTAGATAACCTTGGACCTTTAGAATTTCAAGTCTTTGGAATATTTAGAACTTCTATCTTTAGAATCTTTAGCACTTGGTTCTTTAAGAATCCTTGTCTTTAGAACCTTGTCATTAGAAACACAAAATCTTCAGCATCTAGACTTCAGTTAGAAACATTGTCTTCAGATCTTTTAACTTTGTCTTCTTTGAAACAAGTTGTATTTTAGAAACTAAGTTTTTAGCAACTGAACTTCAGTAGAAAATTTGTCTTCAGATATTCTAACTTTGTTTCTTTGGAACATACTGTCTTTTAGAAACGTAAGTCTTCAGCATCTGGACTTAAGTGACAACTTCTGTCTTTAGATCTTCTGATTGTTTCCTTAGAACATGTTGTCTTTAGAAGCTTGAGTCTTCAGCATATAGACATAAGTAGCAACTTTTGTCTTCAGATCTTCTAACTGGTTTCTTTAGACAAATATCAGGACTTACACTTCAGAGCCTTCTAGAGTGTCTTGCTACTGTTCAATAGAACTTGTCTAGCGTAGAAGCAGAACTAATTCTCTTCTAATGTCTTGACCATGCCATCTGTTATACCCCAAAATTTTCCCTCCCTTTTCTTCAGGATTTTCTCTTACGGTTTTTCAAATATTTAAGGCTTCTAAGGCTTCAAGACACGTCAATTGATTTCTTTGTTTCATCCAGGATTGAAGTTTACAAATGTGTTAAAAGAGAATCACATTTTTCCTATCCTTTGGTTTTGTACTAGGGTTTCGACTTTTGAAGATGTAACACGTGTTGAGATCAAGGTTCATGTTTCAATGGTTGTGCAATATTAAGGTCTATATTTGAGTTTATCTTGAACTAGGGTTTTGATTCATGATGTTGAGTGTGATTACTTTTTGATGATACATTGTTTGCTTGTGAAGAAAATTAATCGAAGTTGAACTTGAAATTAAGGTTTATTACCCCTTTCAATTGGTGAGCTTCATTTTCAGGTTTCTATGGCCAAGTGATTTCGGGATTATTTGTTGATTCAATATTTTGATACATGCGGTCATGGAGTGGAATTTGAAATCAAATTCATTAAAAGAAGACTTTGCTTGTTTATTTGATTCATAATGGATACATCATTTCAATTGAAGGGGTTTCGAAGTTGATTTCAAATTGGAGGGAGAACTTATTTGTTTTCATTACTTAGAAAATGCATTCAAAATTTGGAACTCAAAAGAGAGAATATGGAATCCATTATTCTTTCTAAACCAAGATGCACAATCCCATTCGAGTGCCATGTGGATATCTTTCAATTATGTCACGTACATTCATTTCAAATCTTACAAAGTTTCACAAATTCTTTCAACAATTCAATTCCCAAAAATTTCCAAATTACATCACATATATTCATCACATTATTCCAAATTTGAATCTGTTTGCAAATCCAATTACAAATCATACATGTTCAATTACATAATTTACAAATTTCCTATTTTTGTTCTATAAAAAGAAAGAAAAAATCTTCAATCTTCTTGTTCCTCCTCAAATGTCTTACCATTCTTCCAAAAAAGTTCCTTCATCATCGCTCCAAATCTCATATCAATGCATCCAATACATGAAACAAAAGAAAGAAGTTTGTTAGCAACTTAAACATGGAATTGAGCCTAGAACTAAAAAAAGCTTTAGTTCATCATTAGGGTTTTTCTTAAGGAATCAGATTAAAGAGTTTGTTTCCATACAAGCCTCATACAGAATTGGTTTAATCATAGGCTTAAGGCTATTTCAAATCACAAATAAATTGGTTCACAATAAATAAATTCAAATAGGTGCAAAACAGGATCACATTTCTAGCCCAATAGACAAATATTAAAAAAAATCAGAATTCACAAATCAGAGTTCAAGCCCAAAGGCCTCAAACAATATCATGGGCCTAAAAGACATCTTTTGCAAATCACAATCAAAACTTGGTTCACAAAAGACAAAAGACAAATCAGAATTAACATCATGTTTCCATGCAAACAATCCAAAAGCCTCATATTTGTTGTTTCAACCAAAGTCATAATTGTAATGTCAAAATCACAGGCCTAGCTTTGCTACAAATATCAAAAACAAACAAAGTTGTTTGGTTCACAGCGAAAGTCCACAAGCAACAAAGTACAAAAGCCACCAGCAAATACAAGTTTGAAAAGAAGCAATACAGAAAATCACAAAGTCAGCAAGTACAAAAGCAGCCATCAAAAGTTAGCATTTAACATATCAGTAAAGAGGGAAAACTTAGAAAATGTTCATCACAGTACAAGAGCTATCAAACACAGCTGTAAAAGCATCACAAAATCCAAGTACATAATCAAAAGTCAGCAAGCAAAGTCAGAGGCAGCATAGCAAGGTACAACAAAGTTGACTTGTTAAAAATCAGCAAAATGGACAAGTCCAACAGAAGCCATCTCTCTTATGTCAATATCAAACTTTTACATAAAACAAGCAAGCAGACTCATAGTATAAAGAAAGAACACAGCACAGTTCACAAAATATATAGAGCCGAGCCACCATACAC
The DNA here is from genome assembly GCA_948472305.1 of Vicia faba. Classification (NCBI taxonomy): domain Eukaryota; kingdom Viridiplantae; phylum Streptophyta; class Magnoliopsida; order Fabales; family Fabaceae; genus Vicia; species Vicia faba. Next base: position 272,754,237 of record OX451736.1, read on the forward strand.
GATTTCAAAGTTCTCTTTCATAAAAATCAGTAACCCAAAAATCCTCATTTCATAAACCCTTCCCACTTGTTTACAGAAACATACATACAAACAAATATACAGAACACGGTTTCAAAACCCTCAAAACCCTAAGTTATCATCATTTTAAAAAGCCCAATACCCTTCAGAAATTTAACAAAGAAGAAGAAAAAGAAATATCTCACCCAAATAATGAAAAATCCTCGCAATCGGAGTCGTTAGGGTTCCCTTTTCCCCTTTCACAATCTACCCGGTTTGGTGTGGTATCTGTTAAAACGAACCACAGATTAGTAAAGAGGAGAACCAGAGGAATCAAACGATGTAAAAAAATTTCACAATCGGAGCAATCATCGTCGTCAGTCCCTACCGTGGGCGATTTCCGGCAAGGATTTCCGGCGAGAACCATAAGGATAGAAAAAACACACACACACACACACACACACACACAGAGAGAGAGAGAGAGAGAGGGATGCACTGCAAACAAAAACTTCCATCACCGGGCCCAAGTCCGTTCCACTTATACACCCCCAATTCTAAGCAACAAGCCTTGTTGGGCCTCTCTCCAAAACTCCTCTCCGTCCCAATTTTTTTTTATTATTCAGCCCAATTCGTTTTTTATTTCAGCATGCCCCCCTAAATACTTCCTACAACACAGCCCATTTGTTTTTTTTTATTCTGACATAACAAAAAAACTCATTTGGGCCCAAAACAAAACAAAAAAATTGTTTTACTCTTAAACTCCCAAATGTCATTTCACACCTCCCAGACTTATATTTTATAATTTTATTATTATTATCATTATTATTATTATTTTTATTAAATCAAAAATCCTAAAAATATTTTATATTTAATATTTATATATTTTATATACTTTTATTTCATTTTTTTCAAACAAAAATGACTAAAAAATGTTTTCCTAACAAATTTAATTTCTTTTCTTAATTTTAAATAAATATTAGAATTAGATTTATTTCATTTTCTTTTAAAATTAATTTAGAACTTAGGAATTTAATTAATTTTTCTATTCACTTTAGTTTGATTAATTAATTAAAACCTTTTCATAAAACCCTAAAAAACTTGTTTCCTTAATTAAATCCATTCCCTTTTCTTAATTAACTTAGGTTTAATTTTATTTAATTAATTAATTATCTTCCTTTTAACTTTAATTAGGTCAAAAACTTCTTCATAACAAAAACTTAAACAAAAACATTTTTTTTCCACATCACTTTTACATGCTTGTACATTATTTCACATTCTTGTATATTTTATTCTTGCAATATTCAATATGGTTGTAATAGTAATTAAGGTTCATTTGCTTTCATCCCTCATTTATAAATTTGCATCCCCATCCCCAAATAATGTAATAGCGTAGAATTTTACGTTTCCGCAATTTATCGCTTTTAATATAAATGCTAGTAATTAGGGTTTGTATGGAATGACATAAAATCAACAAGTAGAAAACCCTAATTCAAAGACAAAAATGCATGAAAACAAACACTTTACACACTTTCACATCTAGGGCTAACCTCACTTGTTGCCTTGAGAATAAGCAGTCATGTCCCTCGAACGTGGGATACTTTAGCAAAGACCCTTGAATACAAGATCATAGTCTCTCGATGACCCTCCAATGTTACCTTCGGTAAACGATCTTAGACCCTTACGACAAATTGCAAAGGTATCCTATAATATTTCTTTTTATGACTGTATGATGACACATGTTTGTCCCTTCACATCCAATGATAGGGTTTCTTACCAAGCTATGGTAAAATAGAAATATCTAAAGGAGGGGAAAGGAACTGAGACTTTTTGAGTATGTAGAACGTTCGTAGTTGCTTGCTCACAACCATTTTCAAAAACATCTTCCAAAACACACCAACACTTTCCATGAAATATTTTCAAAAGTCAACACTTTGTATATATTCTTATAGAGACGAGAATCATTACAAAGTTTTCCTAAACAAAGGCACTTTTCAAAAATACTTTTAAAATAAATCACAAACACTGAAATTCCTGGTATGTCACAGACTCAGGATGTCTAATGGAATGTTAAGACATCTGATCTGACATTAAGCGCTGTACAGGTAGAATAGGCTGTACTTTTGATATCTGTTCTACAACAGTCACTGGACTATCATACCAGAGCCTGCAACACCTTTTGACAAACGCAGGTTCTGATTTACTGAAGTTCAGAACAGTTAAGGTTAATCAAATACATTGATGTCACGAGGACTGCTGTAACATCAAACACATAACCAATGCAGAAGGTAAATAACACACAGAATTGTTCACCCAGTTCGGTTCAACCAACCTACATCTGGGGGCTTCCAAGCCAGGGATAAAGTTCACTATTAGTAGTATCAATTCAAAGACCCTACAGCCAACACACCCGTTGACAGCCTTCTCACTTAATCACTACCCAATGACACTTTTACCTAAGATCCAATCCTAGATATGAGACCCCTCTCACTCCCCCTCAATCACCGCAGTGATAACTTTCTACAGTACATAAACTGTTCAGAAGATACACTTCCATTACACATCTTAATCATGCTTAAAAGCTTCAATCAAGTACAATGCATACATCCTTTTACCTACAGGTTTCAAGGAGTATGGTGACCATCCCACAGCCCGGGTGGTACACAACAAAACTAGCCCTAAATCATTACATCTTGTCAATCCGCGAACCCTCTTAAATTAGGTTACAATGCTTCTATTTATAACCCTCTTTACCCAGCTGGATTTGGGCCTTCACATAACAGCAATGCAGCTCTAACAACCTGCATAAAATAAGCAGAAAACTTCTGCTACAAGTTAGGTCTTCAATCGAGCTTTTCTCCTTATCCTTAGCTTCTGATTGAATCTTCTAGGGCTCCACGTATGCCTTCAATTTTCGCTACTTGTTATGCATTCTATTTGGCAGAATATTCTGCATAACTTTAGGAACAGAACTGCATCAGTCTTGACAGTTCAGTAGCTTGATGTCTGGTATGATGTTATGACATCTCTTGAGACATGTTGTTCCAGAGCATGTTTAGGCATTTACAATAGAATTTTCAGGTTGTTCCTATTGTACATTACATTACATTATTGTTGCTATTTGTTTTACAAGAGATGAGCCAATCCCAAACGAAGGCACTTACAATCTCCCCCTTTGGCTAATTTTGGCTAAAACAAATACAACAATAATACTCACCATTCAGGACCTCTTGTGGCACAGGAGGAAGAGGATGCACCTTATTCCCTTTTAGACCACGAACCATTTCTTGTCACTGATGGTGGAAAAAGAGGACCGTGGGAGATAAACTATCCTTTCAGAGGCATCAGAGAACCTTTAAGGAGTGACCAGAATATCTCCCTTGTAACTCAGAACACAGGTCACAACTGTGTTCATAACTCAGATCACAAGTCACAAAGAAATTCACGCCATTTGAATTTCTGCTGAGTTTGTGACAAGTCTTTGTGATCAAAATTTTGAGTAGTAGCTGCTGCAACGAGGACAGTTTCTAACAGTACTCCTTTCTCCCCCTTTTTGGCCAAAAATTGCCAAAGAAAGCCCTCACAAAACCAGATCCAAGAACAGTTTTCCCAAATCCGTATAAACCCCATGATGGTTGTGAGAGAATAGAATGTGTGACAGGAGGTTATATAAGGAGATAACAGGTTCAAGAAGATGGTAATATAAAATCTTGGTCAAGGATACCTGTTAAAGTTGTTTGCATATTTCAAACTGACTGTGCATGCATTTGTTTGTTTCTGCCAAAAGAACCAGTCCTAATACATGCATAAGTTTGGGTTAAAGCAATTCCTGAATAAAATCAGCCTTTGACCGACTTTTAAGGTTGAAGATTCTTTTGGGAAACAGAATACCAAATATAGCTTCTGAATAGCTACAATTACGTGGTGACGTTATTTTCCACGTATTCTTCTTGATTTCTCCAAGGATGTAATGTCGTTGGTAACGTCATGACACTTACTTAGACATTCTTCAACAACAGCAGCCTTCTTTTTACTTCTCTCAGTTAGGCACAGAGAAGGACACTTTAAACAGCTAGTAACAAGAGACTAGTAACATTAAGCATGGCCATCAATCATGCTTTCTTAAATGTTGCTGAGATCCACCACAATTACTTTCTACCATCTTCCAGACAGCAAAATAAGGAAGGAGGGAATAAACCAGAAGGCTCCAAAATGCTTCACAAGACATCACAAAATTTAGATGCCACGTCAATTTCTTGTAGTAAAAGGACCCCTTGAACATATGCTGAATATATCAGATTTCTTAATCTGATTTACTTCTTCTGATCTACCATTCACTAGTAGTAGCTAGAGCTAGTGAAGTCTTTACCACAAAAGCATTTCTGATTTGCCAGACCAAGTTGTTATTGATAAGATCTGAATCTTCCAAATTGCTTCAAAGTATCAAAACTGCCACTTATGAGATTTTTAAGAATCTCTGAGATTTTCTTCCTGAACCCAGACAGATAACAAGAGCAATTCTTCAATCTCCTGATGTTGAGACATTATTCATGACTTCACTTAGAAGTTCACAATGTCATATTATCAGAACACATAAACATCAGTATACAACCGTTCTCTTCTGACTTCTGATCTTCAGATCAAGTTCAACAATACACATACAAAGTCTCCCTTTAATGTATATTGTAATTGGGAAAAGTGCAACTCTCAGTGACTCCCCTTGTTAAGGCCAATCAAAACCGTAGCGTGGAAACCAGTAGCACTAGCTCTGAGGTAGTAACTTCAAGCACCCTGAACTAGTCGTAGAATAGTAAGGATATCTCTGATTCATGACCTTGCACTTCCACAGTTATTATGACTCTTTGGATGGCTGAGAAATCATGTAGCCATAGTCTGAAACCAACCTCCAACCTTCTTAGTGTGCTTACAAGCTTTTACTAAGATTCAGACTTTCTAGAAGGATTATCCTTTGATCATGTATAATATATTTACTAGTAGTTGCTAATACTAGTAAGTTCTTCAGACCACAACAGTAGTTATGCATTGTTAAGCATACTACTTTTAAACACAAGTAGAATCTACTTATTCCAAACCAACAATAGAACTGCCACTTCTGAATGAGGCAATAGAATATTAAGCTTCACAGACCCAAGTCTCTGCCACTGACTTCTAACAATAATGATGTTACAGCATGAATCTATCTGTTTGGGTTCTGAAGTTAACATCCAGGGGATTGATGCCCTTTTATATTCCCCATAAGAAGGTATGATCTTCATCTTCAGCAATAATTACTCACCAGAATACTCTTAGAGAAAAATAAACTCTCTACCAAGTTCTGAGAAATAGGTTCAGAATACAGCCTTGCATGCACTTAGTCTCCCATCAAGGTGTTTATATATATCTTTATCCAAGATCCTAATGAATACTTAGTCTCCTGTCAAAGTATTCATTATTAGTTAGATTATGCCATCTTCTCAAGGTAGTATAATTACTCCATGCATGAAGAACCAACTGGTCCTTACAAGTTTCCTCTGCTGAAGAGACCCTTCGTTTGAGATGATGTTGCAACATTGATCCCAAGCACACTTTTCTTGTAGAGGATACAAGAGTACACCAGAAGCTAATCATCCTTTATGATCAGATCCATAACAACCACATAACCAGTTCTTATTCCTATCCTCCTTGGAAATCACTAAGATCATGAGTAATAAACCCAAGCATCTTACAGAACAAGGTAAGATGAACTCCCTTTCACATCAGCTTGATCATATTACTGCCTCTGGACAAAGGGTTATCCAACTTCCCTCTTTATGGATATATTGTTGAGCTCTTTACTTTAGACACATAGTAAGTACTCTTTATTTGGAATTTGCCACAGGTTTCAAATTAAGAGTCCTTAGTTTGCTTGCTGTACAAGTTTCAAATTGCCACATTCTGTAACTTGTACTAGAAGAAACTTCATTATCAATCATGAGGATGTTTGATAAGTCTGGAACAACTGAAGTCTTCAATAGTTGTGATGTTGTACATCTGATTTCCACATATTTATCACAGAATTATTTAATCACACTAGATGTTTCTGACTGATTACTTCTTCATGCTTGCTAAGCATATTTGCTTGTCTGAAGATCCAGAAATGATGTTCCATCATCCATCACATGAGGGAAAACCTGGAAATCATAGCTTTAAAGTCCTTTTAAGTGCATTTAGCTCAGTACATATACTCCCTTAAACTCATAACTGGAGTAGATGACCTGTTGATCGTGTCCTGATCAATTATTCCAAAACAGATGTCTCCTCTTCCAGATCAGGAGTAGGTTCCAAACATATGTACTCACATTACATGTGTTTAGCACCCAGAACATCTGTTCTTCAACTGGCAGTTGCATGATGTTCTAACATCCTTAAGAACATCAATTCCATCTCCTTGGAACACATTATCCTTGATAATCTTCAAGGTCTTCAAGCAGCTTGCAGATGTATATGAGAATCATTGATCAATTGATACTCATCAACACTTACACTAAAGGCCTTTATGAGTGGACTTGAGGAATTCTCAAGTATCTTTGACATTATTGATAGATTGCAAAATCTGCTTACAAATTCTGTTGAAAATAATAACCCTAGAGTTCTTCTTTCACTTTAGGGGTTGTATCAGAAGTTGTGCAGCGGAATAGCAGTAGAACCTGCTTAAATTAATCCTTCAAGTTGTTTGCTTCTTCACCAAGCAACTTTCTAGACCCAACTCTACAGCCCTGTTAAAAGGAAGCTTTATAAGCACATATGATGCCTTATCAATATCTTCACTCCCGCATGAAGGTTTTGATAATACTGAATATAGGTTGAACAATGCTCTCCAAAATCTTCACTCCCGCATGAGGTCTTTGAATTTGTTCAAACATTTTCACCTTCCTTCAACATAGCTGATCAGATTGATCTAGTTTCTCCCAAATTGGTCCATCCTCCACTCCTAGGGACCAAAAAAAACTACTGGTTCAAACAATGTTCTACCTTGTACACAACAGGAAAGTATCCCCCATGGATCTCATCCAGAGACAGACAGGATGCCTGCTCTGATACCAATTGAAATTCCTGGTATGTCACAGACTCAGGATGTCTAATGGAATGTTAAGACATCTGATCTGACATTAAGCGCTGTACAGGTAGAATAGGCTGTACTTTTGATATCTGTTCTACAACAGTCACTGGACTATCATACCAGAGCCTGCAACACCTTTTGACAAACGCAGGTTCTGATTTACTGAAGTTCAGAACAGTTAAGGTTAATCAAATACATTGATGTCACGAGGACTGCTGTAACATCAAACACATAACCAATGCAGAAGGTAAATAACACACAGAATTGTTCACCCAGTTCGGTTCAACCAACCTACATCTGGGGGCTTCTAAGCCAGGGATAAAGTTCACTATTAGTAGTATCAATTCAAAGACCCTACAGCCAACACACCCGTTGACAGCCTTCTCACTTAATCACTACCCAATGACACTTTTACCTAAGATCCAATCCTAGATATGAGACCCCTCTCACTCCCCCTCAATCACCGCAGTGATAACTTTCTACAGTACATAAACTGTTCAGAAGATACACTTCCATTACACATCTTAATCATGCTTAAAAGCTTCAATCAAGTACAATGCATACATCCTTTTACCTACAGGTTTCAAGGAGTATGGTGACCATCCCACAGCCCGGGTGGTACACAACAAAACTAGCCCTAAATCATTACATCTTGTCAATCCGCGAACCCTCTTAAATTAGGTTACAATGCTTCTATTTATAACCCTCTTTACCCAGCTGGATTTGGGCCTTCACATAACAGCAATGCAGCTCTAACAACCTGCATAAAATAAGCAGAAAACTTCTGCTACAAGTTAGGTCTTCAATCGAGCTTTTCTCCTTATCCTTAGCTTCTGATTGAATCTTCTAGGGCTCCACGTATGCCTTCAATTTTCGCTACTTGTTATGCATTCTATTTGGCAGAATATTCTGCATAACTTTAGGAACAGAACTGCATCAGTCTTGACAGTTCAGTAGCTTGATGTCTGGTATGATGTTATGACATCTCTTGAGACATGTTGTTCCAGAGCATGTTTAGGCATTTACAATAGAATTTTCAGGCTGTTCCTATTGTACATTACATTACATTATTGTTGCTATTTGTTTTACAAGAGATGAGCCAATCCCAAACGAAGGCACTTACAAACACATTTCAAACAAAGCATTTCAAAGTGAGCTAGCAACTAAGATCCCGTAGATAACTACGGATGAAAAGGATTCTAACACCTTCCTTTTTCATAACCTACCCCCTGAACTCAAGAAAATTCTCAAAAGGTCTTTCCTGTTATTTTCACCCTTTCCTTTATTGAATAAAAGAAAAGTCGGAGGCGATTTTTGCTATCTGCAAAAATTGCGATAAAATGCAAAACATCCAAGTCAATTCTCCCACCGTATTACAGAACTGGCGACTCTGTTGGGGAAAGAAGAGATAAAAGTTGGGTTACCTTAGAGATTAGATCACCTTTAAATGCTTTCACTGTTTGACTTGTTTGTTTTACATTTTGGGTCCTTGTTTGGGTTTTGTATAGATCATCTACCCGGATCGGGGAACATCATTAGGTAAGTAGCAATAATCATGGGGATTGTACAGCGTATACCGACATGGTTGAAGCGATGGCTATGTTAGTGTGACACATTTATTGGTACCAATATTCCTTGAGTCCAGTCGAGGAGAATACGGGGCAGCTGTGTGGTGTCGTGAAGCACTAACTAACTGTAGAACCTTTAATTGAACAACTTGGCCATTAGGAAGTAATGAGGTAGCCGGCTTTGGTGCAGTTTGAAGTTGGTTGATACTCGATGCTACGCTCATTGAGATCGGACTTTCGGGATATTTTGGTCGCCAATAAAAAGGCTTGTGCTGAAACAATGCCCGATGAAGAAAGATCAGTGATATTGAGATTCCCTGGAACCCGGTTACTTTTGTTAGCACAGGTTGAACCAACTAAACATCAAGAGGGTACTTACCTATAAACCCCATGCAAGCATGAACCTAAGGTTACTTGTGTGACTTGTTTGAATTTATGATCTGACAAACTTGAACTCCTTACAGGGTTTATCTATATTCAATATCTAACCAAACTTGAATTCCTTGCAGGGCTTATTTGTAGTCATTACCTTACACTTTTGCCTTGTGCATAGCATACACATCATGACATCATACCATATCATTCCCACTGAACATTTCAAGGATCTCAAGGTCCAGTGATGCAAGTTATCATAAACCAATGTCTAACAAGGAGATTTATTTTCCTCTAACCCATGATGTCGAAGACCAAATCACGTTGTCTTGAGTTGGGGGTTATGACCCACTTGACATGGTGAGCTCAATTCTTGTAGAAGGACATTCAATGATACGGAGCTCAATCAAAGTTCTAGTCAAAATTCAACTTCTAACATCTTGTGTTTACCCCACTAGATCCTATAAAACATTGAATCCATATATCATGCATCATATCATGACAGGTTTTCTCCATACAGGTTTTCTCATCCGCTTACTATTTATTTCAGTAAAAAATGGCTCTCAAAAAAACTGTCCAAGATCTTCAGACCCAAAATGGTCAGCTTCAAAAATTGTTCCTGAACCTATCCAAGGGGCAAGAAGAAGTGAAAGCACTCCTCATTGATAGCATGACCAAGAAGAATCCTAAAGACAACAAGTATGACCAGCTGAAACAATTGCAAGCCAAGATAGCGATGATGAGAACTCAGATACTGAGACAGATGGCTCTTATCCAAAACTTAGCTCGAAGACAAGAAGAGTTGAGAATTCTCGTCAACAGGCTTCATCAAGACGGATGCAACCATATGAAATAAACAGTCAAGGTTGGGGATCAAGTTATTAATCAGCCTCCAATAAGACAAGTTAGTTTGGTCGAGATAACACCTTTCAAAATGGTAACTACATTGCGAGTCCAACAACGACCTCGCCAATAACGACAAGGTAGTCAGCATAAGCAAGATACGCCCAAAAGACAATTTATCGAGATCAACATGCCCTTGGATCAATCATTGCATCGTGTGTTAGAAGCCAAGTTATTTGCATTGAAGGATCCTCCTCAAAAACCTAATAATGCTTCTCCCCGTTAAAAACATGAAGAAAGGTGTGCATACCATTCCAACAATCATGGACACGACACTAACCATTGTTGGGCATTGAAAAACAAGATTCAAGACCTGATCAACAAAGAAGTATTGGAATTCACACAACATGGTCAAGTTGAGTTTTTCTGTCACCCCTCAAAAACACACCATATGAAGTGAGAAATTTAGGCGGAAAAGCTTTCGTTCATTCGAATTTTCAGTTGTAGTTTCTTTGTTTGTTTAAACACTTACCTTTATGTCAGACTTTAGTTGTCTTCACTAATGCATTACATATGTTTGTCTTGAGTTAATCCATTCGTTTCCACTATACTGAAATTATGCTTTTACCTCTTTTTGTATGATATTCAACTCTTGACTGCAAGCCATAAGCCTTTAGAGGGAGGATGACGAAAATAATATCATAATCTCATACAATATGCTTTTGGACATAACTTGTTGACGATGTACAGGTGTTGCTTCAAACCCTAAATAGTGGAGTTATAAGGAAGATAATCCATAGTCAACCCCTTTGAGCCAAAGAAGTAGGAGTTTTCTTTTTCACGCAAACAGAAACCTTTAATCATAACCTGGGGCTGGGTAGTTTCTCAGTTAATTAGAATGCGCATTCAGCCGCAATGTCACTTCACAACGAAAATATCCTTCTGAATCAAAAAATGGTATTGGTTCCCCATGAAATAGGAAGTCTTTACCTCTCAAAAATAAAAGCCCATTAGGTCAAAACCTATGAAGGATACTTAAGAAAAACTGGGGTATCCCGCTGGCTGTAATCTTAAAACAAGAGCAGTCAGGAAAAAATTAGGGACAATAGATCAAAAAAAGAGGTCACTACAAATCCTCGACAACATGAGAAATGTAACAAAAAATGATTGCCTTCTCAAATAAACTTAACCATCATCAAGATATCATTCCAGATTCTATTGAGAGATAAACGCGCAATTAACTAAGTATGGGAATAGAGAACATCACGGAGAACGGGTTAGGGACAAATAAACTTAGAGCCCTGTCCTTAGTTTCTTAAACTATGAACCAGGCCACATTACAACCCTTTAAAAGTCCTAATTGAAGTATATGTTAGTTTGAAAGCATGTTGTTACAAAAGGTATCCTGACTCCTGTTAGGTTTACTATAGATCCTAAGTTGAATTTATATTCTTACAAATTTTTGTTGCTCTTTAAAAGTGCATTTTTCAAAAAAAAAATCTCGAGACAGGCATAAACTTTGCATTGTTTGAATACCACTATTTGCATATGGCTAATTGTTTGACAATAGAGAAATTCACACGACGGATATCCAATGAACGGAAACTCTCTCAATAAACAGAATCATTTCAAATGGAAAGATGCTTCTAAGGATAAATCTCTCATAATCAAGGGGCATGACATGATCATTGTCTAACACATCTGGGGCAGTCAAGTCGAGATTCAAAGAATCTCTCATAAATGTGCTAAATAGCTATGGGGAGATATCCATCTGAATCACTTAGGGGCAATGTTATATTCATCTTGGGCTTGAACAAAATCCATTATGAATACCTCTGATACCACCAAATTTCTTGTTTGTACCAGTAGTATCAGACGGTGTCAGTATCATGTCTTCGGATCCTTCCATGACAGTTCTTAGAAAATACTGAGACTTGATCAAAAGATCTTGGGTACCACCAAGTTTCTTGTCGGTGCCAGTAGTATCAGATAGTGTCAGTATCATATCTTCAAATTCTTCCATGATAGTTCTTAGAAAAAGATACCTAGGAAGTTCAAGACTACCAGAAATGTGATGAAAACCTCAGACATCAGAGTGTACCAGACTAACCCTAGGGGAAAACAGGCTCCCACATATGAAAAGTCATGCGCGATCGAGCAAATAATTTATGGCATTTCTATAACACTTACTACCGTAGATAGTAACAATTCTCCACACCCTGTGAATGTGGACATAGTCGGAAAATACTACGCATGAAAAGAGACCCGCTAGGTTGACATACCTAGGCAAAAGTAAGGGCATCCTAATGAACCAAAGGGTTCAGGAAAAAATTAGGGATATATACAAAAGATTGTACACCCGGCAAGTCAAAAACCTGAAAAGGAGGCTTGGGAAAAAAAGGGTATCCCGTTGGATTGAAAATCTGAAAGGATGGTCCAGGCAAAAGTTAGGGATTAAAGTGTATGACTATATCCCGTTATCTCATCATTTTGTCTATCAATAAAAGATTTTTCACTCTGATCAATGTTTACTAAGGACTCTAGGAGAAGACATAGTTCAAGTTGTCCACAAATCCCCACAAGGCCAAATTCATGGATATCCCCACATAATAACTTCAAAAAGATTATCCCCACAGAGTTGAATTCATAGTCTCCCTCTGAAGTTCCAATCTCCTGAAAATCGTCTCCCCAACTGAGTGTGGCCTTAACTAAAAAATGAACCTTGCATGAAAGAACTCATGTCCCCAATAAGGTCTCAAAAATATTCTTCTCAACGGGGTTTATTTCCCCAACAAGCTACGAATTCCCCAGTACGAGTCTTTCTCTTACAAATCGACGGACAAAACCCCTTGTCCCCAATGGAGTTGATACTATCCCCAATAAGTTGTTGCAAAGCTTGGAATCCAACCAGATAACAGTTAATTTCACTCTCCTCAAAAAGTTATTGTGAAGCTTGGAATCCGACCAGATAACAGTTAACTTCATTCTCCTCAAAAAGTTACTACGAAGCCTGGAATCCGACTAGATAATAATTTAACTTCATTCTCCCCAGAAAGTTGCTGCAAAGCTTGGATTTCAACCAGATACCAGTCAACTATCCTCTCCAAGACAAAAGTTTAACCATCTCTTTTGTCTCCGGTCATGGTAAATAAGAATTAAATTCCCCAATAGAGCGGTGGACAACCAAAGATCCCTGAGCTCTACTTCCCCAAGCAGAAATCAACATTCCCCGCAGAATTTCCACGAACAACAAAATCAGAATCCCCAGCGGAAACATTCTAAACAAAGTTGAAGATACACATATTCTTCATCTCCAGCGGTAGTCCGAGATTCATCTTCCCAATACTCCCCGGAAATTTATCAAGGACTTATTTTCCAGACAAAGATGCACTTCAATATTTCACATTCATACATCATAACACATACATGACAAATGCATACAGCATAATCTCATTTATTTTGAGAACATCATTACGCCATGCATACATCTGCATGCAACTAACCCTCTTCCTTGGAGGAAAATTAAATCAACAAAACAAAAAACCTCTTTTGGTTAGATTTATTTTTTCCAGATTAAAGACAGGCGAATGAAGACCTCTTCTGGTTTAGATTTATTTCTTCCAGTTAAAGATAGGCGAGCAAAGACCTCTTTTGGTTAGATTTACTTCTTCCAGTTAAAGATAGGCAAACGACAGACCTCTTCTGGTTTAGATTTATTTCTTCCAGGTTAAAGACAGGCGATCAAATACCTCTTCTGGTTAGATTTATTTCTTCCAGTTAAAGACAGGGCGAATGATAGACTTCTTTTGGTTTAGATTTATTTCTTCCAGATTAAAGACAGGAGAGCGAAGACCTCTTCTGGTTAGATTTATTTATTCCAGTTAAAGACAGGCGAACGACAGACCTCTTCTGGTTTAGATTTATTTCTTCCAGTTAAAGACAGGCAAATGATATACCTCTTCTGGTTTAGATTTATTTCTTCTAGTTAAAGATAGGCGAATGGAAGACCTCTTCTGGTTTAGATTTATTTCTTCCAGATTAAAGACAGGCGAGCAAAGACCTCTTCTAGTTAGATTTATTTCTTCCAGTTAAAGACATGCGAACGATATACCTCTTCTAGTTTAGATTTATTTATTCCAGATTAAAGACAAGCGAGCGAAGACCTCTTCTGGTTTAGATTTATTTCTTCCAGTTAAAGACAGGCGAACGACAAACCTCTTCTGGTTTAGATTTATTTCTTCCAGTTAAAGACATGTGAACGAAGACCTGTTCTGGTTAGATTTATTTTTTCCATATTAAAGACAGGAAGACGAAGACCTCTTCTGGTTAGATTTATTTCTTCCAGTTAAAGACAGGTGAACGATAGACCTCTTTTGGTTTAGATTTATTTCTTCCAATTAAAGACAGACAAACGACTGACCTCTTCTGGTTTAGCTTTATTTCTTCCAGTTAAAGATAGGCGAACGACATACCTCTTATGGTTTAGATTTATTTCTTCCAGTTAAAGATAGGTGAACGACGGGCCTCTTTTGGTTTAGATTTATTTCTTCCAGTTAAAGACATACGAGCAAAGACTTCTTCTGGTTAGATTTACTTCTTCTAGTTAAAGATAGGCGAACGACGGGCCTCTTCTGGTTTAGATTCATTTCTTCCAGTTGCCGACAAACAAATATAATCAACATTTCTCAATTAGGTTAGGGATTAATTCTCGAAACAAGATGGAGCAACTATCTCTATGACCAACAAAAGAAGAGTTCCAGATTAATACCTGAAACAAGACAGGACAAAAATATGTGAAACAACTGATTGTAGATTAATACCTGAAATAAGACAAGACAATTATCTACATGACAACCACTTCCTTTCAATACCTCTACTGGTTCAGTTTAAATCGATCAATGGTTTATCCTGATTCCGTTCTAGTAGACACTTTCTCTGGTTCAGTTAAATTGCTCTGAAGATTTATACTGATTCGTTCTCCAGTTAAAGATTATTCAAGACTTCTGTTGGTTCATTTTAAATCAATCAATGGTTTATTCTAATTCCGCTCTGGTAGACACTTTCTCTAGTTCAGTTAAATTGCTCCGAAGATTTATACTGATTCGTTCTCCACTTAAAGATTATTCAAGACCTTTGTTTGTTCAGTTTAAATTTATCAATGGTTTATCCTGATTCTATTCCGGTAGACACTTTTTCTGGTTCATGTAAATTGCTCCGAAGATTTATACTGATTCGTTCTCCAGTTAAATATTATTCAAGACTTCTGTTGGTTCAATTTAAATCGATTAATGGTTTATCTTGATTCTATTCCAGTAGACACTTTCTCTGGTTCAGTTAAATCGCTCTGAAGATTTATACTGATTTGTTCTCCAGTTAAAGATTATTCAATATTTCTGTTGGTTTTGTTTAAATCGATCAATGGTTTATCCTGATTCTGTTATGGTAGAAAATTTCTCTGGTTCATTTAAATCGCTCCGAAGATTTATACTGATTCATTATCCAGTCAAAGATTATTCAAGACCTCTGCTGGTTCAGGTTAAATAGACTAATGATTTATGCTGATTCTGTTTCGGTAGACACTTTCCATGGTTCAGTTAAATAGACCTTAAGATTTATTGTGATTCTTACCCAGTCAAAGGCAAATGCAAACATCTGTTGTTTCGGTATAAGTTGATCAAATATTTATTCTGGTATTTCCTCCAATCTCTACCAACAGTCACTTTTGGATAGCATCTATAAGCCCATCTCCGACGAATCCTTATCACTTTTGGATGGCATCTATAAAACCATCTCCGAAGGCTCCCTATCACTTTTGGATGGCATCTATAAGCCCATCTCCGATGACTCCCTATCACTTTTGGATGGCATCTATAAGCCCATCTCTGAAAATATTCCACCACCCTCTAAATGACATCTTTAAGCCCATTCCCGATACAATCAACCAACAGTATTATTTTGTACACCGGCGAGTGCAAATTTCTAGGCACTCTAGTGTTCAATCATCTTCCACCTTCAAGCTACGAATGGAAAACATGTCAATCTCACTTTTCAGGATTAAGAAGATTGAACAGGGGCTGCTATTGTACCCCAAAATTTACCCTCCCTTTTCTTCAGGATTTTCACTTAGGGTTTTTCAACTATTCAAGGCTTCTCAGGCTTTAAGACACGTCAATTAATTTCTTTGTCTCATCAAGGATTCAGGTTTACAAATGTGTCAAAAGAGAATCACATTTTTCCTATCCTTTGGTTTTGTACTAGGGTTTCGACTTTTGAAGGTGTAACACATGTATAGATCAAGGTTCATGTTTCAATGGTTGTGAAACATTAAGGTCTATATTTGAGTTTATCTTGAATTAGGGTTTTTATTCATGATGTTAAGTGTGAGGACTTTTTGATGATACATTGTTTGCTTGTGAAGAAAATTAACCAAAGTTGAACTTGAAATTAAGGTTTTTGACCCCTTTCAATTGGTGAGCTTCATTTTCAGGTTTCTATGGCCAAGTGGTTTCTGGATTATTTATTGATTCAATATTTTGATACGGGCGGTCATGGAGTGAAATTTGAAATCAAATTCATTAGAAGAAGAATTTGCTTGTTTATTTGATTCATAATGGATACATCATTTCAATTGAAGGGGTTTCGAAGTTTATTTCAAATTAGAGGTAGAACTTCTTTGTTTTCATTACTTAGAAAGTGCACTCAAAATTTGGAATTCAAAAGAGAGAATGCGGAATCCATTATTCTTTCTAAACCAAGATGCACAATCCCATTCGAGTGCCATGTGGATATCTTTCAATTTTGTCACATACATTCATTTCAAATCTTACAAAGTTTCACAAATTCTTTCAACAATTAAATTCCCAAAAATTTCCAAATTGCATCACATATATTCATCACATTATTCCAAATTTCAAATCTGTTTGCAAATCCAATTACAAATCATACATGTTCAATTACATAACTTACAAATTTCCTATTTTTGTTCTATAAAAAGAAAGAAAAAGTCTTTAATCTTCTTGTTCCTCCTCAAATGTCTTGCCATTCTTCCAAAAAACTTCATCATCGCTCCAAATCTCATATCAATGCATCCAATACATGAAACAAAAGAAAGAAGTTTGTTAGCAACTTAAACATGGAAATGGGCCAAGAACTGTAAAAAGCTTTAGTTCATCATTAGGGTGTTGCTTAAGGAATCAGATTAAAGAGTTTATTTCCATACAAGCCGCATACATAATTGGTTTAATCATAGGCTTAAGGCTATTGCAAATCACAAATAAATTGGTTCACAATAAATAAATTCAAAGAGGCGCAAAACAGAATCACATTTCCAGCCCAATAGACAAAGATTCAAAGAAATCAGAATTCATAAATCAGAATTCAAGCCCAAAGGCCTCAAAAAATATCATGGGCCTAAAATACATCTTTTGCAAATCACAATCAAAACTTGGTTCACAAAAGACAAAAGACAAATCAGAATTAACATCATGTTTCCATGCAAACAATCCAAAAGCCTCATATTTGTTGTTTCAATCAAAGTAAGAATTGTATTGTCAAAATTACAGGTCTAGCTTTGCTACAAATCTCAAAAACAAAAAAAATGTTGTTTGGTTCACAACAAAAGTCCACAGGCAACAAAGTACAAAAGCCACCAGCAAATACAAGTTTGAAAAGAAGCAATACAGAAAATCACAAAGTCATCAAGTACAAAAGCAGCCAGCAAAAGTCAGCATTTGACATATCAGTAAAGAGGGAAAACTCAAAATGTTCATCACAGTATAAGAGCTGTCAAACACAGCTGTAAAAGCATCACAAAAGCCAAGTACATAATCAAAAGTCAGCAAGCAAAGTCAGAAGCAGCATAGTAAGGTACAACAAAGTTGACTTGTTAAAAATCAGCAGAAGTGACAAGTCCAACCGAAGCCATCTCTCTTAAGTCAATATCAAACTTTTACAGAAAACAAGCAAGCAGGCTCATAGTATAAATAAAGAATACAGCACAGTTCATAAAATATACAGAGTTGAGCCACCATACACGCTTTCAAAGTTCTCTTTCACAAAAAATGAAGAATCAGTAACCCAAAAATCCTCATTTCATAAACCCTTCCCACTTGTTTACAGAAACGTACATACAAACAAATATACATAACACAGTTTCAAAACCCTCAAAACCCTAAGTTATCATCATTTTCAAAAGCCCAATACCCTTCAGAAATTTAACAAAGAAGAAGAAAAAGAAAGATCTCACCCAAATAACGAAAAATCCTCACAATCGGAGCCGTTAGGGTTCCCTTTTCCCCTTTCGCGATCTACCCGGTTTGGTGCAGTATCTGTAAAAACGAACCATAGATTAGTAAAGAGGAGAACCAGAGGAATCAAACAATGTAAAAATTTTAACAATCGGAGGAATTGCCGTCGTCAGTCGCCGTAGTGGTCACCATGGGCGATTTCCGGCAAGGATTTCCAGCGAGAACCATATGGATAGAGAAAACAGAGAGAGAGTGAAGGATCGGCTTCAAACAAAAACTTCCATCACCAGGTCTAAGTTCGTTCCACTTATACACCCCCAATTCTAAGCAACAAGCCCTGCTGGGCCTCTCTCCAAAACTCCTCTTCGTCCCAATCTTTTTTTTTATTATTGAGCCCAATTTGTTTTTTATTTCAGCACACCCCCCCCCCCCCCCCCCCTAATACTTCTTGTAATGCAGCCCATATGTTTTATTTTTGTTTTTATTTTTTTATTCTGACTTAACAAAAAAACTCATTTGGGCCCACAAAAAAAATGGTTTTACTCTTAAACTCCCAAATGCCATTTCACACCTCCATGACTTATATTTTATAATTTTATTATTATTATTATTATTATTATTATTTATTATTATTATTATTACTAATATTATTATTATTATTATTATTATCATTATTATTTTTTATCTTAAATCAAAAATCCTAAAAATATTTTATATTTAATATTTATATATTTTATATACTTTTATTTCATTTCTTTCAAACAAAAACGACTAAAAAATGTTTTCCTGACAAATTTAATTTAATTTCTTAATTTTAAATAAGTATTAGACTTAGATTTATTTCATTTTTTTTAAAATTAATTTAGAACTTAGGAATTTAATAAATTTTTCTATTCACTTTAGTTTGATTAATTAATTAAAACCTTTTCACAAAACCCTAAAAAACTTGTTTCCTTAACTAAATACATTTCGTTTTCTTAATTAACTTAGGTTTAATTTTCTTAAATTAGTTAATTATCTTCCTTTTAACTTTAATTAGGTCGAAAACTTCTTCATAACAAAAACTTAAACAAAAACTTTTTTTTGTCCACATTACTTTTACATCCTTGTACATTATTTCACATTCTTGTACATTTTATTTTTGCAATATTCAATATAGTTGTAATAGTAATTAGGGTTTATTTGTTTTCAACCCCATTTTTAAATTTGTACCCCCATCCCCAAATGATGTAATAGCGTAGAATTTTACTTTTCCACGATTTATCGCTTTTAATATAAGTGCTAGTAATTAGGGTTTGTATGGCAAGATATAAAATCAACAAGTAGAAAACCCTAATTCAAATACAAAAATGCATAAAAACAAACACTTTGCACACTTGCACCTCTAGGACTAACCTCACTTGTTGCCTTGAGAATAAGCAGTCATGTCCCTCGAACGTGGGATACTTTAGCAAAGACCCTCGAATACAAGATCGTAGTCCCTCGATGACCCTTCAATGTTGCCTTCGGTAAACAATCTTAGACCCTTACGACAAATTGCTAAGGTATCCTACAATGTTGCTTTCTATGACTATATGATGACACACGTCTGTCTCTTCACATCCAATAATAGGGCTTCTTACCAATCAATGGTAAAATAGCAATATCTAAAGGAGGAGGAAAAGAACTAAGAATTTTTTAGTAGGTAGAACGTTCGTAGTTGCTTGCTCACAACCATTTTCAAAAACTTCTTGCAAAATATACCAACACTTTCCATTAAATATTTTAAAAAGTCAACACTTTGTATACATTCTTATAGAGATGAGAATCATTACAAAGTTCGCCTAAACAAAGACACTTTTCAAAAATACTTTCAAAATAAATCACAAACACATTTCAAATAAATCATTTCAAAGTGAGCTAGAAACTAAGAGCCTGTAGATAACTACGGGTGAAATGGGTGCTAACACCTTCCCTTTTCATAACCTACCCCCCGAACTCAAGAAAATTCTCAAAAGGCCTTTCCTGTTCTTTTCACCCTTTCCTTTATTGGATAAAAGAAAAGTTGGTGGTGACTCTTGCTATCCGCAACAATTGCAATAAAACGCAAAACACCCAAGTCAGTTCTCCCACCGTATTACACCATCCATCAGAAGCATAACATGTTAGTTAAGTAATTAACAATAACAAACATTAGTACAAAAAAATTGTTCACACAAATGTACTCATTTGTTATCATCAAAACTCAGAGATAATATTGCAGAACCAAATCTTGTTCTTACAATGTCCGGCTTAGGCAGGACTCCACTGGTCTCAGTGACCTTTGGTGAGGATACTTCACATTCCTTAGCACTTCTTAACTTTATAACCCTGCAGGTTTCCATATTATTTACTCCATGTGTAGTTGTTGGAGTTTCAGTAGTGATAGGGAGTGCTCCCAAAGGTCTTGAGCTCAAAGTGGTGGCTATTTGCCCTACTTGGTTCTCTAGGTTTTTTATACTCACCCCTTGTGCTATAAACTGATTTGTAGTCTCTTGAATAAATGATTTTAGAACATTCTCCAATTGGTTATTACCTTGATTTGTAACTGGATAGTTGGGAGCAATAAAGTCAGGAGGAACTTATGGTGCTTGGGAAGCTTGAGGTTTCGTTTGACCTTGGTTGTTGCTCCGTGAAAAGTTAGGGTGGTTGTGCCATCATGGGTTGTAAGTGTTATTGTAGGGGTTATTGTTTCGGTTGTAGTTGTTCTTAACATAGTTGACTAAATCAGGATTTGCAGGACACTCTTCAAATAGATGTGCACCTCCACAACAGACACAGACAACCTCATACGTGTCAATAACCACCTTCACAGGTTCATCCTTAGTCGCTTATAGAGTCATTATCTTTTTCATCATTTGATGAATCTGAGCCACTTGAGCAGCATGGGTTGTAGTTTCGTTGACTTCATGAACTCCAGAAACGGGCTTCTTTTGAGTAGCACTTGCAGTTGTTCTTGCTACTGGCCATTGATAAGTGTTGGCTATGATGCTCTCTATCAACCTATATCCCTCTTCATATGACTTAGAAAAAATTGCTCCCCCACTATATGCATCAAGTATATTCCTTGAAGAAGGAATCAGTCCATTGTAAAATGTTTCAAGCTGAATACAAATAGGGATTCCATGGTGAGGGCATTACCTAAGTAATTATTTAAATCTATCCCAAGCATAAAATAGTGATTCATCATCTTATCGCCTAAATGAGGTAATCTCGTTTCTCATCTTTGCATTCTTGGAAGGAGGAAAGTATTTAGCTAAGAACTTCTCAGCTAGGTCATTCCATGTGGAAATGGAATTAGGCTCCAAGGAATTTAGAAAACTTTTGGCTTTATCCCTAAGAGAATAAGGAAACAGCCTCAACCTGAAGGCATCATCAATCACGCCTAGAATTTTGAAGTTACTAGCCACGTCCAGAAATTGCCTCAAATGCATATAAGGGTCTTTGTGTGGGGAACCATAGTATTGACCAATTGTTTGTAGCATTTGGAACATCATAGGCTTGAACTCAAACTCACCTGCTGTGATTTCTAGAAAGATGGTGCTAGTACTCATAACGTTAGGATAAAAAACAACATAGTTCTTGATGAAGAAGTGAAAAACACAAGTAAGGGGGTTGATTTGGGATCTCAAAAAATCAATGGAAAGCACACAATGATTTTTATCTTGGTTCGTTTGAACTCAAACTACTCCAGTCCACCCGCCAAGGTGATTTCACCTCTCTCCAACGAGGTCTTAATCCACTAATCAAGCTTGACTACAAAACTACTTTGACAACTGTCAAAGTCTTCTTGAGTCTAAAACCACAACCCAGTTTTCTCATTGAAATGTCTAAACAGTAATTGAATAAATGTGTACAATAATGTTTCTAATAAAACAGTATCACTAACAGTGATGTTTTACACTATTTGAATATGAATGTTTGAGGATGAAAGATGATTGTTGCGTTACTGTAGCTTCACGTGATTTCTTCTTTTTGTGCGCAGTGTTTCATCATCACTTGAAATCTTCTATGTGTTTACTTTATATAGGCCATGCAACAGTGACATAAGAAGATACTTTTGGTATGTCCATAATATGAGTTAATGAACTTTCCAAACCAGGAGATCCTTGTATGTTTGTAGTTGTTACTTATGATATTGCATTGATAGGATTGTAACACTTCAGAGCTTCTCACATCAGAGGATGAGTGTTACTGTTGAGAGTCCTTTACATCTTGTATAAGAACTTTGCAAATCAGAGTATCAGAGATATTGTTTCACAGCGCTGGTGCATTTAGAAGTTGTAACAGAACTTCTTCATATAAGCGTGTCACACAGATATGATGCGTGTGAATCTATCATGGTACTCTCAACTTCTATGCTCGCATAATCAGAAATTCTAGTGATGTTCTGGCAGAACTTCCAGTTACATCAGAACATCTTTTTCACATCAGAACTTCCTGCATGTAAATATACTTTTATTAGCGAGCATATTTGTTCTTTATGTCATATGTTTGTTATCATCAAAACTCTTACTAGGATGTAGAACCAAATTATGTTCTAACAATATCCCCTTTTTTTATGATGACAAAAACTTGTATATTTTGATGGAATATAAATAACAAAAATTAAAAGGCTCCCCCTGAGTAGAATACTCAAATAACGAGAAAATAAAATACCTCCCTGAAGATCTTCTGATATGGCTTCTGATAGGATTTAAAATATCTTTCATTCTCCCCCTTTTTGTCAATAATCAAAAAGTAAGAAGTTGCTTGAGAAGGTGTGACGATCGTCTTCTGGATTTAACTGAGATTCTTTAGAGAGCTTCTGATGTTGTATTTTCATTCTTGTTTTCAATAGTTTCAGAGCCAATAACCTTTTGTTTCTAATTGCCTCTGAAACCTGCGAATCATTTAAATTCCAGGCTTTGGAACATATGCTTTATTCCCTCCATGTGTAGAGAGCATCCAGAGTCCAGGTGTTAGGACTGGTGTTTCAATCTTGCTGTTAAAAATATTTGCAACATAGATGATTTTGTCTTTTGGTAGCCATATCTTTTTGGGTCAATGACTATCAGATTCCAAAATTCTGTTTGAATTTTAGTCTAGAAAAAAACGCTTTACTGGTATATTTTATATCATGTATTTGCCCAGTAGTGAAGTGAGAATAAAGAGGAGTGCGCTTGATAACCAGACCCTTAAATTTCTTAGGTTGGGATACTTTACCTTTGTATCCTAACCCTTTTCTGCCATTTATGCTAACCCCATAGATCATTGAAGTCATCTTGCTTCTATCTATGTTTTTAGCGAGGAACTTCTGAAAGTTGTGATCATATTCCTTTATGATTGTATCAGGGTCACTAGGAACTTCTGAGACAGTTCCCTTCTGAGTATTTTGTAAATCATTTTCAAGTTTAAAAAAAATTTCTTTCAACTCAAATTTTTCTAATCTCAGATTCTTAGTTTCTATAGAGTCAGAAACTAGATCCTTTTTTAGGTTCTTGTTTATGACTCGAAGCTTCTGATACCTTTCTAGAATTTATGATAGACTCTCATCTAATTGAGATCTAGAAAAGTTAGAAAATACCTCTCCTAACTCTGAGTCTGATTATGATTCTGATTCAGAGGATTCAGAGACATCTGATAGGTTGTCCATTTGAGCTATATTGGCTCGTTCATCTTCTAATTTTGTTTTGTCTTCAGAAGATTCAAAGTCATCCAACATTTCCATAAGACTTTTCTTTTTCTCCTTAACAAACTTCCTTTTAGGTTTATCCTTCTGAAGCCTTGGACAGTCACTTTTGTAGTGACCTTGTTTATTGTATTCATGGCAGGTGATGTTTCTGTTACTGGATTTTCTGTATCCAGAAGATTGTTCAGAGTCATTTCCTGTTCTTCTGGAGTTTCTGAAGTTCTTCTGCTTGTGCTTCCATAACTGATTGATTCTTCTGGGTAAAAAGAAGAATTGGTCTTCTTCTGATGAGGATTCTCCATAGTTTTTTGCTTCTGCTTTTGCCTGCAAAAATTTGGTTTCATATTTATTAGATTTCAGAGCGAGAGACTTACCTTGCTTATGGGGCTCGTCATCTTCTAACTCTATCTCATGGCTTCTGAGAGAGTTTGCAAGTTCTTCTAGAGATATTTTGTTCAGATCTTTTTCTAGTTTGAGAGTGGTGACCATTGGTCTCCATTTCTTTGGTAAACTTCTGATGATCTTCTTTACATGATCAGCAGCTGAGTACCCTTTGTCCAGAACTTTCAGCCCAACAACCAGAGTTTGGAATCTTGATAACATTGCTTCATTGGTTTCATCTTCTTCCATTTTGAAGGCTTCATACTTCTGAATGAGCACAGGGGCTTTGGTTTCTTTTACTTGTGTCTTGCCTTCATGCGTCATTCTTAGAGAATCAAATATGTGCTTTGTTGTCTCTCTGTTTGCGATCTTCTCATACTCTGAATATGAGATGGAACTCAGGAGAATAGTTTTGGCCTTGTGATGATTTATGAAGTCTTGATTTTGATGATCTATCATCCTTTTTCTATCAATCTTCTGACCGTTTTCATCAACAGGATGTATGTATCCATCAGTTACCATATCCCAGAGGTCAGCATCATAGGCTAGGAAGAAACTTTTGATCATATCTTTCCAGTAGTCAAAATTTTCACCGTCAAATATTAGGGGGCTGCTGCTGATGTTCTGACTTGGTCCCACCATGGTGTTTTTCCTCCTTGGATCTTTTTCTGACACGGTTAATTGTTTGCACCCAGATCCAGGTGCTCTGATACCAATTGAAGAAGTGAAAAACACAAGAAGGGGGGTTGAATTGGGATCTCAAAAAATCAATGGAAAGCACACGATGATTTTTATCCTGGTTTGTTTGAACTCAAACTACTCCAGTCCACCCGCCAAGGTGATTTCGCCTCTCTCCAACGAGGTCTTAATCCACTAATCAATATTGATTACAAAATTACTTTAACAACTATCAAAGTCTTCTTGAGTCTAAAACCACAACCCGGTATTCTCAAGGAAATATCTAAACAGTAATTGAATAAATGTGTACAATAATGTTTCTAATAAAACAGTATCACTAACAGTGATGTTTTACACTATTTGAATATGAATGTTTGAGGATGAAAGATGATTTCTGCGTTACTTTAGTGTTGTACCCCAAAATTTTCCCTCTCATTTCTCAAAGGATCACCCTGGACCCTCAGGTTTGTTCCCATACAATTTCAAGCCTTGAATTACAAATTTCCAAGAAAGTCATTCACAAGGGCAAAATGGTCATTTGCACACTAAAAAGTCAAACTTTGAATTTTGGATCAAAATTAAGTTTCAAGAATCATATTTAATCAAGACATGTTAAAATATGAAGTTTGTTTCATCAAGAAATTCAAAAGTCAAAATTACTTTGGAAAAGTCAAATATCTAAATACTTAGAATTTTTCTAAGTGTTTAAGAAGTATGACAAGCTCAGAACTTCTGGCCATATTTTCGCCATGATGCAAGCTGATTCTGGAAGAACTTCTAACACAAGAGTTTTAGATCTCAATAAGACCTAAAATATTGCAGAACATAACTTCTCCTGGAAATGCTGGAATTTCAAGTTATACATCTTCAAAGTCACGTCCATGAAACTGAAGCACTCAGCAAATTCTAGACATTTTTAGGACAGAGTTTGGTTAGAACTTCTGGGCCAGTTTTCACAAAGGTTCAGCTAGAGTTTGAAAAATTAATTTAAAGAAAGTCTACAAAGTGTGTTACAAGCTTTCAGAAAAGTCTGAGAACTCCTTCAGGACATGTTGGAGCAGAGAGATTCTAAGATCATAAGTTGGATCTTTATTCTAAGTTACGCTGATGCTGAACTTCTGACCCAAACTTAGGCTATGATGCACAGTATCATAGCACAGGATTTCTGGTTTGGTAAATCTCATCATCATTTAATGCACACACTTTGCTTTTTCCTCTGAGGGTACTTTTCCTTAATTCATGCTTACAAATCCAGCTTAGGCACGACTAAAAGCTGCTAACCACCATATTTGCTTCAAGAACAAGGCAGCACCCTAGCATATGAAGGCTATGTTCAACACTTCGGTAAGAACATTACCAAATCCAAAAACCTCGTTTATACAACCTGTTGCCCTGCTATAGCACAATCCTATAACCAACAGCTAATTCAGTCCACGCCTGCATCCCATAATTGCACCAAACTAGCATACAAAAACTATGATCAAAAAGCAATGGAACAATGGCCAAAAAATGTTCAAATCCCATTTGTTTTCCCCCCAAAACCATAACAAATTCACCTATAAATAAGTTGCTCAATCACACTTGCAAGGGGTTGGCTTGGAGAGAGAGAGAGAGAGAGAGAGAGAGAGAGAGAGAGAGAGAGAGAGAGAGAGAGAGAGAGAGAGAGAGAGAGAGAGAGAGAGAGAGAGAGAGAGAGAGAGAGAGAATTTTAAAAGAGAGAAAAGGAAACAACAAAAACCTTCGCAAATCCTAAACAAAACCTTTGTTCTTCCCTTTGAATAAAAGAACTTAGAATTTTCTCTTCCGTTGCTCTCACTGACTCCTGAACATCTGAAGGCAACAGCTCAAGTTCCAAGCACACGCTTCAGATTCAAAGTAAGTCTTTTTGACTTTGCATATTTTCATT
The DNA here is from genome assembly GCA_948472305.1 of Vicia faba. Taxonomy (NCBI): domain Eukaryota; kingdom Viridiplantae; phylum Streptophyta; class Magnoliopsida; order Fabales; family Fabaceae; genus Vicia; species Vicia faba. Next base: position 272,781,013 of record OX451736.1, read on the forward strand.
TAGAACATCCTTAAATATGTAAATATCATAGTATTGATGTTGGCCATATCATTGCATAAGTAGAGGAAACTATGGATCAGAACTTCTTGATTAAGGTTAGGCTCAGAATTAGGATTAGAACTTCTATAAACTGTTGTGCTTTTATCCTTCTAATTTGCTGTTTGTTAAGAACTGAATTGCTGATGTGCTGATTAATATAAGGAAAGAGTTGAAATGTAGCACAAAACTTCTAATTTTCACTTACGATTTTAGCACAACATTGAACTTCTGAGTTCTCTTCACTGTTTTAACACACAAAACTTCTGTGATTTTCTCGCTGTTAACACACACTGAACTTTTGATGTTCACTCACTGTCTTAGCACATAAAAAACTTCTGAGTTCTCTTCACTGTTTTAATACACAGAAATTCTAAGACTTTCTCACTGGTCTAACACTCAGAAGTTCAGCACACAACAACCCATAACTTCTGTGTTTTTCCTCTAACGTTTCTTGCAGGACCTTAGAGTGTTTCAATCCATAACTTCTGACGCTCCTTCTGAACCACTGCGCGCCCAGCATCAGAACTTCTGATCCCCTTTGTTTTGCTTTCAGCAACATGCTAATCTTATCTCTCATTATTTCCCTTTTTTTATCATTTTCAATATTATTACTTTGTTTTTATTAATATAAAAAAGACATAAAAATATTTTCTTTTTATTAATTCATTAAGACACAAAAACCATTTTCTAAACAAGTCCTTTTTCTTTCTTGTATTGTACATTTCAATATGGTTGTAATAGTTAATTAGGATTTATTTTCTTCCAACTCCCATTCATAAATTTGTACCCCCATCCCTAAATGATGTAATAGCGTAGGACTTTACATTTCCGCAATTTATCGCTTTCAAATGTAAATGCTAGTAATTAGGGTGTGTATGACAAGACATAAAATTAACAAATAGATAACCCTAATCAAGACTAAATGCATGAAAATTAAACACACTTGCACACTAGCACCCTTAGGGTAATCCCACTTTGTTGCCTTTCGTAAAATAGTCATGTCCCTCGAATATGGGCATTTTAGCAAAGACCCTTGATAAAATATCGTAGTCCCTCGATGACCCTCAATGTTGCCTTCGGTAAACGATCTAGTCCCTAAAATGACATTACTAAAATGTCCCATAGGTTACTTTCAATGATTATACAAACTTCACACGTCCGTCCCTTCACATCCAATGATAGGGCTTCTGACCAAACAATGGTAAGATAGCAACATCTAAAGGAAGAGAAAAAGATCATTTAAGACCTTTGAGTAGGTAGATTCGCTCCTTGTTGCTCGCTTACTCACAACAAAAACATTTTATACACCAACACCTTATTTGAAACATTTTCAAAAGACAAATACTTTGTATGCATTCTTATAGAAATGAGAGCCATTACAAAGAAGACCCCTTTTCAAAATCTCTTTCAAAAACACATTCCACAAACACTTCTTTGAACTATTTTTCAAACAACACTTTGTACGCGTTCTTATAGAGACGAGAACCATTATAAAGATATTTTCAAAATACTTTCAAAACCCACACCACAAGTACACATTCAAATAAAAGCAAGTGATCTAGCAAGAAACTAAGAGCCCATGGAAAACCATGGATGTAAAGGGTGCTAATACCTTCCCTTTTCATAATCTACCCCCTGAACTCAAGAAAACATCTCTAAAGGTCTTTCCTGTTCTTTTCAGCCTTTCCTTATTGGATAAAAGAAAAGTCGATGGCGACTCTTGTTAACTGCAATATTTGCGATAAAATGCAAAACGACCAAGTTAGTTCTCCCACCGTGTTACAGAAATGGTGACTCTACTGGGGATAATTCTAAAAGTGGGGTTACCTTAGGGCTAGATCATATTTACTTACTTTCATTGCTTGCTTTGCTTGCTTTACATTCTTTGGGTCCTTGTTTGGGTTACTGTTAAAGATCATACACCTGGATCTGGGGCACCTTTTTAGGAAAGTAGCAATAAATCATGGAAGTTGTACGGGGTATACCGATATGGACGAAGTGATAGCTACGTTAGCATGATACTTTGGATTGTACTAATGTTCCTTGAGTCAGTCAAGGATAACATTAGGCTTCCTAAGTGTCATTAAGCCCTAACTGACCTTTAGAACATTCTAATTGACTCATCCTTGGCCATTAGGAAGTAGTGAGATAACCGGCTTTGGTTTTGACCTAAGATTGGTTGATACTCGATGCTACACTCATTGAGACTTGACTCTTGAGTTTTGTTTGGTTGCGAGTCAATCGCCTATCGAACAAAGCTTGTGGGAAAGGTCAGTAATATTGAGATCCCTTAGAACCTGGTTACTATTAACTAGGACAGGTTGAGCCAACTAAACTTCAAGAGGGTACTTACCTACAAACTCCATGCAAGCCTAAACCTAAGGACTTGTCTGCTTTGTGTGTATATGATTATTTGTATATAAACTTGCTTACTTTGCATACTTGTACATAACATCATACCATAGCATTTTCAATAACTGTTTCAAGGATCTCAAGGGCCTATGATGCAGGGTCACATTAAACCAGACATCTATCAATGGACAAGAGGATTTATTTTCCTCTAATCAAACACCATCAAAGATCGAGTACAATAACTTGAGTCAAGGGCTACAACCCACTTGACATGGTGGGCTTAATTCTTGTGGAAAGACATCCACCGATACAAAGCTCTCCAATCAAAACTGTAAGTGACTACTAACCTCGCGAGATCCTTGAAAACATGCATCCACATATCATGCATCATAACAGGTTTCTCCCATACAGGCCTCCTTATCTTCCTACTATTTATTTCAGCAAGATGGATATGGAACAAACGGTGAAAGATCTCCGAGCTCAAAATGCTCAGTTCCAACAAATGTTACTGGCTTTGTCTAAGGGGAAAGAGGACCTGAAGACTCTCCTTCTCAAAGACAAGAAGAAGAAGTCTAAGAAGTCAGTAGGCATCCTGAACTTGGGAAGAAGACTTAGAGGACCAGTCAAGGGAGCTCTAGATCTTCCAACTCTATCCAACATGTGGGATAGTCATAAAGAAGACAATAGTCTGGAGATTGATGAAATCGAAGCTGACTACTCTGAGGAATAATATCCTCCCGCTAATGACAAGTACAAACAGTTGGAGGATCGCCTCATTCCTATGGAAATTCAACACATGCCTGGCTTGGATTTAGGAGACATGGGTTTGGTTTCTGGAGTGGTCATCCTGAAAATTTTCAAAATCCCTACCTTTTCCCTGTACGATGGAGTATCTTGCCCTAAGATGCACTTAAAGTCTTATGTCCATAAGATTCAACCATACACAATTGATCCTAAGCTTTGGATCCATTTCTTCCAAGAGAGCTTAGTTGGGACTCAACTTGAATGGTTCTATCAATTGGAGAGCGCTTGCATCCACACCTGGGAGGATCTAGCTGCTGCTTTCCACAAGCAGTACCAATACAACACTGATCTTGCACCAACTCGTGTGCAGTTGCAGAACATGACCATGGGTTCTAACGAGAGCTTCAAAGGATACACCTAAAAGTGGAGAGATTTGGCTGGTAGGTTGCAGCCCCCTTTAACTGACAGGGATTTGATTGACATCTTCATGGGAACTTTTACGGGACCTTTCTTAAAACACCTAATCGGAAGTTCCTCGGCCGGGTTCACCGAGCTAATACTGACTGGCAAAAGAGTCGAAACTGGCATCAAAAGTGGAAAGATCCAAGGAGCTACACCCTTCGATGCTCATAAAAAACCATACAATGGGAAGAAAGAGTCTAATGCTGTGTGCGGTCAAAAGAGTCGTCATGACCAACACGTGGGGGCAGTCTTAATCTCTGGTTCTACGTCGCACTGACAACAGCAAAGGGGAAATCAACGAAGTCCAGATGAGCCCAAAAGACACTTTACCAACATCAACATGCCGATGTCTCAAGCGCAACGACACTTGTTGAGGATGAATTTGATTACATTGATAGGACCTCATCCAAACCCCAAAACTTCTTCTCCTAACTACAATCCTAATTCAACGTGTGCTTATCATTTCGACAGTCCTGGGCATGATACTAATGATTGTTGGGCATTGAAGTACAAGATTCAGAATTTGATTGATGCCAAGGAGATCAAGTTTAACCCTCCAAAGACTCCAAACGTGACCACTGCTCCTATGCCAGATCATTGAGAGTGTCTTGTTCATTTTGAATTTTGAATTGTAATTTCTTTTGTTATTCAAACAATTATCTACTAATGTCAAACTTTGTTTCATTAATGCATTGCATTTGTTTATCTTGAATTCATCCATTCGTTTTCACTATATTTAAATTATGCTTTTATGCTCTCTTTATGAAGTTCAACTCTTGTTAAAAGTTACAAGCCTTTAGAGGGAGGATGACGAAAGCAATGCCTTAATCTCATACAGTATGCTTTTGGACAGACCTTGCTGACGATGTACAGGCGTTCTTTCAAATCCTAAAAACTGGAGTTATAAGGAAGATAATCCCTAGTAAACCCCTTCGAGCCAAAGAAGTAGGAATTTTATTTTTCACACAAATTGAAACCTTTAATCAAAACCTGGGGCAGGGTAGTCTCTCAGTCATTTCAAACGCGCGTTTAGCCGCAAACTCTCATCTCGTAATACAACGAATGACATCAAAAATATTCCTCTGGAATCAAAAGACATTGATGGTTCCCTACCAAATAGACAGTCATTATCTCCCAAAAAAAGAAAAAAGCCCACTAAGTCAAAACCTACGAAGGACACTTAAGAAAAACGGGGGCATCCCGCTGACTGTAATCTCAAAACAAGAACAGTCAGGCAAAATTAGGGATAACAAATCAAGAACAGGTCACTATAAATCCTTAACAACATGAAAAAATGTTGCAAGAAATGACTGCCTTCCAAAAAATAAATTTCTAAATTTATGAACCATCACCAAAATATCATTCCGGGCTCAATTGGAGTTCGAACGCATAATTAACTGAGTTTAGGACAGAAGAACATCACGAAGAACGGGCGGATACAAATACACTTTGAGCCTTAATCCTTTGTTTCTTAAACTATAAACCAAGCCACGTTACAACCCTTCAAAATTCCTAATTGAAGCATGGGTTAGTTCGAAAGCATACTGTTTTAAAAAGGTATCCTAACTCCTTAAGGCATTACTCTAAATCCTGAGTTGAATTTTTCTTACGAAATTTCTTTACTTGCTAAAGCGTATTTTCAAAACTTCAGGACAAGCATAAACTTTGCATTATTTGAATATCACTATTTGCACATGGCTATTTGTTTGATAGTCGAAAAATTCACACAACGAGTATCCAGTGAACGAAAGCTTTCTCAGTGAATAAAATCACTTCAAATGGGATAACACGTCCAACGACAAATTTCCTATAAACAAGGGGGCATGACATATCACTATCCAGCACACCTGGGGAAGTCAAGTCAAGATTCCCAGAAATCTCGCAAGAAATGCAGAATAACCGGGGGCAGGTCACCATCTCCATCACTTAGGGCATTGAATGGGTTACGTACAGTCCAACGTCTCCTGGAAGTGCCACAAACACTTGCTACCATGGGCAGTGACAAATCTCCCTAGAATCCTTCTCATAGGATGATTCCCCAGCCAGATTTCCAATCTCTGAAAACCTCTCCCCAACTGAATCGACTTCGAGAATCCTCGAGGATTTCTTCCAGTGAAGTCGCCGCCTCTCCAACAGACTAAGAAACAGGGTTTATTTCCCCAACAAACGGTAGGATTTCCCAACTCGAGGTGGCCTCTCCGACCACTACAAATCAAAGGACCACAACTCCTCTTCCCCAGTAGACTACTCTATAATCCCCAACAAGCCTGGACCCAACCAAACATTAGTTCAACTTCGACTCCCTAGTAGAAAAACGAACAACCAAGGCTCCTGAACTCTTTTACCCAAGCAAGAATCAACACTCTCCACAGAGTTTTCAATATTCCCCAGTGGAGTTCTCCTCAAAATAACAAAATAGGAATCCCCGATGGAAACATTCTAAGCAAAGTTTGAAGACACACCTACTCTTCAACAGCAGTCTGAGATTTATTAACTCCCTGGAATTTGTCAAGGATTTATTTTCCCAGACAAAAATACATTCATTAACATTTCACACATGATAAGTGCATACGACACAATCTCATTTATTTTGAGAACACCATGATACCATGCATTTCATACATCATGACATTGCATACAGCTAACGTTTTACCTTTTTCAGGAAAAGGTCAATCAACAGATGGCTACTGTCAACCATTTTCAGGTTCCAGATTAATACCTGTAACAAGTCATGGCATTTATCTATACGACCGATTGAAGCAACCCTACACAGGTTCCTCCTATTTCCAAGATGAAGTTTTACACGGACTCGTCATGAGCAACCCTACACAAGTTCCTCCTATTTCCAAGATGAAGTTTTACACAGACTCGCCATGAAGAAACCCTACACAGGTTCCTCCTATTTCCAAGATGAAGTTTTACACGGATTTTTCATGAAGCAACCCTACACAGATTCCTCCTATTTCCAAGATGAAGTTTTACACAGACTCGTCATAAAGCAACCCTACACAGGTTCCTCCTATTTCCAAGATGAAGTTTTACATGGATTCGTCATGAAGCAACCCTACACAGGTTCCTCCTATTTCCAAGATGAAGTTTTACATGGACTCGTCATGAAGCAACCCTACACAGGTTCCTCCTATTCCCAAGATGAAGTTTTACACGGACTCGTCATGAAGCAACCCTACACAGGTTCCTCCTATTTCCAAGATGAAGTTTTACATTGACTCGTCATGAAGCAACCCTACACAGGTTCCTCCTATTTCCAAGATGAAGTTTTACACGGACTCGTCATGAAGTAACCCTACACAGGTTCCTCATATTTCTAAGATGAAGTTTTACACTGAATCATCATGAAGCAAATCTACACAGGTTCCTCCTATTTCTAAGATGAAGTTTTACACGGACTCGTCATGAAGCAACTCTACACAGGTTCCTCTTATTTCCAAGATGAAGTTTTACACGGACTCGTCATGAAGAAACCCTACACAGGTTCCTCCTATTTCCAAGATGAAGTTTTACACGGATTTTTCATGAAGCAACCCTACACATATTCCTCCTATTTACAAGATGAAGTTTTACACAGACTCGTCATAAAGCAACCCTACACAAGTTCCTCATATTTCCAAGATGAAGTTTTACACGGATTCATCATAAAGCAACCCTACACAGGTTCCTCCTATTTCCAAGATGAAGTTTTACACGGACTCGTCATGAAGCAACCCTACACAGGTTCCTCCTATTTCCAAGATGAAGTTTTACACTGACTCGTCATGAAGCAACCCTACACGGGTTCCTCCTATTTCTAAGGAATTTTTACACGGACTCGTCATGAAGAAACCCTACACAGGTTCCTCCTATTTCCAAGATGAAGTTTTACACTAACTCATCATGAAGCAACCCTACACAGGTTCCTCATATTTATAAGATGAAGTTTTACACGAACTCATCATGAAGAAACTCTACACAGGTTCCTCCTATTTCCAATATGAAGTTTTACACGGACTCGTCATGAAGCAACCCTACACAGGTTCCTCCTATTTCCAAGATGAAGTTTTGCACGAACTCGTCATGAAGTAACCCTACACGGGTTCCTCCTATTTCTAGATACAGTTTTACACTGGCTCATCATGAAGCAGCCCTACACATGCCCCTCAAAAATTAAAGAAAATTCAAGACCTCTGTTGGTTCAGTTTAAATCTCTCAATGGTTTATCCTGATTCTTTCCCGCGGACATCTTTCTCTAGTTCAGATAAATCGCTCTGAGATTCATTCTGATTCTTCTCCAGTTGAAGTTAGAATTTAGGCTTAGTCTAATTTCTGTCAATAATCACCTTTGGATGGCATCTATAAGCCCATCTCTGACAGTTCACAATCATTTCTGGATGGCATCTATAAGCCCATTCACAATTCATCTTCGAGTGAAAATTTTTAGGCACTTTAGTATTCAATCATCTTCCACCTTCAAGTCACGAATGGCAGATCCGTCAATCTAACTCTTCAAGCTTAAGAAGATTGAACAGGGGCAGTTGTTGTACCCCAAAATTTTCCCACTCATTTCTCAAAGGATTACCCTGGACCCTCAGGTTTGTTCCCATCCAATTTCAAGCCTTGAATTACAAATTTCCAAGAAAGTCATTCACAAGGGCAAAATGGTCATTTGCACACTGAAAAGTCAAACTTTAACTTTTAGATCAAAATCAAGTTTCAAGAATCATATTTAATCAAGATATGTTGAAATATGAAGTTTGTTTCATCAAGAAATTCAAAATTTAAAATTACTTTGGAAAAGTCAAATTTCTAAATACTTAGAATTTTTCTAAGTGTTTAAGAAGTATGACAAGCTCAGAACTTCTGGCCAGATTTCGGCCATGAAGCAAGTTGATTCTAGAAGAACTTATAACACAAGAGTTTTAGATCTCAATAAGACCTAAAATATTGCAAAACAGAACTTCTCCTGGAAATGCTGGAATTTTAAGTTATACATCTTCAAAGTAACGTCCATGAAACTGAAGCACTCAACAAATTCTGAACATTTTCAAGACAGAGTTTGGTTAGAACTTCTGGGCCAGTTTTCACGAAGGTTCAGCCAGAGTTTTCAAAAGTAATTCAAAGAAAGTCTACAAAGCGTGTTACAAGCTTTCAGAAAAGTCTGAGAACACCTTCAGAACATGTTGGAGCAGAGAGATTCCAAGATCAGAAGTTGGATGTTTATTCTAAGTTACGCTGATGCTGAACTTCTGACCCAGACTTAGGCTATGATGCACAATCTCATAATGCAGGATTTCTGGTTTGATAAATCTCATCATCATTTAATGCACACAACCACTTTTGAGTTTTTATCCAAAGGATTTCCCCATGTGTGAGATAGAAGTACCATTGTTGTCCTTGAAAAACAAACTTTTGTACAAGGTTATGTTAGGCTCATGCTTTGCTTTTTCCTTTGAGGGTACTTTTCCTTAATTCATGCTTACAAATCCAACTTAGGCACGGCTAAAAGCTGCTAACCACCATACTTGCTTCAAGAACAAGGAAGCACCCTAGCATATGAAGGCTATGTTCAACACTTCGGTCAGAACATTACCAAATCCTAAAACCTCATTTATACAACCTGCTGCACTGCTACAGCACAGTCCTATAACCAACAGCTAATCCAGTCCATGCCTGCATCCTATAATTGCACCAAACTAGCATACGAAAACTGTGATAAAAAAGCAATGGAACAATGGCCAAAAAATGTTCAAATCCCATTTGTTTTTCCCCCCAAAACCACAACAAACCACCTATAAATAAGTTGCTCAATCACACTTGCAAGGGGATGGCTTGGAGAGAGAGAGAGAGAGAGAGAGAGAGAGAGAGAGAGAGAGAGAGAGAGAGAGAGAGAGAGAGAGAGAGAGAGAGAGAGAGAGAGAATTTTAAAAGAGAGAAAAGGAAACAGCAAAAACCATCACAAATCCTAAACAAAACCTTTGTTCTTCCCTTTGAATCAAAGAATTTAGCATTTTCTCTTCCGTTGCTCTCACTGACTCCAGAACATCTGAAGGCAGCAGCTCAAGTTCCAAGCACACGCTTCATATTCAAGGTAAGTCTTTCTGACTTTGAATATTTTAATTTATAAAATCCTTAAATATGTAAATATCATAGTATTGATGTTGGCCATATCATTGCATAAGTAGAGGAAACTATGGATCAGAACTTCTTGATTAAGGTTAGGCTCCGAATTAGGATTAGAACTTCTATAATTGTTGTGCCTTTATCCTTCTAATTTGTTGTTTGTTAAGAACTGAATTGCTGATGTGCTGATTAATATGAGGAAAGAGTTGAAATGTAGCACAGAACTTCTGATTTTCACTTACGGTTTTAGCATAACACTGAACTTCTGAGTTCTCTTCACTGTTTTAACACACAGAACTTCTGTGATTTTCTCGCTGTTAACACACTGAACTTCTGATGTTCACTCTCTGTCTTAGCACATACTGAACTTATGAGTTCTCTTTACTATTTTAATACACAAAACTTCTAAGACTTTCTCACTTGTCTAACACTCAGAAGTTCAGCACACATCAACCCAGAACTTTTTTGTTTACCCTCTAACATTTCTTGCAGGACCTTAGAGTGTATCAATCCAGAACTTCTGACGCTCCTTCTGAACCACAGCGCGCCCAGCATCAGAACTTCTGATCTCCTTTGTTTTGCTTTCAGTAGCATGCTAATCCTATCTCTCATTATTTCCCCTTTTTTATCATTTTCAATATTATTACTTTTTTTATTAATATAAAAAAGACATAAAAATATTTTCTTTTTATTAATTCATTAAGACACAAAAACCATTTTCTAAACAAGTCCTTTTTCTTTCTTGTATTGTACATTTCAATATGGTTGTAATAGTTAATTAGGATTTATTTTCTTGCAACCCCCCATTCATAAATTTGTACCCCCATCCCTAAATGATGTAATAGCATAGGACTTTACATTTCTGCAATTTATCGCTTTCAAATGAAAATGCTAGTAATTAGGTTGTGTATGACAAGACATAAAATCAACAAATAGATAACCCTAATCAGACTAAATGCATGAAAATCAAACACACTTGCACACTAGCATCCTTAGGGTAATCCCGCTTTGTTGCCTTTCGGAAAATAGTCATGTCCCTCGAATATGGGCATTTTAGCAAAGACCCTTGATAAAAGATCGTAGTCCCTCGATGACCCTCAATGTTGCCTTCGGTAAACGATCTAGTCCCTAAAATGACATTGCTAAAACATCCCATAGGCTGCTTTCAATGACTATACAAATGTCCCACGTCCATCCCTTCACATCCAACGACGGGGCTTCTTACCAAAACAATGGTAAGATAGCAACATCTAAAGGAAGAGGAAAAGATCATTTAAGACCTTTGAGTAGGTAGATTCGCTCCTAGTTGCTCGCTCGCTCACAACAAAAACATTTTATACACCAACACCTCATTTGAAACATTTTCAAAAGACAAACACTTTGTATGCGTTCTTATAGAAACGAGAGCCATTACAAAGAAGACCCCTTTTCAAAATCTATTTCAAAAACGCATTCCATAAACACTTCTTTGAACTATTTTTCAAACAACACTTTGTACGCGTTCTTATAGAGACGAGAACCATTACAAATATATTTTCAAAATACTTTCAAAACCCACACCACAAGTACACATTCAAACAAAAGCAAGTGATCTAGCAAGAAACTAAGAGCCCATGGAAAACCATGGATGAAAAGGGTTCTAATACCTTCCCTTTTCATAATCTACCGCCCGAACTCAAGAAAACATTTCTAAAGGTCTTTCCTGTTCTTTTCAGCCTTTCCTTATTGGATAAAAGAAAAGTCGGTGGCGGCTCTTGCTAACCGCAACATTTGTGATAAAACGCAAATTGTCCAAGTCAGATCTCTCAATGCGTTACATGTAGCTTCAAAAATAAATGAATCTGACACACAAATCACACACCACCCCTAGGGTACGCCTCACTGTTGCCTTGCCTCGAAAGGTGATCGTCGAGTAGAGGATGTCTTAGTAAGTCCTCATGATCCGGGAACCTGGCATGAGGGTAGCTTCTAAGGTGTCTTCCCATTGCTCTGGTGATCACCATGTCCCGAACCTCGAATTGACCCGAACACCTCCAACGGTGGTGCTACCTACCTCTCAATGGTGGGATGGCACTACTTTAAAGGACACTTACACAGACGAATTCCTTAGGGTAGGTAGACAACTCTAAGATACTTGCTCTAATTTCAAAAACAAATCAAAAATACTTTTCACACCGACACCTTTTCAAAAAGCTTTCGAAAGCAACTTTTCAAACACTCTTGAGGACCGATACAAGAGTCGAACTGGAATTTTCAAAGAAACTTTTTAAAACCCACAGTTGAAAAGCAAACAAACCATTTTTGAAAACACAAGTGAGCAAGTATCTAAGAGCCCATGGATAACCATGGATAGAAAGGGTGCTAACACCTTCCCTTTCTATAACCTACCTCCCGAACCGAGAGCGATCTCTTTAAGGAATTTTTCTGTGCTTTTGTCCTTTCCATTTGGAGAAAATAAAAGACGGTGGCGACTCTTGCTTCCGCGAAATTTCGCGAACCAGCGTTAAACAGTCAGTTCCAGATCCACCGATCACAGAACTGGCGACTCTGCTGGGGACCAAACTTAAAGTGAGGTGTACCTTAGGGTAGTTCATAACTGTGTTTTCAATTGTATTGACTTGCTTGCTTTATTATTGTGGGACTGTCTTGGGAGTTCTATAGATCCTAACCCGGATCTGGGGGATACCTTCTTAGAAAGTAGCAACAAGGCTGTGAGGGAACTGTGCGGGGTATACCGACATGGTTGAAACAGTCTGCTACGTTGATGTGGCACTTTGGTGTGTACCGGTAACCCTTGAGTTCAGTCAAGGAGAGTACGGGGCCTCCGCGTGGTGTCGTGAAGCATCAACAGACCTTAGGAACCTTAATTTAACTATCTTGGCCTCTTTAGGGTAGTGAGATAACTGACTTTGGTGCAGTCCGAGGTTGGTTGATACTCGATACTACACTCAATTGAGGGTTGCTTTCCTGGAATATTTCGGTCGCCAGTTCAGTGGCTAAATCGAAACGATGAACAATGAAAGCAATCCAGTGATATTGGGACCCTTAGAACCCGGTTACTTCTAATAGGACAGGATGAACCCACCAACTTCAAGAGGGTACTACCCAGACCCCATGCTGGCCTTAAACCCTAAGGGCTTGTCTTGTGTGCCTTGTGTGCCTTACATGTTTGTCTTTGTAAATATCTGTGGTGTGTTTAATCATAGCATCATGACATCATCCAGCATCATATGCATTGACTAACCATTTCAGGGGTTCTAATTTTCATATTTGTTCTTGTTTTGTAGGACATGGAAACTGTTCGCAGAAAGACAATTCAAGTCAGCCTTGTAAGGGTCCTTCCTCAGCTTAAGGAACTTATATCCAGGATTCCCGAGAACTCTTCATTCAGTGAAAGACATGGAAGTCTCATCAGCCTGGTCAATACCAACATTGAAGAAGATATGATAAAGGTCCTGTTCCAGTTCTTTGACCCTCTGCATCACTGTTTCACCTTCTTGGACTATCAGCTGGTACCTACATTGGAGGAGTTCTCCCGGCTCCTGAAGATCCCTATCCTTGATCATCTACCCTACAACGGTACGGAAAAGGAGCCTAAGCTTGAAGAGATTGCTAAAGCCTTGCACCTACAGTCATCTGACCTCAAGGGACATTGGGAAGTTAGAAGTGGTATCAAAGGGTTCTTAGCCAGGTTTCTGTTTGAAAAGGCCCATGAATGTTGGAACTCCCTTGACTTACAAGCTTTTGAAGAAATCGTAGCCCTCCTTGTCTATGGTTTGATATTGTTCCCTAATCCAGATCAGCTTATTGATATCAGTGCCGTTCAGATCTTCATGTCCAGGAATCCTATACCTACGTTGCTGGGGGACATCCTTCACTCATGTTACACTCGAACCATGAGAAAAAGAGGTGTCCTTATGTGTTGCACTCCTCTCCTGGGAAGGTGGTTTATTTCGCACCTTCCACAATCAGTTCTGAAGAATGAGCGGGGTTTGAGATGGTCACAACGGTTGATGACTCTTACACATGCAGATATACATTGGTGCCCTAGGTCCAGAGAGGATGTTACTATCATTGATCGTTGCGGAGAGTACCCTAATGTTCCTTTACTTGGAATCAGAGGAGGTATTACTTACAACCCATGCCTGGCTTGGAGACAGTTTGGTTATGCTCGGAGGGATGGTCCTCATGACATGTTAATTCCTGACATAGTTTTTGACTTCGACAACGATACTCAAGGACTTCGCCAGAGATTTATCAGAGCCTGGAGGATGCAAGTAGGATAGACAGCAAGACACTGGGGCACAGGAACTCCATCCCGTTGGAACCTTATCTCAAGTGGGTACGCGCCCGCTCCCAGAAGTTAGTAATGCCATATCCTCACATGCTCCCTGTGATCAAAGAGCCAGTCTTGGAAGGAGAAGTGTCCTACACTATTCAGCACCCTGATATGCCCACATCCTGGGAAGAGATGCAGAAGAGTTGGATCCAGCTTAAAGAAGAACGGAATTCTCTTGAGACCAGTCTACATGCTAGTGAAAAGAAGGTCTTGGAGCTCACCCGCATGTTGCATGAGGAGAGGAATCTCAACACTTACATAGCTCCAAAAAGGATGCGTAGTATATTTTGGGATTGATTTGCTTTTGTATTATTTTGCCCATGAGGCTTTGATGTACTGAACAATTATTTCCTTAATAATAACGTGTGTTCCTTTTTGTCTACAACAAATTTGAACTTTCGAACCCTTGAATGCATTGCATAAACACATATCATTCATCATGTGCATAGCAGGTTTTCCTCTTTTCAGGTTGCTTACAGTTCTTCGCTGTTTATTTCAGCATCATGAATCCTGACTCATCCTCAACTGAGATGTCCATCAAGGCTCTTCAGGCGCAGAATGCGCAATTTCAGGAATTAATCATGGGTTTGGCTCAAGGCCAAGAAGAGCTGAAGGCTCTGCTCCTGAAGAAGGAAAAGAAGAAGAAGAGAAGAACTGTTCTGTTCAACTCGGGCCGAAGGTTTGGCAATACTCTGCAGAATGAAGAGGCTGGTTCTTCTATTGGCAAGGGTACCCCTCAAGCGGAAAAAGGTCCTAGTCCAGTAGTCTCCGACAACGAGACTGATTTTGATGAAGAGCAATATCCTCCGGCAGAAGACCGTTACAAGCAGTTGGAAGACAGGTTGAATGCTATGGAGATCCAACAGGTACCTGGGCTGGATTTTGGAGATTTGGGTTTGTCTACTGGTGTGATCATTCCTCGTAAATTCAAAGCACCATCTTTCACTAAGTACGACGGGGCGTCTTGTCCCAAGCTACATCTCAGGTCCTATGTTCGGAAGATTCAACCGTACTCAGCGGATAAGAATTTGTGGATCCACTTCTTCCAGGAGAGTCTTTCAGGGACTCATCTCGAATGGTTCTATCAGCTGGATGGGACCAAGGTTCGTAACTGGGAGGAGTTGGCTACTGCTTTCTATAAGCAGTATCAATATAATGCCGACCTTGCCCCTACGCGTACCCAACTCCAGGGTATGTCGTTAGGTTCAAGTGAAGGTTTTAAGGAGTACGCTCAGAAGTGGAGGGATCTGGCTGGCAGGGTGCAGCCTCCGTTGACTGATCGGGAGTTGGTAGACATGTTCTTGGAGACCCTATCTGGGCCATTTTTCAACCATCTTATCGGGAATTCGTCTGCAGGGTTCACTGATCTGATTCTGACTGGAGAGAGAATTGAGGCTGGGTTGAAGTCTGGAAAGATTCCGAAGGGTGCATAGTCTAGTTCTGAGAAGAAACCCTTCAAAAAGGAGGCTAGTGCTGTATATGGCCCCCGGAGACCAGAGAAATCTGAGCGCCGCCAATCTGTCGGGGCGGTAATGATTGCTAAGCCTGCTGCCGCTCCTCGGCCAACCAATCCTCAAAGGGCTGAAAGACCCCGGAGAGAGTTTACCCGGTTAAGTATGACTTTATCGCAGATCTTGCCACAGTTGCTATCCACCAATCTAGTGACTGTTAGAGAGGCTTCCAAAGGTGTAAACACTGCCTCTCCGAAATACAATCCAAATGCCCGTTGTGCGTACCATTCTGATAGCCCAGGGCATTCCACTGATGACTGTTGGGAATTAAGGAATAAGGTGCAAGACCTTATCGACGCGAAGGAGATACAGTTCGAAGCGCCTGAGAGGCCGAATGTGGTGACTGCTCCTATGCCTCAGCATGGGGTAAATGCTGTTGATGAAGAAGTGTACGCTGTTTCTGTGGATGATCTGGCTACTCCTCTGAAGACTGTCAAGAGGAACCTACTGCTGGCCGGTTTATTTCTGGGTTGCAGTGAGGGTTGCCTGTTCTGTGTTGTTTCCCTATCTGGTTGTCCCTTGCTGAAGTTAGGCATCCAAAGCCTGATGGATAGCAAGGAGATTCTGTTTAAGAAGTCTGTTGTTCAGTTGGTTCCGGTAGAAGAAGTTTATGTGGTTACCATCTTCAATAATCCAATCAAGGCTCTCCCGAAGAAGCCTGTCCAAATCATGACTGTCGCACCTGTGGTTATCACTGTTCCGGGGCCTCTTCCCTACGTATCTGATAAGGCTGTCCCCTGGCACTATGGGGCAGATGTATATGTGAATGGGATCAAACAAGAATTCAACACTGGCGCCAGCATCTGCGATATCACTGGTCCATCCAAGGTTACCCGCAGTGGCAGGCTCTTCTCGCCTGATATTGCACCGCCCGCTATTCAAAGACCCCTCCTCATAACACCTACAAGTGTACATGTTCCTGTTGTTGATCAAGTTGTTTCCCCTGCCGCCGAGTCGTCTAATGCTCGGGGCAAAGGGATTGAAGTTGAGCCTGCCCGGATGGAGGCACCGATACCTATAAATGCTGAGGCCTCTCAACAAGAAATGGAGGAGATTCTAAAGATAATAAAGAAGAGTGACTTTAATGTTGTGGAACAGCTGGGGCATACGCCCTCCAAAATCTCCATGCTCTCCTTATTGTTGTGCTCCGAGGCCCATGCTAAGGCCTTAATCTCATTTCTCAAGACGACCCATGTGCCACAGGAGACATCTGCAGTCCAGTTCACTGATTGCGTAGCAAATCTGACAGCAGACAATGGCTTGGGTTTCTCAGATGCTGACCTGGCTGCGAAGGGAAGAGACCACAATGATGCCCTGCATGTCTCTATCGAATGCAGGGGCACTACTCTGGCACATGTATTGGTGGATACTGGTTCGTCCTTGAATATGCTACCAAAGAAGGCTTTAGACCGTTTGGATTGTGAAGGCCTGGAATTAAAACCCAGCAATATCATCGTCAGGGCCTTTGACGGTTCAAAAAGGATGGTTCATGGAGAGGTTGACATTCCTATTCGTGTGGGATCTCAGGTGTTTGACTCTACTTTTTATGTGATGGATATCCGTCCATCGTACTCTTGTCTACTGGGTTGACCTTGGATCCATAAAGCTGGGGCAGTGACCTCTACCTTGCACCAGAAGCTGAAGTACCCCGTCAGAGGGAAGATCGTCATTGTGCAAGGAGAGGAGGAGTATATGGTGAGCCATCTGAATTCCTTCAGATACATTGAGATGGACGGGGAGTTTATTGAGACCCCCTTTCAGCATTTCGAGGAGGTGCTTCCAATTTCAGCAGCAGCAGAAACAGCAGTCGAAGAGAATGTTCCTTTGAAGATGGCTTCCCTGAAGGATGCCCGGGCTGTGGTTCAAAAAGGTGAATGTGCCAACTGGGGCAGGCTTCCCGACTTTACACAGAAAACTGACAAATTTGGACTGGGTTTTACTGCAGAGGGTCAGAAAGCTATGCGGAAGGCGAAAACCAGAAGACCTCATGTGTTCATTACAAATCCAGGAGTGAATGCTGTTGGGGAAGACAATGAAGTGGATGAAGCATAATTCAATAGCTGGATCTACCCGACAACTGATGGTGGATTGACCAATTGGATTGCCAAAGACCATACTCCTGTTACTTTTGTTACGCAGTAATAAACTTCTTTGTTTCGTTATTTGTAATAAACAATAAATAAACTCTATGGCCCGGTGTCTTACCCGAGGCACCGTGGTTTCATTTGTGAGGGCATATAAATTGTCATTTCATATATCATAAATGAAAATCTTGGACGTTTTCCCGCATTTCAAATCTTATGCTCCTTTTCTGTCTTTCCTTACTTTACATATTTTTCAAAACAGCTGTATTTACACACACTCACTCATACAGGTTTCAATCCACTCTGGATCTCACTGATAACGACTCTGCTACTGCCAGTTATGACTTCGAAAATCCGATCAACTTAGCCGAAGACGAAGGTGAAGATGATTGCGAAGTGCCTGGCGAGCTTGCAAGAATGTTGCTCCAGGAGGAGAGGGCAATTCAACCCCATGAAGAGCCAGTGGAAACAATAAACCTGGGTACTCAGGCAGACAGGAAAGAGGTAAAGATTGGTGCCAACCTAGAGCTCAGCGTGAAGCAGCGGTTGACTAAGATGCTACATGATTATGTGGAAATATTTGCCTGGTCCTACGAAGACATGCCCGGATTGGATACCGATATTGTGGTCCATCACTTGCCAACTAAGGAAGACTGCCCTCCAGTTAAGCAAAAGGTCCGCCGTATGCGTCCAGAGATGTCTGAGAAGATCAAAGCCGAGGTTATGAAGCAGTTTGATGCCGGGTTTCTTGCAGTGACTTCTTACCCTCAGTGGGTTGCTAATGTGGTGCCGGTGCCTAAGAAGGACGGTAAGGTCAGAATGTGTGTCGATTACAGGGATCTGAACAGGGCCAACCCCAAGGATGACTTCCCTTTACCTCACATTGATGTCCTTGTTGACAATACAGCTCAGCATAAGGTGTTCTCTTTCATGGATGGCTTTTCAGGTTACAATCAGATCAAGATGGCACCTGAAGACATGGAAAAGACTACCTTTGTTACTCAGTGGGGCACCTTTTGCTACAAGGTCATGCCTTTTGGATTAAAGAACGCTGGGGCAACCTACCAACGTGCCATGGTTGCTCTATTTCATGACATGATCCATCATGAGATAGAAGTGTATGTTGACGACATGATCGCAAGGTCCCAGACTGAGGAAGAGCACCTAGATCATCTGCAGAAATTGTTTGACCGGTTGAAACTGTACAAGCTGAGGTTGAACCCGAACAAGTGCACCTTCGGGGTAAGATCTAGAAAGTTGCTAGGCTTCGTGGTAAGTGATAAGGGCATTCAAGTGGACCCTGCTAAGGTTAAAGTTATTCAAGAGATGCCAGTTCCTAAGACAGAGAAGGAAGTCAGAGGCTTTTTAGGACGCCTGAATTACATTGCCCGGTTCATCTCGCATCTGACTGCTACCTGTGAGCCAATCTTCAAGCTGCTGAAGAAAGATCAGGTAGTACGCTGGAATAATGAATGTCAGGCCGCGTTTGACAGAATCAAAGAGTATCTCCAAGAACCACCCATCCTCATGCCACCGGTTGAAGGGAGACCTCTGATATTATACCTGACAGTGCTTGACAACTCAATGGGGTGTGTGCTGGGGCAGCATGACGAGTCTGGCCGAAAAGAGCATGCCATTTATTACCTTAGCAAAAAGTTTACCGACTGTGAGACCCGATACTCACTACTTGAGAAAACTTGTTGTGCTTTGGTATGGGCTGCTCGCCGGCTGAGACAGTATATGCTGACTCACACTACTTTGTTGATCTCAAAGATGGACCCTATAAAGTACATATTCGAAAAGCCTGCTCTGTCAGGGAGAATTGCAAGATGGCAAATGATCTTGACGGAATACGACATTCAGTACACAACCCAGAAAGCCATCAAGGGAAGTGTATTGGCAGACCACTTGGCACATCAGGCCGTAGATGACTATCAGTCAATGAACTTCGAGTTTCCGGATGAAAGCATCATGATAGTAACTGATTGTGAAGTGCCTGGACCGGATGAAGGACCTGAGGAAGGATCCCGATGGTCTATGCACTTTGACGGAGCCTCCAACGCTTTGGGAAACGGTATCGGCGCTGTAATCATATCACCGCAAGACACCCATACTCCACTCACTGCCCGACTATGTTTCAACTGTACCAACAACATGGCAGAGTATGAGGCGTGCATCATGGGTCTTCAAGCTGCGATTGACTTAAGGATCAAGTTTCTGAGTGTCTTCGGAGATTCCGCTCTTGTGATCAATCAGATCAAAGGAGAGTGGGATACGAAACATCCGAACCTTATTCCTTACAGAGAATGTGTGTTGACCTTGATCCCCCACTTCACGAAGATAACCTTTGAACACTTTCCAAGAGAAGAGAATCAGTTGGTGGACGCGTTAGCTACAATGTCTTCTATGTTCAAAGTTAAATGGGATAATGAGGCTCCCCGGATTATCATCTGGAAACTGGACGAACCGGCATACTGTTGCGATCTCGAGACTGAATTGGTGACTGAGAAGCCTTGGTACCATGAGGTGAAGAGATATCTGGAAGCTCAGGAATACCCTGAGGGTGCCTCTGTCAATGATAAGAAGTTCCTGAGAAGGTTCGCAGCAAAGTTCTTCCTTAGCAACGACATCTTGTACAAGCGAAACCATGATTCAACCCTACTGCGTTGTGTGGATAAAACTGAAGCAGAAAGGATCATGGAAGAGCTACATGAAGGGACCTTTGGTACACATTCCAGTGGACATACAATGGCAAAGAAGATCCTTCGGGCAGGATATTACTGGTCCACAATGGAAGCTGACTGCTACCAACATTCCAGGACATGCCATAAGTGCCAGATTTACGCAGACAAGGTGCATGTTCCCCCAGTTCCTCTGAATGTTCTGACTGCGCCTTGGCCGTTTGCAATGTGGGGAATAGACATGATCAGTGAGATTAAACCTACGGCATCTAACGGGCATCGCTTCATCCTAGTGGCAATTGATTATTTTACAAAGTGGGTCGAAGCAGCATCCTATGCTACGGTAACCAAGACCGTTGTGGCGCGGTTCATTCGGCATAACCTGATCTGTCGGTACGGCGTCCCAGAAAGAATTATTACAGACAACGGTACCAATCTCAATAACAAGATGATCACTGAGCTCTGCGAGCAGTTCAAGATACAGCACCACAATTCTTCTCCTTACAGACCGAAGATGAATGGGGCTGTAGAAGCAGCAAATAAGAACATCAAGAAAATCGTGCAGAAGATGACAGTGACTTATAAAGATTGGCATGAGATGTTACCGTTCGCTCTACATGGGTACCGTACCTCAGCTAGGACGTCAACCGGGGCAACTCCTTTCTCTTTGGTTTATGGTATGGAAGCAGTCTTACCGATCGAAGTGCAAATACCCTATATCCGGATAATGAAGGATGCAAATCTGAACGAAGATGATTGGATCCAGACACGACTTGATCAATTAAACCTTATTGATGAAAAGAAACTTGCTGCTATCTGTCACGGTCAGACGTATCAGAAACGGATGATCAGGGCATTTAACAAAAAGGTCAGACCACATGAATATCAAGTTGGGGATCTGGTGATCAAGCGAATCATCCTTCCTCAGAGTGGTCCAAGGGGAAAATGGACCCCTACATACGAAGGGCCATTTGTGGTTAAGCATGTGTTCTCAGGAGGAGCCATGATTTTAACCAATATGGATGGTGACGACCTTCCTCACCCCGCCAATGCAGACATAGTAAAAAGATACTACGCATGAAAAAAGACCCTCTAGGCTGACATGCCTAGGCAAAAATTAAGGCTTCCCGGCGAACCAAAAGGGTTCGGGCATAATGAAGGGATGAAATGAAAATATCTGTACACCCGGCAAGTCGAAAACCTGAAAAGGCGGCTTGGGCAAAAATGGGTATCCCGGTGGACTGAAAACCCGAAAGGGCGGTCCAGGCAAAAGTTAGGGATAAAGCGTAATACTATGTCTCATTGGATCACCTTGCATCCAGAATCCGGTATCTACATCAAGTTTAGACGGCATCGATCAAGTCAGCTTCATCTTCGACCAAGGTCATCAAGTGATGAGACGCTCGGAGTTATAAAGGCAATAGCAGCGTTGAAACCCAGTGGGATCATTCATTTCACACAGCTGTTTTATTTTCTCTTGTACAAAATTTGTATAAACTCTTTTGTTTGGCGGCGTTCTCTTACTAGGACGTCAGCCTCTTGTACATAAAACGCCTATTTTTCAGGCAAATTCAAAATCAATACAAATATATTTTTCAATTAAAAGTGTCAATTGTTTTTCTTTTTCTGTTTTGTTTTGCGAAGAACGTCCAAGGTTCAGTTTGTGATATATGCATTGACAATAATTTGCTAACTCATAAATATTTGCATACGAAACAAAGGATTAGTTACAGGTAACATTAGAAACAGGGGCAATAAAGAGTTGTCTAAGCAATCTAATTGTTCTATCCTCCAAGGTATCAAGATGGGTTCAGCTAAAGAACATAATCAGTACATCTTAATTCCCCAGAGAGTGAGCCAGCAAGTCAGCACACTCTCCTCAAGCGAAGCTACTATCAAATCTTAAGGAAGTTGAGTACCCTCCAGCAGATCTCAACATTCCCCAGCAGCATACATATTCATAACAAGCATCCCCGGCAGTCTTGGTCTAAAGATTGTTCCCCGGCGGTATACCAGACATTCAAAGGAGTCACTTCCCCCGCAGCTCAAAAACTTCCCCAGGAGAGTCCAATCTAGTTCCCCAGGAAAGTTGGAATCCATCTCCCCAAGCAGTAAGCTTATCCCCAGTAGATTCTGGAAGCTTATCCCCGCAAAGCACGAACACGTCTCCCGGCTTTATTCAAAGAGTTATTTCCTTACCAGGATATAACTGGGTTATCCTCAGCCAAAAGCCACGGGAAGATCGTCGTCAACACAGTCTTCTTATCCCCAGCGAAGTTTGTTAACACTTCCAACACAACAAGGGTATCCCCAGCAAGTTATTATCAACAATTCAGCAAAGTATCTCTCTCCCCACAGAGCATTGCTTCCCAGCAAGATCGTTAGAGTACTTGTCTCCCCGCAGAGTAATCCATTCGCCAAGTTTACTCCCCAACAGAGTTATCTTCTCCTACCGGTATTCTTGCAATTATCATCCCCAGCGGAAGCAAAATCTATTCTCCAACATCAGCCCAGGAGTGACTTCCCGGCACCCGTCAAGGATTTACTTTCCTAGACGAAAAATACATTCATAAACATCGCACTTCCATACATCATTATAGCATGCATAGACGCATCATATCTTACAAATCTCATTTATGTTGAGAACATCATTGCTCGGTCCATATCATGCATTGCATATGACTGACCTTTACCTTTCAGGAAAGATTCAGTTAAGTTCTCAGCTATCTCAAGACCTAGACCGGATCAGTTAAATCGACTCCAAAGATTTCTCTGTTTCTTATCCAGTCAAAGGCCTTCTCTGGTTCAGTCAGATCGACTCCAAAGATCTCCCTGTTTCTTACCCAGTTGAAGACATTCAAGACCTAGACCGGTTCAGTTAATCGACTCCAAAGATTTCTTATCCAGTCAAAGGCCTTCTCTGGTTCAGTCAGATCGACTCCAAAGATCTCCCTGTTTCTTACCCAGTTGAAGACATTCAAGACCTAGACCGGTTCAGTTAATCGACTCCAAAGATTTCTTATCCAGTCCAAGGCCTTCTCTAGTCCAGCTAAATCGACCCCAAACAGATTTTCCTGATAAAGACTCAGTAGAAGTTATCCAAGGTTCTCTCAATGTTTGCTGTTGAGGTGGTAATCGCATATGGTTCTCTCCCCAATACTGCGGAGATGATAATTCCATCCAAGGTTTTCCCAATAATTGCTATTGAGGTTGTAATCGCCTATGGTTCTCTCCCCGATACTGCGGAGATGATAATTCCATCCAAGGTTTTCCCAATAATTGCTATTGAGTTGTAATCGCCTATGGTTCTCTCCCTGATACTGCGGAGATGATAATTCCATCCAAGGTTTTCTCAATGATTGCTATTGAGATTGTAATCGCCTATGGTTCTCTCCCCGATACTGTGGAGATGATAATCCCATTCAAGGTTTTCTCAATGATTGCTATTGAGATTGTAGTCGCCTATGGTTCTCTCCCCGATACTGCGGAGATGATAATCCCATTCAAGGTTTTCTCAATAATTGCTATTGAGATTGTAATCGCCTATGGTTCTCTCCCCGATACTGCGGAGATGATAATTCCATCCAAGGTTTTCTCAATAATTGCTATTGAGATTGTAATCACCTATGGTTCTCTCCCCAATGTTGCGGAGATGATAATTCCATCCAAGGTTTTCTCAATGATTGCTACTTAGATTGTAATCGCCTATGGTTCTCTCCCCAATACTGCGGAGATGATAATTCCCACCAAGATTCTCTCAATGTTTGCTGTTGAGGTTGTAGTCGCCCTAGGTTCTCTCCCCGATACTGCGGAGGTAGTAATCATCCCAAGATTTTCTCAACGATTGCTGTTGAGGTTAAAGTCACCCGAGGTTCTCTCACCGTTCCTATTGAGGTGGTAACCACCCCTGGTCCATTCATCACCGTTTGAAGCTCCAGATTCAGCTCCTGTAACCAGTCAGGACACACCTGCACATCTATTTGAAGACCAGTTCCCGCAACATGTCAGGTACTCATCTTTCTTTTGCAGGTACGCAGGTTCTCGCTAAGGAATCTCTTGCGCGATCAACACCCAGATGGCATCTATAAGCCCATCATCCTATCCATCAATCTCTAAATGGCATCTATAAGCCCATTCCACCATCACACTGCTACTATGTGAGCGCAAATTTCTGGGCACTCTAGTGTTCAATCATCTTCCACCTTCGGATTACGAAAGGCACGTTAGCCAATCTGCATCCTCAGGTCTAAGAAGATTGAACAGGGGCAACTGTTGTACCCCAAAATTTGCCTTCCCGTATTCTTCAAAGATTTGTCAAAAGCATGCTTCAAAATTCCCCAAGGGTTGCACAGTTCAAGGACCTCCTAAACAGTCAAAATTAGGGTTTTGGTTCTGACAAAGAAAATGAAGGTTCCAAGGGTCCAATCAAGTCTCACATGCCTATAAATATGGTCAAGCATCCTCATATCAAGTTTCAAGACTTTCAGCACAAAATTGCACAGTCAAAAACCCTAATTGCACTACAGTCAACTGTAGGGGCAAAATGGTCATTTGACAGTCAAAAGTCCAAATTTTTGGTCAACATCTCATTTTGAAGCCACAAACATCATTTGATCAATGCTTGATCATGATTCTCAAAGCTTGGCTCAAAAATCATCAAGATGCAAAAGTTTCCATATCTGGACAGTTGAAAAAGTCAACTGTAAATTGACCAGGGCATAACTTTCACATGGATTATCAGAAAAATTCCATCCAAAGCTCATTTTGAAGATAAAGACATTTCTTACAACTCCTCTTCATACTTCAAGTCCAAGAAATGCTCTCACAAAAAGTTATCAATTTCAACATTATAGGTCATTTTCAAAAGTCAACAAAAAGGGACTTTAAGTCAAAGGCCATAACTTTAGATTGGTAAATCAAAATGACATGGTACCAAAGGCATTGTTTAGAGGACTCAAAGACCTTTCCAAAATGTCCAAGAACATGAGCAAAGCTTAAAAATTGAGCAAGTTATGCCTTGTGGAAGTTGGGAAATTTTTGGATATTTTGAAAAGTCAACATTGATTCAAATGACCTAAAAATGCTAATGGGCCTCTTTTTCTTCCACAATCCATTATCCAAGGCATGTGCACGACCATTTGGCCCAAAGGGAAGTTTTTCTTCATTTTTATTTATTTATTTGGATTTTTATTATTAATAATTCATTTAAATTAATTAAAATACATGAAAAATACTAAACCTAATTTTCCAAATCTTTTTGTGCAAGGAATAAGCTTATGATTTCGTGCCTAACTAAATATAGAAAGAATCTTGCTAATTGGTCATGATTTGGTAGAAGTTTGCATGAAAAAGATTTGAAAATAATAGCTTGAAAATCAAATATATTTTTCATTAATTCATGGATTTTGGATCAATTTTCTTTGACCTAATCACTCATATACATATATGCAAGCAAACCCTCGTGCTCACTGACTGAGAAGCTGCATAACCAAGCCATACAAGAACTCAAGAAACTCACATATTTTTGAAATTCGATTTTGGTTTTACAGGTGAATTCAAGGTGCAAGAGCTGTTCAAACACCTTCCTTGAGGATCATAGAATGTTTTCCAATCATTCACTAAGTCCCATACTCAAGAGAACACGAAATCACCATTGAAGTTGGTGAGAAAAATTCCAAAATC
Source organism: Vicia faba (assembly GCA_948472305.1). NCBI lineage: Eukaryota > Viridiplantae > Streptophyta > Magnoliopsida > Fabales > Fabaceae > Vicia > Vicia faba. The sequence goes on from OX451736.1 coordinate 272,807,021, forward strand.
GTTTTCCATCATTCATGCATTTTTAACATATTTCATTGTTGTTTTTGTGTTTAGAATGATGTTTGCAAGCTACCTGCATAATTTGATTGGAGTTTCATGCTAAAACGAAGGATCCACCATGAGAGTATATTAGGGTTTCGTGAAAATTGATTTAGGGGTTTCCAAACCTTGAACAATTAGACCACCACGATGCCATGACCATACTCAGCGCACTTGGACGAAGAGAAACCCACCCTCGCGCTCAATTTATGAGCCTCCCTGAGCTAATCACTATTTTCCAAAAGGGCACATTTTGGAACGTTTACAAAACCGTTGCCTATGTTTTTTTTGTGTTTCAGGAAAACAAAAACAATGAGGAAGACGATGAAAAGCCAAAAGCCAAATGGCCAGAACAGAACATTTTACACATGACACCAATACGTGGCGAGATAGACATCCTGAGAAGATTAAGGAACGTTGAGGCCAGAACACAAATGGCCAAAAGCCAAAAGCCAAAAGCCAAATGGCCAAAGTAGAACAACTTATGCATGAAACTCAATCCAATGGCCAAAGAATGCAGACCACGGTACTCAGGAGTCAATACTTCAAAAAAACCTCCCCTTGGGCCAGACACCCCCTATGGTTTGCTCAATTTTTAATTTTTATTTGTTTTTACTTTTTATTCTTTTAATTGTTTTTTAATTGTTTTCTTTTAATTCCATAAAATAATTTTCATAATAAATATAAAATACAGAAAAATCAAAAAAATGTTTATTTTATTAATATTAATTTCACTATTATTATTTTTGTAAATAAACTTTAAACAATTAATTAGATTAATTTAGGTTTCAAAACTTTAATATTTTTCTTAATAAATTAAATATGTAGAAATTAGGGTTTTTAACTTTTTCATCATTTTTTTTAATAAATAATTTTCTCATCATTATTATTATTATTAATTACTAATTTATTTTGTAAATAAACATGTACATAAATTCTTTAGTAAATTAAGTTAAACTTTAACATTTTTCTCAAATAATTAAAAATAACTTAGAATTAGGGTTTCTTTTAATTTTAATTTTAATTTTCTTATTTCATAAATACAAAAAAACCTAAAAACACTTATTTTATTTCAATAAATAATTAATTAATTTTTAATTTCAATTTAACTTCAAAAGGGTCCAACGCCCTCGTTTTCAATTTTAATTCAATTCGCGCATTTTATTTATTCCTTCTTTTAAATATTGATGTAATTCTCCCAAAGCCGTGTAAATATTTATCTTTTGCACTTTACTTTATTTCTTTATTTTATGTCAAATCGGGTCCTGGATATAATTTGGCGATGTGGACCCGCGCCTTTGTAATAGCTTAGGAACTTTACATTTCTCGCTCTCTTTTTTTAACTGTTAATAATAGCATGCAAGAATGAATGACTAAAAACAAACGCGTAGATCACCTGACATGAACTAGACAAAAATAAATGAATCTGACACACAAATCACACACCACCCCTAGGGTACGCCTCACTGTTGCCTTGCCTCGAAAGGTGATCGTCGAGTAGAGGATGTCTTAGTAAGTCCTCATGATCCGGGAACCTGGCATGAGGGTAGCTTCTAAGGTGTCTTCCCATTGCTCTGGTGATCACCATGTCCCGAACCTCGAATTGACCCGAACACCTCTAACGGTGGTGCTACCTACCTCTCAATGGTGGGATGGCACTACTTTAAAGGACACTTACACAGACGAATTCCTTAGGGTAGGTAGACAACTCTAAGATACTTGCTCTAATTTCAAAAACAAATCAAAAATACTTTTCACACCGACACCTTTTCAAAAAGCTTTCGAAAGCAACTTTTCAAACACTCTTGAGGACCGATACAAGAGTCGAACTGGAATTTTCAAAGAAACTTTTTAAAACCCACAGTTGAAAAGCAAACAAACCATTTTTGAAAACACAAGTGAGCAAGTATCTAAGAGCCCATGGATAACCATGGATAGAAAGGGTGCTAACACCTTCCCTTTCTATAACCTACCTCCCGAACCGAGAGCGATCTCTTTAAGGAATTTTTCTGTGCTTTTGTCCTTTCCATTTGGAGAAAATAAAAGACGGTGGCGACTCTTGCTTCCGCGAAATTTCGCGAACCAGCGTTAAACAGTCAGTTCCAGATCCACCGATCATACTATGCAACAGTGACATAAGAAGATACTTTTGGTATGTCCATAATATGATTTAATGAACTTTCCAAACCAGGAGATCCTTGTCTATTTGTAGCCGTTACTTATGATATTACATTGATAAAATTGTAACGCTTCACAGCTTCTCACATCAGAGGATGAGTGTTACCGTTGAGAGTCCTTTACAGCTTGTATCAGAACTTTGCAAATCAGAGTATCAGAGATCCTGTTTCACAGTGCTAGTGCATTTAGAAGTTGTAACAAAACTTCTTCATATAAGTGTGTCACACAGATTTGATGCGTCTGAATCTATCATGGTACTCTCAACTTCTATGCTCGCATAATCAGAACTTCTAGTGATGTTCTGGCAGAACTTCCAGTTACATCAGAACATATTTTTCATATCAGAACTTCCTTCTTGTAAAGATACTTTTATTAGCGAGCATATTTGTTCTTTATATCATGTGTTTGTTATCATCAAAACTCTTACTGGGATGTAGAACCAAATTATGTTCTAACAATCTCCCCCTTTTTGATGATGACAAAAACTTGTATATTTTGATGGAATATAAAGAACAAAAATTAAAAGGCTCCCCCTGAGTATAATACTCAGATAACGAGAAAATAAAATACTTCCCTGAAGATCTTCTGATATGGCTTCTGATAGGAGTCAAAATATCTTTCATTCTCCCCCTTTTTGTCAATATTCAAAAAGTAAGAAGTTGCTTGGGAAGGTGTGACGATCGTCTTCTGGATTTAACTGAGGTTATTTAGAGAGCTTCTGATGTTGTATTTTCATTCTTATTTTCAATAGTTCCAGATCCAATAACCTTTTGTTTCTGATTGCCTCTAAAAATTGCTAATCATTTAAATTCCAGGCTTTGGAACATATGCTTTCTTCCCTCCATGTGTAGAGAGCATCCAGAGTCCAGGTGTTAGGATTGGTGTTTCAATCTTGCTATTAAAAATATATGCAATATAGATGATTTTGTCTTTTGGTACCCATATCTTTTTGGGTCCATGACTGTCAGAGTTTCCAAAATTCTGTTTGAATTTTGGTTTAGCAGAAAACACTTTACTGGTATATTTTATATCATGTGTTTGCCCAGTAGTGAAGTGAGAATAAAGAGGAGTGCGCTTGATAACCAAATCCTTAAATTTCTTAGGTTGGGATACTTTACCTTTGTATCCTATCCCTTTTCTGCCATTTCTGCTAACCCCATAGATCATTGAAGCCATCTTGCTTCTATCTATGTTTTTAGCGAGGAACTTCTGAAAGTTGTGATCATATTCCTTTATGATTGTATCAGGGTCACTAGGAACTTCTGAGACAATTTCCTTCTGAGTATTTTGTAAATCATTTTCAAGTTTAAAAAAATTATCTTTCAACTCAGAGTTTTCTAGTCTTAGATTCTTAGTTTCTTCAGAGTCAGAAACTAGATCCTTTTTTAGGTTCTTGTTTATGACTCGAAGCTTCTGATACCTTTCTAGAATTTCTGACAGACTCTCCTCTAATTGAGATCTAGAAAAGTTAGAAAATACCTCTCCTGACTCTGAGTCTGATTCTGATTCAGAGGATTCAGAGACATCTGATAGGTTGTCCATTTGAGCTATATTGGCTCGTTCATCTTCTGATTTTGTTCTGTCTTCAGAAGATTCAGAGTCATCCCACGTTGCCATGAGACTTTTCTTCTTCTCCTTAATGAACTTCCTTTTAGGTTTCTCCTTTTGAAGCCTTGGAAAATCACTTTTGTAGTGACCTTGTTTATTGTATTCATAGCGGGTAATATTTCTGTTACTGGATTTTCTATATCCAGAAGATTATTTAGAGTCATTTCCTATTCTTCTGGAGTTTCTGAAGTTCTTCCCTGTGCTTCCACAGCTGATTGATTCTTCTGGATAGAAAGAACAGTTTGTCTTCTTCTAACAAAGATTCTCCAGAGTTTCTTGCTTCTGCTTTTGCCTGCAAAAATTTGGTTTCATATTTATTAGATTTCAGAGCGAGAGACTTACCTTGCTTCTGGGGCTCACCGTCTTCTAACTCTATCTCGTGGCTTCTGAGAGAGCTGACAAGTTCTTCTAGAGATATTTTGTTCAGATCTTTTGCCAGTTTGAGAGTGGTGACCATTGGTCTCCATTGCTTTGGTAAACTTCTGATGATCTTCTTTACATGATCAACAGTTGAGTACCCTTTGTCCAGAACTTTCAGCCCAACAACCAGAGTTTGGAATCTTGAGAACATTGCTTCAATGGTTTCATCTCCTTCCATTTTTAAGGCTTCATACTTCTAAATAAGCACAAGGGCTTTGGTTTCTTTTACTTGTGTGGTTCCTTCATGCGTCATTCTCATAGAATCAAACATGTGCTTTGTTGTCTCTCTGTTTGTGATATTCTCATACTCTGAATATGAGATGGCACTCAGGAGAATAGTTATGGCCTTGTGATGATTTCTGAAGTGTTGCTTTTGATGATTTGTCATCCTTTTTCTGTCAATCTTATGACCGCTTTCATCAATAAGATATATGTATCCATCAGTTACCATATCCCAGAGGTCAGCGTCATAGGCTAGGAAGAAACTTTTGATCATATTTTTCCAGTAGTCAAAATTTTCACCGTCAAATATTGGGGGGCTATTGTTGATGTTCTGACTTGGTCCCACCATGGTGTTTTTCCTCCTTGGATATTTTTTGACCCGGTTAAGTGCTTTCACCCAGATCCAGGTGCTCTGATACCAATTGAAGAAGTGAAAAACACAAGAAGGGGGGTTGAATTGGGATCTCAAAAAATCAATGGAAAGCACACGATGATTTTTATCCTGGTTCGTTTGAACTCAAACTACTCCATTCCACCCGCCAAGGTGATTTCACCTCTCTCCAACGATGTCTTAATACACTAATCAATCTTGATTAAAAAACTACTTTGAAAAATGTCAAAGTCTTCTTGAGTCTAAAACCACAACCTGGTTTTCTCAAGGAAATGTCTAAACAGTAATTGAATAAATGTGTACAATAATGTTTCTAATAAAACAGTATCACTAACAGTGATGTTTTACACTATTTGAATACGAATGTTTGAGGATGAAAGATGATTATTGCATTATTGTAGCTTCACGTGATTTCTTCTTTTTGTGTGTAGTTTTTCATCATCACTTGAAATATTATATGTGGTTGCTTTATATAGGCCATTCAACGGTGACATAAGAATATACTTTTGGTATGTCCATAATATGAGTCAATGAACTTTCCAAACCAGGAGATCCTTGTCTGTTTGTAGCAGTTACTTATGATATTGCATTGATAGAATTGTAACACTTCAGAGCTTCTCACATCAAAGGATGAGTGTTACCATTGAGAGTCCTTTACAGCTTGTATCATAACTTTTCAAATTAGAGTATCAGAGATCCTGTTTCACAGCGCTGGTGCATTCAAAAGTTGTAACAAAACTTCTTCATATAAGTGTGTCACACATATTTGATGCGTCTGAATTTATCATGGTACTCTCAACTTCCATGCTCGCATAATCAAAACTTCTAGTGATGTTCTGGCAGAACTTCCAGTTACATCAGAACATCTTTTTCACATCAGAACTTCCTGCATGTAAAGATACTTTTATTAGCGAGCATATTTGTTCTTTATATCATGTGTTTGTTATCATCAAAACTCTTACTGGGATGTAGAACCAAATTATGTTCTAAAACCTGATGTTACGGGTCCTATCATTGGCTATACTGATAATATCATTATCAGCCCTGCAGGGATTTCCTCTTCTTTGTCTGAATCAACTGGTGGTGGTATTTGTTCTTCGGGCTCTCATAAATCACCCATATTATCTACAAGAGTAACTTTAGGTGTGGTTCTAGCAAGTCTAGTTCTTCTTAGCACTCTGAGTGTTCTTTCAGATTCAGGATATCCACTGCAGACTGGGTGCAATAATATGTGCATACAATATTGTCAACACCTGTCATGACACCAAACTATAGCAGAACGTCAAAAACTCAAATGCTTAAAATGAAAAAATAGAAATGAATACATAATCAGAAATGTAACAAATTACTCCCCGAAAACGGCGCCAAAAACTTATTGGTTGAAATCACAATTCTAAATTGTCCCATGCAAGTATACATATTGTGATTGCAGCAAGTAATAAGTATAAGAGTATCGTAGCCATAAGGAGTAAATGCTACTTATATTTGACTTTGTAAAGTTCTATTCTTTCAAATTAAGCATGAGTGAGAAATAATAATGTTGACGGTGATGAGTTTAGTGTTACTTATAACAAGACTACAAAGGTGTGAAAAAGAGTGAGTTATAATAAGAGTGATTATGTTGAGAATAGATCCATTAATATTGTTTGTGCGTTTATGTGTTAATGTTGTGTAGAGTCATGACAGGCAAGGTCAAAATGATTATGCAGTATATTTCTACAACAATCAAAACATGCATGCAAGGGCAAGGGAATAAATCTCTAAGTCTCACTTATAACCCAAGAATACATCTTTAAATTAGTATGATTTCCTTAATGGTTGTAGCTTATTATATATAAGTAAGCTAGGTCAAGTGAATATATCTATCCTACTTTTTTCAACCATTTTTACTCATGAAGTATGCTTGTTTTTGGATCTCTCTCAATGTCAAGTTATTACCTATTTCTAAGTTGATCAATCAAAAAACAAGTTTTGCAACAAACAACACATGGTAAAGCAAGAACTAACCATGCATCATATAACATAAACACAACGTAATATTAACTTATCATTGCTCAACTACAAAAGGTTTATCTCATAGTGAGTTGAGTACAAACAGCAAGCAAAGCTCTTACAATAAACATCTTAGGATGGCTGAAATTAATAAAAGATATAAACCTAAGAGAGGACTTGAATGTCTCCTTGCGATGGATAGTCTTCAGGAGGAAACTTCAGTCACGCCGCTTATCACCATTCATCCCCAAAACGTATGAGGAAAGAAGACTCTCTCACACTTCACGATTTAAGCACCAAACTCTTTGTGAATATTTCTTTCAACAGCAGAACTCTTTCTCTCTTTAGCTAGCTTCTCTTTATATAGGTTAAGGATTAGGGTTTGTATCTTGCATTGGATCATGGGATTTTCTTATGAATCACATCAAGCCCAGATGTATTAGTTCCAAAACACCAACAACTTCTAGACAAAACAAGGAAGTCGTATAAAAGGGAACAACAGCAGGAGACAAGGTGGCTTGTGGAAGATTTCGCAGCAGGCATATGCGGCGCTGTCTGACTAGAGCAGGGTACGGTTGTACCATCTTTTATCTTCTAGCTACTCCACTATCACCTTTTAAATTTAAATAACTTTATCCTCTTTTTCTGCACTGTGATCGGTGGATCTGGAACTGACTGTTTAACGTTGGTTCGCGAAATGTCGCGGTAAGCAAGAGTCGCCATCGTCTTTTATTTTCTCCAAATGGAAAGGACAAAAGCACAGAAAAATTCCTTATAGAGATTGCTCTCGGTTCGGGAGGTAGATTATAGAAAGGGAAGGTGTTAGCACCCTTTCTATCCATGGTTATCCATGGGCTCTTAGATACTTGCTCATTGTATTTTCAAAAGGTTTGTTTGCTTTTCAACTGTGGGTTTTAAAAAAAGTTTCTTTGAAAATTCCAGTTCGACTCTTGTATCGGTCCTCAAGAGTGTTTGAAAAATTGCTTTCGAAAGCTTTTTGAAAAGGTGTCGGTGTGAAAAGTATTTTTGAGTTGTTTTGAAATTAGAGCAAGTATCTAGAGTCGTCTACCTACCCTAAGGAATTCGTCTGTGTAAATGTCCTTAAAGTAGTGTCATCCCACCATTGAGAGGTAGGTAGCACCACCGTTGGAGGTGTTCGGGTCAATTCGAAGGTTCGGGACATGGTGATCACCAGAGCAATAGGAAGATACCTTAGAAGCTACCCTCATGCCAGGTTCCCGGATCATGAGGACTTACTAAAACATCCTCTACTCGACGATCACCTTTCGAGGGGCAAGGCAACAGTGAGGCGTACCCTAGGGGTGGTGTGTGATTTGTGTGTCATGTTCATTTGCATTTATCTTGTTCATGTCATAGGTGATCTACGCTTTTGTTTTTATTTTAACATTCATTCTTGCATGCAAATTTATTAACAGTTAAAAAGTGCGGAATTTAAAAGTTCTACGCTATTACAAAGGCGCGGGTCCACATCGCCAAATTTAATCCAGGACCCGATTTGAAAATAAAATAAAGTGCGAGAAATATAAATGTCTGATTTACATGGCTTCGGGAGAATTACATGAATATTGTAAGAAAAGAAATAAATGCGCGAAACGAACTAATAATCGAAAGCGAGGGTGTTGGACCCTTTTTAATGAAACTAAATTATGATTAACAAATTAATTAAATTAAAATAAAAAAGAAAAGATTTTTTGGAGTTTTTTGTATTTATGGATTTTTAATGAGAAGATTATGGAATTTAAACCTAATTCTAGCTATTTTTAATTTATTAAAAAAAATGTTAAAATTAAACCTAAAGTTAACCTAATTAATTAATATAATTTGATTTATAAAAATAAATAATTAATTATTAGTGGTGATAAAAGAAAAGGAAAAAAGATAAAAGTAATTAAAACCCTAATTCTACAATTTTTAAGTTTATTAAGAAAATGTTAAAGTTAATCCTAGAATTTAAAACTAAATTGATTAACAAGATTTTATTTACAAAAATATTAAATCAAATATATTTATTTTTTTGTCTTTTCTGAATTTTATTATTTTTATATTAAAAGAAAAATATTGATGGAATTAAATAAAATAGAGAAAAGAATTAAAATATACTAAAAAATATAAAAGAAATAGAGAGAAGAAGGCAAACATGGGGGGTTTGTAGGCCCATTTGGAGGTATGATTCAGTAATTCTGGCCCAATGTTTAAGGCCTTCAGTTGACTTTCCTGGGAACATGCGTATGCATTGACTGGTGCCCATGGTGTCCCTCAAATCATGACCTTTGGATTGCCCTCAGTGGCCATGTGGCACGTTTGGATTATGGGAGTATGGTGAACCCTCAGGCTTGAAACTGCATGAGATTATGCTGAAACAAAATATATGAATAAAGTGAGGGGACCTGGGAATCGAACCCAGGTCCCAGAGATTACCAAATGCCTTGTCCACCAACGGAGCTGTTAACGCGCGTTGTATGTAAAATAACAAATAAACAATATAAGAGAAAATTGGTTAGTGACGTAGAAACAAAAAAAAACGCGCGTTGAATTCAAATTATCCAGTCACAGCTTGCCACATGATCTTCTTCTCCGTTGTCCCTGAAACAAAAAAGAAGTAGCGGGGGTTTTAAACCCCCCCAAAATGCAGTCTTTTCAAAAATAGCGAATAGCCCGTATGGCTATATAAATTAGGCGCGACTGGTGTATTAGATTCGTCCAAGCATCCTGGTTCTAGCCATGGTACTGGGGTGCCTTGATTTTTCCTTAAACACAAAGCCCCAATTTTTCAGTTTGGAAACCCTAGCGAGCTTCAATGGTGAATTCGCGTATAGGCAAGAAAAACTCAATTAAACAATATGGTTAGCTTCAGAATGATCCACTGAATACAAATCAAACATTAAAAATTGCAAACAATGCATGAATTATGATACAAGAATATGAAAGAAAGCATGAACAGGACAAGATCGTTCTACCAATTTCCTGCGTTAGGGACAATGGTTTTGATCAATATACGTTCCTTGAAGCCTCAGGAATGCAATGGGATAGTTATTTGGCCTTGAAACGCCTTAGAATCGTGGTTTCAGTTTTGGAATTTTCTTGAAAAAGTGCAAAGTTGTTTATGGCTTTTGGGGCGCAGCTTCCCGGTTCCTGGCACTAGGGTTTGCATCAGTATAAGTATGGGATCAGATTAGGGTTGAAATTTTGATCCAAAACTCTTTGCATTGATGTATAAGATATTTGATTTTCATGGCATATCTTCCAAATCTTTTCATGTGCTTTTGGTGCCAATTATGATCAAATCTTTCCAATTTTAGTATGCACGAAATCTTGAGTATCCAATGAATGATTACACTGCATAAAAAGATTCAAATGCATTGGTTTAGTATTTTTCCATATTTTATTTAATTTAAATGAATTAATTGTAATTAAAAATTCAAATAAATAAATAAAAATGATGAAATAAATCCCCTTTGGGCCAAATGGTCGTGCATATGCTTTGGATGATGAATCTTGGAAGAAAATGTGGCCCATTAGCAATTTTAAGGCATTTAAAACAAAGTTGACTTTTCAAAATACCCAAAAAATTCCCAACTTCCACAAGGCATATCTTGCTCAATTTTTAAGCTTTGATCATGTTCTTGGACATTTTGGAAAGGCCTTGAAGTCCTCTAACCAATGCCTTTGGTCCCATGTCCTTTTAATTTACCAATCTCAAGTTATGGTCTTTGACTTAAAGTCCCTTTTTGTTGACTTTTGAAAATGACCTATAATGTTGAAATTGATAACTTTTTGTGAGAGCATTTCTTGGACTTGAAGTGTGAAGAGGAGTTGTAGGAAATGTCATTCTCTTCAAAATGAGCTTTGGATGGAATTTTTCTGATAAACCATGTGGAAGTTATGCCTTGGTCAAGTTACAGTTGACTTTTTCAATTGTCCAAATATGGAAACTTTTGCATCTTGAGACTTTTTGAGCCAAGCTTTGAGAATCATGATCAAGCATTGATCAAATGATGTTTGTGGCTTCAAAATGAGATGTTGACCAAAAATTTGAACTTTTGACTGTCAAATGACCATTTTGCCCCTACAATTGACTGCAGTGCAATTAGGATTTTTGACTGTGCAACTTTGTGCTGTAAGTCTTAAAACTTGGTATGAAGATGCTTGACCATGTTTGTAGGCATATGGGGCTTGATTGGACCCTTGGAAACTTCATTTTCTTTGTCAGAACCAAAACCCTAGTTTTTGACTGTTAGGAGGCCCTTGAATTGTGCAACCCTTGGGAAGATTTTGAAGCATGCCCTTTGCAAATCTTGAAGAATATGGGAGGGAAAATTTTGGGGTACAACAGTTGCCCCTGTTCAATCTTCTTAGACCTGAGGATGCAGATTGACTGACGTGCCTTTCGTAATCCGAAGGTGGAAGATGATTGAACACTAGAGTGCCCAAAAATTTGCGCTCACATAGTAGCAGTGTGATGGCGGAATGGGCTTATAGATGCCATTTGGAGATTGATGGATAGGATGATGGGCTTATAGATACCATGCTGAGAGATGATGGATGGTGGATGGGCTTATAGATGCCATCTGGATGTTAATCGCGTAAGAGATTCCTTAACGAGAGCTTGCGTACCTGAAAAAGAAACATGATTACCTGGCCTGTTGCAGGAGCTGGTCTTCAAACTCTTTGTGTAGATGTGTCCTGACTGGTCACAGGAGCTGGGTCTGGAGCTTCAAAAAAGGTGATGAATGAACCAGGGATGGTTACTACCTCAACAGGAACGCTGAGAGAATCTTGGGACGATTACTACCTTAACAGGGACGCTGAGAGAATCTTGGGACGATTACTACCTCAACAGGGATGCTGAGAGAATCTTGGGCGAATTCAACCTCAACAGTAACGCTGAGAGAATCTTGGGCGACTTCAACCTCAACAGTAACGCTGAGAGAATCTTGGGCGACTTCAACCTCAACAGTAACGCTGAGAGAATCTTGGGCGACTTCAACCTCAACAGTAACGCTGAGAGAATCTTGGGCGACTTCAACCTCAACAGTAACGCTGAGAGCATCTGGGGACGATTACTACCTCACCAGTAACGCTGAGAGAATCTGGGGACGATTACTACCTCACCAGTAACGCTGAGAGAATCTTGGGTGTCTTCTACTGAGTCTTTATCAGGAAAATCTGTTAGGGATCGATTTAACTGGACTCGAGAAGGCCTTTGACTGGATAAGAAACAGGAAAATCTTAGGGTCGATTTAACTGAACCGGTCTAGGTCTTGAAATCTTCAACTGGATAAGAAACAGGGAGATCTTAGGGTCGATCTGACTGAACCAGAGAAGGCCTTTGACTGGATAAGAAACAGAAAAATCTTAGGGTCGATTTAACTGAACCGGTCTAGGTCTTGAAATCTTCAACTGGATAAGAAACAGGGAGATCTTAGGGTCGATCTGACTGAACCAGAGAAGGCCTTTGACTGGATAAGAAACAGAAAAATCTTAGGGTCGATTTAACTGAACCGGTCTAGGTCTTGAAATCTTCAACTGGATAAGAAACAGGGAGATCTTAGGGTCGATCTGACTGAACCAGAGAAGGCCTTTGACTGGATAAGAAACAGAAAAATCTTAGGGTCGATTTAACTGAACCGGTCTAGGTCTTGAAATCTTCAACTGGATAAGAAACAGGGAGATCTTAGGGTCGATCTGACTGAACCAGAGAAGGCCTTTGACTGGATAAGAAATAGAAAAATCTTAGGGTCGATTTAATTGAACCGGTCTAGGTCTTGAAATCTTCAACTGGATAAGAAACAGGGAGATCTTAGGGTCGATCTGACTGAACCAGAGAAGGCCTTTGACTGGATAAGAAACAGAAAAATCTTAGGGTCGATTTAACTGAACCGGTCTAGGTCTTGAAATCTTCAACTGGATAAGAAATAGGGAGATCTTAGGGTCGATCTGACTGAACCAGAGAAGGCCTTTGACTGGATAAGAAACAGGAAAATCTTAGGGTCGATTTAACTGAACCGGTCTAGGTCTTGAAATGTAGCTGAGAACTTAACTGGATCTTCCCTGAAAGGTAAAGGTCAGTCATATGCAATGCGTGATATGGATCAAGCAATGATGTTCTCAACATAAATGAGATTGGTAAGATATGGTGCATATATGCATGCTATAATGTATGGAAGTGCGATGTTTATGAATGTATCTTTTTCGTCTAGGAAAGTAAATCCCTGACGGGTGCCGGGAAGTCACTCCTGGGCTGATGTTGAAGAATAGATCTTTGCTTTCGCTGGGGATGATAGTTGCAAGAATACCGGTAGGAGAAGATAACTCCGTTGGGGAATAAACTTGGCGAATGGATTACTCTACGGGGAGAAAAGTACTCTAGCGATCTTGCTGGGGAACAATACTCTGTGGGAAGAGAGGTACGTTGTTGAGATGCTGATGGTAACTTCGCTGGGGATACCATTGTTGTGTTGGAAGTGTTAGTAGACTTCGCTGGGGATGAGAAGACTTCGCCGAGGACGATCTTTCCGTGGCTTTTGGCTGAGGATAACCCAGTTATATCCTGGTAGGGAAATAACACTTGAATAAAGCCGGGAGACGCGTCCGTGCTCTGCGAGGATAAGCTTCCAGAATCTACTGGGGATAAGCTTGCTGCTTGGGGAGATGAATTCCAACTTTCCTGGGAAAACTGGATTGGACTCTCCTGGGGAAGTCTTGAACTGTAACGGGGAAGTAACTCCACTGAATGTTTGATGTACCGCTGGGGAACAATCTTTGGACTAAGACTGTCGGGGATGCTTGTTAAGAATGCATGTATATTGCTGGGGAATGTTGAGATCTACTGGAGGATACCCAATTTCCTTAAGGCTGATAATAGCTTTGCTCGGGGAGAGTGCATTGACTTGCTGATTCACTCTCTGGGGAATTAAGATGTACTGGTTACGTTCTTTAGCTGAACTTACCTTGGTACCTTGATGAATAGAGCAATTGGATCGCCCGGACCACTCATTATTGCCCCTGTTTCTATGGGAGAAGGCACCTGTGGGGGCTGATAGTGGTGGATGGACCAACCTTCTTCTGGTAGGCCGGTGCCAAGATGACAGGACATAGTCATATGCTTTAATCCCTAACTTTTGCCTGGACCGCCCTTTCGGGTTTTCAGTCCACCGGGATACCCATTTTTGCCCAAGCCGCCTTTTCAGGTTTTCGACTTGCCGGGTGTACAGATTTTTTCATTTCATCCCTCATTTTGCCCGAACCCTTTTGGTTTGCCGGGAAGCCCTTATTTTGCCTAGGTGTGTCAACCTAGCGGGTCTTTGATTATGCGCAGTTTTTTTTTTTACTATATCCACGTTCTCAGAATGTAGGGAGTTGCCCCTGTTAGAAGTGTTTTGTCATGCCCCAGAAGATGTTTAATCAGGCAAGGTTCGTTGTTGGAGTTCCCCAAGTGACTCAGGCGGAGATTTGCCCCAGGCTATTTGTCCTTTGAGAGATTCTCCGAATCTTGATTGGACTGCCCCAGATGATGGACAATAGTCATGCCATGCCCCTTGATTGGAAGGGATTTTGTTCACTAGGTATTCATCGTGTGAATTCCCCTGCTGTTCAAACAAATAGTCATATGCAAACAATGTTATATCAAAAATGCAAAGCTTTTGTCTGTCTTGAAGATTTTGAAAATGCATTCTTTTTCATAAAGCAAGTGAATGTTTGTAAAACGTGATGTCAACTCCGTATTTACCGTAGGCCTTAAGGAGTCAGGATACCTTTCGTAACAGTATGCTTTCGAACTAACCCATGCTTCAGCTAGGACTTTTAAGGGTTATAACGTGGCCTGGTTCACGGTTTAAGAAACAAAGGATAAAGGCTTAAATTTTATTTGTACCCACCCGCTCTTCGTGATGTTCTCCAAACCTAAACTCAGTTGATCGTGCGTTAGACCTTGTTCGAGTCTTTGCTTTGATGCTCCAGTGATGGTTCGGATATTGACAGTTTATTTTGAATGGGCAATCATCTCTTTTTTGTCGAGGGTTTGTAGGACCTCTTTTTTTTTATTTTGTTATCCCTGTTTTTTTTTTGCCTGAACTGTTTCCTTTTTTGGAATTACAGTCAGCGGGATGCCCCAGTTTTGTAAGTCTCCTTCATGGGTTTTGACTTAATGGGTTTTTATTTTTTGAGATATAATGACTGCCTATCCTTATGATTGTTCGGAACCATCACTGTCTTTTGTTTTGTAAGGACCTCTTTGGTGCCATTCGTTGTGCACTCGGATCAACTGAGAGAACTACCCTGCCCCAGGTTATGATTAAGGGTTTTAATTTTCGAAAAGAAAATTCCTACTTCTTTGGCTCAAAGGGGTTGACGAGGGATTATCATCCTTATAACTCCAGTGTTTAGGAATTGAAACAATGCCTGTACCTCATCAGCAGGGTCTGTTCAAAAGCATACTGTAGATTGTGGTATTGTTTTTGTCATCCTCCCTCAAGAGGCTTAACATTATTAATCGAACGTTGATCATCAGAAAAAATATGAAAATAATTTGCGTATAGTGAATACGAATATATTGCTTCAAGACAGACGTATGCGATGCATTGATGAAATAACAACGTTTAACATGAGTAAATGTTTGAACAAAAGAAAATTACAACTTGAACATTCGAATGAACAAAAGTTTTCTAGTCTCAGGGCTTGTCACTTCAAATGGTGAGCCTTGGAGGGATGGTAGAAAAACTCAGCCTGACCATCTTGTGTGAATTCCAATGCTCCTTCATCGATCAGGTCCTGGATCTTGTTCTTCAGAGCCCAACACTCATTTGTATCATGTCCTGGACTGGCAGAGTGGTAGGCACACCTTTTACTGGGATCATAGATAGGAGATGCTGTGTTGGGATTCCGGGGGTGAGCCCTTAATGTGATCAGATTCAACCTCAACAGGCGTTGTAAAGCTTGAAACAGCGACATGTTGAGCTGGGTGAATTGCCTCTTGGGCTTGTTTGGCTGAAGCTGGTGAGGTTGATACTGAATTTGTGGCACTTGAGCCATTTGAGGAGCTCTCCCCTTATCTCCTTGTCTCAAAGATGGTTGAATGATGACTGGCTCTTTACCCTTAGACGTTTGCCCCAGTTGGTTACCCTGAAGCAGTTGGTTGATGAGAACTCCGAGCTCTTCTTGTCTTTGAGCTAAACCTTGAATGGCAGTCATCTGCCCCAGCATCTGGACTCTCATTGCATCCACTTCAGCTTGCAGATGTTTCAGCCATTCGTCCTCAGCGTTGTTCCTGACCAAAGTCTCCATAAGAAGTGTCCTTAGCTCCTCCTGTCCCTTGGATAGATTCAGGAGGATTTCCCCGAACCGAGTCTCTTGAGCAAGAAGGTCCTGGTTATCTTGTTGGCAAGCCATTGCTGAAATAAACAGCGTAGATGGTAAGTGACCTGCAACAAGGATACCTGTTATGCAATGATGTGTATGACATGCATGTAGTGTTTTCAAGGACCTCGCGGGGTAAACAAGAGAATTGTTAGAATTTGCATTTTGTAGCTTGATGGAAGGAACTTCATGTTGTTGAGAGTCCTTCTTCAAGGGTCAAGGCTCACCATATCTAGTGGGTCATAGCCCCTGACAACCTTGTCTAAAGGAAAATAAATCCCCTTTGCCCCTTACTGGACAATTGGTTCATCATGACCTGCATCACAAGCCCTTGAGATCCTTGAAATGGGTTAGGATGTATGCAATGGTATGATGTTATGGTATGCATGGGGTAATGCAGGTAAACCCTGTTGTGAGCCCTAATTAATGACTAAATAAAACCTGCAAGAAACTTAGTAAACCCTGTTATGAGTCCTAAAATAACAAAAAACAATATAAGAGAAAATTGGTTAGTGACGTAGAAACAAAAAAAACGCGCGTTGAATTCAAATTATCCAGTCACAGCTTGCCACATGATCTTCTTCTTCGTTGTCCCTGAAACAAAAAAGAAGTAGCGGGGGTTTTAAACCCCCCCAAAATGCAGTCTTTTCAAAAATAGCGAATAGCCCGTATGGCTATATAAATTAGGCGCGACTGGTGTATTAGATTCGTCCAAGCATCCTGGTTCTAGCCATGGTACTGGGGTGCCTTGATTTTTCCTTAAACACAAAGCCCCAATTTTTCAGTTTGGAAACCCTAGCGAGCTTCAATGGTGAATTCGCGTATAGGCAAGAAAAACTCAAATAAACAATATGGTTAGCTTCAGAATGATCCACTGAATACAAATCAAACATTAAAAATTGCAAACAATGCATGAATTATGATACAAGAATATGAAAGAAAGCATGAACAGGACAAGATCGTTCTACCAATTTCCTACGTTAGGGACAATGGTTTTGATCAGTATACGTTCCTTGAAGCCTCAGGAATGCAATGGGATATTTATTTGGCCTTGAAACGCCTTAGAATCGTGGTTTCAGTTTTGGAATTTTCTTGAAAAAGTGCAAAGTTGTTTATGGCTTTTGGGGCGCAGCTTCCCGGTTCCTGGCACTAGGGTTTGCATCAGTATAAGTATGGGATCAGATTAGGGTTGAAATTTTGATCCAAAACTCTTTGCATTGATGTATAAGATATTTGATTTTCATGGCATATCTTCCAAATCTTTTCATGTGCTTTTGGTGTCAATTATGATCAAATCTTTCCAATTTTAGTATGCACGAAATCTTGAGTATCCAATGAATGATTACACTGCATAAAAAGATTCAAATGCATTGGTTTAGTATTTTTCCATATTTTATTTAATTTAAATGAATTAATTGTAATTAAAAATTCAAATAAATAAATAAAAATGATGAAATAAATCCCCTTTGGGCCAAATGGTCGTGCATATGCTTTGGATGATGAATCTTGGAAGGAAATGTGGCCCATTAGCAATTTTAAGGCATTTGAAGCAAAGTTGACTTTTCAAAATACCCAAAAATTTCCCAACTTCCACAAGGCATATCTTGCTCAATTTTTAAGCTTTGATCATGTTCTTGGACATTTTGGAAAGGTCTTGAAGTCCTCTAACCAATTCCTTTGGTACCATGTCCTTTTGATTTACCAATCTCAAGTTATGGTCTTTGACTTAAAGTTCCTTTTTGTTGACTTTTGAAAATGACCTATAATGTTGAAATTGATAACTTTTTGTGAGAGCATTTCTTGGACTTGAAGTGTGAAGAGGAGTTGTAGGAAATGTCATTCTCTTCAAAATGAGCTTTGGATGGAATTTTTCTGATAAACCATGTGGAAGTTATGCCTTGGTCAAGTTACAGTTGACTTTTTCAACTGTCCAAATATGGAAACTTTTGCATCTTGAGACTTTTTGAGCCAAGCTTTGAGAATCATGATCAAGCATTGATAAAATGATGTTTGTGGCTTCAAAATGAGATGTTGACCAAAAATTTGAACTTTTGACTGTCAAATGACCATTTTGCCCCTGCAATTGACTGCAGTGCAATTAGGGTTTTTGACTGTGCAACTTTGTGCTGTAAGTCTTGAAACTTGGTATGAAGATGCTTGACCATGTTTGTAGGCATATGGGGCTTGATTGGACCCTTGGAAACTTCATTTTCTTTGTCAGAACCAAAACCCTAGTTTTTGACTGTTAGGAGGCCCTTGAATTGTGCAACCCTTGGGAAGATTTTGAAGCATGCCCTTTGCAAATCTTGAAGAATATGGGAGGGCAAATTTTGGGGTACAACATGCACCATCAAGTTTTCTCTCCTTTAATTCTCCTTCCACACTTTCCTCAAGCCAACAACTCCCCTTATTGAAATTCTCTTGCCTAATAGTTCTTCTTTAAATTTCCAACTTGTGCAACTTACACTAGTCCAACTCTGGCTTGCCCCTGCTCGACTCTACTAACCTTTGTCCACACAAAAACATAATTAAAATCTAAAAAGGGGAGCACCTATTGTGTTCTACGCTAAACATTGAATTAACTCTAAAATGCAAGAAATTAACTAAAAAGAAATTAAAATACTTAAATAGAAAACAAGCAAAGACATGAATTAACTCACAAAGTGTGTGTTAACATACACATTGAATAATCTTTTGATCTTATGTTCACTTTCAAAAAATTTAACTGAATCTGTGGTTATTTCAATTTACATGTTTATAGTGACTTTGGATAAATGATGCAAGTTGTGTGTGTTTGTTATACTTTGATGTATATATTTTTCTTCAAATATATTGTTCAACCATACATACATACATACATTTTATCATTGCATATACACTAGTCATTATACCCATTCAAAGTCAGTATAGGTTGAGTCATTTAATCATGTGTCGACTCATAAACTAAAAAAATTTAAGTTTGCAAAAATTCCTTCAGTATGTTTCGACTCAAAATTCGAATAGGTCGACTCTTAAAATAATTTTTTTGCCAAGCTTATAAATGCTTCTGTATAGGTCAACACGTGATACGAATGTGTCGACACATCCATTCGTTAGGTTGACACTTGTTTACAGAAAGGAGTGAATACTTATCCTTTTCATCTTCTACACTCTTCTATCTATTTTGTGTGCCTTAAATCACATTAAAACCCTACCATTGAATATGATTCCTTTTGGTCAAATCCTTCTTATTCTCACAAATTCTCTAATTAACATTCTTCCACTAATTTCTTTAGTGCTCATCACTATCTATACTCCACTATTGTTTCATTCAAAGGTCCAAAACATTCAAGGTACATTCATTTATTGTATTTCTTCATTCATATTAGTATAAATTAATTGTTTTCTGGATGATTTTGTACATGTATCGTCATCATAACATCATTATATTAGTTAAAATTTCATATCTTTCTAAAAATCCAACTGTTCTGATTGGGGAATTTTGTCAAACACCTTGCAGGAAATTTTGAAACTGTGAAGTTACTCATGGCTCCTAAGGTTTCAAAAGGCATGAGTTCTGGACGGGGTAAAGGAAGAGTTGGTTCCCCATCAAATACTGTTAAAAGTATGTTTGATCTGGTTGGTGAAGAGGACATGGAATTCTTTGATGAAAAGTTTCATGGGAGGATTGTTGCAAAGCAACATTATTACAAGACAAGGATAGCTGAAGAACTTCACATTCCTGAAGTTATAAGCAAGCTAGCAGAGCAAGGTCTTGGTCTTACCTACTTTCTCTAGTTGACGCAACAATATAATGAAGATTTGGTTCGCGTGTTTTATGTTAGGCTGGGCAAGAAAAACTTTGCTGGATTTTAATTTGAATGTATACCTTCATAAAGGATATTTGGAATTCTCTTTTTTGGCTTCACATTTGGAAATGAGCCAAAGGTTAAGGTTTCAAGTGTTCATTCTAATTTCAAGTGGAGGATGCACTCAAACGAACAATTGAAAACTCTACGTGATGACAACAACAATAATGTCATTACTACAAATTGTATCAAGATGCTACCCCGTATATTACACTGGGTTGTTACTCACATTTTGCATCCTAAAGGTGGAGGTTTTAAGAGTTAATAATGCGGAGATAGATCTGGTATATGTTCTTCTTAATTGTATAAAAATAAATTGGCCATATTACTTTGTTTCTCGAATGTTCACAATTAGGAAGTGTAACAAGGGACTACCTTTAGCTACCTATCCATGATAGCTAAAATTCTAAATTTCTTCAACATTGGATTTCCAAACATCCCCTTGATCTATACAAGTGATGGATTGGTATTCTCCAGGAGAACCATGCATAACTTGAGATATCATTGGGATTCTCAAAGAGAACAACACTATTTTGAGGTGGTTAGGACAAAGAGGAGAATTTATAATTATGATGATCCTGCAGAATATTATGATGTTGCTAAAGATGAGGGAAATGATGATGGTCTTGAGGACATTAGTGGTGCTTCACATGGAGACATTCCCATGTCGGATGTAAATCATGCTGAAGATGAAATTTGGTTCAATGCAGCAGCTGCTCAACAACATGACTATGAGCAACCTTGGAATGATAATTGGCAACAAAATTCTTGGACTGCACGAGGAGGAAATTTTAGTGGATATGATGGAGGTTCTCGTGATTATGCTGATAATTCATATCAAGATAGGTATGGATATGATACATGGAACAACTATTAAATATTATCTCTGCTTCAGAACATGCAGCTCCAACAAAATCAGCGCTATGAAGAGGAAGTAAAATGGTGTGAAGCTGAAGTGCAACGGTGCAGTGATTCTCAGAATGCTCAAAATGAGCAATTTAGGTTGATTAATGAAAGGTTGAGTATGCAAGAGACCAAATTTAAGGCATTTTCCTCGACTGCTACTACACATTTTCTATCTCTTTATGAAAATATTCACGGTGCAAGTGGTGTTGTCCAAGGAAAACTCAGCCGTCTTTAAACGATTGGTGTTCAGCAAAGTGAGGAAGCAACTGCATTTTATGAAGACATGAGTAGAAGTGGAATAACCTATCAAAGGCATCGTGGTGGAAACAATGGAAATTGATGCATTTCATTTAGTTGTTCTTCATTTTTATGAATTGCATTTTAAGAATAATTTGGTGTTTGGTTTAATGTACTTTAATTTTTTTTGCTTGAACAATATGTGCTACTTTGCTTATTTTTATATTATGAACTTATTATTGGTTATATATGATTATATAATGTAGTGTTATAACATATATCATTATGTATGTCTACACTCTCACTATGCAAGATTGCTTTTGGAATGATGTATTACTCTGTTATGAATTTAAGGGCAATATACTTCTGATTGTGTTCTCTGTCTCTTTTTGATGTTGTCAAAAGGGGAGAAAATATAAGTGATGATAAAGGATGAAATCACATATTCAGGGGGAGCATCATTGAAGTGCATCGTCATTTTTGTCATCATCAAAAAGGGGGAGTTTGTAAGTGAAACTTGGTCCCTTAAGTGTTATGAGTGATGTCAAAAATGAGAGAGTCGTGCATGTCTTTGATTAGATACTATCTTTGATTTTGGTATGGCATGTTGATCATTGGGAAGTCATAGGTTTTTTAGGAATCATTAAAAGTCACTTTGAAATTGAGTCATGTTAACAAAAATCTGCATTTGGTCATATTTTTGTTGCATGTGTCGACACATCCGCTTGTCAGGTCGACACATGTAACTCATTTTTAAAGCCTGTAAGCTTATGTAAGTCTTATGTCGTCACATGCATATTTCAGGTCGACACATATTGAAGCTTTTCTGAAATTGCAGAAATTCTTATTTTATGTGTCGACACATCCACTTTTCAGGTCGACACATTTGCTATCGTTTTAAAGTTTGTAGCTTCAGTAACTTTTAGGTTGACACATGGGTCTTGATAGGTAAACACATTCTATTTAAAAATCACATATGTGTCGACGCAGAAGATTCTTAGGTCGACATATACTATTTTAGTTGGTCAGTTTTTTAAATTCTTTTATTCCAAATTTATCCCTATTTTCCCTAAAAATTACAAAACTATAAATACCCTTTCATGCATCATTTTAACTTGTTGGAAACCATAAAAAGTGTCATTTTTCTCTTATCATATTCAACCTCCAATCTATGCATACACACTGACATTACATTGTAGCGATGTTTCGTTAGGGTGCCATATAGACGAGGATTGCTAGTGTTCAATTGTGTATTGGGTCAAGTTTTGTAGGGGTTTTCATCCAAGAAAAAACATATGGTTTATCCTCCAAGATCATTGGTTGATTTGGGGGTTTTTATGCAAGATCGTTTGAGAAGGAATCGTCCATGTGAACCACCTTGGAGTGTTTGAAATCTTTGCAAGGAACCTTGGAGTGTTTGAAATATTTTCAAGGAAGTAACAAGTATTGGAAGATAGAATTGAAGGTCTTGTGTTTTATAGAGTGCAATCAGATTTACTCAAGTGAAATCCCTTGGAGTGTTTGAAATCTTTGCAAGGAAGTGACTTAAGCGGCGAATGGGTTGCATCTATCGGTTCTTGGTCTTGCTTAAGATCAAAAGAGGATAAGGGATTCAATCAACAACAAGCTTAGGGTTTATGGAGTTGCTCTTTAAAACTTCTCTTGTATCAACAATTTTGCATAGTAAGAATTATCCTAATTCCATTGGAATTAGGTGCAAGACGTACCCACACACAAGGATGATAGTGGAGAACTGTGAAGACAAATTCCTTTTATCTATTTTATTTTTGCTTTTACTTGCTTTGATTTTCATTGATCAATTTATCGAATATCATTGCGTTATCAATTGAATTGTAAGAATTTACCTAATTAGTTTTTTATTTTAAATCTAGTATTGGTATAGCTTAAAATCACTTTTGATTATAAGTGGTTTTGTGTATCAACATAATCAAAGGAAATTTTTGAAAATTCACTTGCACACCAAGTGTTTGATAAATTGATTCAACTAGTTCTTTTTACATTGCCATTGGAAATAGCCTTGCAAGTAATTTTCATTAAACGATAAATAAGTTGCAAAGTGATTCAAGCTTATTAATTCATATTACAATTCGTGTTCCATATTATTATTTTTCTACGGTTTGCATATCTGAGCTTCCCAATAAGTGTTCATATAGACGACAAGTTAAAAAACTTTTGCGTCGTACTTTGATTAAAAAAATTCAAAACCAAATTTTATTTGGATATTTTTAAAAGGGGTATTTATTCACCACCCCCCTCTAGATACCATTGTCGTCGTCTAACACAGTTTTCTTCAAGTTCTTCAAAAATTGACCTTTTTGCAGTCGAACAAGAGAGAGAGAGAAAACTCATAGTCACTTTCCTCATTTGACCAAGAAATAGGGAGACTCCTTTCTTCAATTGTCTGTCACATATTGGCCAGACTTACTGAATATGTCAACCACATACTAAAGTGCCTTTATACATGGACTTGAACCTCAAGTATCTTTGGCAAATTTAAATATCTGGCTTGACAGTTATCCTCCACCTATCCCAGGATAAACCTACTAAGGAGGCCATAACATAATTCTCTTTCCTTTAATGGCATTCTAAGAACATAGGAAACACAAGGAACTGCTAGGGGTTCCTCATCACATGCAACAAAATACATATCAAAAGCTCCTCAATACCCTTCAAGTAGGACTCAAACACACGACCCAGAGAACACAATATCTCACTACCATAGTGTCATTGATGATAGCAACAGAAGGAACCATCAATCAGGTTCTCATAGATAACCGTCACTCCCACTTTAAGAGATCATCCAAAACAACAACATGAATTGGCTTTACATGATAGGTACAATGTTATAACATTTGGTAAGACATTATACACATATCAGAGTATGAAAGAATCAAAACCCTCTTACCCTTTTCACTTCCTCCTTGTTGATCTTGTACTTTTAGAGAGAAATTACACCATCTTGCTAGAATATTCATCACTTCTCATACTCTAGGGCATATGTCAAGAACAACTCATAGGGCACCATACAGAAGAGATGCCTAAATAGCAGCCACCGAGAAGACATCCAGGCTTCTCTAATAAACCTCAATCATCCAGCTCCTCTAGTGAAGGCTAAAATACTAGGAGACAAACCAAACATGTTCACCCCAAATTTACACATCAGAGGCACATGCAGAAAAAGAACATCTCACCGGTCACAACCACGTCACTAAATCCAAATAATACTTTAATCCTTCAATGTCTAAAGTACCAGAAAGTATCTTCCCCAATCTCATCCAGAACAAAACAGGATGCCTGCTCTGATACCAATTGAAATTCTGGTATACAGATTACAAATGTCCTAAAACATGTTGAGACATTGACCTTTGTATAATAATGCATGGACGAAATACAACAGACTGATATAAACATATCAGAATAGAGTTATGACAGATGTTCCAGCATCTTTATACGACATGTTGATCAATCAAAAACAAAACTGAACAAAACATAAAGATAACAACACACATATATGATGACCCAATTCAGTGGACACACACCTACTCTGGGGGCTACCAAGCCAGAAAGGAAGTCCAATATCAACAATATTATTTCAAAGCTAAACTCCCTTGTTTACAACTTCTCGCCTAATCCCTACCCAATGCAACTTCTACCTAGGAATATCCTAAATATTATAAATCGACATCCCACTTCCTAAATCACCTCAGTGATATTTTTATCAATTACAATCAGTTCAGTCAATAATCTTGACTAACAAACACACTTGGACTTGCTTCAAAGCTTCATTTAGGAAGAATAATCAACCATGTTCTTAAAAGCTTATGAGTGATACATAGTTACAACTCAATAACAATAGTTTTACTCTTATATCAACATGATATTAGAGAGGCTCAAAAATATCGATGAATACAAACCCTAAAGGCCTAATAAACACTATAATCTATTCCATACCAAAACTAGGTTTTTAGCCTTCTATTTATAACAAACTTCTGAACTAGATTAGGCTTCAAAACCTTCAGTAAACTAATTACTAAATCACTACAGAATCTTCTGCATAAAAATAGGATTTCTTATCATTAGTTTCCTAATCTGTCTCCAAAATTAGAAACTAATAAACTCCTTGAAATCATCTTGACTCTTCTTCAATCTTCAATTTGAACGTCACCTAAGATAGCATAATATTCCCATAATATTCTGCATTAGATAAATCTTAGATCGATCCAACAACCCAGCCCAGCATTACCATGATGTCGAATGACTCTCCATAGGACATCTCATCTGACATGTTGCAGATCACAACATATTTCTTCATACCATATGATTTTTTGTTTAACCTGTTTACTCAGCAAGCTAACTCATCTTATTTATCATATTGCTGCTATATTTGTTTTACTAAAACCGATGCCAATCATAGAGAACTAACATAAAAAGTTATACTTTTATAAGTTTTTTTTTAAATTTAAAAGATAAATATATTGCACCTAGGCATAAGAAATGCCAAAAGTTATAACATACATATTACAACAAAAAGAGAACACATCAATACAAGAACATGCTATAATAGATTACACCAGCTATGGAGACAAACCCACACTCATATTCACCACTCAAACTAGAATGAAAAGAACAAATCTTGCACCTCATACAATAAGAGTATGAGACCTCCTTGACTATACTCACACCTACCCCATTACAAAAAAACAGTACCAAACCCTATTGAAGTACACTAGAGTCCTACCCGCGAGAGACTCTTACGACTATGTTGCCAACAAGTTGCTCGTCAGACAACTCATACCGAAGCACAACATCACAATATGCAGAAAGAGAAACCAAAACTCCATTACACGCATTAATAACATAGGAGTAAACTCCTCATATCTGATTAATGATAACTCGTGCTTAAAATCTTAATCTAGAGCACATTTAAGTAGCACATCTTACTGGCCCATGATATATAAAGATGACTTGTTTAAGATTTGGAAAAGTTCTTCCCGTTCAGGCTTGAATAAGAGATAGCCATAAGTGAACCAAGTTGAGATAAGTATTCCAATTAGTTCCAACAAAATCGAGATGACTGTCAATTTCTCAATAGCCATTATCAAATTTGTCAATGCCCAAAATGCTACTACAACTGAAAAGCCCAAACCAATTAGTCCCAACCGGTCCTCATGTTTATCCCAAACATACTAGAACAAATTTAAGAATAGTAAGTGAAGTTAAAGATTCTGAACTGTCTCCAGAAGCCTTCACAATGAACACAACACTATTATTTCTTCCTGCAAGAAGGGAAACAAAGAAATTCTAGAAGTTCCCTGAAAATGATTTTCTAACATGATGAAGTAATAATGGTAGTGGCAAGGTTGAAATCATGTAATCCATTTTACAATTTCAATGTTTCCATTACAAAAACACTAGTACCAGGCCCTATAGAAGTACGTCAGACCAACAACCTGCTCGCCAGATAACCCAAATCGAAGTACAACGTCATAATGTGCAGAAAGAGAAACCAGAACTCCACTACACACATTAGATACAAACGCTCATTTTTCTGCAATCTCCACACTATGAAATCTCCTCTTACACAATTATTTTATACAACCTAAACATTATTTTGGATTAGAAATCCACTAGTAGAGGGAGAACTGAAACCCTCTTACGTTACTCCTTAACCACCTCTATTATGTCAAATGAATATCATTGATGAATGCATCTTCCTGCCTTTCTTTGTTTCTGAATACTTTATCATTAATCCTTCTCCAAATGGTCCAAATGAACGCATACCAAATGATGTCAAGTTTTTCCTTTAGGCTTCTGCCACCACTATATAACCCTGCAAAATGAAAAAAAATTGCGCAACTGAGTTATGAAAAGCACAAGTGTGATACGGTAGGAGAACTGACTTGAAGGTTTTGCATTTTATCGCAAATGTTGCGGTTAGCAAGAGTCGCCACCGACTTTTCTTTTATTCAAAAGGAAAGGTAAAAAAGCACAAGAAAGACCTTTGAGATTGTTTCTTGAGTTCGGGGGGGTAGATTATGAAAAGGGAAGGTATTAGCACCCTTTTCATCCATGGTTTTCCATGGGCTCTTAGTTACTTGCTAGATCACTTGCTTTTGTTTGAAATTATACTTTGTGTGGTTTTCAAAAGTATTTTGTAAAAGAGGCCATTGTTTAGGAAATTTTTGTAATGATTCTCGTTCGTAAGAATGTATACAAAGATGTTTGTCTTTTTGAAAATGTTTTCAAGTTTGTAAGATGTTTTGAAATGTGTGTGTTTGTTTTGAAAATAGCAAGGATATTTGTTTGAAACGGAGCAAGTAACTAAAAGTAATCTACCTACTCAAATGTCTTTTCTTGTTCATTTTCTTTTCCTTTGATATTGTTGTATTACCGTTGATTTGGTAAGTAACCCTATCTTTGGATGTAAACGGGACGGGCGTGGGTCATCGTATGACCATGATTAGAAATGTTGCAAAGTATCTTATCATTTTGAGGGACTAAGATCATTTTTGTAAGGCAACTTTGAATAGCGTCATCGAGGGACTATGATCTTTTTTTTTGCTTGTTTTGCTAAGATGCCTTACATGCATAATATGGCCATTTTGTTCAAGGCAACCAAGTGGAGTAACCCTAGGGGTGTTTGTGTGCAAGTGTATCATTTTCATGCTTGATTTTGTCTTGAATTAAGGTTTTCTATTTGATTGGTTTTATCTTGCCATACAAACCCTAATTATTAACATGTTATATATAAAGCGATAAATTGCGGAAAGTAAATATCCTACACTATTACAATCATTTGGGGATGGGATGTACAAATTTACAAATGGGGATTGCAAGAAATTAAAGTCCTAATTATCTATTACAACCATATTGAATATCCATGAAGAAAATATGTGAAGCATGTAAAAATAAAGAAAAATGAAAGGAAAAGAAAACATTTTGGATCATTATGTGTCGACACATGCCGTAAAATCAAGCTTTTCGAATGCACTTTTGCTTTGATGAAGACAAATCATGATTGATAAAGAAGGAAAAAATTATTGATCAAGCTAAAAGCCTCTTTGGATGAAGTCTTTGGTTAAAGCCCTTAGCAAATTTCAAGGTATAATGATAATACTTACCTTGAACTTAAGATATAGATGCTCAATGGTCAAAAGAAACATTTTATATTGTCCAACTCTTTACTCAAGTTTTTTCAAAGCAAAAATTCAATTTTCAGTTGAGTGCAATCGATTTGCATGTTAGTGCAATCGATTGCATGCTTCAGTTTTTCAAAACATGGCTACTGACTTTCAATGCAATCAATTTTCATGGTTGTGCAATCGATTGCACACTCAAAATATTTGGAAATCTGGCTACTGGAACCTCGTGCAATCGATTTGCATGGTTGTACAATCGATTGCCTGTTGTATGGTTTTGAAAAACAGCAACCTTACACCTGCCTATTCGTGGTACTATTTCATGGAAAACTTTTCACTCAAACTTGGAAATTGTTCATGATTTTTTACAAACCTTTTCTTCAAAGGTCACTGCATTTTAGCCTCAAAAATGAACCAAATTATGATGATTGAAATGAAAAGTTTAAAGTTAAGGAGACTTACCTTACAACTAGAATTTATGTTTTGAGCTTGAGGTGTTGCTTTGTGGACTGTTATGACCTTTTTTAGTTATGATATTTTTTTGAGAGTTTGTCAACAAAACTTCTGGTTTTCTTTCTATTTTTTCTAACCTTTTCCAACCTCTTTCTCTTGCAAATGCTTCTTCTATTTATAGGCAAGAGGTTTGTGCATATGAGCTGACTAAGTTTGCAAGACAGCGTGTTATGGTTTGGTTGGATTACAAAAATCAAACTATGTCAAGTACTCCATAGTCCCAAGGTGAAGTACCAAAGTTGCTGGTATAGAGGAGCTACTTCCCATGATTTATGGTGGAGTATAATCAGCAACAAGCAAGGTATGGGCTCAAGACAAACTTTGTACAAAAAGCTTACTTTTCAAGAATAGCAATGTGCCTTTATGCCATAAATGGAAAGATCTTTTGGACAATGGCTCAAACACCTGGGTAATAGCTCAAAAGTGGGTGTAAACATTAAATTATGTAGAGATTTGCAAGCAAGAAGGCTTGCAACATAAGATCATGCAGCATAGCATAAGGGTTTTGTTGTGTGTGTTTTTCAATAGAATGACTTGCAAATCAAGGGTGGATGCCTAACTTTATGCCCTTGAATCTCCTAGCTCAAGTATGATAAATTCATACTCTTGGATGTTTTGAAAAGCTTGAAACATCCTCTATAACTTTCATGTTGGCCATTTTGACAAAATCATCTTGGAACTATGTGAAAAAATGCCAAGAAGTTGGGATAATCCTGAACAAAATCTGTTGGAAATTTCTCTAAGTGTTAAATCAAAATGTCATGACTTTATGAATTTATAACTCAAAATCCAATAACTTCTAGGAGAAGTTTGGTTGTAGATATCATGGAGATCTAAAACTTTCATGTTGAAAGTTTCCCTTGAATTGTCTTGCATCTTGATGAAAGAATGGCATGAAGTGATGAAATTATCATGTGTAAGAACACTTAGAAAATTTCTAAGTCTTGGAAATCTTGACTTTTTAAGTTGACTTTTGACTTTCTTAACTTCTTGATGATCAAGCTTGATATTTTTGAATGTCTTGATAAATTGTGATATTTGAAACTTAATGTTGACCAAAAAGTCAAAGTTTGACTTTTGGTGCTACAGTTGACTTTTTCACCAATACGACTGATTTTAGGTCATATGATCAATTGACTGAGCAAAAATAAGGTCCAGGACCTGAAACTTGACATGAGCAATCTTGAGAGTCCAAAATGATCCATGAAATTCAAATGGGGCATTAAAAGTCCATTTGTCCTTGTGCAAACTCAAACCTTAATTTTCAGTCATCAGTGCTTAAGGAGATGTCTTGAGTTGATCAACCTCAGTGCAGTCTTGAATCGAAGGAGATCTTATGAGATATTAATTGAGAAATGAGAGGGAAAATTTTGGGGTACAAAAGCTGCCCCTGTTCAATCTTCTTAAGCCTGAAGAGTTAGATTGGTGAGTTTTGTCATTCGTGATCTGAAGGTGGAAGATGATTGGACACTAGAGTGCCCAAAAATTTGCACTCGGTGGTGTGATGGTAGAGGGAATGGGCTTAAAGATGCCATTTGGAAGGATGATAGAGAGTTGTTGGAGACGGGCTTGTAGATGCCATCTAGAAATGATTGCTGGATTGTATCTGTAAGCTGAAACTAAGTGAGTATCAGAATGGCGTCCGCTTCTGGAGTGTATTTGAGGTTTATCTGGAGCTTGAATCTAAACAAATATCAGAATGGCGTCCATATTTAGAGCGTATCTAAACTGTATCTTTAAAGTTGAATCTGAATGAGTATCAGAATGACATCTGTGTCTGGAGCATATTTGAACTGTATCTCATCTGCCCTGTTTCCGGAAAAGGTCTCTGGTTACCTGTCATTAATGGAAGAAATAAATCTAACCAGAGGAGGTCTTTGGTCGCCTGTCATTAATTGGAAGAAATAAATCTAACCAGAGGAGGTCTTTGGTTGTCTGTCATTAACTAGAAGAAATAAATCTAACCATAGGAGGTCTTTGGTCGCCTGTCATTAACTGGAAGAAATAAATCTAACCAGAGGAGGTCTTTGGTCGCCTGTCATTAACTGGAAGAAATAAATCTAACCAGAGGAGGTCTTTGGTTGCCTGTCATTAACTGGAAGAAATAAATCTAACCAGAGGAGGTCTTTGGTCGCCCGTCATTAACTGGAAGAAATAAATCTAACTAGAGGAGGTCTTTGGTTGCCTGTCATTAACTGGAAGAAATAAATCTAACCAGAGGAGGTCTTTGGTCGCCTGTCATTAACTGGAAGAAATAAATCTAACCAGAGGAGGTCTTTGGTTACCTGTCATTAACTGGAAGAAATAAATCTAACCGGAGGAGGTCTTTGGTTGCCTGTGTAGGGCTGCTTGATGATGATCCTGTGTAAAACTTCATCTGGGAAAGAGGAGGAACCTGTGTAGGGTTGCTTCATGATGGTCAATTAGATAGTTGTCCTGTCTGGTTTCAGGTATTAATCACTGACCTGAGAAAGAAAGATAGTTTTCCTAGCTTGTTACAAGTGTTAATCTTCAATCTCATCATGTAGATAGTTTTCCTAGCTTGTTACATGTATTAATCTACAATCAGTCGTCCACAAATAGTTTTCCTGGCTTGTTACAGGTATTAATCTGGAACTTGAAAAGGTTGGTCAATGAGATATTTGTCCTGTCTGGTTTCAGGTATTAATCTCTGACCTGAGAAAGAAAGATAGTTTTCCTGGCTTGTTACAGGTGTTAATCTTTAATCTCTTCATGTAGATAGTTTTTTTGGCTTGTTACAAGTATTAATCTACAATCAGTCGTCCACGGATAGTTTTCCTGGCTTGTTACAGGTATTAATCTAGAACTTGAAAAGGTTGATGGGAGCCATCTGTTGATTGACCTTTTCCTGAAAAAGGTAAAACGTCAGTTGTATGCAATGTCATGATGTATGAAATGCATGATGTCATGATGTTCTCAAAAATAAATGAGATTGTGTCGTATGCACTTATCATGTATGAAATGTGAAGTGTTTATTGAAGTGTATCTTTGTCTGGGAAAATAAATCCTTGACAAATGCTGGGGAGTTGTTAAATCCTGAATTGCTGTTGAAGAGTTGGTGTGTCTTCAAACTTTGCTTAGAATATTTCCATCGGGGATTCCTGTTTTGTTGTTTGAGGAGAACTCTGTTAGAGAATATTGAAAACTCTATCGGAGAGTGTTGATTCCTACTTGGGAAAATAGGTATGGAATCTCGGTTGTCCGTTGCTCTACTGGGGTCGAAGTTGAACTGATATCTGGTCGGGTCCAGGTTTCACAGTAACTTGTCGGGGATTGTAGAGTAGTTTACTGGTGAAAGGGAGTTGTGGTCCTTTGATTTATAGTAGTTGGAAAGGCAAACTCAAACTGGGGAATATGTAGTTTGTTGGGGAAATAAACCCCGTTGCTGGTCTGCTAGAGAGGTGACGACTTCGTTGGAGAAAATCCTCAAGGACTCTTTGAGGTTGTCTAAGCTGGGGAAAGGTTTTCAAAGATTAAACTCTTGCTGGGGAATCATCCGATGAGAAGAATTTTGGGGATATTTGTCATTGCCCCTAGCAGCAAATGTTTGTGGTATTGCCAGAAAATGTTTGATTGTACATAACCCATCATTGAGATTGACGTTCAATGCCCCAAGTAATGGAGATGGAGACCTGTCCCTGGTTACTCTGCAATTCTTGAGAGAATTCTTGGTATCTTGACTGGACTGCCCCAGGTGTGCTGGATAGTGACATGTCATGTCCCCTTGTTGATAGGAGATTTGTCAATGGGAGTGTCATCCTTCTTGAAGTGATTTTATTTACTGAGAAAGCTTTCATTCACTGGATATTTGTTGTGTGAATTTTTCTGCTGTAAATCAAATAGCCATATGTAAACAACGATATTCAAGTAATGCAAAGTTTATGCTTGTCTTGAAGTTTTGAAAATGCGTTTTAGCAAGTAAAGAAATTTTGTAAGAAAATTCAAACTCAGGATTTAGAGTAAAGCCTTACAGGAGTCAGGATACCTTTTGTAACAGTATGCTTTTGAACTAACTCATGCTTCAATTAGGACTTTTGAAGGGCTGTAACGTGGCTTTGTTCACGGTTTAAGAAACAAAGGATAAAGGCTCAAAATGTGTTTGTACCCACCCGTTCTTCGTGATGTTCTTCAGTCCTAAACTCAGTTAATTGTGCGTTTAAACTCCAATGACGTTTTGGTGATGGTTCAGACAAGTTTAGTTTATCTGAAGGCAGTCACTTTTTTGAAACATTTTTCATGTTGGTCGAGGATCTGTAGTGACTTCTTTTTGATTTATTATCCTTGATTTTTCCTGACCGTTCTTGTTTTTTTGAGATTACGGTCAGCGGGATGCACCTGTTTTTTCTTAAGCCTTATTTATAGGTTTTGACTTAGTGGGCTTTTCCTTTTGAGAGATAATGGCTGCCTATTTGGTAGGGAACCATCACCGTCTTTTGATTCCATAGAAATGTTTTAATGTCATTTGTTGTATTTACGAGATGAGAGTTTGCAATTTGAATGTGCATTTGAATTAACTGAGAGACTACCCTGCCCCAGGTTTCGATTTAAAGGTTTCAATTTGTGTAAAAAGAAAACTTCTACTTCTTTGGCTCGAAGGGGTTGATTGGGGATTATCTTCCTTATAACTCCAGTGTTTAGGATTTGAAAGAACGCATGTACATCGTCAGAAAGGTCTGTTCAAAAGCATATTGTAGGAGATTATGGCATTGTTTTCGTCATCGTCCCTCTAAAGGCTTATAACTTTTAGCAAGAGTTGAATGTCATAAAGTGAGTAAAAAGCATAGTTTAAATGTAATGAAAATGAGTGGATCAAATCAAGACAAACATATGCAATGCATTAATGAAACAAAGTTTGACATTAATAGATAATTGTTTGAATAACAAAAGAAATTACAACTTGAAAATTCAAATGAAATAAAAGCCTCTTTGTTTGAATTTTTCACTTCAGCTGACGAGCCTTTGAGGGAAGGCAGAAGAACTCAGTTTGGCCATCTTGTGTAAACTCCAGAATTCCTCTGTCAATCAAGTCTTGGATCTTATTTTTCAAATCCCAACAGTCATTTGTATCATGCACAGGATTATTGGAGTGGTATGCACATAATGCATTGGGATGATAGTTAGGAGCAGAGGTATTGGGATTCCGAGGAGGATCCCTTAATGTGACCAAATTCAACTTCAGCTGGTGCTGTAAGACCTGCGATATAGGCATGTCGAGTTTGGTAAACTGCCTAACGGCTGGGACCTGTTTACTTTGGTTACCCTGTCCTTGTTGACGAGGTGGTTACTGGGTTTGTGACGTGGAAGCAAATTGGGGAGGTCTTCTCTCCCTTAAACCGGCTTCTTATCTCATGGGTGGATGAATGATGACTTGATCCCCAATCCTAGATGTTTGCCCCATTTGGTTACATCCATCCCGACAAAGCTTGTTGATGAGGACTCTCAGTTCTTCTTGTCCTTGGGCCAGGTTTTGAATAAGAGCCATATGGCCCACCAGTTGTCCCATCATCTAGACTTTCATTGTTGCCATTTCAATTTGTAGCCTTTCCAACTGATCATCCTTGGTGCCCTCCAGATTCTTGATGACCATCCCCCTTGTGAATAGAGCTTTCACCTCTTTTTGCCCCTTGGACAGGTTCAAGAACATCTCTTAAAGTTGAGCGTTTTGAGCCTGGATGCCTTTCACCGTTTGTTCCATATCCATCTTACTGAAATAAACAGTAAGAAGATAAGGAGACCTGTTGCAAAAGACTTATTTATGTTATGATGATTGATATGTGCATATGCAATGTTTTCAAGGATTTCAAAGATTCAAATTTGTTTTAGCCAAAAAGGAAACACACGTTATATTAATAAGATAAAGTTTGAGTACATCAATTCCCCTTGGGCAAAATAATACAAAAGCTCTAAGATAGAAAAGTAGTGCGCATCCTCTTTGGCGCAATGTAGGTATTCATAGTCTTCTCCTCATGAAGTAGCCTAGTGAGCTCCGAAACCTTCTTCTCGCTTGCGTAGAATCGGGCTTCGAAAGTATCTCGCTCTCCTTTGAGTTGTATCCAATCCCTTTGTAGGTCTTCAAGAGATGTGGGTATGTCAGGATGTAGGATAGTGTATGGAATGTCTCCCTCCATGACAGGCTCAATGATTACCAGGAGAATGGAGGGGTAAGGCATCATAAGACTCTGAGCGCGAGTTTGTACACATTTGAGGTAAGGCTCAAGAGGGATGGAATTCTTGTGCCCCAAAGTCTTGCTATCCACCTTGTTTAGTATCCTCCAAGCTCGGATAAATATCTGGCGAAGACCTTGGTTGTCGTTATCATTGTCGAATACCAAACCTTAAATCAGCATCTCGTGCGGGCTATCCCTTCGGGCGTAACCAAACTGCCTTAAGGCTAAGCATGGGTTATAGGTGATTCCTCCCCTAATTCCAAGCAAAGTAAAATTATGGAATTCTCCACAACGGTCGGCAATGATAACATTCTCTTTGGATCGAGAACACCAATGAATGTCTGAATGTTTGAGCGTCATCAACCTTTGTGACCACCTTAAACCTTGCTCATTTTTTAATATAGACTGGGGAAGATGAGAAATAAACCATCTTTCCAAGAGAGGAGTGCAACACATAAGAACACCTCTTTTCCTCATTGTGCGAGTGTGAAAGAGTGTAGGATATCCCCTAGCAATGTGGGTACCGGGTTGCGGGATATGAAGATTTTGACAGCGTTGATATCTATGAGTTGGTCAGGATTTGGAAATAAGACCATCCCATAGATGAGTAGAGCCACAATTTCTTCAAAGGCTTGCAAGTCTAAGGAATTCCATTAGCTTTGGGCCTTCTCAAACAGGAACTTTTCTAAGAAACCTTTGACACCACTCCTTGTTTCCCAATGAGTTATGATATCAGATGAGTGCAAGTGTAGAGCTTGATCAATCTCCTCTGGCTTTGGATCTCTTTTCGTACCATTGAAAGGTAGTTGATTGGGAATGGGAATCCTCAAGAGTTGGGAGAATTCTTCCAAAGTAGGCACAAGTTGATAGTCGGGAAATGTGAAGCAATGGTGCAAAGGATCAAAGAACTGAAAGAGCACCTTCATCATATCCTCATTTGTGTTGGAGGTGACCAAGTTGAGTAGACGACCATGTCTCTCAGTGAATGGAGAGTTCTCATGAATCTTTGAAGCTAGCTCCTTAAGTTGTGGAGGAAATCTTACACGGTTTACTTGAATAGTTTTCCTGCGAAGTGAATCCATTTCCTACAAAACAAGAACAAAGATAAATCCAAAAATCCTTGAAATGGTTAGTGGATGTATATGATGTTTATGATGTCCATGATGTTATGTACAAGTATGCATGTATACAAACAAAGCAAACAAGTCCTTAGATTTAGGTTTGCATGGAGTCTCATAGGTAAGTACCCTCTTGAAGTTTAGTTGGCTCAAACCTGTCCTAGTGATAGTAACCGGGTTCTAAGGAGCTCAATATCACTGATTTGTTTTCTCGGGCATTGTTTCAGCGCAAGCCTCTTTAATGGCGACCGAAATATCCCAAAAAAAAACAAACCTCAATGAGTGTAGTATCGAGTATCTACCATCTTCAGACTGCACCAAAGTCGATCATCTCACTACGTCCTAAAGGCCAAGTTGGTCAAGTAAAGGTCCTAAAAGTTCATTAGTGCTTCATGACATCACTCAACGGCCTCGTATTCTCCTTGACTACTCAAGGGCTACCGGTACCCACAAATATGTTGCACTAACGTAGCTATTTCTTAGACCATGTCGGTATACCCCGCATAGTTTCCACAGTGTATTGCTACTTACCTATAATGTGTCCCAAATCCGGGTAGAGGATACAAACCCAAACAAAGAACCATAATGTAAAGCATACAAGTCAATCAATGTAAGCAAGTAAATATGATCTAAACCCTAAGGTAACCTCACTTTTATAATTATCCCCAGCAGAGTCTCCAGTTCTGTGATACGGTGGGAGAACTGACTTGAAGGTTTTGCGTTTTATCGCAAATGTTGCGGTTAGAAAGAGTCGCCACCGACTTTTCTTTTATCCAAAAGGAAAGGTAAAAAATCACAAGAAAGACCTTTGAGATTTTTTCTTGAGTTCGGGGGGTAGATTATGAAAAGGGAAGGTATTAGCACTCTTTTCATCCATGGTTTTCCATGGGCTCTTAGTTACTTGCTAGATCACTTGCTTTTGTTTGAAATTGTGCTTTGTGTGGTTTTCAAAAGTATTTTGTAAAAGAGTCCATTGTTTAGGCAATCTTTGTAATGATTCTCATTCGTAAGAATGTATACAAAGATGTTTATCTTTTTGAAAATGTTTTCAAGTTTGTAAGATGTTTTGAAATGTGTGTGTTTATTTTAAAAATATCAAGGATATTTGTTTGAAATGGAGCAAGTAACTAAAAGTAATCTACCTACTCAAATGTCTTTTCTTGTTCATTTTCTTTTCCTTTGATATTGTTGTCTTACCGTTGATTTGGTAAGCAACCCTATCTTTGGATGTAAACGGGACAGGCGTGGGTCAACGTATGACCATGATTAGCAATGTTGAAAAGTATCTTAGCATTTTGAGGGACTAAGATCATTTTTGTAAGGCAACTTTGAATAACTTCATCGAGGGACTATGATCTTGTTTTTTGTTTGTTTTGCTAAGATACCTTACATGCGTAATATGGCCATTTTGTTCAAGGCAACCAAGTGGAGTAACCCTAGGGGTGTTTGTGTGCAAGTGTATCATTTTCATGCTTGATTTTGTCTTGAATTAGGGTTTTCTATTTCATTGGTTTTATCTTGCCATACAAACCCTAATTATTAACATGTTATATATAAAGCGATAAATTGCGGAAAGTAAATATCCTACGCTATTACAATCATTTGGGGATGGGGTGTACAAATTTACAAATGGGGATTGCAAGAAATTAAAGTCCTAATTATCTATTACAACCATATTGAATATCCATGAAGAAAATATGTGAAGCATGTAAAAATAAAGAAAAAGGAAAGGAAAAGAAAATATTTTGGATCATTATGTGTCGACACATGCCGTAAAATCAAGCTTCTCGAATGCACTTTTGCTTTGATGAAGACAAATCATGATTGATAAAGAAGGCAAAAATTATTGATCAAGCTAAAAGCCTCTTTGGATGAAGTCTTTGGTTAAAGCCCTTAGCAAATTTCAAGGTATAATGATAATACTTACCTTGAACTTAAGATATAGATGCTCAATGGTCAAAAGAAACATTTTATATTGTCCAACTCTTTACTCAAGTTTTTTCAAAGCAAAAATTCAATTTTCATGTGAGTGCAATCGATTTGCATGTTAGTGCAATCGATTGCATGCTTCATTTTTTCAAAACATGGCTATTGACTTTCAGTGCAATCGATTTTCATGGTTGTGCAATCGATTGCACACTCAAAATATTTGGAAATCTGGCTACTGGAACCCCGTGCAATCGATTTGCATGGTTGTGCAATCGATTTCACACTCAAAATATTTGGAAATATGGCTACTGGAACCCCGTGCAATCGGTTTTCATGGTTGTGCAATTGATTGCCTGTTGTATGGTTTTGAAAACAGCAACCTTACACCTGCCTGTTCATGATACTATTTCATGGAAAACTTTTCACTCAAACTTGGCAATTGTTCATGATTTTTTACAAAACTTTTCTTCAAAGGTCACTGCATTTTAGCCTCGAAAATGAACCAAATGATGATGATTGAAATGAAAAGTTTAAAGTTAAGGAGACTTACCTTGCAGCTAGAATTTATGTTTTGAGCTTGATGTGTTGCTTTATGGACTATTATGACCTTTTTCAATTATGAGATTTTTTTGAGAGTTTGTCAATAAAAATTCTGGTTTTCTTTCTATTTTTTCTAACCTTTTCCAACCTCTTTCTCTTGCAAATGCTTCTTCTATTTATAGGCAAGAGGTTTGTGCATATGAGCTGACTAAGTTTGCAAGACAGCATGTTATGGTTTGGTTGGATTACAAAAATCAAACTATGTCAAGTACTTCATAGTCCCAAGGTGAAGTACCAAAGTTGCTGGTATAGAGGAGCTACTTCCCATGATTTATGGTGGAGTATAATCAGCAACAAGCAAGGTATGGGCTCAAGACAAACTTTGTACAAAAAGCTTACTTTTCAAGAATAGCAATGGTGCCTTTATGCCATAAATGGAAAGATCTTTTGGACAATGGATCAAACACTTGGGTAATAGCTCAAAAGTGGGTGTAAACATTAAATTATATAGAGATTTGCATGCAAGAAGGCCTGCAACATAAGATCATGCAGCATAGCATAAGGGTTTTGTTGTGTGTTCTTCAATAGAATGACTTGCAAATCAAGGGTGGATGCCCAACTTCATGCCCTTGAATATACTAGCTCAAGTATGATAAATCCATGCTCTTGGATGTTTTGAAAAGCTTGAAACATCCTATATAACTTTCATGTTGTCCATTTTTACAAAATCATCTTGGAAATATGTGAAAAAATTCCAAGAAGTTGGGATACAATCCTGAACAAAATATGTTGGAAATTTCTCTAAGTGTTAAATGAAAATGTCATGACTTCATAACTCAAAATCCAAGCACTTCTAGGAGAAGTTATGTAAAGAAGTGTTGTAGATATCATGGAGATCTACAACTTTCATGTTGAAAGTTTCCCTTGAACTGTCTTGCATCTTGATGAAAGAATGGCATGAAGTGATGAAATTATCATGTGTAAGAACACTTAGAAAATTTCTAAGTCTTGTAAATCTTGACTTTTCAAGTTGACTTTTGACTTTCTTAACTTCTTGATGATCAAGCTTGATATTTTTGAATGTCTTGATGAATTGTGATATTTGAAACTTAATGTTGACCAAAAAGTCAAAGTTTGACTTTTGGTGCTACAATTGACTTTTTCACCAATACGACTGATTTTAGGTCATCTGATCAATTGACTGAGCAAAAATGCGATCCAAGACCTGAAACTTGACATGAGAAATCTTGAGAGTCCAAAATGATCCATGAAAGTCAAATGTGGCATTAAAAGTCCATTTGTCCTTGTGCAAACTCAAACCTTAATTTTCAGTCATCAGTGCTTGAGGAGATGTCTTGAGCTGATCAATCTTAGTGCAGTCTTGAATCAAAGGAGATCTTGTGAGATATTAATTGAGAAATGAGAGGGCAAATTTTGGGGTACAACAACAAGAAATCCATCTAAAAATACCACCCCATGTTGATGATGCTAATGGGCACTCAAAGAAAATATGGGTAACGTTTTCCTCTTTTCCACATCCGAATGGGCAATATTTTTTAGATTCGTCCAGGATACCTATTTTTGATTAAGTTATCTCTTATCATAATTTTGTTTTGCAACATCCTCCATACCAACACCGATAATTTTTTAGGGACAATTTTGCTCCACACAGTCGCCAAGTCCTTTTCTTCATTGTCATGGTTGAGAGAACCATCCAATATCGCCGCATAAGCTTCATTAACACTATACACATTTTTGGCCCAAGTCAACCTATTTGACACATTTTCCCTCAGGATCATACTTTGCATCTTAACTCTAATTACCTCCATCATCTTAGATACATATAATATGTTCCACCCTCATCTCTTGATTATATGATGGGTGATGATATTGATATTGAATGGATTAGCTACCATCAGATCATCCTTAATGTGATTCATATGACAACAGTGGTCACCACTCCATATGATATAAATGTTAAATACATGTAGTGGTATTATTGTGTTTCACATCTTCAATCGGTACGGCCCTGTCATGATGCGCCAAGAGAGGTGCCAAATCCTGTTTACGAGCAGAACCATTTGATATGAGTTGGGCTCATGTTTCTACTTTGATTCATCATTATCTCTGACAAGTTGGTGCTTAGGAGGACGACCTACAATTTGCTGATTTATTTGAAGCCTTGCACATTTCTCAGTCACATTAATTTATGTTTATAATTTTCACATGTATTAACTTTTAGACTTATGTCTAATTTCTCATCATTCATGTTATCTTGAGACATGTGCAATAAAACTCATAGACATGGTTTAATATTTATTTTATATTTTGATTACATATTTTAATACTCAGTGACATAGTATAATTATGCTAAGCTAACACAAGATGGTAATACATGCGTAAGTAGTTTTCAATGTTGAACACGTCCTACAAAACCTATCATCCAAGATGTTGATGTTGAAGAATGAAACTTCTTCCAATCTGATGTGACTAGTGGCAACGGAAACCCATCTTTCATGTTTACCTGATTAGAAAAATAATTCAAACATTAAGTCATATATTAAAAAAAGTAAAATAAGTCATATATTTAAAAAAGTAAAATAAGTACCTAAACCCAATGATTTTGGTTTACAAAGCCAATGCAACAAAAATGGAGACATTTGATGAATGTGAACTTGTCATAGGAAAGAAATGTATGCACAGATTCCCTAAATAGAGAAGTACAACATTATAGAGATTCATTGTCAAATAACCCATATCTGGTACAGTCAACCATTTATATGGTGGCTGAGAACATAAGGATTCTATCATCAAAATTCTCTCACTTCTGATAATGATTTCCAAATAATTTATCATACAAACTTGATCTTTCTTCATCTCTTATTTCCATGTCCAAGTCTTTACGAACCATTGGCCAACCATCTTCACTATATTCATGCAATGATTTAATGACTCTAAATCCAAAATTAACATCTGATGTAACATTAACCACATCTTCAATATATGACCTAATATGATCAGGAAATTGAAGAGTGAACTGATGCAACATTAATTTCTTCTTTAAAGTCTATGATGGTTGAGAATGCCTCTTTGAAGATTGAGATGCTTGATCAACATAGAAAATTAACTGTCCTTAGAAACAAAACTTTAATTGCTTTCATCAAAGCAAGATCTCTATCTGTCAAAATCACTGATGGACACAAATATTTCTTCACAAACAATTATTTAAGTTTATCCAACACCCATAAAAAATTATTTGTCTGCTCATATTCCATATAAGCAAATGCAACACCAAATGTCAACTCATTTGATGTCATGCCAACAATTTCAAAAAGAGGTTATTTATATTTGTTTGTCTTGTAAGTGTTGTCCATAACTAGCAGAATAGGAAAAATATTCAACTACTTAACTAAATCTGGATGGGCTCAAAAACATATCTCATAACTTCCGAGTCATATCTTTTTCTATTCCAATAAACATAGCACGCGTTCTCTATAAGCTTACACAAATGTTGTATCTCACTTCTATGAAATTTTATCTCTTTTTGTAACATACTCTTATGCTTATATATTTATCTGATCTGAGTGACATTCTTCGGATCTCGCTCTTGCAAGGAAAGAAATATGTTTATCATCTTTGCTTAACCTACCAAGAAAGGAATGACCTTCTAATATGTTAGGTAAACCATGTTTATGAAGTTCACATTTTACATCAACCTTCCATCCAAATCCTATCTTTCGCCAGAGTCAACTTGATTTTGAATGGACATCCATATTTCTTTGTCATAATTTGTATTCCACTATTTGTATCCTTGTATTTATCACCTTTATCACAACCAAAAATTATTTTGTTCCTTCTCCCTATCTTGCATGTTTTGGTATCTCAATGAGTAATAATAATAGTTACTTTATTTTTAATTCTAACCTAATTAATCTACCTTATCACCTCTTCCCGTGTATCAAATCTTTGTGCATTTAAGAATGCGTCAGAGGTATCTACACATATTTGGTTTTTATCGCATATTTGTAGAGGAATTTCCATAACTGCAACATAAAAAAATTGTAAACAAATGTAAAAATGAAATTGGTCATCTTGACATCAAGTTTTATGGTACAAAAAAATGAACAGCAGATATCTTGGCACAAAGTGTTTCGATACACACCAACACGCAAACCAGAATACATTTGGCAAGTGTTCCGATACACTAAAATTTTCAACCAAAACCACAACTCTTTTTTCAAGTTCTCCAAACGGTTAATAAAATACAAACCGGATATCTTATTAAAAGTGATATGGTACACAAAAAATACGTACCATAACTCATTTACAA
This sequence comes from Vicia faba, assembly GCA_948472305.1. Classification (NCBI taxonomy): domain Eukaryota; kingdom Viridiplantae; phylum Streptophyta; class Magnoliopsida; order Fabales; family Fabaceae; genus Vicia; species Vicia faba. The sequence goes on from OX451736.1 coordinate 272,850,015, forward strand.
AGTCTTTCAGTACACATACGTAGGGGTGCAATTTTTCGAAAATCTCAAATAAATAGTAAAAATTAAAATGGTAAATTAGTTACAAACATATAAGAGTAAAGTTGCATTTTTAATAAAATTTAGGGTAATGAGAATAAGTCTAGGGGTATGAGGTAAATTTTTTGTTATCTAGAACCTAGTATGATAAGAAATTTAGAAAGTGGGCAATCTAGGAGATAGGTGGCCCAACAGACAGGCAACCCAAAGAAAGAAATGAGTGGCTTAGCAGTAATTTGTCTAATAAATGGGTAGGTTTTGGCCAAGATCTAATATGTGGAGAACCGAGTCACCCATGTTCTAATACATTGGGTCAGTTTTTTAAAAATCAGATCGAACCAGTCGGTCGAATCAGTCGAATTGAGAACCAGAGGATTTACCGGTCTAGTTTGATTTCTAGATAGGGTAAGCTATTGAACTAGTGGGAACTAGCCAGAACTGGAAAAATTAGGTAAAAATTGATGAATCGGTGGTTTTAGAAAACCGGTAGGTTAAATGCTTGCTTTTTTTCCTCAAATAAAATGACGTTGTTTTAATATATTTTTTTAAAATAAAATAAAATAAAAATGTAAGTAGGATTTCTTCAAAAATTATTTGTAACAATTTTCCCTCCTTGAAATTAAATTTATTAGACAATGCATTTATTTTCCTATTCATTTATGTTACAATTAAACTTTGTTCAAAATTTATTTAGAACAAAACCTGCAACTAAGTCGACTAACATTTTCGCCTCTGGCATCATGTATTCATCCTTAGACATGGCGCTCTTGAGATCCATAATGTCTATACATACCCTAAATGTCCCATTTTTCTTAATGACATGTACTGTATTTGCTAGCCATTCGATAAGCTCAGATAATAACTATAAGCATGTAGAGATTGTACCTGGGTCTAGTTCTTGACAGTTGGATCAGATGAAAAATACCTTGCTCCTTATAAGTGTGTTGTTTATTATATTGTATTATGCACAACTAACTATGATAACCATCACTATTGGTGGAAGAATAAGAGCAGAACACACAATTGGGGTGTTCTATAAACTCAAACTCGAAACTTCTATCTTCAAACACACGAGGTTTAGATGATGATGAACATGGGAAGAATTTTTTCAGTTTAGATGGTTCCATAAGTGACTTGAGTAAATGACCCAGAAATGCATGATTGGTACTTGAAAGAGAATAAGGGATCAATACCTAAGAATCCCAAATAACAGCTTTTTCCTTCTCCATGGGAGGTTCAGGAATGTAGTTATGGTTGTTGATGAGAGTAGGTCCTTGAAGATCAACAACAGAGGGAATTAGGAGTCGCTTGTTCATGACATAAGAAGTCATTATTCTTAGATTTTAAGAAGAAGAAAGAGTGGTGAAGATAGCAGAAAAATGAAAGCTCTCAAGGTTTGGAGAAGAAGAAGTTACGAAAGAGAATAAAGGAATGAGGAGGATTTATATATAGTCGTAGAGTAAAACTTTTCAGTTCCCCCTATAAATTAAAAACCCGCTAACGTTTTGATTTTCTAGATTAAAATTAACTAAAAGATTTTTAAAGTGGTTAATTCTTGTGGCCCACGATGGCCTAGAAAATTAAAATCATGATTACAATTTGCACGCAAATTCTTGACGTGATGGTTTGGTGAAAGTGGTCATGATGAGAATGGCGTATGTAGATTATTTTGAACAGCTTTGAGAGTTTTCTAAAAACACCATTTTCTTCCATTATGTAAACATCGTCGAAATTGGCATTTTTGGGGGGCATTTATTAGCCTGGGAATTTTAGTTTATAATTTTCGACATGAAAGTGTGATACAAAGGTATGCGATTTCTAAGTATAAAATGACATAACTATAGTTTTAGCGTATTAATTACTTCGATTGTGGTGGTGAGTTCGACTCACCTACCAGGTGCTTTAAGACTTGGTACATTCTCAGGTTCAAGGATTATATGACCTAGAGACCCACTAAACTTGGTTTGGAGGAATCTTAGGAACAAATCTACAAGATCATGATCACTCTATCTTCAAAACATGGTCATAATCTTGAAACGGTTTACAATGATTTGGCATATTCGACAGGGACAGTTAGAAGACTCAGATGTTTTTGACATAAGCAATTAGGAGATTTAAAGGCAGTTCCCGACATGGATATCACTTTGCAGCAGTTCAAGAACTGAAGACACGTGGAAGCAAATCAGAGGATAGAAGACCATGTAATAGTGTACGTGTCAAACACTAAAGAATTGATCGTTGTCGATGATTATGGATGATTTTAGTATATAAGTTGATTTCATTCATGTAACAAGGATTCACAATTTTCATATTTAGTCTATATAGAATTCACAAATCCAAGTTACAAAGATAAGAGTTTGTGAGAAATGTATAAACCTGCATCCCACATTTAATTTTAACATTTTTCTCAATTGTTGTTTATTATTATTCTTCATTTGCTTTATCTTTTCATGCAAGTCTATATTTTATTTGAGTAATCTCATTTATTTGTTCTAAACATAAACACTGAAATATTTAAGCAATAACATATTTTTTCAGACTTTATGCACAAAGTAACCGTAGGCATTTTGTTTTAGTTTAATACCTTAAGTGAATGAAAATTTGTGATTTGATATACTAAAAACACTAGTAAACAAAAATATAATTGTAAAAAATTGGCAGAATAGATAAAAAGAAAATGAAAGAATTTCAAATGAAAAAAAAATCATCAAAGAAAGAAAAAAGAAAATGAAAAGATAGTGTCAAATAGAGGAAGAAAATAGAGAAAGAAAAAAAAGAGTACATGTGAAAAGTATTTTAGAATGATTTCTCTTAAACCTGTGACTTTGAATTCCCAAGAAAAACAATGATTTATTTCTGGGTCTCACATTGTTACAACATGTAAAAGACTTTAGGGATCCATGTTTGAGAACTTGTTTACATTGATATAGATGAAAATAAACTTGATTGAAGTAAAATGTTTTGCATGGTGTGAGAAAAAGATTACCTTTTTTAGTTATACACTTATGAGATATGTTGGAATATTCCATAAAACCTTTGTTTATGAAGAGAAAGAAAATATGTTTGGAGATTGTCAAAAATTAGAAAACCAAAAAGTAATCTAGCCCGATCGATTTACAGGTATCAGATTCGATCGGTTCGGTTCGTTGATCCATTCATTAATGTTAGAATATTTTATATTAATTTGGAGATCATATAAATTAATATAAAAATATATTATAAAATATTTATAATATTCTAAAAGATATTATAAGATATATATTTATAATAGTCTAATAGATATTATAAGATATTTATAATATTTGAGAGATGTTATAAGATTATAATAATATATTTTATTCTAACAATTAAGGAGATATGTTTTGGGATTTGTTATGGATTTATTGGATTTTGACTATTATAAATATGTATCTCTTCTGTTATTAAAGTGTGGCAAGCTTAGAGCTTACAGCAAAAAGGGAGAGCAAGGGTTTAAAGGCATAACATAGAGTTTTGACTATTCTCAAGAGTTTTGGAAACCTTTGGAGTTATCTAAGGTTATTGAGAATTGGGAAATACTTATTTACACCTTGGGTTTGAGTTATTCATATATTGAAGGTTGAAGAGGTTGGGAAATACTTTGATAGAAAATAGGGTAATTCTTGGGCACCTTCAGGGTTGTTCTTGGTAACCTAAAGGAGAAAGCTATTTTCTTGTAACTCATCTGTATTGGTGCTTTGAAGAGTGAAATATTGATGTCTGCAAGTTTTACACAGGTACAGAAGACCGGGATGGTGGATAAGGCCAAAAGTATCATTATATTATACCTCGGGGATAAAGTTCTAAGAGAGGTCTCTAGGAAGCAAACTACGGTTTCTATGTGGGTAAAACTTGAATCATTATACATGACTAAGTCTTTGGCTCACAGGTTGTGTTTGAAACAACAACTCTATTCATTCCGAATGGTGGAGCATTAATCCATAGTTGAGCAGTTTACAGAATTTCACAAGATTATCGATGATCTTGAGAATATTGAAGTGAAGATTGATGATGAGGACACAACTTTACTCCTTTTGAGTTCATTACCCAGATCCTTTGAGCACTTTAAGGATGCTCTTATTTATGGTAAGGAAGCTAATATTACTTTGGATGGAGTCCAGACGACGGTGAAGTCCAAAGAATTTTCAAAGTGGAAAGATTTGAAGATTGAAGATAATGGTGAAGGCTTAAATGTATCAAGAGAAGGAGATGAGCGTAAAGGGATATCAAAGTCAAAGAGGTCTTACAAGTCAAAGTTAAAATGTTTAATTGTCAGAAAACCAGTCACTTTAAAAGGGATTGTCTTGAGAGAAATATCAATGGAGATTATGTTCAAGCTATAGTTGCCTTGGGTGAGTAAATTTATGAGGATGTCGATGTACTAGTAGTATCGAGTTTAGAAACTGAAGATAGTTGGATCATTGACTCAGGTTGATCTTATCACATATGTCCAAGAATAAAATACTTTGAAACTTTGAAGATAACTCGAGGTGGAGTTGTTCGCTTTGGTGATAATAAGGCTTGCAAGGTTCATGGTATTGGTACGGTAAGACTTAAAATGTTTGATGATCGTGTACTTCTTATTCATAATTTGAGGTATGTTCCAGAACTCAAGCGAAATTTGTTATTTATAAGTATGTTTGATGATCTAGGCTATTGTACTAGAGTTGAAGGATCATGATGAATTGATTATTGTTAAATGATCTAAAATGTATGGTCTATATATTTTAGAAGGTTCAAATATTTTTCATTCATCATTAACTAGTGGAGGCTTTCATGACAAGGAAGAACTATGAGATTTGAGTTTAAGACATTATGAATGCCTTAAGAAAGTTTCAGAGGAGTATAATGAATTTTGCAGAAATCAAGGGATAAAAATGCATGTTATTGTTGAGTTGTTATTGAGTTTTTGGGGAAAAGCTAAGGTTAAAACACTTATTTGGTTGGTAGATAATTTCTTCAGAGGGAGAATAGTGAAAACCAAGGGAGAAATCTGTGAGAAACTATATAAAACTCGGTTTGAGGTGGAATTTCCTACTACGGATACTAGTAGTAGTGAGAGAACGATTACAAAGATCTTTGATTATCATTTGACTCATGATAAGGTAATGAGGATTATTATAGCATCTCAATGGGACAGTTATGCTAGCCTTGGATATTATGTTTCGAATGTGGTTGAAGGACTGCAAAATAAAAGAAGAAAATCCCTTAGGGATACATTTGAGAAAATATGGAGTCAATGGTGGTTGAAAAATCATACTTGTAGGCTTGTTAAATTACATAGGCAGAAAAAGGTAATTGGAAACAAGTGGATTCAAGTGGCGAGATCAAGATTCAAGGGTTTTTTGAATTTGATCAAGATTATTGATTAAGAGTTTCAACTTGGTAGAGAGCAACAATGTTGTTGATGGTTAAATTGGTATCAACACGGTTTAAAGTCAAGGTGGAGATTGTTGGAATATGTATTAAAATCTTTGTTGATGAAGAGAAGAAAAACATGTTTGAAAAAGCTGAAAAAGTAATTTAGTCTGAGCAATTTACGAGTATCGGGTTCGGTTGTTCGGTTCATTGATTCATTCATTAATGTTAGAATATTTTATATTAATTTGGAGATCATATAAATTAATATAAAAAGATGTTATACATAATATTCTAAAGATATTATAAGATATATGTTTATAATATTCTAAAAGATATTATAAGATATATATTTATAATAGTCTAAGAGATATTATAAGATATTGGATTAATAGTTATTTTAGCTCTGTCATATAGGTGAGTTTTGAAAAAAAGTCTGTAAAAAAAAGTTTTAAAAATCTCCCTATCATATGAAGATTCCTCCGTTTTGCCTACTTAAAAAGTTTAGTCATCAATAATCTATTAAATTTCAAGTAATTTACCATCTATTTTTAATGATTTATACATATTTTGCCACTTGTCAAATTGAGAATTTTTTGAAAAACCCTTGTCAAATTGGCTATTTTAGAAAAATATCCCCGCTATGTTATTATTTTGGGTTATTACCATTTTTGCCCCTTGTCATATAGATCATTTTTAATTTACATCTCTGTAAAAGATTTTTTGTTGTAAAAGATTTTTTTTTGTAAAAATATCTCTGTCATTAGAAAATTCTTTCTATTTTAATCTTGAGGTGAAATGCCACACGCCCTGAACATATGTGACATGCTTAGTGGCATTATATTTTATTTTTTATTTTTTAATTGTGTGGCTTTATTATTTTTATTTTTAATTAATTTTATTTCCAAATATAATTTTATTTCCCTGCCACATGGGTAGATAAACATCACCCTTTCCACTAAGTCATCGTTGTTGTTTGATTATTTTATTTACATGTTTAATATATATTTAGGTATTATTCCTGATTCTAGATAAATTTAGCATGTTTATTTGGTTATTTTATTTCCAAGTGTAATTCATGTATTTAGATTATATTTTTTAGTAATTAATATTATAATATGTTTAATTTTATTTTTTTAAACATGTTAATAATAAAATTTTATTTATATTTATTTAGGTAATTAAATATTTTTAGATGGTATTAGTAAATTAATAAGTTAATAAAATATATATATTTATACATAAATAAGTAATTCTTAAGAAACAATGATATATTTTAATAATAAACCTTTAAATAAAATTCACACCTACTAAAACCATATTTATATATTATTCAAACACCTTTAAATAACAACTAAAATTAATTTCTAATTTTAGTTTATTATCAAATTTGTTTGAATAGTATTTAAACATAAATTTTAAACATTAATTAAATATATTATCAAACACCTTTAAATAACAAATTAAAATTAATTTATAATTTTAATTTATTATCAAATATGTTCAAACATATTTTAATAGTATTTTAATATATTCAAACACGTATATTTTAGTGAATGTTGAAACAAAATCATTTCATATTAAAATCAAATTTAAATATTATTCAAATAAATTTAATAATAAGCTAAATTTATCGACATATATATTAAGTTAGTAACAAAAAAACAATGATAGTATCTACATTGATACAACAATCCCACACAATTTAAAATTAATTTGTATTAGATTTAATCTATATTTTAGAAATATATTTTTGATATTAATCTATATCTTAGGAATATCTTTTTAGAGGATACTATTATATCTTTTTATATCTTTGTTAGGTGATATTTAGGATTTTATTTTGTGTATAAATAGTCTAGTGAGGTAGCTCAATGTAATTTAATTATAAATTATTATTCCTTATTTTTTTAGTCGTCATTAAATATATTCCCTTTGTCTTTCATCTCTTTTTTGTGCACTAACAATTGGTATCAGAGCTCCGGTTCGAAATCAACGGGGAACACGGGAAACACGAGAGAACATCGAGGTGTTGTGATAATTGTTGTTTTTTATTTTGGGATTTGGGAAACACAACTTTATTGAGTTTTTGCGTAAATTTGCACAAGGTAGAAGATGAACTGAAACAACGACGATATCCATTCTAAGCTTCCAGTATTTGATGGTAAAAACTTGAATCGTTAGAAGATCTAGATGCGCGTGTTATTTGGTTCTCAAGATGTATTAGATCTTGTGGTCGATGACTATGCTCTATTAGAAGCAGACACAACAGAGGCACTGAAGATAACACATAGGATGCTAAGGAAGAAAGATCAAAAGGAGTTGTTTTACATCCATCAATGTGTGAATGTGATCATGCTTGAGAAGATTGCTAACTCCGAAACAGCAAAGGCTGCGTGGGACACACTAGTCAGATGTTACAGTGGTGACACATCAGTGAAGAAGGTGAATCTTTAGTCTCTCGGAAAGCAATATGAGAATCTCAACATGAAGGACAACAGGAAGGTTTTTGAGTACATCTCTAGAGTGATTCTGATCACTAATGAGATGAAATCTTATGGAGAAACTCTTTCTGAACAAGTAATCATTGAGAAGATCTTGGGATCTTTAACTTCTTAGTTTGATTACATTATGGTAACAATTGAATATTCCAAAGATCTAAGCACCATGAGAGTTGAAGAGCTGAAAAGTAGTCTAGAGGCGCATGAGTTGCGTATGACTGCGAGAACTTCTGAGAGGGAAGTAAAGCAGCAGGTGCTGAAAGTAACTTCTGGTAAGAAGTATCAGAAGTAGACTTGGTCAGAAGCCATAAAGAAAACTAAGGGTGGTCAAAGGTCAGAAGCTCCAAACTCTGATAGGCAGAAGAATGTCCAGAAGGGAAAGGAGAAGTCTGACAAGAAGAATGCCCAGTGTTACTGTTGCAAGAACTTTGGTCACTATGCCAAAGATTGCTGGTCAAACAAATAAAGGGAGTTAGAAGAAGCAAATATAGACAGAGGAGAGTCAGATGATGAACCTGTGCTATTGTTGGCTTCTGAACCTAATGATCTGAATTCATCAGAATGATGGTATATGGACACAGGGTGTTCAAACCATCTTACCAGAAATAAGAAATGGTTGGTTGATTTTGACTCTGGGAAGAGTACAAAGATCAGATGTGTTGATGATAAATACCTCAATACATAAGGTATAGGAAATGTCAGAATCATTCTAAACAATGGGAAAGCAGCTGTGGTCCAGAATGTATGGTATGTACCTGGCATGAAAAGCAATCTGATGAGTATGGGACAACTGATTGTGAAAGGTTTTTCAATTACCATGAAGGACAATCTTCTGAAGCTGTATGACTGTAATCAGAAGCTGATCATGGAGTCAGAACAGGGAAGGAACACAATATTCAAGGTGAATGTTAGAACTACATACTCTGAATGTCTTAGTGCAACAAGTGTTGTCAAGGAGAGTGAGTTATGGTACAGAAGATTTGGTCATCTGAAATCAAAGAATCGGGTACATGGAATTCCTATAATCAAGAAGCCTGGAAAGTCATGCAAGGTGTGCATGGAAGGGAAGCAACCAAGATTACCATTTGCATCAGAAGTAGCTACAAGAGCAAAACATGCCTTGGGAGTAGTGCATTTTGATGTGTGTGGTCCTTTTACAGTAGCATCAACTGGAGGGAATAAATATTTTGTTTCATTTGTTGATGAGTTCACCAGAATGACATGGGTATCACTCATAAAGTTTAAACACGAGGTGTTTGCTGAATTTAAGAAGTTCAGACTGAAGGTTGAGAATCAAAGTGGCCAGACTCTGAAGATTCTTAGAACTGATGGTGGTGGTGAGTATAACTCCACATAATTAAGAAGATTCTGTGAGGAGAATGGAATTGAGAAGAAACCGTACTTTGCTTGATATGGTGAGAAGCATGCTGAAAGAGGAGAAGCTTCCTCATACTCTGTGGGGAAAAGCTGTTGCAACTGCATGTTATGTACTCAACAGATGTCCAACGAAGAAATTGAAGGAAATAGTTCCTATTCAGAAGTGGACTGGAGATAAGCAAAGTGTTAGTCATCTGAAGGTGTTTGGTTCTGTATGTTACAAACATGTTCCAGAAGCCAGAAGACAAAAGTTGGATGATAGAAGTACAGTAATGTTACTGGTGGGGTACCACGGTACATGCTCGTAGAAACTTTATTATCCAGAAACTAACAAAGTTGAGTTTAACAGAGACGTCATTATAAAAGAATCAGAAGTTTGGAATTAGGAAAGGTCTCGTCCTGACTCTGATAAGATAACTCCTGAAGAAAAGTCAGAAACACATGTTTCTGAAGCGGGTAAAGACTCTGACTCTGAAGAAGATACAGAAGGAGAAGGTGATTTTGACTCTGACTCCGATGGTGATTCAGACTCTGAAGACAATCAAAGTTCTGGAGAAAGTCCAATTTCTGAAGCAAGCACTTATGAAGGGGAAAGTTCTGGTGTCCAAGGTCCTGAAGTTCCAGTTCATAGACACCAAAGAGTCAGAAGCATCCCAAGAAGATTTATAGAGTTTGACATATTGCAAGACACTAAAGTAGACTTTGAAGGAGAAGTTATTCAGTGTGCAATGTTAGTAGACTCTGAACCCGTGAGTATGGAAGAGGCTATTAAGCATCAAGTTTGGTTACATGCCATGAAAGAAGAACTTGATGCAATAGAGAGAAACAAGACTTAGAAGCTGACAGAACTACCAAAAGGCAAGAAATCCATCACCGTCAGATGGGTTTTCAAGAAGAAGCTAAAGTCAAATGGATTAATCGACAAACACAAAGCAAGATTAGTAGCAAGAGGCTTCCTACATAAGTCTGGGCTGGATTACTTTGAAGTGTTTGCACCTGTAGCGAGACATAGAACAATCAGACTAGTGATTATAATAGCTGCTAACATGAATTGGCCTCTGATGCATTTAGATGTAAAATCTGCATTTCTGAATGATCCATTGCAAGAAGAGGTATACGTATCACAACCTCCTGGATTTGAGAAAAAGAATCAGGAAGGTAAGGTGTTCAGATTACACAAAGCCTTGTATGGATTGAAGCAAGCGCCCAGAGCTTGGAATTTGAAGATTGATTCGTTTTTCAAGGAACAAGGGTTTCAAAAGTGTGAGATGAATTATGGTGTTTATGTTCAACACACTTCAGAAGGTAATATGATCCTGGTCTATTTGTATGTTGATGACATATTACTCACAGGAAGTTCTGAATGAGAGATATATGAGTTCAAGAAAGTTCTGATGAATGCGTTTGAGATGACTGATCTTGGGAAAATGAGTTTCTTTCTATGGATGAAATTTATGTACTCTGAGAAAGGAATCACTTTACATCAGATGAAGTATGAACTTGAACTTCTGAAGAGATTTGAGCTAGAGAATTGCAAAATTGCTATCACATCTGCTGATACGAATCAGAAGTTGAACTTTGATTCTGATGGAGAGGATGTGGATGCTACAACCTTCAAACAGTTAGTTGATTCTCTAAGGTATTTATGTAACACCATACCTGATATTTGCTATGCAGTTGCAATGGTTAGCGTATTTATGAATAAACCAAAGTGGTCTCATTACCAAGTTGCTGTCAGGATTCTGAGGTATGTGAAGGAAACTTTGAAGTATGGAGTGTTATTTCCGTCTAGTAGAAAGATCGAATCAGAACTTGAGTTATTCAGACTCTGATTGGTGTGGAGATAGAGTTGACAGAAGAAGTACTTCTGGGTACTTATTCAAATTTCTAGGAGGTCCTATTTCTTTGTGTTCCAAGAAACAACATGTTGTTGTGTTGTCAATCTGTGAAGCTGAATATATTGCAGGCGCTATGATTGCATGCCAAGCTGTGTGGATTTTGAACTTGCTGAAAGATCTGAAGATTGAGGTAAATAAACCTCTGAAGATGATGATTGATAACAAGTCTACAATCAATCTTGCCAAGAACCCAATGCTGCATATGAGAAGCAAGTATATTGAGATCAAGTATCACTTTCTGAGGAGTCAAGTTCAGAGTGGAATATTATAAGTTGTACACTGTAGCATCCAGAAGCAGCTAACAGATATTCTAACAAAGACTATCAAGACTGATCAATTTCTTCGCTTGAGGAATGGAATTGGTGTTGTCAGTTTTGGATAAAATATAAATTAATGGATGGTATTAGATTTAATCTATATTTTAGGAATATATTTTGGATATTAATCTATATTTTAGGAATATCTTTTTAGAGGATATTATTATATCTTTTTATATTTTTGTTAGAGAATATTTAAGATTTTATTTTGTGTATAAATAGCCTAGTGAGGTAGCTCAATGTAATTTAATTGTAAATTACTATTCCTTATTTTTATAGTCGTCATTAAATATATTTCTTTTGTCTTTCATCTCTTCTTTGTGCATCAACAATTTGTAATACATTAATTTAGAACTTATTATTTAATAAATTTTTAAAACTTATATTAAAATTTTAAAATATTTCATAAATTATAAATAATGTTCTAAGTAATTAAATGTGTTTAAATATAAATATGTATTTTAATGGGTTCAAAAATTAATTAAAATAATTGTTAATATTAATTAAAACAGAAAATTGATAACAATTTAATTTATATAATATAATAACAACTAATAACAACAAGAAAGTTTAAATAATAATAGAAATAGAAAATTAAAACAGAAAGTTAAAACAATATATATATATATATATATATATATATATATATATATATATTTCAGTTAAGAAACAAGTCATAATATCCATCTTGGACTAGTGGTAGCGCCCCTTCCATGCATAGAAGTTGGCATGAATTCAAATCCCATTGTCATTAAAATCTTTAATGCTTTTTAACATTTAATTATTCCAAACTTATAATAATAATAATAATATATAATGCCATTGTGACATTTAAAATAATTTCAAAAATAATAACAATCTTAATGTTGTTTAACATTTAATTATTTCAAACTTATAATAATAATATATATAATGTCATTGTGACATTTAAAATAATTTCAAAAATAATAACAATCTTAATGTTGTTTAACATTTAATTATTCCAAACTTATAATAATAATATATATAATGTCATTGTGACATAATAACAATCTTAATGTTTTTTAACATTTAATTATTCCAAACTTGTAATAATAATATATAATGTCATTGTGACATTTAAAATAATTACAAAAATAATAACAATCTTAATGTTTTTTAACATTTAATTATTCTAAACTTATAATAATAATATATATAATGTCATTGTGACATTTAAAATAATTTCAAAAATAATAATAATAAATAATAATAATATATATAATACTAATGTGACATTTAAAATAATTTAAAAATAATAATAATAAATCCATGTCAGTCTTTTGGAATTAAAAAATTAAAAACTAATTCAGTCAGCATGGCACCTAGGCACTTGGCGGGTGTCATTTCCAGTCAAGATATAAAACGACAGAATCTATATATGACAATGTTAATTTTACAAAAAAAATTTACAGGGAGGTAAACTAAAAGTGGCATATATGGTAGGAGACAAAAGTGGTAATAACCCTGTTTTTTTTATGTTTACATTTCTTGAGGGAGCAAAATAGGAGAATTTTCATATGGCATGTGGATTTATGAAACTTTTTTTTACAAGAGGATTTTTCAAAACTCCCCTATATGACAAAGCGCGAAATAACTATTAACCCTAAGATATTTATAATATTTGAGAGATATTATAAGATTATAATAATATATTTTATTCTAACAATTAAGGAGATATGTTTTGGGATTTGTTATAGATTTATTGGATTTTGTCTATTATAAATATGTATCTCTTCTATTATTAAAGTGTGACAATTTTAAAGCTTACAACAAAAAGGGAGAGTAAGGGTTTAAAGGAATAGTATATGATTTTGGCTATTATCAAGGGAAACCTTAGAAAGACAAGAGTTTTGGGAAACCTTTGGAGTTATCTAAGGTTATTAGGAATTGGAAAATACTTGTTTACACATTGGGTTTGAGTTATTCATATATTGAAGGTTGAAGAGGTTGGGAAATACTTGGCTATTCTTGGGTGCCTTCAGGGTTGTCCTTGGGAACCTGAAGGCGAAGACTATTTTCTTATAACTCATATGTAGTCTCTTGTAACAACTTCCTGAGTATAGTGAATTAGAGAGTTGCTCTCTCCCCCAGAGTAGACTGTTTAGTCAAACTGGGTAAACAAACCTTCGTCTTTTTCTCACCTTATTTTATTATATTTTCTGTATACGAGTTATTATTGTTGTAGACCATTTATTTTGGTTGCTACTATTTTTTGTCTCACAAATTGATATTGAATTTTATCGTAATTCACAACAAGATAGTGATGGTGTTTGGAATGATTATTGATTGAAATTTTTTATTGTATCCTTTGATGTTTTACTTATATATATATATATATATATATATATATATATATATATATATATATATATATATATATATATATATATATATATATATATATATATATATATATATATATATATATATATATATATATATATATATATATATATATATATATGCGCTTTGTTTTAACTATGTCATGTTAATTATCTTGAATGAGTTCATGACAATCTCTAACCGTTATTGAAAAACATGTTTGATCGAAAGTCATAGGTTATTGAGATTATATGCTAGTCATATGATAAACCATGAATAACGTATGTCTTGGTTAGTAAGAGTGAAATTTACTTGATTCTCACTATTTATTTCATACATTTATTAGTTTACTTATATATAAGGTAACTTAGAAAACTCTTGATTTATGCATAATACGAATGTTGTCATGTTGTTACAGCGAGAAAGTTTTATATTAAGTTATCGATTGACTTAATTAAAAAAATAAGAGTCGCCATCGAACTTTATTGTTTCCAAAGGAAAGGGAAAATATCAAGAAAATCTAACGCGAAAAAATAAAACAAAAGAGAAATATGGACACAGAGGTTGGTTATGCAAAGGGGAGATATTAGCATCCCTCACATCTATGATACTCCATAGGAACCTCTTGAAAATATGTGTTATGATAAAACCGGGTTGTTTGCAAAAATATTTGGGAGATGAGAAAAGAAGTATGTTTATTATGTTTTTACTCGCCAAGACTTCGAGAGCACGTGCCTATGTAATGCCAAAACTTCTAGAAATTTTGAAAAGAGTTTGAATATGCTTAAGTATTTTAGCATTTATTAACAAAAAATATTTTTGGAATCACTTGACAAGGTCAAGGTTTATTAGAAAAAGTTTGAAGTTTGAAATAAGAAGTTTTAAAAATAGGGAGAAGTTTTAAAAATTGAAGAAATTGGTAGGAGATGAAGAGACTATCCTAAAGCATAAAGTAAATGACATGAAATAAAAGGTCTCATTGTAAGGTATCCTAAGAGAAAGTATTTGTGTGTGCAAGTGTACTAACCAGAATGTTAGATCCATAGTTTTAGGATTGCCATCAATTTTGAAAAAACATGGTTCATGATAGATGTTGAGCAAGATGTCATAACATCTTGATCAAGCTGCTACAATAGAGTGTGAAGGTTGCAATGAAGACGAATGTTCTGCCAGATATTGTGACATGTTGTACCAAAACATCAGTACAGGTTGTTTTAAATCTTGACATATTTGATTTAATTTTGTGATATTTATTTTGGATATATCTCAATGATTTACGCATGTCAAGAAGATTTAATCTGGAACACGTGATATAATCTCCAGCTATACATACATTTTTAAAATTGGTTGTTGAGATAATTTAGGAAACTTAATATTTTGTTCTAAGATTTAAGAATTTTTTTTTTGCATAACTAGTGCAACCCTTAGCTTGTGGATCCAGAAATATTTGGGTGAAGATTTCGAAGTCCATAAACTACTGAGGAGTATTTAAAGAGAAACCTAGACCTGATTAATTTAACTTTCACAATTGTAAAATTAGGGGAAGTCAAAAGTCTTAGGTTTTGAGAGTCTCTTATATTTTTGTAAGTCACCCGTGTATCTTTTGATACAGTGAGATAAACTGTTTGTTACTTGATTGTTTATCAAGTTATTATTCTTGGTTGAAGCTTTTAAGAAAAATTAAATATTATTCTCACTCATGAACTTTTAAGCAAAGAGTTGATTTTTTTGTTTGTATTTGAAGTGTAATCGTCTATTGGATTCTTTTGGTCTAGTCACAAGGTTTGTGGTTGTAGGTATTACTGCGGTGATTGGAAGTGAGATGGGCATCTCACATCTGGATGGTGATTTCTACGTAGAAGTTGCACAAGGTAGTGATTAGGCGAGAAGTTGTAAATTGAGATTGTTTAGGCTTTAAACTAATACTATCATAGTGAATTTTCTTCCTGACTTGGTAGTCCCCAGAGTAAGTGATGTTGCATCGAACTAGGTTAACAATCATTTGTGTTATTTATGATTCTGCAATTTATTTTTGCATAAGTTTCTGTAGTACCCCAAAAATTTTCCTCCCATTTTCTTCAAGACATTCTCCTAGGGTTCTCAAATGCTCAAGGATGCTCAAGGATTGACCAGTCAAATCTCCTCTCAAGCAATGGGTCCACCACTAGGGTTTTGTGTTTTTCAAGTAAGTTTGGTTTGCAAAGGTCTCAAGTGGTTTCCATGGTTCTCCATAGATCTTCAACAATGTTCATGTCAAGTTTCTAGCCTTGCATCACAAGTTTGCTCAGTCAATGACTTATATGACTGAAAATCAATTGTATTGGATAAAAAGTCAACTATGGTCAACATATAGTCAAACTTCAAGATTTTTTGTTAACATCAACGTTTTGAAGTTATTTTCATCATTTTATCAAGGGTTGATCATGATTCCTCAAGGAAAGCCTTAAAATCATCAAAAGTCAAAAGTTACAAAATTAAGGTTTCCTTAGGAGAAGTCAACTGAACTTTGACCAAAAATAACTTTGACATGCTTCATCAACTTTTCCCCAACCAAAGCTCATTTTAAAGAAAATTCAATTCTCTACAACTTTGTAATTGTTCAAATCCAAAAAGTGCTTCATTTGAGAGATATGAGCCCATACATTATAGGTCATTTCAAAAGTCAACAAAAAGACACTTTTTGTCAAGGAAACTTACACCAAGATAAATTCTTCAAATGCAAAAATAATCAAAAGAGAAATTGAAGAAGACATATTGAGATTTTTAAAAACTCCTAGATCATCTTCAAACGATGAAAATTGAGAGAGTTATGACCATTGCAATTTGGGAAATTTTGGTCAAATACATGAAATGCAAAGTGAGCAAACTTAAAATTCTAGACTAATGGGCATAACTTTTGATGTTCAAACATGTTCACAATGTATTAGAGGACTTATAAATCCATTCATATATTTTTTATGATTTTTATTTCTTTTATTTGAATTTTTATTCATTTAAATGCAAGTAAATTAAATAAAATATAAAATCATTGGGCCAAGGCGCATGAGCTTTTGATTTCAATCACATGGAGGTCCAAGAACACATGACAAACATGCCAAAACCATGAAAACATGTTGGAAACAAGAATCTTCAAGTTCAGAATGTTTTAAAATAATTTTGGAAAGATTTCAATGTGTTTTTTTGCAATGAATTGTGACATAGTGGTACAAGATTCCTGTCTTGTTCTTGTTCCTGTTCCATTTCATTCCACTATAAATACATGCAATACTCAAGTGCAAAGGACACAAAAAGGCTGCTCCTAAAAAAACACTTCAAAATTTCCAAAATTCTCAAAACTAGGGCAAGATGTAAACTCTAATTGCAACCACAATCAAAATAAACCAGCCTTTCCATTCACTTCCAAGAGAATTATAGGGTAAGTTTGGATCATTTGCAATGATCCAAAGAGCATGAAATGAGCATACATGCTACGTCGTTTTTCTTAATTTCTTGCAAATTTAGTTTTTTTGTTTTCATTTTGTTTTATTGCATACTACCACCACTAATGATCTTCTGAGGTACAACAATGCAGGATATATTTTTGCTATTATTTTTCAATCTTTGCAGGTTTATCATACAATGATTGATTCCCATTTTTCAAGCACCAAGAGCACATGGTTCAGATGGCAAAGGATGGAGAATGTAAATAGAAGGGCGTGTGTTCAAACCCAGCGCCTACACCTTTCTTTTCTTCTTTTCAATACTTTTTAACCCTTTTCTGTTTTTCTTTTTCATTTTGTCTAATTAATTTAATTTTTCTTTTTAATCATTTTCTTTAATCAATAAAATAAAAATATATATAATAAAACCAAACTAGACTTTTAATAGGTTAATTTAATTTCTAGACAATATTTTTCTTAATTAATTAATTAATTAATTATACATAGGTTTTTTTATAATTAATTAAATATTTAATTTAGGTTTAAAGTCTATTTACTTTGTAATTCAAATCAAACCAAAAATGCACAAAAACTTTAATTTCTAATCTTTTAGATGTTAAGATTTTTAAAAATAATTTTTCAAATATTTTGTATTTACTTTTGCTATTTGTTAGTTCTCTTGTTTTAGGATTGACTTAATTTTTGTAAAACAAATAATAACAACAATAATGTAATGTAGAATAGGATGTATAAACTTGCTAAGAAGAACAAGTACAACAAGAAGTCCCATTACAATGTCGGAATATGTTGTGTTGAACTTTTTTAACAACTGGAACAACATGTCGAAGAAGATGTCTTGACATTGCGCCTGCTAAGCAAGATTAATGAGATTCAATTTGTTCTCAACATTGGCAGAATATTCAGGAGAATATTATGCATCCTATGTGGCGCATATTTAAAGGTCCATAAAATTCAATCAAAAATCAAGGAGAATGAAGACTTTCTAAATAAGGAGATTATTTAGGAAAGTAAAGATTGAAGACCTTTCTTGGGGCAGAAGTTTCTGCAATTTGTTACAACTGATTTGCTATGATTGAAGGTCCAAAACCAGTTGGGTAATAGGTTATAAATAGAATGATTTTTAACCTAGGAAAGAACACGGATCAAGATGTAGAAGTCTAGGGTTTTGTCAAGGTAAACCTCTCGGGTTGTGGGAAGGTTACCGTGTTCACCTCGAAGCATGTAGGTAAGAGGTGTATTGTTCTTGGAGGAAGCTTTGAAGCAACTCCAGGATATGTTAGGATCAAAGCTAACAACGTGGAGCTTGGCTTGGAGACTTAGCTAGGTTGTCATGGAAGTATGTCTTCCAAACTATTTATCTGTATGATCAGAATCTTGGTGAAGGGCCTTCTATGCAGTGATTAAGGTGTTGATTGCTAGACATCATTGTGATAATTGGAAGTGGGATGGAGATATTCCATATATAGGGAGGACCTATGTATAAAGGTCATTGGGTAGTGATTAAATGCGTAGATCGTCAATGGGTGTGTTAGTTGTAGGGTCTACAAATTGATACTATTCATAGTGGACTTCATTCTTGGCTTGGTAGTTCCCGGAGTAGGTGTTGTTGTACACTGAACTGGGTAAACAATTCTGATGTGTTCTTTATCTTTTCAGTACTGTTTTATCTTGCCTATGTGTTTATGTCAGATCATATGTCTTGACATCCTTGTAGGACATATGAGTCTGATGTTCCAGAATTTCAATTGGTATTAGAACAGGCATCATGTTCTGTTCTGGGTGAGATCCTGGGAAGGTACTTTCTAGTCATGGGCAAGGAAGAAAGTATTTACTGAAAAGAGGTATGAACTTGGACAATTCATACCTCTGTATGGTTGATCTCTTGGCAAGGATCATTGGTTATATGTGACAGGTATTGTTCTTGGTTATTGCCATCAGGCCTGCAGCTTGTGGGAAGCTGCTGTATATAGGGTTTATTTTTTCAATTCTAGGTTGCCATGCTTGTACTTGGATAGTGGTGTAAGCATTATGTATGAATATTGTTGAGGAGTTCGTTATATTCCGCTGCATGATTTATGATATAACCCTGAAAGTATGGGAAGGATACTGGGGTTGTTACCCTCAACAGAATATATGCTGACATTTTCAACTGTATTAAAAGTGTCAAAGATACTTGAGATTCTCCTCAAGTCCACTCATAAAGACATTTATCAATAAGGTTAATGAGAATCAATTGATTAACGATGATCATATACATCTGTATATTGACCTTAAAGACTTTCAAGGATGGTATGTTCCAAGAAGAAGGAACTGATGTTCTATGGGATATTAGAACATTATTTCAGAAGGTATGTAACTACCAGTTGAAGAACAAATGATTTGGGTGCTGAAAAAAATGCTATGAATACTTTTGTCATTCCAGACTCAAATGGAATATAAACACACAATTAACTGAGTATAGGGTTGAAGAACATCACGAAGAACGAGTTGGGTACAAATAAAGTTTGAGCCTTTATCCTTTATTTCTTAAACCGTGAACCAGACCACATTATAACCCTTAAAGGTCCTAACTGAAGCATAGGTTAGTTCAAAAGCATACTGTTACAAAAAGTATCATGACTTCTGTGAGGCTTACTATAAATCCTGAGTTGAATTCATATTCTTACAAAATTATGTTTATTTATTAAAAATGCATTTTCAAAATTTCAAGACAGATATAAGCTTTGCATTTTTAATACCACTGTTTGCATATAACTAATTGTTCGACAATAGATAAATTCACACGACGAATATTCAATGAACGAAAATCCTCTCAATGAACAAAATCATTTCAAATGGAAAGACACTTCCAATAACAAGCCTTCCATAATCAAGGGGCATGACATTTTATTATCCAACTCATATGTGGCAGTCAAGTCAAGATTCAAAGAATCTCTCAAAAGTGCTGAATAGCCAGGGGCAAAATCCATCTAAATCACTTGGGGCATTAAACATGAATTCCAGAAAAGGGTCACGTACGATCAAGCAAATATTTTCTGGAAATGCTACAACACTTAATACTATGTACATTGACAGTTCTTCGCACCATGTGAACACGGACATAGTCGGAAAATGCTACACATGAAAAAAAGACCCGCTAGGTTCACTGGCCTAGGCAAAAATAAGGGCATCCCGACGAACCAAAGAGTTCGGGTAAAAATTAGGGATATATAAATAAAATTGTACACCTGATAAGTCGAAAACATGAAAAGGCGGCATTAGCAAAAAATGGTATCTCGGTAGACTGAAAATCTGAAAAGACGATCCAGGCAAAATTTAGGGATTAAAGTGTATGACTATGTCCCGTTATCTATTGTCTACCAGTAGAAGACTCATCACCATGATCAATATTTATCGAGGGCTCTAGAAGTTGAGATAATGTTCAAGTCGTCCATAAAGCCCCATAGAGCAGTTTCCACGAAATTATCCCAACAGAGCTATTTGCACAAGCTCATCTTCAACAAGAGATACATTCCTTACAAGTCTAATATGCCTTCACGATATAAAGTAGGGCATCTTCTAACTGTTAACATAATCGTACTCACCAGCATATCCCCCTAATGGATAAACGAGTGTGATCGTCTCCCCGACAATGTCGCTAACTTACGGAGTCCCAACCCTCATCAGAGATTAGGTCGTCAGCATAATTCATAAGAATTCTCTTCACCAACTGAGTTTATGTCTCCAACACTATAAAATTCCCCGCAGAATTCTCTCCTCCAGTAGGACTCATCTCCTCAGTAAAAGTATTCCTCAGTAAAGTGTTTCTACAACAGGGTTTATTTCCCCCAATATGGTTTATTTCTCCAACAGGGTTTATTTCCCTAACAGAATTCAGCCTCCCTAGCCTGAGTCTATTCCTTTAGCTTCTGCAAATCACTAACAAAACTCCTCTCTCCAGCAAAGGACAGTCCAGGCTACTATCCCCAGGGAGTTGCTACCAAATCTGAAAATGTACCATGTAACATTCAACCTTATCCTTTCCAGACGAGTCGGCATCCATATTAGAAACCTGATCAGGAAGCACCTTAGAAGGTTATCTATCTATTTTATCCCTAATCAGGGTATATAAGAATTAAATTCCCCAGTAGAGCGACGAATGACCAATGTTCCCGAGCTCTTCTCCCTAAGCAGAAATCAACATTCCCCAACGGAGTTTCCTCAAACATCAAGTAGGAATCCCCAGAAGATCAAAGATTCATATTCGACATCCACATCAACAATTAAGGATTTATTTTCCTGATCAAAAATGTTATACAAATCTACCAATACACTTCAACAACATCTCACATACATCATTTATCGTAGCATATGCATACAAAATGCATATAACATTCTCATTTATTTTGAGAGCATCACCATGAAATGCATTACATACATCATGACATTGCATAAAGCTAATTTTTTCTTTTTAGGTAAAGTCCACAAACAGACGAATATCATCAACAACTTTCAAACAGGCCACTGATTAATTCCCGAAACAGGACGAGTCAACTATGTATATAACCAGATGACGTGAATTCCTGAAACAAGGCGAAGCAATCTTACACGGGTTCCTTCTAATATATTTCCAAATGCAGCTTCACACAGGCTCGTCCTGAAGCAGCCTTATCCAGGATCCTTCTAATATATTTCCAGATAAAGTTTAACACGGGCTCATCCTGAAGCAGCTTTACACGGGTTACTTCTAAAAATTTTCAGATGTAGCTTCACATGGGCTCATCCTGAAGCAGCCCTACATATGCTCCTTCTCATAAACTTCCAGATGCAGCTTCACATGGGCTCATCCTGAAGCAGCCCTACCAAGGCTCCTTCTCATCTATTTCCAAATGAAGCTTCACACGGGCTCATCCTGAAGCAGCCCTATCCAGGCTCCTTCTCATATATTTCCAGATGCAGCTTCATACGGGCTCATCCTCAAGCAACTCTACCCAAGCTCCTTCTCATATATTTCCAGATGCAACTTCACACTGGCTTATCCTGAAGCAGCCCTACCCATGCTCCTTCTCATATATTTCCATATGCAGCTTCACACGGCCTCATCCTGAAGCAATCTTACACGGGTTTCTTCTAATATATTTCTAGATGTAACTTCACATGGGCTCATCCTAAAGCATCCCTACCAAGGCTCCTTCTAATACATTTCCAGATGAAGTTTAACACAGGCTCATCCTGAAGCAGCTTTACACGAGCTACTTCTAAAAATTTCCATATGCAGCTTCACGCGGGCTCATCCTGAAGCAGCCCTACCCAGGCTACTTCTCATAAACTTCCAGATGCAGCTTCACACAGGCTCATCTTGAAGTAGCCCTACCCAGACTCCTTCTCATATATTTCTAAATGGAGCTTCACACAGGCTCATCCTAAAGCAGCCCTACCCAGGCTCCTTCTCATATATTTCAGGATGCAGCTTCACATGGGCTCATCCTGAAGCAGCCCTACCCATGCTCTTTCTCATATATTTCCAGATGCAGCTTCACACGAGCTCATCCTGAATCAGCCCTACCCAGGCTTATTCTCATATATTTTTAGATGCAGCTTCACACAGGCTCATCCTCAAGCAGCCCTACCCAGGATCCTTATAATATATTTCCAGGTGAAGTTTAACATAGGCTCATCCTGAAGCAGCCCTACCCAGACTCTTTCTAATATATTTCCATATGAAGTTTAACACGGGCTCATCCTGAAGCAGCTTTACACGGGTTACTTCTAAAAACTTTCAGATGTAGCTTTATACAGGCTCATCCTGAAGCAGCCCCACCCGGGCTCCTTCTCATATATTTCTAGATGCAGTTTAACACGGGCTCATCCTTAAGAAATATTACACAAGTTCCTACTAATACATTGCCAAGTATAGTATAACACAGGCTCATCCTGAAGTAGTCTTACACGGTTGCCTTCCAATACATTTCCGGACGCAGCTTTACACAGGCTCATTCCAGTACATCATTCAAATGAAATAAAGTGTAGATTTCTTTCTGATACTCTTTTTGGAAAAGGTCAGACGTAGACTCTTTCTGGTACCTCTTCTAGTTGAAGTCAGGCGTAGACATCTTCTAGTTTGGATGAAATCAAGCGCAAATTTCTTTCTAATACTCTTTTTGGAAAAGTTTCGGCGTAGACTCTTTCCGGTACCTCTTCTAGTTGAAGTCGGGCATAGACATCTTCTAGTTTGGATGAAATCAAGCATATATTTATTTCGGATGCTCTTTTTGGAAAGGTCAAACGTAGATTATTTCTGATACCTCTTCTAGTTGAAGTCGGGCATAGACATCCTTCTAGTTCGAATGAAATCAAGCGTAAATTTCTTTCTAATACTCTTTTTGGAAAAGGTCAGACGTGGACCTTTTCTGATACCTCTTCTAGTTGAAGTCGGGTGTAGACATCTTCTAGTTCAGATGAAATCAAACATAGATTTCTTTCTGATGCTCTTTTTAGAAAGGTCAAGTGTAGACTCTTTCCAGTACCTCTTCTAGTTGGAGTCAGGCGTAGACATCTTCTAGTTCAGATGAAATCAATCGTAGATTTCTTTCTGATGTGCTTTTTGGAAAGGTCAGGCATAGACTCTTTCCGGTACCTCTTCTAGTTGAAGTTGGGCGTAGACATCTTTTAGTTCAGATGAAATCAAGCGTTTATTTCTTTATAATGCTCTTTTTGGAAAGGTTAAGCATAGATTCTTTCTGGTACCTCTTCTAGTTGATGTCGGGCGTAGACATTTTCTTTTTAAGATGAAATCAAGCGTAGATTTCTTTTTGATGATATTTTTGGAAAAGTCAGGCGTAGACTCTTTTCGGTACCTTTTCTAGTTGAAGTTGGGCGTAGATATCTTCTAGTTCGGATGAAATCAAGCGTAGATCTCTTTCTGATGCTCTTTTTAGAAAAGTCAAATGTAGACTCTTTCTGGTACCTCTTCTAGTTGAAGTCGGGCATATACATCTTCTAGTTTCGGATGAAATCAGGCATAGATTTATTTTTGATGCTCTTTTTGGAAAATTCAGGCGTAGACTCTTTCTAGTACTTCTCCTAGTTGAAGTCGGGCGTAGACATCTTCTAGTTCAGATGAAATCAGACGTAGATTTCTTTCTGATGCTCTTTTTGGAAAAGTCAGTTGTAGACTCTTTCTAGTACCTTTTTTAGTTGAAGTCGGGCGTAGGCATCCTCTAGTTCGGATGAAATCAGACGTAGATTTCTTTCTGATGCTCTTTTTGGAAAAGTCAAGTGTAGACTCTTTCCGGTACCTTTTTCTAGTTGAAGTCAGGCGTAGACATCTTCTAGTTCATATGAAATCAGGCGTAGATTTCTTTCTGATACTCTTTTTGGAAAAGTCAGGCGTAGACTCTTTCCGATACCTCTCCTAGTTGAATTCGGGCGTAGACATCTTCTGGTTCAAATAAAATTGAGCGCAAATTTATTCTGTTTCTTCTTTTGGACAAAGTCAGGCGTATACTGTTCCAAATATATCTTCTAAGACAAAGTCGGGTGTGGACTTAGTCTGATTTTCTTATCAACATTTATCCTGGATGGCATCTATAAGTCCATCTTCGACGACTCTCTGTCACCTCTCCAAATGGCATCTTTAAGCCTATTCCCTGTATAATCAACCAACAATGTTACTCTATACACAAGCGAGTGCAAATTTTTGGGCACTTAAGTGTTCAATCATCTTCTACCTTCAAGTCACGAATGGCGGACTTGTCAATCTAACTCTCCAGGCTTAAGAAGATTGAACAGGGGCAGCTATTGTACCCTAAAATTTCCCCTCCCATTTTCTTCAAGATATTCTTCTAGGGTTCTCAAATGCTCAAGAATGCTCAAGGGTTGACCGGTCAAATCCTCTCTTAAGCAATGGATCCACAATTAGGGTTTTGTGTTTTTCAAGGAAGTTTGGTTTTTGAAGGTCTCAAGTGGTTTCCATAGTTCTCCATAGGTATTCAACAATGTTCATGTCAAGTTTCAAGCCTTGCATCACAAATTTGCTCAGTCAATGGCTCAGTTGATTGAAAATCAACTGTATTGGATAAAAAGTCAACTATGGTCAACATACAGTCAAACTTCAAGATTTTTTGTTAACATTAACATTTTGAAGTGATTTTCATCATTTGATCAAGGGTTGATCATGATTCCTCAACTAAATCCCTCAAATCATCAAAATTCACAAGTTACCAAATTAGGGTTTCCTTAGGAGAAGTCAACTGAACTTTGACCAAGCATAACTTTCACATGCTTCATCAAATTTTCCCCAACCAAAGCCCATTTTGAAGTAAATTCAATTCTCTACAACTTTGTATCTGTATGCTCAAATCCAAAAAGTGCTTCATTTGAGAGATATGAGCCCATACATTATTTGAATTTTTATTCATTTAAATGCAAGTAAATCAAATAAAATATAAAATCATTGGGCCAAGGCGCATGGGCTTTTGATCTTAATCACATGGAGGCCCAAGAACACATGACAATGCCAAAACCGTGAAAACATGTTGGGAACAAGAATTTTCAAGTTTGGAATGTTTTTAAAACAATTTTGGAAAGATTTCAATGTGTTTTTTTGCAATGAATTATGACATAATGGTACAAGATTCTTGTCTTGTTCTTGTTCCATTTAATTCCTCTATAAATACATGCAATACTCAAGTGCAAAGGACACAAAAAGGCTTCTCCTAAAAAAACACTCCAAAATTTCCAAAATTCTCAAAACTAGGGCAAGCTGTAAACTCTAGTTGCAGCCATGATCAAAACAAACCAGTCTTTCCATTCACTTCTAAGAGTTATAGGGTATGTTTGGATCATTTGTAATGATCCAAAGAGCATGAAATAAGCATACATGCTACACCATTTTTCTTAATTTCTTGCAAATTCATTTTTCTGTTTTTATTTTGTTTTATTGCATACTACCACCACTAATGATCTTCTGAGGCACAACAATGCAGGATATATTTTTGCTATTATTTTCCAATCTTTGCAGGTTTATCATATAATGATCGAATCCCATTTTTCAAACACCAAGCATGCATGGTTCAGATGGAAAAGGATGGAGACTGTAAATAGAAGGGCGTGGGTTCAAACCCTAGCACCTACACCTTTCTTTTCTTCTTTTCAATACTTTTTAACCATTTTTTATTTTTCTTTTTCATTTTGTCTAATTAATTTAATTTTTATTTTTAATCATTTTCTTTAATTAATAAAATAAAAAATAAATAAATTAGAACTAGACTTTTAATATGTTAATTTAATTTCTAGATAATATTTTTCTTAATTAATTAATTAGACATAGGTTTCTTTTATAATTAATTAAATCTTTAATTTAGGTTTAAAGTCTATTTTTTTATAATTAAAATCAAACAAAAAATGCACAAAATTTAATTTATAATCTTTTAGATGTTAAGACTTTTAAAAATAATTTTGCAAATATTTTGTATTTACTTTTGCTATTTATTTTATTAGAAACAAATGTATAGGTCGCATATGTTTTCTTGTAATAGTTTAGCATTTAAATTCCCGCAAAGTTGCAAATATTGTAAATCTCCCAAAGCCATGTAATAGCCGTAGGTCTTTACTTTCCCGTATTTTATTTTCTTGCGCCTATATTTTCTATGCCTTGTATGTATATATAATTGTTAGCTAAATAGGATTGTATGGCAAGATAATAATCAATTGCTAGAAAATCCTAATCCAAGATAAATATAATTCAATCGAATCACTCTTGCACACATGCACCTCTAGGGTAGCCTCTCTCTGTTGCCTTCGGATAAAACAGTTATGTCCCTCGAACGTGGGACGCTTTAGCAAAATACCCTTGGTTAAAAGATCGTAGTCCCTCGATGACCCTTCGATGCTGCCTCGGTAAACGATCTTAGTCCCTTACAATAAAATTTCTAAAGCACTCTATGAGTTGCTTTTATGACTGTACAATGACCCGCGCCCGTCCCTCACATATCCAATGATATGGCTTCCTACTAACTAATGGTATGATAGCACTATCTAAAGGAAGAGGAAAATAACATGAAAGACTTTTGAGTAGGTAGATAGCTTGTAGTCTCTTGCTCATAAACAAAAAACATTTTTCACACGAAACACTTATCTTCTAAATATTTTCAAAACAAACACTTTGTATGTGTTCTCAACGATACGAGAATCATTAAAAGTTTTCCAAACTTAGGCATTTCAAAATATTTTCAAACTTACACATTCACAAAGTATTTTCAAAAGTGAGTGGCGATTAAGAGCCCGTAGATAACTACGGATGAAAAAGGTGCTAACATCTTCCCTTTTCATAACCTACCCCCTGAACTCAGAAAATTATCAAAGGTCTTTCCTGTTCTTTTCACCCTTTCCTTTATTGGATAAAAGAAAAGTTGGTGGAGACTCTCGCTATCCGCAACATTAACGATAAAATGCAAAACCAAAAGTCAGTTCTCCCACCATATTACAGTTCTAGTTTTGATTTATCAGTTCTGTCTGTCATTAGATATCGTAACATATGTCTTAATATTGTGTTTTGATGTTGGGGGCATCATTATTAACATGTGTTGCAAGTGACAAAATTTCAAATGGCATCAGAGCAGGCACCCTGGTCTGTTTATTAGGTGAGCTTCAGGGAGAATTTTATGGTACTACTGGTCTTTTGGAAGAATAGAATGATACCATTCTGAAAATCAATGGACAAACAGAACTTGGAAATTTGTCAGGATAATAGAATCCTGGTGCTAAGGAGATAAAAGGGAAGAGTTTGAGTTGGTTCTCTGAAACTCAGAAGGTGTTAATGCTATATTCAATGGAGTTGATTAGCATTTTCTCAGACTGATTATCACATATAGTGTGACCAAAGATATTTGAGAAATTCTCAACTCCACTCATAAAGGTACATCAATGTGTTTTATAGAAAAGTTTAGGAAAAAAAGGATGATCAATAAGAAGACACTCAGGTATCTACCCAAGAGATTTAAAATCAAAGTAACAACTATTAAAGAAGAACAAGAGCATGAGTTTTGTCTCCAACTCTGTAGGAACTTATGTATTGGTATCTAATGTAGGGTTTCTCATTGCTATTATGTTCCTTGGAAGGAAATCCAACCAGGTCTTGAGGAGAGTAAACTGAAGGTCAAGGCCAAATGTCAGGGACATTTTTCCTGACACCAGCAAGACTTTGTATCTTAAAGGAAGGTTGGAACAGGTGAGAAGGTAAATCCAACTAAAGGAATTTTGTGTTATGGTTTTAAAGAATTTGGTTTTATGCCATATCTTCCTCAAGAAACATCTGAAGGGATTATCTATGAGGGATGTGATTCTGGTTTTGAATTTTCCAAGAAGGTTTCTACCCTATTTGGAAGGTGGATTTTTGATGTAGTTTCTTGCATTAAAAGAATATCTTATGATAAGTTGGCTTCCTCTTTCAAAGGACTATAAATCAAAGGATGGTGTGACTTTATTAACCTCCATATTTGAAGTCATGATCAAGTATGATCCCAATGTGTTGGTAAGATTCTTCAAGATGGGAAGAGAATAAAATACATGCAAGGAGAATCTTTAGTTATAAACCTTGGGCTTCTATAAAAGAATGGCTGAGTCAGTGATGTCAATCAAAATGTATCACACATTATTATAGACATCAAATCTTCTCAAGATAAAGGCAGGTTCTTGCAATGATGATATTCCTTTTGTGGTTAAGTTGATCATACCAGGTCTCTTTGGTTCAAGATGATTTTTTTCTAGTCAAAATTGACCTAAGGATGACTATGAAGTAGTAAAAACTAGGAAGATATGGTATCTTAAGGAAATTTTCTTTATTTCTATTTATCTCTTGGAACTTCAAAATCTGATAGTCTGTCAGTGGCTGTTCCACACATATGACTGGAGTAAAGATGTTTTTGATATACTTTTTGTATCATCCTATCATTTATGCTACTTTGGTAATAGTGTCAAAGGTGTAATTAAGGGTGTTGGAGAATTGAATTAATGATGGTCTCATTGTTAAATGTATAGCATCTAACACGACTATCATAAGACAGTTATGCCCAATGTATGAAGGTAAATCCCTCTAAGGATGTATGGTTGATCACCAATGAGAAGATTGAAAGTATGATGAGAAAGGTTATTTTTATGGCTTATCCACATGCTTAATGTCCAAGAAAGATAAAGTTAAGATGTCACACTAGAAGCTGCAGCATCTGACTATTGACATAGCCCTAAAACTTCATGTTATGAATCTAATAAGTAAAATGCAAGGTGAGAATATTTGTGGATAGAGGTGTGTCTGTGTTGAAATGATCAGAGTAATCTATAGAAAAAAAATCAGATATTTGTGAAGTCTTCAAAGGTATTTATCAACTTTTTCATGAAAAGATGAGTTCCAAATGTGATGGATGGATATGTTTGAGTTCTTTACCAAGAGTGAGTCATATAGAAAATGTATCTTCAAAACCAAGGTCAATGATTCTAGCATTAAGGGAAGGTCTAATGTCTAAGAAAATGTTGGAATATTATCTCAGCAGTTTGTATTCAGAGAATGAGGAAATCTCTTAAAAGCTAGTAGGAACTGAATCAAAGAATTCTCTTGTCAACTATGTTCCCTCTTGTGTTCAGAAAGGTTATTCAAAGGAATTCATTAATTATTTTTAAGAGATCAGCATTAACTTCTGAATGTATGTCAAGTTGTGTATTTGAGACCTTGTCTATTGAAGTAAAGCTATTGACACAAAATTCATTTACAAGAACAATAAAGTTTATGTTAATGGAGGATGTTTCTTCTTGAGAAACAATCTTGTCTCTTAGTTTAACAATAAGTCATTGTTTGTATTCTAGTATTTATTCAAGACTATGTATAATGCTGAAAGAAGTTTGTGATCTCAATTGACTTGGATGCTTAAAGAATATAATGTCCTACAGGATGTCATGACATTGTATTGTAGAAAGTTGGTATTTTCAAGGATGTCAGGTTGCTTAGCAGGATAAAGCTCTTTAACCTTGGTCTTTTCTTTGTCAGGAGTCTTGCTATAGGTGAAGAAGTGAAAAACACAAGAAGGGGGGTTGAATTGTAAAACTTGAAATCAAATGCAGACAACACGTTATTTTTATCCTGGTTCGTTTGATCTCAAACTACTCCAGTCCACCCGTCAAGGTGATTTCGCCTCTCTCCAACGAGGTCTTAATCCACTATATTCAACTGAATATACAACTGCTTTAACAACTGCTAAAGCCTTCTTGAGTCTAACCACAAACCGATTTATCTCAAGGAATTTCTTTTACATATAAATGAAAAAAGGTGTGTTTGATGTTTTCTAGAAAAACTATATATCACAACTATGATACTACACAATATTAAGCTTGGATAAATCTAGATTGCTAGAGCTATAGAGTAAGCGCTTGAGAACTTTTAGCAAACTGGATGAGTGAGAACGAAAATATGATTGGCTTATGCGTATGTGCGTATGGGAGAATTAGCCATTTCTTTTCTCACTGAGTTGTTTAAATAGCCTTGGAATAAATACGTTGTTGTCCATAATTCCATTTCAATGCTCATAACGTTCTTTCCTTTTTGAGAAGATCTTTGTCTTGGAATAAAGTCGTTGGTAATTAATCTGCCTTGAATGCAGTAATGTTGACACTTCAGAATGTTCTGCTTGATGACAATCAGAGTGTTCTTGGCTTTAGCTTATTCTGGTGCTTCTGAGTGCTGATGACATGGTTAGAATCTTGATCAGAGTCAATGTATGTTTTGCGTAGATTCTGTTCATCAGACTTCAGCGTAGCACATGTTTGATCTTCTGATGTGACATATCTTCTGATGCTGATGTTGATATTCTGATGCTGATTCCATCAGAGTTTCTGTAAATACAAAGCATAATTTTGAGTAGCATATATGTCTTATATAAATCTCATAATTCATTTAATCTTGTATTTGTTATCATCAAAACTCTAACTGAGGGTTGTAGAATCAAACTATATTCTAACAATCTCCCCCTTTTTGATGATGACAAAAACCAGATTTTTTCAATTAAAATAAAATGATGAAAGGTATCAGAGTTTAAGGATAGAGAGGAAACAGTATCAGAGATAATCAATTAACGTATAGAAGGTATCAGAGATAAGAAGATAAGGAATAAAAAGTATCAAAGTAATGAAGAGAAAAACTCCCCCTGAGTTGATTATTTCCCTTTGATTCCTTGAGGCCTTGAGCATCAGAACTTTACTGAACTTTCTTTGAGCATCAGAACTGTACTTTGTCAGAGTTCATCAGATTCTTGTACCTGTAAGCTTTTCAGAACAAAGAAACTCAAATATATAAGAATGTTAGAATGTTTGAGACTTTTGTCTCAGTAGTCCGTTATTGAAAAATATCATTCTTTCTCCCCCTTTTTGTCAGTTATCAAAAAGCACGAATAATCAGAGTTAAAATGATTAGAGCAAAAAGATGTTTGTATGAAAACAAAAGCAATGATAGTTTAGAACAAGTAGAAATATTACAGACAAACATGTAGAGAAAATAAGGAAAACACAAGAAAAATTTTAAGAAGAAGGAGGAAGTTGTGTGAACAGAGCTTCCAACATGATCTTGATTTGCTCGCTGGTTTCCTGTTGCTTAGATACCATGTTTGCTATAGAATCAATCTTGATATCCTGCTTGTCCATCCTTTCATTCATCAGCATATCAAATCTCTTCAAATCCTCTAGAGTCTGCCTGTCAAGAGAGGAAGCTTGAGGATCTTCAGATACATGCTGCTTCTCAGAGCTTTATGTAGTTTCTTCTGCTTGACCCAAGTCTTCAGCTTGAATTATCTGTTCTTCTGCAGCTTGAACTTTAGATGCTGGACGCTTTTCAGACCAAGGCGCAATGTCCAGATGAAGAACTTCTTCCTTCAACAGCTTGCTCAGAACTGGACCTTCCATTTCCTTCAGCAGATTGCTGAAGTTCTGTTGAGCCTGTCCATAGCTCTGGTCTTGCAACTTGAAGGTTTCAGCGCAAACCCATCTTCTGAATTGAGTCCAGAGGAGATCTGATACAGCAGGATCAACCACTTCCAGACTTGCTTGTTTCAAAGAAGTGATCCACTTCTGCATATCTGTTTCAAATTTCAAAATGCTGGAACTAACATCTGGTTGTTTTGGTTTAGGGATGGCTGTTTTCTGGTTTATTGCAGCAAGGCGTTCAAAGACTGTTAGATCAATGACTGTCTTGCTGGGGTTTTCTGTATTTTTCTTAGGTGAGGGAGTGGGAGAGTAAGAAATAACGATTGGACTAGGTGGAGTATTTGGATGAGTTGTTTCTGGTGAAGAGGGAAGTTGAGACATATTCACAGTGGTACCACAGGGCAATTGAATAGCCAAAGGTTGTGGTTCAGGTGATTCATAGGTTTGAGCCTCAGAGTTTTGAGTGTCAGGTTGTGGAGATCTTGCATGTTGAGGAGAGGGTGGATTAATATCTGGTTGGGGAGATGAAGGTTGTGGGATTTCTGGTTCTGGTATTGGAGAGAGTGGAGTTTCTGGTATTGGTGAGAGTGGAATGTCAGGTTGTGGTGAGATGGGAATTTATGTGTTTGGATTTGGATTTTCTGTTTGGGGAGCGGAAGAGTGTTGTTCTATATCAGAAAGAACTTGTGCAAGTTCTGGTTCTGGTATGGTTGCAGTGTTTGGATTTTGTGGTTTGGAGCGGGATCTTCTGAGGGTTAATGACTCAGAAGGGTCAAAGTCAATGTAAAAATCTTCAAAGGTTTGAGGAGTTGGGATTTCAGATGGAGTTGGAATGAATGTGGAAACAGCAGTTGAATCTAAAACAGTTACAGAAATAGGATTACCTCTTTTCTTTGGAGTTTGTTGAGATGATCCTTCTGGAGCAGCTTTTCTCTTCTTTGTCTTCTTCAGAACAACCTCTGGTGCCTTCTGATGAAGATCTTGAATATTTAGATATGTTGCTGTACCATCAGCTTTACACGCATCCAAATATCTCATAATCATTTGAGGCTTAGAGTCAATTTCTGAGAACATAGGGAAGTCGTCCAGAGGGACTCTTCTGCTGGAGATTTCAGCAAAAGGAGTGATGCTGGGCTCCTTCTTAATGTTCTCTATCAGCTTCATTTTCTTCAGATTTTTGGCATTCAACTGCTTGCCAACAGAAGGTTCCAGGGTGCTGATTTCTTGTGCCTCTATCAAATGTTCAATCAGCCTATTCTTTGTCAGAATATCTGATATCAGTCTTCCCAAGGGTATCCAATCCCTTTTAGTACGTTCATCTTCTCTTGTTTCCTTGACGCTTGTTCTGATATGGTTGAACAGAAGATGAGCTAGATTAATCTTGACCTTTTGGGAGATAAAATAGATCAGAAACTGCTGATCTATGTTTATGTAATCAGGAGAGCTTTTAAGCTTCCTGTGGTTGAAACAGCCCAGAATAATCTTTGCCCAAATTTTGTGCTTATCTTTCAAGTCCCTTATCTTGCTGGAGGGAAGCCCCAGCGTGAAAATTTCCCTTGCTATAACAGCAACATCTGCGCACCTTTCTGCCATATCTATACAGCGAATACCACCACCATTGTACCCAATGAGTCTTGCAATCAGGTCTTTAGTAATCACAATCTTCTTCCCCATGATGTAAGAAGTGACTTGGTGATTTGAGGAAGAGGTGTGAATCCAAAATTCCTTTACTATAATAGGGAATGTTGGACCCACCAGCCTGTCGAAGTACTTTTCCCATCCTTGAGCTTGAATCTCTTCTGATAAATCAAAACCATTTTCCTTGAGACTGTTGAAATCCACTATTATCTCTGACAGAACTTCAAGGTTCTTGATTGGAGTGAGAAGTGTTCTGAGAGAAGCTTCATATTTCTCAGATGATACATCTTTCTGGGAACCTGTAGAAGGATTGTTGGAGGAAGCCATGTTCACACGAGGTTTTTTAAAAGAAAAAAAATTGAAAGGTTTTCTTGAGAAAGTAAGAACACAGAAAACAGAAATGTTGCTAGAAAACGAAGGTGACGGTAAAAGTGTGTGAATGGTTTGAAGTGTTTAAATAGATTTCTAAAAAGTTTTTGAAAACCTAAACGTTTAAGAGAGAGAAATAAATCATGATTATTAGCATTTAATGATAGCTGATTTTAGGGGATTTAGAAAGATACTTAAACGGTTACCCATGACATGTGTCTCAATGTATCCAATCAGCACTTTGCCTTTTCAGAAGCGTGAACGCGTGTTCAGCCCCAGGAAACAGCTGATGACTGGATGACACTTGTTTGCTTGAGTGAACAGCACATCTATCCTTGAACTGAAGCGCTCAGATCTTCATGGATAAATTCTGATACAATCTGCATTTCTAAAATTCTGAAAGAGGATTGATCCGAAGTTCACAGAGAAATAAACACAATTCTGAAGGTTAATATATAAAATTAAAACAGTTTTATTCTGGACAGAGCTTCATGCTGAGATGTTTTAGAATAAAAATGAACCTATCTTCAGAAAGTGGTTTTGTGAAAATATCAGCCCATTGATGGTCTGTATCAATAAATTTTAAGTTTAAAATTCCTTTCTGAATATAGTCCCTAATAAAATGATGTTTTATTTCTATATGCTTAGCCCTAGAATGCAAAATTGGATTTTTACTTAAGCAAATAGCAGAGGTATTGTCACAAAGTATAGGAATGTTACTCTCAAATATCTGGAAGTCCTCAAGTTGACTTTTCATCCAGAGCATTTGTGTGTTGCATCCAGTTGCTGCTATGTATTCAGCTTCTGTTGTTGATAGAGCAATTGTGGATTGTCTTTTGCTGGACCAAGAGATCAGATTTTCTCCCAGAAACTGGCAACTTCCAGAAGTGCTTTTACGTTCTACTTTGTCTCCAGCAAAGTCAGCATCACAGTAACCTACTAAGTTGTAATCACTTGATTTTCTATAAAACAAACCCAGATTAGTAGTATCTTTCAGATACTTGAAAATTCGCTTAACAACTGTTAAGTGAGATTCTCTAGGATCTGATTGGAATCTTGCACAAATGCATACACTGAATAAAATATCAGGCCTTGAAGTTGTCAGATAAAGAAGAGAACCAATCATACCTCTGTAGACCTTTTGTTCTACCTTTTTGCTTACCTCTTCTCTTTCCAGAATGCACGTGGGATGCATTGGAATCTTTGATGGCTTACATTCTGAGAGATCAAATTTCTTCAGAAGTTCTCTGACATATTTGCTCTGATGAATGTAAGTTCCTTCTGGGGTTTGATTGATCTGAATGCCCAGAAAGAATTTCAGTTCCCCCATTAGGCTCATCTCAAATTCTGCCTGCATACACTTAGCAAACTTTCTTCCCAGAGAAGGTTTAGTAGATCCAAATATAATATCATCAACATAAATCTGACATACTAAAATGTCATTCTTAGCTGTCTTACAGAATAAGGTTGTGTCCACTTTCCCTCTGGTGAATTCCTTTTCTAACAGGAAGTTACCTAGTCTTTCATACCAAGCTCTGGGAGCTTGTTTCAGACCATACAATGACTTCTTTAGTTTGAAAACATATTCTGGGTTTTTTGAACTTTCAAAACCAGGGGGTTGGTGCACATATACCTCTTCTTCTATATAACCATTTAAGAATGCACTCTTAACATCCATCTGATACAAAGTGATGCCTTTATTAACAGCAAATGAAATTAAAAGTCTGATAGATTCTAACCTGGCGACTGGAGAAAAGGTTTATGTATAGTCTATCCCCTCTTGATGACTATAACCTTGTGCTACCAATCGTGCCTTGTTTCTGATGACTTCACCTTGTTCATTCAGTTTGTTTCTAAACACCCATTTTGTTCCAATGACGTTGAATCCTTTTGGTTTAGGGACTAGATCCCATACATCATTTCTTGTGAATTGATTCAGCTCCTCTTGCATTGCTAGAATCCAGTCATTGTCTAGAAGTGCTTCATCAATTGAAGATGGTTCAATCAGAGAAACAAGTTCCATGAGGGATTCTTCAGAGTTTCTAAAGCTGGCTCTTGTTCTGATTGGATCTTCCTTTCTTCCTAAGATTGTTTCTTCTGGATGATCCATGCTGCTTCTAGATGGTCTTTTCTGAGGTTGATCAACAGAAGATGCTGGATTGCTTGCAGTGCCTCTTTCTGATGTTGAGGGAGTGTCTCTGTTAAGAGCTTCTGATGACTTGTCTTCAGTACCTGTGAATTCAACTTCCATACCTGCAAGTAATTCATTCTGCTTTGACTTTTGAGAGTCAAGCTTATCATCAAAACGAACACTGATTGATTCTTCCAAAATCTGTGTTTCTGTATTGTATACTCTGTACCCTCTTGAGCATTCAGAGTATCCTAACATAATACACTTATGTGCTTTAGAGTCAAACTTCAAATAATTTTTAGTATTCAAAATAAAGCAAGTACATCCAAATGGATGAAAATATGAAATGTTGGGCTTTCTGTTCTTCCACAATTCATATGGAGTCTTTTCCAGAATAGGTCTTATGGAGATTCTATTTTGATTGTAGCACACTGTGTTTATTGCCTCTGCCCAGAAGATCTTAGCAACGTTAGTCTCGTTGATCATGGTTCTGGCCATTTCTTGCAATGTTCTGTTCTTTCGTTCTACAACTCCATTTTGCTGGGGAGTTCTAGGACAAGAGAAATAATACAGAATGCCTTTGTTATTAAAAAATGATTCAAAATCTTTGTTTTCAAACTCTCCACCATGATCACTTCTGACTTTGACGATTCTAAGATCCTTTTCATTCTGAACTTGGTTGCAGAAGGTGACAAACACAGAGTGTGACTCGTCCTTGTGTCTTAAGAACTTTACCCATGTCCATCTGCTATAGTCATCTACGATTACTAACCGATACTTCTTACCACTGACTGAGGCAGTTTTAACTAGTCCAAATAAGTCAATGTGCAGAAGTTATAATGGTTTAGAGGTGGAAACAACGTTTTTAGATTTGAAAGCTGGTTTTGCAAACTTGCCTTTTTGACATGCTTCACACAGAGCATCTGAATTGAACTTCAGGTTAGGAAGTCCTCTGACCAGATTGAGTTTGTTAATCTGAGATATTCTTCTCATACTAACATGTCCCAATCTTCTGTGCCAGATCCATTGCTCGTTGTTAACAGACAGAAGACACTTTACATTCTGACTTTTCAGTTCATAAAGTTTTATTTTATAAATGTTGTTTCTCCTCTTTCCATTAAATAGGATAGTCCCATCTTTCTAACTAACAGCTTTGCATGAATTTTGATTAAAGATTATATCATAACCGTTATCACTTAATTGACTTATGGATAACAGGTTATGCATTAATCCATCTACTAATAAAACATTACTTATAGAGGGAAGATTTTTGTTACCTACTGTTCCAGAGCCAATGATCTTTCCCCTCTGATTACCTCCAAAGCCTACGTGGCCTCCAGGCTTAAGTTCCAGGCTTTGGAACATATGCCTTCTTCCCGTCATGTGTCGTGAGCAGCCAGAGTCCAGGTACCATGACTGGTGTTTCTGCTTTGCTGCTAAAGATATCTGCAACATGTATTATTTTATCCTTAAGTACCCATATTTTCTTGGGTCCTGATTTGTTAGTTTTACCAAAACTCTGGTTGAATTTTGGTTTGAAAGAATAATTACTACTAGTATATTTGATGTCATGTGTGTGCCCATATACAAAGTGAGAATCAAGCGAAGTGCGTTTTATCACTAAATCCATGGCATTCCTTGGTGTAGGTACCTTACCTTGGTATCCTATTCCTTTTCTGCCATTTCTGCTAACTCCATAGATCATTGAAGCCATTTTGCTTCTATATATGTTTTTAGCTAGAAACTTCTGAAAGTTGTGATCATACTCCTTGATGATCTCATCAACACTACTGGGAGTTTCAAGAATTGTTTCCTTCTGAGAGTTTTGTAATAGATTTTCTAATTTTGAAACTTTATCTTTTAACTCAGAATTCTCCAATGTGAGACTCTCAGTTTTATCAGAGTCAGAAGCAAGATTCCTTTTCAGGTTTCTGAATTTGACTCTGATCTGCTGATATCGTTCCAGAATCTCATTAAGGCTTTCAGCTAGTTCAGCCTTAGTAAAATTAATAGTAAAGTCAGGAAATACCTCTTCTGTGTCTGATTCAGAAGCTTCACTGTCTTCTGTTATGTTTGCCATGAGAGCTATGTTTGCTCTCTCATCATCTGATTCTGAGTCAGCTTCAGATGTGTCAGTCATCCCATGTAGCCATGAGACTTTTCTTCTTTTCCTTTCCAAACTTCTTTTTGGGCTTTTCCCTCTGAAGCTTTGGGCAATCACTCTTGTAGTGTCCTTGCTCGTTACATTCATAGCAGATGATGTCTTTGTTGTTTGACTTTCTGCTTCCTGAAGAGCCTTCAGATCTTCTGTATCCAGAGGAGGATTCTGACCTTCTGTATCTGGAGGAGGATTCATTCTGATTCTCTGATCTTCTTGGATTCCTGAACTTTCTTTGCCTCTGCTTCCACAGTTGGTTCACCCTTCTGGAGAGGAGAGACAATTCATCTTCTTCTGATGAGGACCCATCAGAGGTTTCTTCTACAGCCTGCAAAACCTTGGAGTCATATTTTCTGTTAGATTTTAAAGCTAATGGCTTACCTTGCTTTTGAGGTTCATCATCTTCTAGCTCTATCTCGTGACTTCTGAGGGAGCTGACAAGTTCCTCCAGAGAGATTTTGTTGAGATCCTTAGCTAGCTTCAGCGCTGTGACCATTGGCCTCCACTGTCTTGGAAAGCTTATGATGATCTTCTTAACATGATCAGCAGTAGAATACCCTTTGTTGTACCCCAAAATTTTCCCTCCCATATTCTTCAAGATTTGTCAAAGATCAATCTTCAAGATTCCTCAAGAGTTGCATAGTCCAATTGCCTCCTAAGGCAGTCAAAATTAGGGTTTTGGTTCTTGCAAGGAAGTTGAGGTTTTCAAGGGCACAATCAAGTCCCATGTGCCTATATACATTGTCAAGCATCCATATGCCAAGTCTCAAGACTCACAGGGTCCAATTGCACAGTCAAAAGCCCTAATTGCTCCACAATCAACTGTAGGGGTAAAATGGTCATTTGGCAGTAAAAAGTTAAAAATTTTGGTCAACATCTTATTTTGAAGCCACAATCATCATTTGATCAAGTCTTGATCATGATTCCATAAGAATGGCTCAAAAATCATCAAGATGCAAAAGTTTCCATTTTTGGACAGCTGAAAAGTCAACTGTAACTTGACCAAGGCATAACTTTTTCATGGTTCATCAGAAAAATCCCATCCAATGCTCATTTTGAAGGGGAGAACATTTCCTATAACTCATCTTCACATTCCAAATCCAAGAAATGCTCTCACAAAAAGTTATCAATTTCAACATTATAGGTCATTTTCAAAAGTCAACAAAAAGGCATTTTAAGTCAAAGACCATAACTTGAGATTGGTAAATCAAAATGACATGGGACCAAAGACATTGGTTATAGGACTTCAAGACCTTTCCAAAACGTCCAAAAACATGTTCATATGATCAAAATTGAGCAAGATATGCATTGGAGAATTTGGGAAATTTTTGTGAAATGACAAAAGTCAACTATCCTTGAAACTTCAATTTTTGACAAAAGGGCCCACTTTCTTCCACTTGATTCAGCCTTGTCATGCCACCCACGTGTCCCATGATTAATTTCAAGACCAAACATTTATTTTTTCATTTTTATTTAATTTTTGTGGATTTAATTCATTTTAATCCATAATAATTCAAATAAAATCAAAAAAATTAAAGGAATGGAATCTTGTGGTTTGAATAACTTTCATACAGCATATGCCAACTACCAAATTCGTGTCAAGGCTATTTTGAGCACAAAATCATGGTTTTGAACCAAGCTTGGAAAGTCCTTTAATGGTGTTAAAGCAAAATCCAAAAACTTAATTGCAATGGATCCCAAGCTCATAATGTGACCTAATTCCCTTTATACATACATATGCAAGCAAGCCAAGCCTCATTCACCTGAACACTGCACAAACGGCATAACCAAAATCCAAAAAATCAAGCAAAAGTTGAAAACTGTTTTCAATCCTCCAGGCCCTTTCACGACAATTTAAAGATTCAAACATATTCCTAACACTCCCAGGAACATTTTGCAATCGGAAACAAGCTTTAAAGCTCAAAGAAACGCCATTTACAGTCACACGGTTTGTCAATATTTTTCAAAATCGAAACTCCTAATTCATGAACATTTGGTGTGATTTAAAGCTTGTTTTATATTGTTTGCAACCATACAAAGCTATTCATATCAATTAATTGGATTATCATGTACAGGTTTGTGATTTGCCATTAACAACTTTTAGGGTTTTTGAGTTTGTGAATTAGGGCTTTGCTGCTCAGACAAAATTGGACTATCTCACGCACATGGTTGAACTCAGGAAATCAAGACGAACCAATCCCAACCCTCGCGCCTAATTTATATAGAGCGTAGCTCTATTCGTTATTTTCTGTCGTTCCATTTTGTGGGGGTTAAAACCCCCCGCTAATTGCCTTTGTTTTTACAGGAAAAAGGTAGAAGATGAAGGACGTGGAAAAATGGGACTGGACAATTCAAAAAGTGGCGCGCGCGTTTAGTTCTCTAGCACATGTTTTGAGGTTTTACATATTATAATTAATGGCTATTGTAATATCATATGCAACGCTTGGCTTAGTGGAGAATGAGGTGGCTGGTCACCATTGGGACCTGGGTTCGATTCCCAGGTCCCCCAAAATTTCTATACATTTTTTTTCTTTACATGCTTGTGTGTAGGTTCCAAAAGAAGGTCCATCATGCACCTTGCCCATCCAGCGTGCCAAGTGTCTCAAAGAACAGATCCAAAGGCCAGAAAATGATGAGCACCATGCTCTTCAGTCAACCATACGCACCTGAATCCAAAAAGTCAATACAGGCCTGAGCTTAGTGGGCCAAAAACTGCAATCAACACCTCCAAAAAAGGCCTGCACCCCCTTGGTCTTTGTTACTCTTTTTATTTTCTTTTCTTTATAATTTCTTTTTATTAATTATTAGTGTTATTATTTAATTCACAAATAATTATTTTCATAAACAAAAATCAGAAAAAAAAACTAATATTTTTATTATTATTATTTTTATTAATTTCACTTAGGTTTAATTATTTTGTAAACAAAATGTAAATTAAATTAAATTACTTTGATTAGTTAACTTTAATACCCTTTTTTACAATAAATAAAAACAAATTTAGACTTAGGCTTTTCTTTTGACATTTTTAATTCTTTTTTTTATTTTATTTCATTAAACATAAAAAACACAAAAATATTTTTCATTTTTAATTAATTAATTAATTAGCTATTAGGTTTAATTTTAATTGCAAAAAAAGGGGACAAAATTCAATTCTTTCTCAAAAGGGTCAACACCCTAAGGACGTTCCCGATTAAATTTCTATTCGCACGTATTTATTTATTTTGATTATTTATGTAACTGCTCCCGGAAATGTAATAGTTAATTAGGACCTCCTTTATCGCTTTCTTTTAAATTCTCGCACTTTATTTTCCAAAACGGGTTTTTGTTTTTGGCGATGTATAGACCTGCGCCTTGTAATAGCTAGATTTACATTTCTGCAATTTATTTTCCGCACTCCTAACTGTTAAAAAATGCCTGCAAGACTGTATGATAATAAAATTAATCCGTAGCTCACAAATAACATGCAAAGATAAACATAAACTGAATTCAATACACATGCACATGCCACCCCTAGGGTACGCCTCACTGGTTGCCTCGAACGTGGTCATCAAGTATAGGGTGTCTTAGAGGTCGCCCTTTATCTAAAGATCCAGTTGCCTCGAAACAGTTGCCTCGGATAAAAGGATCTAAGACATTAGGGTTACCACTAAGGTGTCCTACCATTGCTTCGGTGACCACACTGTCCCTATAATCGAGTTGACCCGAACACCTCCAACGATGGTGCTACCTACCTCTCCATGGTGGGATAGCACTATCTTAAGGACTCTTACACAGTCTAATTCCTTAGAGTAGGTAGATTTCTCCTGGGTACTTGCTCTTTCAAAACAAACAAAAATACTTTTCACACCTCACACTTTATAAAAGTTTTCAAACAAATTTTTCATACACTCTTGAGGACAGATACAAGAGTTACCTAGAAATTTTTCGAACGAAACTTTTTCAATACCCACAACCACTTGAAAAGCAAACAATTTTGAAAACATAAGAGCAAGTACCTAAGAGCCCGTGGATAACCACGGATAGAAAGGGTGCTAACACCTTCCCTTTCTATAAATCTACCTCCCGAACCGAGAAACATTCTCAAAAAAGGAATTTTGTTGTGCTTTTGTCCTTTCCATATTGGAGAACATAAAAGACGGTGGCGACTCTTGCTTACCGCGACATACGCGATCCAGCTAAAAACAGTCAGTTCTATTTCCACCGATCACAGAACTGGCGACTCTGTTGGGGATATTAAAGGTGAGGTGTACCTTAGGATTAGACCACTCTTATGTTTTCAATTGCTTGCTTTGTTTGCTTTAAATATTGTGGGCTTGCCTTGGGAGTTTCATAGATCCTAACCCGGATCTAGGGGATACCTTTTTAGAAAGTAGCAACAAACTGTGAGGGAACTGTGCGGGGTATACCGACACGGTTGAAGCAGTTTGCTACATTGATGTTGCACTTTGGTGAGTACCGGTAACCCTTGAGTCAAGTAAAGGAGAGTACGGGGCCGCCGCGTGGTGTCGTGAAGCATCAACTGACCTTAGGAACCTTACTTGACCATCCTGGCCTCTTTAGGGGTAGTGAGATGACCGACTTTGGTACAGTCCGAAGTTGGTAGATACTCGATACTACACTCATTGAGGGTTGTTTTCTTGGAATATTTTGGTCGCCAGTTCAGTGGCTAAATCAAAACATTGAACACAGAAAACAACCCAATGATATTGAGATCCTTAGAACCCGGTTACTTTTGATAGGACAGGTTTTGAGCCCACCAACTTCAAGAGGGTAGTACCCCAAACTTCATGTTGGCCTAAACCCTAAGGGTTATCTGGTGTGACTTGTGTGCCTTATCATGTTTGCTTTTTGTGAATACTTGTGGTGTGTCCTTATCATAACATCGACACTAGTGCAGAAATGACTTTTTACATCGGGTGAAACTGACTTTTTACATCGGTTCTGGGTCCGATGTAAAGTCAGACGATATAGTAAATCATGGACTTTTTACATCGGTTCTGGGACCGATGTAAAAAGTCTCTTTTTTACATCGGTTATAATATAAGAACCGATGTAATAAACTGTTATTATGCACATTTTTTAAAAAATTGATCCAGTTTTTTACATCGGTTGTAAGTAATACCCGATGTAAAAAGTCCCTTTTTTACATCGGTTATAATATATGAACCGATGTAAGAAACAGTTATTATGCACATTTTTTAAAAAAATTGATCCAGTTTTTTACATCGGTTGGAAGTAATACCCGATGTAAAAAGTCCCCAGTGACGCAACTTTTTACATCGGTTATTATCCCCAACCGATGTAAAAAGTCCCTTTTTGAAAGTTTTTACATCAGTTTTTACTAATAACCGATGTAAAATGTATGAAATTTTTTTGGAATAGATTATTTATTTTCTGGATGTTTCCCTGTACAAATATAATTTGTACCCATTTTTTCATATTTTTCCAATATCACACAGACTATATTTATGTCGCTATATAGATTTCATAGCTTTCCAATATCACATATATCACATCTAGGTCGATGTTTTCATATTTTTCACAACAAACTTACAAATTGAACAATTGTATTACAAGAAACAAACTTACAATTACAAATTCTTCACAAAATATACAACAATATTCAACTATTTATAAGTCTTTTTTCAAAACTTACAATTACATATTATTCACAAAATATACAAAAATATTCAACTATTTATAAGTTTCCAAACTTAAATTACCAATATAAAATCTTCGGTAGACATAAAATCCAATGAAGCTAACATAAAATCCAACAACCTTGTTTGAATAGGCCCAACTTTGAAATGCATAACAGTTTCTGTCCAAGTCACTCTTAACACAACATTTAATGCCTGCATTTTAATATCTCATAATGTTTTAATTAAAAGAAACAAGTATATTCTAAAAATAATTTAAACATTGAAACTAAAAAGAGGTAAATGGAAATTACCA
Organism: Vicia faba; assembly: GCA_948472305.1. Lineage (NCBI taxonomy): Eukaryota > Viridiplantae > Streptophyta > Magnoliopsida > Fabales > Fabaceae > Vicia > Vicia faba. The sequence goes on from OX451736.1 coordinate 272,894,497, forward strand.
TAGACATGTAGTATATGCTTTTATTCTTCAAAACTAAATCATCTCTTAGCCATGCATTTCTTGAGTTAGGATTAAGAAATCCCTAATCTTTGACAAAATTCCAATACAGTTGATACATTGTAGCTGTCACGGATGTGATTATAACAATAAAAAACATTATATTGTTATCTTGTCTTCCATATGTTACTCTAGCTCCTGCTGCAACCATTGCAGAGATATACTTCCCCATGTTTGGCAAATGCGCAACATCACTGTCATCATACCATCTTCTTACACACTAGTATTCACATTCAAATAGTAAAATTTAATTTAGTAATGTTAATAGAAAGTTTAGAAATATAGATTAGTACTAAACATTAAGGGCGTATTAATATACCTGAAGGGCACGCCAAAAATATGGCAAAAATGAGATAATGTAGGTTATTTCCATGTATAATCTTCTGGAACTACAGGTTTCAGGGTGGTGCGTTTTGAAAACCCGGGATAAAATGTGACAACTCGTTGTTTCCAAATGTCTTAGCAATGGTATCTGTATACAATGATATACAAAAAATGTTATTAAGAAGTGTAACGATAAACAAAGGAAAATAATAGGATAAATTCGTTGAAGGATAAAAGATTTTACCTGACTAGTTAGTTGATCAGCCATAAAAAAATCCACCAGAAGAACCTGTAGGAATAGTAAATCGAATCAAACAATTAGAACTTTCATTTTGTACACATGAAGTATGTTATATCGTTATCAATTTATCTAATTGTTCGAAAAAAGATAGTATAAAGAAAATATACCTTATAAAAAGGAGAACAGATAATGTTACGAATAACGCGGATGAAGCAGAATCGAGTTGGACGATAGAAAATGTCTAATGGGCAAATGAGCATAGCTATGAAAAACTGAAAAAAATACAGGTAGTTCATAAAGTGTTAGCTCAATGATAAAAGTTTGATATTATAATATGTAACATCAAACAACAAAGCTCAAATTTCATCAAAAAACTAACCAGAAGTAGAATTCCGGGAATGGCGTCAACATTGCCAGGAAAAAACCCCGCAGCCCTTAGAAGAAGGTGCAAGACCATCGCTCCAACCACAGCAGTCATGAAGACAGTACAAATCAGAAAAGCATCTCTATGCTTTAGCGCCGTGGTCGGCGAGAATTCAAATATGAAATTATGATTTATTCTTGTCGCTTTCCACATATATAAATTGCAACCGTACATAAACAAGTGTAGACTAAACAATGCAAATACACTGCATAATATAAAAATCATTGTAACCATTAAATTAAGAACCTCATAAAATTTATATTGTTTATATAAAATAAAATAAAATAAAATCCAATATATTTTTAAAATTAATTTTAAAAAGCATCCACAATGTGTTCTCTAATGTTTATTTTATCAATGGAAATAGAAATAGGAAACACATGTAGTTAACGAGCCCTCATCTTTTAGCTTCACACAGTCGGCCTGTGTTACCGGAAAAAAATGAAAAATTCATGTGTTACAACTGAAACTGAAAAGTATAGACATTCATCACCTGCTCTTTCGGAGGTAGAAGTCCAAAAGCCGCTCCCATTGCTAACTGAGAACTTGATTCCTGGACAACCATTTTGAAAATGCTAATTAGCAGAGAAGTGAGAATTGCTTGTTGGCATATAAACAAATCACCCTCCAGTGAGAAAGGAGGATATTTGGCAAAGCATACCGGGTGATACTGAATTAGATTATTTATAATTGTCAAACGAATTGCTTCTAACAACTCTGGATCTTTGACTTTTCTGCCAGTATCACTGCAAAAAGCTCCACCAGCATATCCAAAGAATTACTAAAGAAGCTAGTTAAAACCTCATCCAAGATATTTGTTGCTTAAAACGAAAAAAAACTAAACCCAAGTTCCCAACAAGTTTTACTATTCTAGAGTGAATTTCTAATACTGTTTAGGCAGGCTAATCTGAAGTCTGACTGCATATACTTGTGTGTGTTTTAACATGAATTTTGTTCATAAAGAAAATGCCTGTTTGGATTTACTTACTTGACTTGCCTACAAGCATAAGCACTTGAGAGACTGTTTAGGAGGGTTTATGGAAACAGCTTATGAGATATTTTATGTTTTGAAAACTTTTAAAAACAATGTATAGCTTATATAAAAACACTGACTTTATTTTATTTGTTGGTATCGAAATAGCTTATGCACAGGCACTTATATTATATGATCAGTGCTTATACTATATGTGCTTTACTAAGATGTTTATCCAAACAGAGGCAAATTAGCATAGAAAGTAACTAATTTTTCATGAATTGATTGCTTTAGTTGTATATTGTAAGGATGGGCTATTAGGAGCAAAAGCACAAGGAAAGGCAAGTGTGGGCCAGTGGTGGAGTGAATTAAAGAAAGAAAATGTTTATGGGAGTTTCTGTCAGAACCAAATGATGGCCTAAACTAAAGAGTCACTCGGTTTGAAGTTTGAACAATGCTAAACGAGATGACCTATCATGACATGAACATTCCAACACATTAAACCTAACCATTCTCGTGTTATAGTTTAATCATCAATTAATTACCGTTGCTTTCTTGTTCCAATTTTACTAATGATTTGATATCATATGTTTTATTTATAATTAAGTGTTACATCCTTAATTATGTTCTCAATCTCATGTCTCCATTCACAATTGTTAATCATAAAAAGCAAAATAATCATTATTAACAGTCAATTAATAAACCAAAATCAATAAGTGGATTGAACAACTAACATATACTCGTAACAATAGCATACATAGTGCGAAAAACACGTAAGACTTACGCTTTTGTGATGAAAAACTTGTTGTGTTTGCCAGAAGAATCCAAAAAGACATTTGCCTTAACAACATTGAGACCTAAGCTTTTTAATGCACTCATCTGCAAACCAATGTTGAGAGTAAAGTTTTTTGTTCATAATGTACACTAGCAGATAAGCAGGCAGAGAAATATAATAAGAAAACAGCACACCGTGTCAAGGAGAGCTCCAAGCCGATAATTGTACTTCCAGAAGATAACAATCTGACAAGTTTTGTGAAGGCGGTGTGAGAAGAGAGGAAGGGAGGTCGCGCGAGAGGGACCGGCGGCTGAGGTTTGGCGCGATGGTGATGGTGAGCGGCAGCTGAGGTTTGGTTTGAAACGGCGGAAAAACGAACGGAAACGGCGGTCGAAAACCTTCGGAAACGGCGATCGATGATGGTGGCTGGGAAACGGCGGTGGTTGGATCGTGAGCGTGAGCGTACAGTGGCAAGGAGTGAAACGGTGGTGGTTGGGTCGTGAGCATGAGCGTAGAGTGGAAACGGCGGCCAAGGAGAATATTATACAGTGGAAATACTGAAATTTGTGAAATAAGGGTTTAACAAGCTATTACCTCGGTGGAATAGGATAACCGATGTAAGGGTTGGTTTAGTGGACAACCTATTACATCGGTGGAACCTTACAACCGATGTAAGGGTTTTGGCTTTTTTACATCGGTCCATTGTAATAACCGATGCAAGCTGATTTTCTGGCTTTTTTACATCGGTTTATACTTCAACCGATGTAATAAGTTGCGAAAAAATTATTTTATTCTTTAATTTATTTTTTATATTAATATCTGTTGTGAAGATATTACATCGGTTTTTAGTCAACCGATGTAATATATTGCATGTTTTTTTTTAATATTTCTACTACCTTGTTTCTTATTTACAAAAATGCCACCGTATTTTTTTCTGAAAACTTTTTACATCGGTGGATGCGTTTGCCCGATGTAATAGGTAGCGAAATATATTTTTTTTCATATTTTTTATATCATTGCAAATAAATACCTGATGTAAAAAGTTTGTTAGTTGTATTTTTTACATCATATATTTTGATACCCGATGTAAAAACCTTTTCTCAAATGTCTTTTTTTTAGTATATCATAGCATCATACAGCATCATATGCATTTACTAACCACTTCAAAGGTTCGAATCTTCATCTTTGTTCTTGTTTTGTAGGACATGGAAACTATCCGCAGAAAGACAATTCAGATCAACCTTGTAAGGGTCCCTCCTCAGCTTAAGGAGCTTACATCCAGGATTCCCGAGAACTCTTCCTTCAGTGAAAGGCATGGTAGACTCATCAGCTTGGTCAATACCAACATTGAAGAGGATATGGTGAAAGTGTTGTTCCAGTTCTTTGACCCTCTGCATCACTGTTTTACTTTCCCGGATTATCAACTGGTGCCTACTTTGGAAGAGTTTTCCCAGCTGCTGAAGGTCCCTATCCTTAGTCAACTACCCTACAACGGTACAGAAAAGGAGCCAAAACTTGAAGAGGTTGCTAAAGCATTACACCTACAACCATCTGACATCAAGGGGCATTGGGAAGTTAAAAGTGGCATCAAAGGATTCTTGGCAAAATTCTTGTTTGAGAAGGCCCAAGAATGTTGGAACTCCCTTGACCTACAAGCCTTTGAAGAAGTTGTGGCACTCCTTGTCTATGGGTTGGTGTTGTTCCCGAATCCAGATCAACTTGTAGATATCAATGCTGTCAAGATCTTCATGTCCAGGAATCCTATACCTACGTTGCTTGGGGACATCCTCCACTCATGTTACACTCGAACCATGAGAAAAATAGGTGTTCTCATGTGCTGCACTCCTCCCCTGGCAAGGTGGTTTATTTCGCACCTTCCACAATCAGTTTTGAAGAACGAGCGGGGTTTGATATGGTCACAATGGTTAATGACTCTTACACATGCTGATATACATTGGTGTTCTCGGTCCAGAGAAAATGTCACTATCATTGATCGTTGCGGAGAGTTCCCTAATGTTCCTTTACTTGGAATTAGGGGGGGCATTACTTACAACCCATGTCTGGCTTTGAGACAGTTCGGATATGCTCGGAGGGATGGCCCTCATGATATGTTGATTCCTGACATAATTTTTGACTTTGACAATGATGCACAAGGACTTTGCCAGAGATTCATCAGAGCTTGGAGGATGCCCAACAGGGTAGATAGTAAGACACTGGGACACAAGAACTCCATCCCCCTGGAGCCTTATCTCAAGTGGGTACGAGCCCGCTCCCAGAAGCTGGTAATGCCATATCCTCATGTTCTCCCCGTGATCAAAGAACCTATTGTGGAAGGAGAGGTGCCCTACACCATTCAACATCCAGATATGCCAACTTCTTGGGAAGAAATGCAGAAGAGCTGGATCCAACTCAAGGAAGAAATGAATTCTCTTGAAACCAGTCTACATGCCAGTGAGAAGAAGGTCTTGGAGCTCACCCGTCTACTTCACGAGGAAAAGACTCTCAACACCTACATCGCTCCGAAGAGGATGCGCATTGTCTTTTGGGATTAATTATTTTGTAGTGTTTTGCCCATGAGGCCCTGATGTACTGAACAGATTATTTCTTAATGCAACGTGTGTTCCTTTTTGTCTACAACGAATCTGAACTTTCGAACCCTTGAATGCATTGCATAAATAGCATATCATGCATCATGTGCATAACAGGTACCATTTTCTACAAGTTGCTTAATCTTCTTCGTTGTTTATTTCAGCACTCAGTCATCATGAATCCTGAACCTACTATCGAGCAAGCTATCAAGGCCCTTCAGGCCCAGAATGCCCAGTTCCAGGAGCTGGTCATGAACTTATCCCAGGGACAACAGGAGTTGAAGGCTTTGCTCCTGAAGAAAAAGAAGAAGAAGAGGACTGTGTTGTTCAACACTGGACGCAGACTCGGGAATACACTGCAAAATGAAGCTGAGCTGACTACTCCATCTGTTGGGGAAGGCAGTCACCAAGAGAGAGAGGTTCCTAGTCCCGTGGTCTCTGACATCGAGACAGACTTCAATGATGAACAATACCCTCCTATTGAGGACAGGTACAAACAGCTGGAGGATCGGTTAAATGCTATGGAGATTCAACGTGTGCCTAGGTTGGATTTTGGAGACTTAGGGTTATCTTCTGGGGTGGTGATTCCACACAAGTTCAAGGCACCTGCCTTTGTGAAGTACGACGGGGCTTCCTGTCCTAAGTTGCACCTCCGTTCTTATGTAAGGAAGATCCAGCCTTACACTGCAGACAAGAACTTATGGATCCATTTCTTCCAGGAGAGTCTTTCAGGGGCTCAACTCGAATGGTTCTATCAGTTGGATGGAACCAATATTCGTAACTGGGAGGACTTGGCTACTTCTTTTTATAAGCAGTATCAGTACAATTCCGACCTCGCTCCCACGCGTACCCAACTCCAGGGTATGTCACTTGGGACGGGTGAAGGTTTTAAGGAGTACGCGCAAAAGTGGAGAGACCTGGCTGGCAGGGTGTAGTCACCGTTGACTGATCGTGAACTCTTGGACATGTTCTTGGGGACCCTGTCTGGTCCATTCTTTAATCACCTGATTGGTAATTCCTCTGCTGGGTTTACAGACCTGATCCTGACTGGTGAGAGGATCGAAGCTGGTATCAAATCGGGGAAGATACAGAAAGGTGCCTCCTCGAGTACTGAAAAGAAGCCCTTCAAGAAGGAAGCTAGTGCTGTTTATGGTCCCAGAAGACAGAATAAACCGGAATGCCGCCAAGCTGTCAACGCGGTGGTAATTTCAAAGCCTGCTGCTGCTCCTCAGCAGTACAACCAGCCAAGAGTTGAGAGGCCCAAAAGGCAGTACACTCGGCTCAGTATGACCCTGTCACAGATATTGCCGCAACTGCTGTCAACCAATCTGGCAACTGTCAAAGAAGCTCCGAAGGTGGTGAACACGACCTCTCCAAAGTACAACCCCAACGCCCGTTGCGCTTATCACTCTGATAGCCCGGGGCATTCTACTGATGATTGTTGGGCTCTGAGGAATAAGGTTCAGGACCTTATTGACGCCAAGGAAATACAGTTCGAGGCGCCCGAAAGGCCCAATGTTGTGACTGCTCCCATGCCCCAGCATGGAGTGAATGCTGTGGAAGAGGAACTGTATGTAGCTTATGTGGATGATATTGCTACTCCGCTGTTGACCGTCAAGAGGAACCTGATGCTGGCCGGTTTATTTCCGGGATATAGTAAAGGTTGCCATTTATGTGTTGTTTCACCTGCTGGTTATCCTTTGCTGAAGTCAGGCGTCCAAAACCTGATGGATAGCAAAGAGATCTTGTTCAAGAAGATTGTTGTTCCTGCTGCCCGTACCGAAGAAGTTTCTATTGTCACCATTTTCAACAACCCTCCTAAGGCTCCCTCAAAGAAGCCTGTCAAAATTATGCCTGTTCACAAGATTGCACCTATCATCATCACTGTTCCGGGGCCCATCCCCTATAAGTCTGACAAAGATGTCCCATGGCACTATGGGGCAGATGTTTATGTTCTGGGAGTGAAACAAGAGTTCGATACTAGTATCGGTGTCACCAACATCACCGGGCCTGCTAAAGTCACTCGTAGTGGAAGACTGTTCTCACCAGACATTGCACCTCCAGCTATTCAGAGACCTCTCGTCATTACACCTGCCAGCATGCCTGCTTCCCTTCCTGACCAAGTTCCTGTTTCTACCCCTACTGCCGAGTCATCTGACGCTCGGGGCAAAGGGATTGCTACTGATGTGCTTGCCCGGACGGAGGCACCAAAGACCAGTGTTGAAGCTTCCAAACAAGAGATGGAAGAGATTCTCAAGATCATCAAGAAGAGTGATTTCAACGACGTTGAGCAGCTGAGGCATACCCCCTCTAAGATCTCTATGCTATCACTTTTGTTGTGTTCAGAGGCCCATGCCAAGGCCCTGATTTCCTTCCTGAAGACGGCCCACGTGCCACAAGAAACGTCTGCTGATCAATTTACCGATTGTGTGGCCAACTTGACTGCTGATAATGGGTTGGGTTTCTCTGACGCCGATCTGACTGCCAAAGGAAAGAACCATAACGACGCCCTGCATGTCTCCATTGAATGCAGGGGCACTACTCTTGCCCATGTGTTGGTAGACACCGGTTCTTCGTTGAACGTATTACCCAAGAAGGCTTTAGACAGGTTGGATTATGAGGGTTTAGAGCTCAAGCCTAGTAACATTATTGTCCGGGCCTTTGACGGGTTGAAAAGGATGGTGCATGGGGAAGTTGACATTCCAATTAGGGTTGGTTCTCAAGTTTTCGACTCTACTTTCTATGTGATGGACATTCGTCCATCCTATTCTTGTTTGCTGGGTCGTCCATGGATCCACAAGGCTGGAGCTGTGACCTCCACATTACATCAGAAGCTTAAGTACCCGGTCAGAGGGAAGATCGTAACAGTTCAAGGGGAAGAAGAATATATGGTCAGCCACCTCAACTTGTTTCGGTACGTAGAGATGGATGGGGAATTCATTGAGACCCCCTTCCAACACTTTGAAGAGGTGCCTCAGACATTGGCAGCAGCAGAGACTATGACTGGAGAGGGCTCCCCTTTGAAGATGGCTTCCTTAAAGGATGCCCGGGCTGTTATTGAGAAGGGTGAGTGTGCAAACTGGGGCCGACTTCCTGATTTTACTCCGAAGACTGACAAGTTTGGTTTGGGTTTCACTACAGAAGCTCAGAGGGCTATTCGTAAAGCAAGGATTGGAAGACCTCCTATGTTCATCACCAACCCGAGAGTGAATGCTATTGAATACGACGTGGAGGAATCTGAATTCAACAGCTGGATCTACCCAACGACCAACGGCGGACCAAGCAACTGGACTGCGAAAGACTTCACACCTATTACTTTTGTCACTCAGTAATGAACTCCTTTGTTTTGAATTTGTAACAAACAATATTACTAAACTTTATGGCCCGGTGTCTTACCCGGGGCACCGTGGCTTCATTTGTGAGGGCTTTTGTGTGTCATTTTCATATATCATTAATAGAAGCATTGGATGTTTTTTGCATTTCAAACCTTGCGCTCCTTGTCTTTCTTTATTATATATTGCAAAACAGCTATATTTACACACACTCACTCATACAGGTTCCAATCCACTCTGGATCTCACTGGTAACGACTCTGCTACTGCCAGTTATGACTTCGAAAATCCGATCAACTTAGCCGAAGACGAAGGTGAAGATGATTGCGAAGTTCCTGGTGAGCTTGCAAGACTGTTACTCCAGGAAGAGAGGGCCATTCAGCCACATGAAGAGCCGGTGGAAACAGTAAATCTGGGTACTAAGATAGACAGAAAGGAGGTCAAGATTGGTGCCAATCTGGAGGCTAGTGTGAAACAACGGTTGATTCAGATGTTGCATGACTATGTGGAAATCTTTGCCTGGTCCTACGAAGATATGTCTGGGTTGGATACTAACATTGTGGTTCATCACTCGCCTACCAAGGAAGAATGCCCTCCGGTAAAACAGAAGGTCCGCCGTATGCGTCCAGAGATGTCCGAGAAAATCAAAGCTGAGGTTATGAAACAATTTGATGCCGGGTTTCTAGCAGTGACTTCTTACCCTCAGTGGGTTGCCAACGTGGTTCTAGTGCCGAAGAAGGATGGTAAGGTCCGAATGTGTGTTGATTACAGGGATTTGAACAGGGCGAGCCCTAAGGATGATTTTCCTCTGCCTCATATCGACGTTCTGGTTGACAACACTGCTCAGCATAAAGTATTCTCCTTCATGGACGGCTTCTCCGGTTATAATCAAATCAAGATGGCTCCTGAAGACATGGAGAAGACCACTTTTGTTACTCAGTGGGGTACCTTTTGCTACAAGGTCATGCCTTTTGGGTTGAAAAACGCTGGGGCAACCTACCAACGTGCCATGGTTGCTTTGTTTCATGATATGATCCATCATGAGATTGAAGTATATGTCGATGATATGATTGCGAGGTCCCAAACTGAGGAGGAACACCTTGACCATCTACAGAAGTTGTTTGACCGTCTGAAGTTGTACAAGCTGAGGTTGAACCCAAACAAGTGCACCTTTGGGGTGAGATCTGGAAAATTGCTAGGCTTCGTCGTAAGCGACAAAGGTATTCAAGTGGACCCTGCCAAAGTGAAAGCCATACAAGAGATGCCAACTCCCAAGACAGAGAAAGAAGTCAGAGGCTTTCTAGGACGGTTGAACTACATTGCCCGATTCATCTCACATCTAACTGCTACCTGTGAATCAATCTTCAAGCTGCTGAAGAAAGATCAAGTAGTACGTTGGAATGATGAATGTCAGGCCGCTTTCGAAAGAATCAAAGAGTATCTCCAAGAACCACCCATTCTTATTCCACCGGTTGAAGGGAGACCTCTAATCTTATACTTGACAGTACTTGACAACTCAATGGGGTGTGTGTTGGGGCAGCATGACGAGTCTGGCCGAAAAGAGCACGCTATTTATTACCTTAGCAAAAAGTTTACCGACTGTGAGACCCGATACTCACTGCTCGAGAAAACTTGTTGCGCTTTGGTATGGGCTGCTCGCCGGCTGAGACAGTATATGTTGACTCACACTACTCTGTTAATTTCAAAAATGGATCCAATAAAGTACATCTTCGAAAAGCCCGCCTTGTCTGGAAGAATAGCGAGATGGCAGATGATCTTGACTGAATATGACATCCAGTACACGACTGAAAAAGAAATCAAGGGAAGCGTGTTGGCAGACCATTTGGCACACCAGGCAGTGAATGACTACCAGTCCATGAACTTTGAATTTCCCGACGAGAATATCATGGTAACGACTGATTGTGAAGTACCTGGATCGGATGAAGGACCTGAGGAAGGACCCCGATGGTCTATGCACTTTGACGGGGCCTCGAACGCTTTGGGTAACAGTATTGGCGTTGTGATCATATCCCTTAAGGGCACTCATACTCCACTTACTGCCCGGCTATGTTTCAACTGCACCAACAACATGGCGGAGTATGAGGCATGCATCATGGGTCTTCAAGCTGCAATTGACTTAAGGATCAAGTTTCTGAGTGTCTTCGGAGATTCTGCTCTCGTGATCAATCAGATCAAAGGCGAGTGGGATACGAAACACCCAAATCTTATTCCTTACAAAGAGTGTGTGTTGACGTTGATCCCCCATTTCACGGAGATAACTTTTGAACACTTCCCAAGAGAGGAGAATCAGTTGGCGGACGCGTTAGCTACAATGTCTTCTATGTTCAAAGTCAAATGGGACAACGAGGCTCCCCGGATCATCATTTGGAAATTGGATGAACCTGCATATTGTTGTGATCTTGATACTGAAGAGGTAACTGAAAAACCCTGGTATCATGAAGTGAAAAGGTACTTGGAAGCTCAAGAATACCCCGAGGGTGCATCCGTTAACAACAAGAAGTTCCTGAGAAGGTTCGCTGCAAAGTTCTTCCTCAGCAACGACATTCTATACAAGCGAAACCATGATTCGACCTTACTGCGTTGTGTGGATAAGACTGAAGCAGAAAGGATCATGGAAGAGCTATATGAGGGTACCTTCGGGACACATTCCAGTGGATATACCATGGCAAAGAAAATCCTTCGGGCAGGATATTTCTGGTCCATAATGGAAGCTGACTGTTACCAACACTCTCGGACGTGTCACAAATGCCAGATTTATGCAGATAAGGTGCACATTCCTCCGGTTCCTCTGAACGTCTTGACTGCGCCTTGGCCTTTTGCAATGTGGGGGATTGATATAATCAGCGAGATTAGACCTACGACATCTAATGGGCATCGCTTCATCCTAGTAGCAATTGATTACTTCACAAAGTGGGTTGAAGCAGCTTCCTACGCTACGGTAACCAAGAACGTCGTGGCACGGTTCATTCGGCATAACCTGATCTGTCGATACGGTGTACCTGAGAGGATCATTACGGATAATGGTACCAATCTTAACAACAAGATGATCACTGAGCTCTGCGAGCAATTCAAGATACAGCACCACAACTCTTCTCCTTACCGACCAAAGATGAATGGGGCTGTAGAAGCGACAAATAAGAATATCAAGAAGATTGTGCAGAAGATGACAGTGACGTACAAATATTGGCACAAAATGTTACCGTTTTCTCTTCACGGGTACCGTACCTCAGCCTGGACGTCAACAGGGGCAACACCCTTTTCCTTGGTCTATGGCATGGAGGCAGTCTTGCCCATTGAAGTCCAGATACCCTCTCTCCGGATAATGAAGGATGCAGATTTGAACGAAGATGACTGGATCCAGACTCGACTTGATCAATTAAACCTTATCGACGAAAAGAGACTCACTTCTATTTGTCATGGTCAAACGTACCAAAAACGGATGATCAGGGCATTTAACAAGAAAGTCAGACGACAAGAGTATCAAGTTGGAGACCTGGTAATCAAGCGCATCATTCTTCCTCAAAGCGACCCCATGGGCAAATGGACCACTACGTATGAAGGGCCATTTGTGGTTAAACATATCTTCTCAGGAGGAGCTATGATTCTAACCACCATGGATGGTGACGACCTCCCTCACCCCGCCAATGCAGACATAGTAAAAAGATACTACGCATGAATAAAAGACCCGCTAGGTTGACACACCTAGGCAAAAATAAGGGCTTCCCGGCGAACCAAAAGGGTTCGGGCAAAAATAAGGGATGAAATGAAAAAAATCTGTACACCCGGCAAGTCAAAAACCTGAAAAGGCGGCTTGGGCAAAAAGGGGTATCCCGGTGGACTGAAAACCCGAAAGGGCGGTCCAGGCAAAAGTTAGGGATATAAGCGTAATACTATGTCTCATTGGATCACCTTGCATCCAGAATCCGGTGTCAACTATCAGGTTCAGACGGCATCAATCAGTCAGCTCCATCTTCAACTAAGCAGCAAAGTGATGAGACGCTTGAAGACATAAAGGCGATAGCAGAGTTGGAACCCAGCGGGATTATTTTTCACATAACTGTTTTGTTTTCCTTTTCATAAAATGTATAAACTCTATTGTTCGGCGGTGTTCTCTTACTAGGACGTCAGCCTCTTGTACATAAAACGCCTATTTACAGGCAAATTCAAAAATCAATACAAATTCACTTTTCAGACCAATTGCCATTTGTTTTTCCTTTTTCTGTTTTGTTTTGCAAAGAACGTCCGATGTTCATTTTTGATATATGCATTTGACACTAATTGCTAATCATAAATATTTGCATGCGAAACAAAGGACTAATTACAGGTGACATCAAAAACAGGGGCAATAATGAGTTGTCTAAGCGATCTAGTTGCTCTGTCCACCAAGGTACCAAGGTAGGTTCGGCTGAAGAATTTAACCAAGATACCTTCACTCCCCGTAGAGTAAGACAAGAGTCAGCAATACTCTCCCCCGAGCAGAGTTGGTCTCCCGTCAGCCCTGAAAAGGCACAGTACCCCTAGCAAGTCAGCAACACTTTCCCCAAGCAGAGTTAGTCTACTGTCAGCCTTAAGGAAGTTGGGTATCCCCAGAAAATCTCAATATTCCCCAGCGGAGTATACAAATGTTCCTAAGCAAGCATCCCCGACAGTCTTAATATAAGATTGTTCCCCGGTGGAATACAAGACACCCTAGTGGATCCACTCCCCAGTACAGTCCAAAAAGTTTCCCCAGGAGAGTTGAATTATCCTCCCCAGTAGATTCTGGAAAGCTTATCCCCAGTAGATTCTGGAAGCTTATCCCTACAGAGTACGAATGCATCTCCCTGGCTCTATTCAAAGGTTATTCTCCACCAGAGCTTATAACTGGGTTATCCTCAGCTAATTACCACAGAAAGATCGTCCCCGACGAAGTTCTTCCTACCCCCCAGCGGAGTTCATCAAAATTCCCCAACATAACTTATCAACGGAATCCACAACGGAGTTCTCATTAAAACCTCAGCGAAGTATCTCTCCCACAGAGTAATTCCCCGCAGAGTAATCTCTTTCATCAAGTTTATTCCCCCAACGGAGTCGTCTTCTCCTACCGGTCTATTCTTGCAACCATCATCCCCAGCGGAAATGAAGAACTCTACTCTTCAACATCAACCCAGGATTCAATTTCCTGGCATTCGTCAAGGATTTATTTTCCTAGACAAAAATACATTCATGAACATCACATCTTCATACATTATAGTATGCATATACGCATCATATCACACAATCTCATTTATTTTTGAGAACATCATGACATCATGCATTTCATACATCATGACATTGCATACAACTGACGTTTTGCCTTTTCAGGAAAAATGTCAATCCAAAGATAATTACTATCAACTGTTGCAAATTCCAGATTCGATTCCTGTATCTAGCCAGGGCACATCTATTGATGACCAATTCCGGATTCGATACTTGTATCCAGCCAGGGCATATCTATGAGTAACTGATTGTAGATTCGATTCCTGTATCCAGCCAGGGCATGTCTGCATGAAGAGTTTAGAGATTCGATTCCTGTATCCAGCCAGGGCATATCTATAGACGACCAATTCCAGATTCGATTCCTGTATCTAGCCAGGGCATATCTGTGAGTAACTGATTGTAGATTCGATTCCTGTATCCAGTCAGGGCATGTCTGCATGAAGAGTTTAGAGATTCGACTCCTGTATCCAGCCAGGGCATATCTGTAGACAACCAATTCCAGATTCGATTCCTGTATCTAGCCAGGGCATATCTGTGAGTAACTGATTGTAGATTCGATTCCTGTATCCAGCTAGGGCATGTCTGCATGAAGAGTTTAGAGACTCGACTCCTGTATCCAGCCAGGGCATATCTGTAGACGACCAATTCCAGATTCGATTCCTGTATCTAGCCAGGGCATATCTGTGAGTAACTGATTGTAGATTCGATTCCTGTATCCAGCCAGGGCATGTCTGCATGAAGAGTTTAGAGATTCGATTCCTGTATCCAGCCATGGCATATCTGTAGACGACCAATTCCAGATTCAATTCCTGTATCTAGCCAGGGCATATCTGTTGATGACTAATTCCATATTCGATTCATGTATCTAGCCAGGGCATATTTGTGAGTGATTTGATTGTAGATTCGATACCTGTATCCAGCCAGGGCATATCTGCATGAAGAGTTTAGAGATTCGACACTTGTATCCAGCCAGGGCACGTCTGTAAGTAACCTTTTGAAGTTCCGAATTCGATTCCTGTATCTAGCCAGGGCATATCTGTGAGCGATTGATTGTAGATTCGATACCTGTATCCAGCCAGGGCATATATGCATGAAGAGTTTGAAGATCAACACCTGTAACAGGCTAGGAAATTATCTTTCTTTCTCAAGTACGCAAGTTCTCGCTAAGGAATCTCTTACGCGATCGACACCCCCAATGGCATCTATAAGCCTATTCCCGACAAGGTTCTGTCACATCTCCAGATGGCATCTATAAGCCCATCCTCCTATCCACATTTCCAAATGGCATCTATAAGCCCATTCCCGACAAGTTTCTGTCACATCTCCAGATGGCATCTATAAGCCCATCCTCCTATTCACATCTCCAAATGGCATCTATAAGCCCATTCCCGACAAGGTCCAACTACACCTCCAGATGGAATCTATAAGCCCATCCTCTTATCCACCATCTCTCCAAATGGTATCTGTAAGCCCATTCCCGCCATCACACTGTTGATACTCTACTATGTGAGTGCAAATTTCTGGGCACTCTGGTGTTCAATCATCTTCCACCTTCGGATCACGAAAGGCACACAAGCCAATATATATCCTCAGGTCTAAGAAGATTGAACAGGGGCAACTATTGTACCCCAAAATTTGCCCTCCCATATTCTTCAAGATTTGTCAAAGATCAATCTTCAAGATTCCTCAAGAGTTGCATAGTCCAATTGCCTCCTAAGGCAGTCAAAATTAGGGTTTTGGTTCTTGCAAGGAAGTTGAGGTTTTCAAGGGCTCAATCAAGTCCCATGTGCCTATATACATTGTCAAGCATCCATATGCCAAGTCTCAAGACTCACAGGGTCCAATTGCACAGTCAAAAGCCCTAATTGCTCCACAATCAACTGTAGGGGTAAAATGGTCATTTGGCAGTCAAAAGTCAAAAAATTTGGTCAACATCTTATTTTGAAGCCACAATCATCATTTGATCAAGTCTTGATCATGATTCCACAAGAATGGCTCAAAAATCATCAAGATGCAAAAGTTTCCATTTTTGGACAGCTGAAAAGTCAACTGTAACTTGACCAAGGCATAACTTTTTCATGGTTCATCAGAAAAATCCCATCAAATGCTCATTTTGAAGGGGAGAACATTTCCTACAACTCATCTTCACATTCCAAATCCAAGAAATTCTCTCACAAAAAGTTATCAATTTCAACATTATAGGTTATTTTCAAAAGTCAACAAAAAGGCATTTTAAGTCAAAGACCATAACTTGAGATTGGTAAATCAAAATGACATGGGACCAAAGACATTGGTTAGAGGACTTCAAGACCTTTCCAAAATGTCCAAGAACATGTTCATATGATCAAAATTGAGCAAGATATGCATTGGAGAAGTTGGGAAATTTTTGTGAAATGACAAAAGTCAACTATCCTTGAAACTTCAATTTTTGACAAAAGGGCCCACTTTCTTCCACTTGATTCAGCCTTGTCATGCCACCCACGTATCCCATGATTAATTTCAAGACCAAACATTTATTTTTTCATTTTTATTTAATTTTTGTGGATTTAATTCATTTTAATCCATAATAATTCAAATAAAATCAAAAAAATTAAAGGAATGGAATCTTGTGGTTTGAATAACTTTCATACAGCATATGCCAACTACCAAATTCGTGTCAAGGATATTTTGAGCACAAAATCATGGTTTTGAACCAAGCTTGGAAAGTCCTTTAATGGTGTTAAAGCAAAATCCAAAAACTTAATTGCAATGGATCCCAAGCTCATAATGTGACCTAATTCCCTTCATACATACATATGCAAGCAAGCCAAGCCTCATTCACGACCTGAACACTGCACAAACGGCATAACCAAAATCCAAAAAATCAAGCAAAAGTTGAAAACTGTTTTCAATCCTTCAGGCCCTTTCACAGCAATTTAAAGATTCAAACATATTCCTAACACTCCCAGGAACATTTTGCAATCGGAAACAAGCTTTAAAGCTCAAAGAAACGCCATTTACAGTCACACGGTTTGTCAATATTTTTCAAAATCGAAACTCCCAATTCATGAACATTTGGTGTGATTTAAAGCTTGTTTTATATTGTTTGCAACCATACAAAGCTATTCATATCAATTAATTGGATTATCATGTACATGTTTATGATTTGCCATTAACAACTTTTAGGGTTTTTGAGTTTGTGAATTAGGGCTTTGCTGCTCAGACAAAATTGGACTATCTCACGCACATGATTGAACTCAGGAAATCAAGACGAACCAATCCCAACCCTCGCGCCCAATTTATATAGAGCGTAGCTCTATTCGTCATTTTCTGTCGTTCCATTTTGTGGGGGTTAAAAACCCCTGCTAATTGCCTTTGTTTTTACAGCAAAAAGGTAGAAGATGAAGGACGTGGAAGAATGGGACTAGACAATTCAAAAAGTGGCGCGCGCGTTTAGTTCTCTAGCACATGCTTTGAGGTTTTACATATTATAATTAATGGCTATTGTAATATCAGATGCAACGCTTGGCTTAGTGGATAATGAGGTGGCTGGTCACCATTGGGACATGGGTTCGATTCCCAGGTCCCCCAAAATTTCTATACATTTTTTTTCTTTACATGCTTGTGTGTAGGTTCCAAAAGAAGGTCCATCATGCACCTTGCCCATCCAGCGTGCCAAGTGTCTCAAAGAACAGATCCAAAGGCCAGAAAATGATGAGCACCATGCTCTTCAGTCAACCATACGCACCTGAATCCAAAAAGTCAATACAGGCATGAGCTTAGTGGGCCAAAAACTGCAATCAACACCTCCAAAAAAGGCCTGCACCCCCTTGGTCTTTGTTACTCTTTTTATTTTCTTTTCTTTATAATTTCTTTTTATTAATTATTAGTGTTATTATTTAATTCACAAATAATTATTTTCATAAACAAAAATCAGGAAAAAAAACTAATATTTTTATTATTATTATTTTTATTAATTTCACTTAGGTTTAATTATTTTGTAAACAAAATGTAAATTAAATTAAATTAGTTTAATTAGTTAACTTTAATACCCTTTTTTACAATAAATAAAAACAAATTTAGACTTAGGCTTTTCTTTTGACATTTTTAATTCTTTATTTTATTTTATTTCATTAAACATAAAAAACACAAAAATATTTTTCATTTTTAATTAATTAATTAATTAGCTATTAGGTTTAATTTTAATTGCAAAAAAAGGGGACAAAATTCAATTCTTTCTCAAAAGGGTCAACACCCTAAGGACGTTCCCGATTAAATTTCTATTCGCGCGTATTTATTTATTTTGATTATTTATGTAACTGCTCCCGGAAATGTAATAGTTAATTAGAACCTCCTTTATCGCTTTCTTTTAAATTCTCGCACTTTATTTTCCAAAACGGGTTTTTGTTTTTGGCGATGTATAGACCCGCGCCTTGTAATAGCTAGATTTACATTTTTGCAATTTATTTTCCGCACTCCTAACTGTTAAAAAATGCCTGCAAGACTGTATGATAATAAAATTAATCTGTAGCTCACAAATAACATGCAAAGATAAACATAAACTGAATTCAATACACATGCACATGCCACCCCTAGGGTACGCCTCACTGGTTGCCTAGAACGTGGTCATCAAGTATAGGGTGTCTTAGAGGTCGCCCTTTGTCTAAAGATCCAGTTGCCTCGAAACGGTTGCCTCGGATAAAAGGATCTAGGACATTAGGGTTACCACTAAGGTGTCCTACCATTGCTTCGGTGACCACACTGTCCCTATAATCGAGTTGACCCGAACACCTCCAACGATGGTGCTACCTACCTCTCCATGGTGGGATAGCACTATCTTAAGGACTCTTACACAGCCTAATTCCTTAGAGTAGGTAGATTTCTCCTGGGTACTTGCTCTTTCAAAACAAACAAAAATACTTTTCACACCTCACACTTTCTAAAAGTTTTCAAATAAATTTTTCATACACTCTTGAGGATAGATACAAGAGTTACCTAGAAATTTTTCAAACGAAACTTTTTCAAAACCCACAAACACTTGAAAAGCAAACAATTTTGAAAACATAAGAGCAAGTACCTAAGAGCCCGTGGATAACCACGGATAGAAAGGGTGCTAACACATTCCCTTTCTATAAATCTACCTCCCGAACCGAGAAACATTCTCAAAAAAGGAATTTTGCTGTGCTTTTGTCCTTTCCATATTGGAGAACATAAAAGACGGTGGCGACTCTTGCTTACCGCGACATACGCGATCCAGCTAAAAACAGTCAGTTCTATTTCCACTGATCACACCCTTTGTCTAGAACTTTGAGACCAGCAACCAGAATTTGAAATCTTGAGAACATTATTTCAATAGATTCACTTTCTTCCATCTTGAATGCCTCATACTTCTGAATGAGAGCAAGAGCTTTAGTTTCTTTAACTTGAATGTTGCCTTCATGCGTCATTCTCAGAGAGTCAAACATATTCTTTGCAGTGTCTCTGTTTGATATCTTTTCATATTCAGAGTAAGAGATGGCACTAAGAAGAATTGTTCTGGCTTTGTGATGATTTCTGAAATCACGCTTTTGTTGATCAGACATTGCTTTCCTGTCAATCTTCTGACCACTTGCATTCACTGGGTGCGTGTATCCATCAGTCACCATATCCCACAGATCAACATCGTGGGCCAGAAAGAAGCTTTTAATTCTGTCTTTCCAGTAATCAAAGTTCTCTCCATCAAAGACTGGAGGTTTGCCACTGAATATGTCTCTTTCTTCATTGTTGTCATTGTTGATGTTTTGATGTGGTCCTACCATTGTGTTTTTCTAACGCTGGATCTTGTACTGACACGGTTAAGTGTTATAAGCTCAGAACCAGGCACTCTGATGCCAATTGAAGAAGTGAAAAACACAAGAAGGGGGGTTGAATTGTAAAACTTAAAATCAAATGCAGACAACACGTTATTTTTATCCTGGTTCGTTTGATCTCAAACTACTCCAGTCCACCCGTCAAGGTGATTTTTCCTCTCTCCAACGAGGTCTTAATCCACTATATTCAACTGAATATACAACTGCTAAAGCCTTCTTGAGTCTAACCACATACCGGTTTATCTCAAGGAATTTCTTTTACAGATAAATGAACAAAGGTGTGTTTGATGTTTTCTAGAAAAACTATATATCACAACTGTGATACTACACAATATTAAGCTTAGATAAATCTAGATTGCTAGAGCTATAGAGTAAGCGCTTGAGAACTTTTAGCAAACTGGATGAGTGAGAACGAAAATATGATTGGCTTATGCGTATGTGCGTATGGGAGAATTAGCCATTTCTTTTCTCACTGAGTTGTTTAAATAGCCTTGGAATAGATACGTTGCTGTCCATAATTCCATTTCAATGCTCATAACGTTCTTTCCTTTTTGAGAAGATCTTTGTCTTGGAATAAAGCCGTTGGTAATTAATCTGCCTTGAATGCAGTAACGTTGACACTTCAGAATGTTCTGCTTGATGACAGTCAGAGTGTTCTTAGCTTTAGCTTATTCTGGTGCTTCTGAGTGCTGATGACATGGTTAGAATCTTGATCAGAGTCAGAGTATGTTTTGCGTAGATTCTGTTCATCAGACTTCAGCGTAACACATGTTTGATCTTCTGATGTGACATATCTTCTGATGCTGATGTTAATATTCTGATATTCTGATGTTGATTCCATCAGAGTTTCTGTAAATACAAAGCATAATTTTGAGTAGCATATATGTCTTATATAAATCTCATAATTAATTTAATCTTGTATTTTGTTATCATCAAAACTCTAACTGAGGGTTGTAGAATCAAACTATGTTCTAACAATAGGCAATGGTGACGAGACTTCAGAGAATATGCTAGAAGATATACTTTTCTTAAGTTTTTGGAGGCAAATCTTTTAGAGTCTTTGAGGGGTGATTGGAGAATTTGTACTGCTGAAAAGTTACTGCATGATGGGAAACATGCTAACAATATTTTTCTCTTCCTTTCACCTAGTGGTGCACAATATGGTTATGTCTTGATAAGGGAATATCCATGTATTCAAACTTTGGAAGAAAAGGAGAAGACTAAGAGAGTCTACCTCTCTTGTGGTGAGTGGTGCATTGATGGTCAAGGATAACTTCTCTTCCTTCACAAAGGTTCTCATTGACTAGTTTGTTGTTACAACCAAGGTTTTGTTACAAATAAGGTAACTCTCATTCTAATCAATTCCTTGCTGCTTCATCTTCCTCACAAGTTGCATTTCATCATGAGCAATTCTTCCAAAAATATTGTTGCTAAAGAGGTTCAATTGTTGGAAACCAAGAAGGAAGCGAGTTCTGTTTCAAAAAATGTTGTGTCCAATAGTGAAACATATGTTGGAAAATCTACTGGAGCATCTATGACAGGAAAGAAGTCTGTAACAAAGATGAAGAATTACGTTCAGTTACATGATTCAGACTCAGATGCTGATGAAGATTGGGTCATTTTCATTAACTCGGGAGGAAGAATTGGATAATTGTTATTTTTATTTATAAAAAAAAATAAAAAACAACAACAAAAAATTTGTTTCTCTTTGGATCGGTTTTAAGGCAAAAACTCATCTGATCCAAAGATAAATTTACTTGTGGTGCGATTCATTTTGGATGATATATTAAAAAAGTTCAATCAAATCTGATCCAATTTTATGCGGTTTAATTTAGATCAATTTTTGGATATCCGAATTACACATTATATTTTTATTAATATTATAAAACTACTAATAAATCATAGATTTTATATAATATATAACATATAGTATATTAAAAGTTAATATTACAAAATGAGAGTGATCGATTATGGTTGAAATAATAAAAATAATTAGATTATTCCAAGCTAATAAATATTATTAAAAAGTTATTATCATATAATTATAAATTCACGTAGCATATCATACTAAGAAAAAGTAAATAAGTATAAAAATATATGTATGCGGTTCAGTTCGGTTTGGTTTGGATCAGTTATAAAAAAAATTCAAAATCTGATTTAATCTGATCGATTTTCACAAAATGACATCCAAACACATCCAATAAATTTCAGATTTTCGGATCGGTTTTCGTTTTTTTTATTTGGATTGGTTTGGTTTTGAACACCCATACCGAGGAGTATTTAAAGAGAAACCTATATCTAATGTAATTTAACTTTCACAATTGTAAAATTAGGGGAAGTTAAAAGTCTTAGGTTGAGAGTCTCTTGTGTTTTTGTAAGTCACCTATGTATCTTTTGATACAATGAGGTAAATTTTTTGTTACTTGATTGTTTATCAAGTTATTGTTCTTGGTTGAAGCTTTTAAGCAAAACTAAGTATTATTCTCACTCATGAGTTTTTAAGCAAAGAGGTGATTTTTTTTTTTTGTATTTGAAGTGTAATCTTCTATTGGGTTCTTTTGGTCTAGTCACAAGGTTTGTGGCTGTAGGTATCACTACGGCAATTAGAAGTGAGAAAGGGATCTCATATATAGATGGTGATTTCTAGGTAGAACTTGAACAAGGTATTGATTAGACGAGAATTTGTAAGCTGAGACTGTTTAGACTTTGAACTAATAATATCATAGTGAATTTCCTCCTTAGCTTGGTAGCCCCTAGGGTAGATGACATTGCATCGAACTGGCTTAATAATAAGTTGTGTTATTTATCATTATGCAATTTATTTATGCATAAGTTTAAGTTTTGATTTACCTGTTCTGTCTGTCATCAGATGTCATAACATCTGTCTTGACATTGTGTTCTGATGTTAGGGCATCAATATTAACATGTGATGCAAGTTTCAGAATTTCACACAAGATGGAGTAGGCATTTGACATAGGTCAAAATAAACATTCTTTTATATTTGGATTAAGCCACAAGATAAGCAAATCACATAAGCAAGAACATAAGCAAATGAATCATCAAGAGCAAGCAATGGAAGCAAATGAATACCAAGATGAAAGCCATGGTCACATAGCCACAAAGAGAATCCCAAGTCTTCAAGCAAATATCAATGTTTCTCAAAACAAGGCCAAGTCTTGGTTTGAAGTTCAAATGTCTAGATGAATCACAAGGTCTCAGATGCAACCACTTCAAACAAAGGAAAACACTAACTCCCAAGGTCCAAGGTCCAAAATACACCTTAAACAAGGAATAGTAACACAAAGTCTACATGATTAGATGAAAGTTATTTCAGGGTTTTAGTCATTTTATTAATGATTTTAATGGAATAAAGCAAGAAAAACAAGAAGATACGAGGCATAAAGTAAAAGGCAAAATAAAAATGGTAAGAATGTAAATGACATGAATGTAAGTTGTGTAAAATTAAATGGCAATAGAAGTAAAGAGAATAAAAGTAAACATTAGTACAATTAATAGGTCAATATTAATGTTAATGAGGAAATAACTGAGTTGGGATAATTTAGTGCTATATTAAGCAATCGTAAGTGGATTTATGTAGAAGTGATACTCGTGTGAGACCGGTCAATAGAAATTTATGTGTTAAACATGTTAGAGAAATGATACAAAATCATTCTCCTAAAACAGTGTAACACTGATCAAAAGAAAAGCAAAAAGAAAGAGATAGGGGAAGAGAGATGATCAAGCACACTTGAACTTGAACAAGGGATCATCTATCATCAATTTCAACCTTTCAAATTCATAATGCAATAGAATAAACTTATCATTAATCCAAAGTACCAAAAATGATAAGTTTGAAATGGTGAAAGTTCAATCAACCAAAAAATCATTCAAAGACCAATTAAAATTGATGAAACATTGATAAATCAAGTCATGATCCAAAGTCAAAAAAAGTCCAGCAAAAATTAATCCAAAATATGATTAAAAAAGATTTTAAAATTGATTTAATATGGAAATTAAAAGGAAAATTCTAAAGAGGCATTAAAACATCAAATAAAATGCCAAACAATTTTGAGAAAGTCGGAAATATTTTAAATAATTGGATCTCAAAAGTTGGAGTGAAAAATGTTTCAAAATGCATGAAAACTAAAAAGAAAATAATTTTAAAAATAAAATTAAAAAAATGCTAAAAGTTATTTTAAAATTATGGAAAAAATATATGTGGTAGAAAATAATTTTTGTGATTTATGGGAGTAAAAAAAAAAATTAAAGGAGATATTTAAAATAAATTAGAAAAGAAAAAGAAATTAGAAATAAATTTAAACAAATAAAAGATATAAAAGAAGCAACAACTAGTTGTGTGGGGTGTGGTGATTGGTCAGAATTTGAATTCTCTCCCCAAAGCGCGCGAAGCTTGCATTATTTTCAACCTTTGGACAAATTTTGCAGGTTCATGAACTCTAAGTTTCAAGCTCAAACACGATATGATTAAGCTTCTACTCATGTCATTGTTCGTGTCTCTCTGTATTAGAGTCATTGATTGACTCTAAGCAGAGATAATATGTTTAAAAACACAGAAAACCCTAATGCTTCAAAGTAAAACTAAATGACATATTCGAAAAATAAATTCTAGATAAGTGAGGGCTTTGAGTATGTGATCAAGACGAAGAGTGTGGTAAATTGTTTGTTCATAAATTTAACTCGTATCTACCTTTCCAACTGAAGCTTCAAATGTCAACAGTGGTGAAATCAAGTTGAAGGTTGAAGGAGGTGGAAAGCTTATATAATGGTTCAATAATCTTCAAAAGATGCCGACGAGTGATTATGGGTAGATATTTGAAGTTAAAATGAGCTTAAAATGAAATGAGGGTTTCTGGTTTTTGAAGCTCTTCGGGAGTGAAAATGGTAGAGGTTTTGTGGCTATTCAAGCCTACCAATAAAGGCAAAATGGTCCTCTATTTATAAGAAATACAACGAGGTCATGATACGTACAAAATTAGATCTAAAACATGTGAACCAAGTTGGAATTTCTCGATTTGCAATCCGAGTGAGAAGAGGGATAAAATGCATGACTTTGGCACGAAAACAAGTCGTTTTGCATGCAACTCTACGTGTTTTGCAAGGACAAATGAGTGTGCACGTGTATTTATGGTCCCAAGTGAAGATTTGATTGATTTTGGATTACAGGTTGTGCGTAAAATGCAGAGTCCACGACACCATGTTGGAGCTTAGGCTAAATGAGATTCACTTGTGTATTTTGAAATGATCTTCGAGCCAAATGATCTCCTCATGATGAAGAATTAAATGCAAAAAGAATCACCTCAAAATGATGCTTGAGTTGAAAATGGCATGGATGACAGATTTAGGCCATGATCTAAATTCTAGGTCAGACAATAGGTTGAACCAAGTTTTGGACTAGCTCTCATGCACACATGAACATATTATCCAATTCCAAAATTAAAGTCCTTAGAGGCAAAATTGATGTTTAACCCTTGAAAAAAAGCTGTAGAGGGGTTCAAATGTGACATTTGGATCGAAGTAGATTCCAAAAATATTGATAAATGAGAGAGTTGTGATGTTTGGACCAAGTGACATGCCATACTTGATTTTAGGTCAACCAAATATGTACCAACTTGTGTTTTTTTTTTTGTTGAGATTTTCTTGCATCCAAATGCTCAATGATGAATATTTGAATACCAAATGAAGGAATCTTGATTGTCCCTTGAATAATCTTGATGATTACTTGAGAATGGGATGAATATGGCATGGAAATAAACACACGAACCATACTTAAATCAACTTTAAAATCATGCACCAAACTTGAACTTTTCTTGACCAAATGAAGTTGAATGAAGCTTGACATGAATATGACATAAGATTATAGGTCATGTATTAAAGTGAAAGCTCTTAAGAACAACTTGTTGATCAAACTTTGCCCTAGAGAACCAAAACCCTAATTTAGAAACCAATCTTGATCCTTTGATTGCAAACCCTACCTTGAACAATAAGAAAAGAGAGCAACCCATATTTTTTGTATTTTGAATAAGGTTAGCAAGCACGAAATATAAACAAGCATAAATCCAAAAGGAAACACAAAGGGTGCTTGATGATTTCCCATTAAGATTAAACCAAAGAGGCAAATGTTATGAGAGTGCCATGCTTGTGATCTTAGATTAGATGTAAATGATATAATATGTAGAATCTTAGGGGGTAAAAATTAGGGTATAACACATGTAAAAGTGAATTAATACTATTTTATAAACTTTTGAGCGTAATAGGTTTTATAGATAAAAACTCAATAAGAAATGATAAAAATCCAAGACAAAAAAGAAAGTGGTCCAAGGACTTGGAAGGCCAAAGTCAAACACAATTTGTTGGGCGAAAATTTTCTTGACCAGTTAATCAAAGACAAAAAAGATTGGTTTGCAAAGTAGAGAAAATTATATGAGAGAATTCATATTCGACCAGCAAAACAAACACCAAAAGTTTTAGTTCTAAAACAGAGAAAATTTATTGGACAAGTCATAGTTTCATCCAATGAATTTAATGTGTTTCAAGAGCCGTTTAAATATTACTTTGATACAAAGAAAACAAAGTGTATAGTTTGTTGAGAGATCTATTCTTCGCCTAGTAAACTTGGAAAGTTATAAATATGAGTCTCGTGTCATTGTTTAAGATATTTTTTATTTATAAAAATTAATTTAATTTTTCTCTTTTATAATATCAGTGAGATATAGCTAGAGTGAGATATAGCTAGAGTGTTTATCAAGTAGAAGGATACAATAAAGGATTGAGAGATTATCCAATATGGTTGTACTTCTATTCCTTTAATCCAACTACCATTGTTATTAGTAGTTAAGTTTTCTTTTATTGAGGTTATATTTGTATATTATTATGACTCATTAAAAGCTAAACTCTAAAAGATAAATTTATATTTTGTATTCACTTCTACAATTAAATCTTAATGCTATTGTATTATTTATTAGGCCAAAATATGATATTGTTGAATACACACTATAATTGATATCACATTGTTATTTTATATATGAATAACGCTGCTAATAATATGAGTTGACAATTTAAAGGAGCATAACTGATCATTATGTATGCATGTAGATTTAGGAGAAGCAATCTAACCATATCATTCTTTTATCATCATTATTCTTTTATTATAATTTGTTACTATTTTAATTTCTCAAACAACACATCTTTCAAAACCAAATTTTAAATTGCTTAAAATAGTAACACTTACCTCAACAATAAACAACTTTTAATTCTATCATATTTTGTTTAGACATCTCATTACATCTTGAAATTCCACTTATTATCTGATAATTATTCTAAATTGTTTAAAATAGTAATAATTACCTCAACAATATATTTTTTAATTCTATCATATTTTGTATAGACATCTCATTACTTCTTAAAATTCCACTTATTATGACAATTATTTTAAATCGTTTAAAATAGTAACAATTACTTATAAGATGAATCGTCACATTCATATTCTTTTTGATGCGAAGGAAAACTGAAACTTAAAAGAAATAACTATATAACAATGATCTTAGAAGAAGAAAATTCACATTCATATTTTTGAAGATGATAAAAATATATTCAAGAACTATAACAATTTAAAATTTATTGTTTTTTCTTTCAATTTTATCCTTACTATCTGAATTGAAAAAATTAAGCATTATTTAAACACATCTTTTAAGTCATTTTACAATTTTAAATCAATTCAACTACTAATTTTATTAATAATAACAAATTTAACCAATTAACTTATTTGCCATCACCCATTAACCAACTTATAAGCTATAAAAAACAATTCAACAACTATAAATTAATATATCAGCCATTTGTCATTTCTTTTATAGAAAAATCCATAATATATATCACATTAAAAAATAATGGATACGATTTTTACTTTTGACTTTTTCAAATTAAATTACATAAAATATTTTTAAGAATTTGACGCGTTCCGACACAGAATATTTAACATCAAAATTGTAATTATCGATAACAAACAAATCGAGTCAAACTGTTTCTTATTTTAGCAATGAAATTTACAAATATATTTATTATTTTCTTTTCATATATTGAATAAATACAATATTTTGTTTATTTATTTAATCTTTAAATAAATTTTTTCTTATTTATTTCATCATATTCAATGACATTTTGATAAGGTTGAATTTGAAAAGCATATAATTTTCAATTAATAAAAAAAATCATATAATTCATTTCAATTCATGAATAATATCATTAAAATTAAAAACCATGAGTAGAATTTCAACTCTCAATAAATTTTAGTCAAAAAAACCTTAAATTAAAAAAAAAATAAAAATATTAAAAATTGAGATAGTCTACATCAGAAACCCTCATCCAAAAGAACAAAGAATACAAAAAAAAACAGTAGGTACCTCCAAATATTTCTATGAACTAACACATCTTTGCCATGTCATCAATCCATGTGAAATTCTCCATAAGATAATATCAACCCTTAGATCATCATGATTCTATTGATTCCTAGCCGTTCATTCGCTTGTTCAGACAAACACAAGATATAACTTGGGAAAAAGAGGAGGAAACTTTTTTTAATATATTTATTTCTTTCCAATCTTTTAATACATTTATCTCCCTTTAAATTCAATCTGAGTTCTTGCATCAATCACTCACAATCTCATTTCTCATTACAAAATTTATATCTCTCTCAGAATTTTTTAGCTCAATTTTCAAGCTTTTTTCCCTCACTCTTTTGCAAGCTTCAATGGCAACAAGAGAGGTTAATAAGCCTCAGTCACTTCCTCCTTACCCTGAGGTAATTTCAACCCTAAATTTTACTTTTGTACTATTTATTTAGTAAAGTTGAAATTTTTTCACTGATCTGTTGAATCTTGCAATTTTCACTTACTTGGGTTTTATTTTCTCTCACCAAATTGTGTTCTTGAGCTATTTTTAGATTTGGGTTTTTGATGAATTTATGAGATTTTTGTTCCTTGCATGATTTTCAGAACATGGTAGCAATCTTGATGGAAAAAATTGATTTTTATGTGGATGGTTAACTTTAGAGTATTTTTGTTGTTGTAGATGATACTGAAGGCTCTTGATGCGTTGAATGAAGCAAACGGGTCAAACAAATCAGCGATAGCAAACAACATAGAGTCGATTTACGGTGAACTACCAGAAGGCCATGCAGTTCTTCTTAGCTATCATCTGAACCAGATGAAAGAGAGTGGTGAGCTAGTTTTTGCAAAGAACAACTACTCAAGGCCTGATCCAAGTGCTCCACCCAAGAGAGGACGTGGTAGGCCTCCAAAGGCGAAGGATCCACTGGCCTCACCACCTTCATCTGTTGTGTCCCCACCGAGGCCAAGGGGTCGTCCACCTAAGGATCCTAATGCAGGACCGAAGACTCCCAAGACTTCTGGAAGTGGTAGGCCAAGGGGCAGGCCGAAGAAGATTGCGAGGACTGAGGATGCTGATGTTTCAACTCCAAGTCCTGTTAGTGTTGCTGCTGTGAATGTTGATGTTGTTGTGCCATGTGTTGCTGCTGTTCCTACTTCGAGTGGGAGACCAAGGGGTAGGCCTCCTAAGGTGAAGCCTCAGTTGACACAAGTGAGTGTGTCGTAGATGATGTGGGAAGCTGAAAGATGGAGGAATGATGGTGTGTAGAACTAGAAGAGGGTGTGGTTTTATATTAGTTTATTGTTACTGTTATGTGTTGTGTCGTTAATATAATTGCTTTGTAAAATTTATCTAGTGGTAGTTTAGTTTATGAGATGGTTTGTTGGTGTTTCTAATGTCAATGAAGACAGTTACTTTGGTCTGATATGATCTTGGCTTGTTTTGTTCTCGTTTTATAACTTTTATGTCATTCCTAGCTATGTGGTAGTAGGGCTAAGCAACACTGAAAGGGATCGACTAATTACTTTGATAGCCAAATAGTAGCAACCACAGATTCACAATAGATGTAATTGGTATTGGGATACATTTTTGATAAGCTAGCTAGTCTATAGTCACATGACTTTGGATAAACAAATGCCTTGCATCCAAGCATTTTTAGAAATTTTGGTACACTTTTTGGGCCCTCAAATGCCTAATTTTCTGCCAAATCTTTTTACTCTCTCTTGATAAACAACAACTTTGAAACCATGTAAGAGTGATTCCAAAGCAAATACCACTAACCGCTAATAATTCCTTCTTTAGTAGTGGAATAAGTGACTTGATTTTCATTATAGACCTTCCTAGTGTGGTGTATAGCATGGAAGAATTTGTTATGTTGTTGGCCAAGCACCACTCAAACCGCGAAGACAATTTCAAATTAGGAGCAATGATCATCGCTGTGGTGACCAACTTTTCTTTTTAGAAAAAGAATTTAAACATTCATTGTCAAACAAAAAATCAGGTTTAACAATCTTTGAGGAGTATTTGTTGAAACGTTGGTAAAAATCAGGGTGACCTAAGAAAACTTATCAATCCTTATTTTTGTATCACTTCAATTTTTTGTTTGATCCACCTCAATTTCTTTTAAAGAGATTTTATGTCATAACACAATTTCTTCAACTACCATAAAATGACATTTTCCTTTCCCCCAATTAATAATATGGGTTAATGCATCTTTTAAAACAATAATTAAATGATCAAAACAAATATTAAATATTTTACTAAAGACAGAAAAATAACAATTTGACTATAACTAGAATACCATCAAGAAAAATAATAATAGGCTTCCCCTTCCACCCTCTCCAACATCTTATTTAGGAGTGGCAAACAGGCAAGCCCGCCCTGCAAAAGTCTGCAAAAAAACAGGGTAGAGCGGGACAGACTTAGTTGAGAAAAAATTAGAAATTTCGACTACACGAGATTTAGTTAAATTAATACATTTTTGATGATGTGATTCGATGGAAAGAATAAAAGAGCCCATGAGAAAACTTTGATAAGTGAAGAGCTAAAACTGAAGCTTTAATTTTGTTAAGTGTTGGTGAAAGATCCGTATACAGACCATAGTGATATCAAGTTTATTCGAAGTATCAACGAGCATGCTTCGACCGTCACGTTCTGGCGTTTCGAAGATAAGGAGTTTCAAATTCAAAAAGATTAATCTTATCCAAAGAGACGCGTGGAAGCTTGGAGTTCGAAGATACATGCAATTGTTGAACGTGGCGTCATATTATTTAGAGACCATTTGGTCGAAATTAGTATACATAGAGGTCTTAGTGTTAAGATTCAGTGTGTTCACATCTTTTGTACAAATACTCAAATCACTCAAAGTATCGGCGTTAAGAGAAAAGAGTTTGTGAGAATGTACGTATGATGCATCATTTTTACATTTATAATCATTTGATTTTATTTGAAGTTTTATACATTCCATTTAAATTCCAGTCGAAAATCGTTTACATTTCAGTCTTATCTTTAAAATATTACGTTACTGTCTACGAAATAATAATTGAAATAACATTTATCTAAAATAATGAAGATGTTGTTGAAAATACTCTTTGTTATAAGAAATAAACATTAAATAAGAACACATGTACTCAGGATCAATCTGATCGATCCTGCAAGTTACTATTTCTACAAAGATTTGGAAGATGAGCGGTTGTTTACCAAATTCCACGGTAAACAAATTGGCACACTCGGTGGAACTTTGTGTTTAATTTCTTGTTTTTCTGTTCAAGTCTAAAAATTTCTTTGAAATTCTTCATTATCTTCTTGTATTTCTCCGTGTTGTATGAAACTTAAGCGTGGTAAATTAGCCACAAACAACAAGGAAATACCCAAAAGAAAATACGTTAGGAGAATGACGAATCAAGGCCAGACAGGAAAGCACAATCCTCCTAACAATGATGAAGTTCCACCCCAATCACTTCGACAAGGGGAAATACGATTGATGCGCATTCTGCTGAGGCCATACCGTCTTTAACAAGTTCGACGCCAACATAGTAGAATACTTACACGGACCCTCTATTAACTTACATAGGCCCACAAGGTTCACAAGGAACCCCCCTCTAAGGGGGAGTATTTTTCACAAGCCTCAGGGGCACCTGGTTTTTCCATGCCTCAGAATGATCGTGGACGGCCTTATGTCATGCCATCTTCATTTATGATGGGGTTACATAATTCTACTTCAATATATTCATCTCATGTGATGAATGTGACTTTGCTATTACAAGGTTCTGGATCTGTGGTTAATAATAGGGGTCAAAATATCCAACCACCAATCAAATGAGTTTCATCCCAAATACCAAACTTAACAAATCAAATTGCAAGAGTAATTAGGCAACAAATGGACGAGAGTAATCATGAAATAGTCCAAATGCTTGCACAAATTATGGGTACAATCTTCAACCTTTTGATTCAGAACACCACTCAAGCGAACCAACAGATGACGACGCAAATGATGCGCATCACTGACATTTTTGGTGTACCCCGACCAAAAACACATCCTCAGAGGGAGTGGGTTCAGGAAAACCTAGGATTAGTATTGGAAGATGACCCAACAATTAACCAATTTCAACAAAATCAAAGAAATCCACCTCTGGCAAATATGATGAATCAAGAAGGGGTAGTCGAAGTACCTTGGGTTGCGAATAACGAAATACTTAGGGCTGAACCTTTTAGGTAGGAACCACATATTCTTAGGCAACAAAAACCTAGAGTTATGATGGTAAATAGAAACCAAAATGTTGATGAAGTTTTATATCAAGTTTGACAAAATAACATAGTAGCAAATAACAATCTGGAAGCCATGGTCGAAAGGATTATGGCACGAAATGATGTGCATGTAGGCCTTACTAGGCCAAATTATACTTCTCCCTTATCTGAATACATTTTACAAACTGAATTGCCTAGGGGTTGGAAAGTCCCAAAGTTCACAAAATTCTATGGTGATACTAGCGAATCAACTTCGAACATATAGCCAAGTATCTTACCGAGGCTGGGGACATAGCAAACAATGAGAACCTAAGGATACAATATTTTCTTAGTTCACTAAACAAAAATGCTTTTACATGGTTTACTACCATTGCAACATGTTCTATCCATGGTTGGGTGCATTTAGAAAGAATGTTCCATGAACAATTCTATGTAGGTCAGTCAAAGATAAGTCTCAGCGAATTGGCCAACATTAAGCACAAGTTTAATGAGCCAATTGATGATTAACTAAACAGATTCCGCCTGTTAAAAGCAAGATTTTCCACCCAGGTAACTGAGCATGAATTTGTTGAAATGGCCATGAGAGGATTAGATTTCTCCATCATAAAGAAATTGGATCCCCATTACTTAAGGGATATGGCCCAATTGGCAGATAGGGTTCGACAAGTGGAACGCTTAAAAATCGAAAAGGATAGAGCAAACAAGAACCATAGGAAAGAAAGAGTTACTTATGTAGAAACAACCATAGACGAACAAGAAATGTGTGCCGAAGCCTCAGACTTTGAAGAGGTCGAAGTTGATTTGGCTGAGTTGAAACAAGGACCACCATATCCTTATAAAGTCTTGGCTCCTTCTAATGGAAAAAAATTCGGTCGAACATGACAAGAGGGATAAATTACCTAAAAGAACTTATACTTTCGACGTCACAAAATGTGACGAAATATTCAACTTAATAGTAAAAGATGGTCAAATGATAGTACCACCTTGTGCTAAAATTCCTCCGTTAGGTCAAAGGAAGAAGAGAGGTTTTTGTAAATATCATAATTTTTAGGCCATAAAACCTCACAATGTTTCTTTTCCAGGGATCTAATTCAAAATGCCATCAAAGAAGGAAGGCTGAAGTTTGGTGACAAAGCCAAGCCACATATGAAGGTAGATGCTGATCCTCTAAACGTGGCAGAAACAAAGTATGCCGAACCGGTTTCTATCAACATGGTGGGGATCATTGACAAAGTTGATCCAAACCCGAAGGCAACAAAAGCTACTGAAGGCCTCTGCAACAAACAATATGTCAACTAGGCTACTAAAGGCCTAGTGAACTAGAAATTCAAAGACAACGTTACTGAGAATGTTGTTTCAAATGCTGCAATGTTGGAGACCACTAAAGGTCTCATGGTTAAGTTTGAGAAGATTAGGATTATTGATGGTCCTAATGTTGAAGTCAACATGGTAGACCTAAACCAGCCAGCCCCAGAGATGGAATAAGTCGAAAGACGTCTCCAGAGAGAAGATTTATGCAAAATTTGGAGAAATTATGCTGGACTATTTGGCTCGTTGTCACAAAAATAACTTCGAGGGATTGATGTGCCTAAGATGCAGTATCATTTATGATCAAAAATCAACATAGGTTTCTCAGCAAACCCAACAGAGTCGAAATGGGAGCAGCTGGAGGAAAGATGTTCTGATGGAGATGGTTTACCCAAAAGCTGGAGAAAACTTGCTAGGTGTTCTTATCCATTGCCATAAAATGCAATCAGAATGCTTAATGTGTTCTAGATGCAGTGCTGTCTAGGATCGAAAGGCTTCAGAACAATATTAACGAGTCCATTATGCCAGAACCACATTTCGTTGGAGAAGTTAGCATACCAGTTTTACTTTTGACAAGAGAGGAGTTCAAAGAAGAGGTGATATCCCATATCCTAAAGAAAATGGAAGGGTGTAATACGGTGGGAGAACTGACTTTTGGTTTTGCATTTTATCGCAAATGTTGTGGATATCAAGAGTCGCCACCGACTTTTCTTTTATCCAATAAAAGAAAGGGTGAAAAGAAAAGGAAAGACCTTTTGAGAATTTTCTGAGTAAGGGGGGTAGGTTATGAAAAGGGAAGGTATTAGCATCCTTTTCATCCGCAGTTATCTACAAACTCTTAATCGCTATCTCACTTTGAAAATGCTTTGTGCTTATGTGTTTGAAAAATATTTTGATAAAAATGCCTAAGTGCGGCAAACTTTGTAATGATTCTCGTATCGTTGAGAACGCATACAAAGTGTTTGTCTTTGAAAATATTTTAGAAAAGAGTGTATGTGTGAGAAATGTTTTTGTTTGTGAGCAAGCGACTACGAGCTATCTACCTACTCAAAAGTCTTTGTTCTTTTCCTCCTTTCCCTTAGATAGAGCTATCCTACCATTATTTCGCAGAAATCCCTATCATTGGATGTTTGAGGGACGGGCGTGGATCATCATACAGTCATAGAAGGTAACAAGTAGGATGTTTTAGCAATTTTTGTAAGGGACTAAGATCATTTACCGAGGCAGCATCGAAGGGTCATCGAGGGACTACAATCTCTTAACCGAAGGGTCTTTGCTAAAACATCTCACGTTCGAGAGACATGACTTTTTCTTATCTGAGGCAACAAGTGAGGGTCACCCTAGAGGTGCACGTGTGTTGAAATTCAGTTATTTTAATCTTGGATTTATGATTATCTAGCGTTTGCTTTTAGTCTTTGCCATACAATCCTATTAAACTAGCAGTTATATATATATATATATATATATATATATATATATATATATATATATATATATATATATATATATATATATATATATATATATATATATATATATATATATATATATATATATATATATATATATATATATATATATATATATATATATATATATATATATATATATATATATAAATAATTATAAGTGCGGAAAGTAAAAATGCGGGAAATAGAATCTACGTTATTAAAATGCTTCGGGGATGGGGAGTACAAACCATAAAACGGAGGGGGAGGGGGGATTAAAGTAAACCCTAGTTTATCTATTACATCGCTTAACAGTTACATAATTATAATAATGCGAAAAAACAAATAAGCGCACGAAGATGGTGAGAAAGGGAAAGATATTTAAAATCTAAAAAATTCTAAGCGTTTAGGAAAATATTTTTGGGGTTTTGTTTAGAAAAATATTTTTATAGTGTAAAAATAATAATAAATCCTAATTCTAATTATTAGTAAAATAAACTCAAAGTGTGATTAAATTAAATAAATTTTTTATTTATAAAAATTAAATTAATTAATCAAAAACCTAAATCTATTTTTTTATGATTTTGTGATTTTTCTGGTTTTAATAATTATTTTAAAAAGGTTAATTATCTAAATAAAACAATTATTAAAAAAACAAGAAAATGAAATGGGCCTGAAATACAAGTGAATTTGGGGGTGTGAATCTGGAATTGCTAAGCCCAACAAGGAGGCCAGATTGCTTGCGCCAGATTCAGTGAGGGTGGCTCCCTGAAGGTTTATGGTGGGGTGTGCATTTGAGGCGTTGTATATGACTTGATGAGCATCTGATGATATGGCGTTGGAGATACACGGTGCACGCTTGAACCTGGGTAATATGGGATCTGAAATAACAAAGTATTGAAAAATAATATGCCAAAGGCAGGGATCGAACCCATGCCCTGGCATACCAATGCCTTAACACACACACGCTTTCCGTTGGGGTGGCCATTACATCCGGTATTCTAAACACAAACGAATAAATATATAGTAAAAACAATTTAAAATTTTAATTTTAAAAACACAACCAAAACATGTAGGCCCTGTTGTTTGGATTAGTCAGTCAGGATGCTTCATTGTGCCACGCCAGCCTTGCCAGAATCAATCAAAACTCAGGGACGCCAGAGTCAACCTCCGATCGTGTTCTCCGGCCCTCCTAAAACACCAAACCTGCAAAAATGTCAAATTTGAAAAGCCAAAAGTATCATATCCTACTAAATCATACGCTGCAAATCCATTGGTGGGGTTCTCTTGATATGCAAATTTCTATATGCAGAGATCCAAAGGTTTCAGTTCGCGTTGCCCTAGAAATGGCATAAACTTGTTCATGCGTTAAAGATCACATGTTATGCGTTAGATCTATTCTAATGATGCATACAAACATATATGAACACATGAAATTAGTTAACAAGGCGTAAATTGAAAGATTCAATTTTGAGAACTTTACCAAGACTGGTGAGATCGAGTAGCTTGTTCTGGTTGTGCTTTGGCTTGATCTTGGACCCTAGAAGACTCTTGGGGACTTCAGGATTTAAGTGTTGGCTTTAGTTTCGATTGATAATGGCTGGAAGCTAGGTTACAACTTTTTATAATTCTTTTGAATTCTGTGAATTTTGGAGATTTTTCTTAGGCAGTGTTTTCATGGTCTCTTGTGATCTGATGCTTGCCCTTATATAGAGGAAGAGAATGTCTCAATATACATGGAAAGGAATCAAGTAATTAAGCCACGATAAAACAAAAATCAAACATATTGAAAACTTTTCATTTTTGAGTTTGTTCTTGCCATTTTGAGCCATGCATATTTTTGGAAAGATTTGTGACAGGCTTGCACGAGTTGTTTCGGCCTCCAAGAGTTTAGACCATAAGCCTTCATGCCTTGTCCATTAAGCTTGCATTTTATTTGATTTAATTTTGATTTTAAATAAATAAAATAAAATAAAAATAAAATAAAAACTAAAATAATGCATGAATGCACTTAAGGGTCTTTAAATATGTCATGAACACATTTGAATTCCAAAACTTAGGCCCAATAGCCCAAAATCACAAATTTGCTCAATTGAGATTTCATGTATTTCTCAAAAACTTTCTAACTTGTGCAACTCATAACTTGCTCAATTTTCATATTTTGAATGTGATCTTTGACTTTTTGGAAAGCTCGAGATATCCTCTACAATTTCTCTTTTGATAATTTTTACAATTGAAGACTTTATCTTGATGTAAGTTACCTTGACAAAAAGTATCTTTTGGTTGACTTTTGAAATGACCTAATAATGTATTAGCTCATATATTTAAAATGAAGCACTTTTTGGACTTGAGCATAAATACAAAGTTGTAGAGAATTGAATTTCCTTCAAAATGGGATTTGGTAGGGGAAAAGTTGATGAAGCATGTGAAAGTTATGCTTGGTCAAAGTTCAGTTGACTTCTCATATGGAAACCCTAATTTGGCAACTTTTGACTTTTGATGATTTGAGGGCTTTCCTTGAGGAATCATGATCAACCCTTGATCAAATGATGAATATCACTTCAAAATGTTGATGTTGACCAAAAATCTTGAAGTTTGACTATAAGTTAACCATAGTTGACTTTTACCCAATACATTTGAATTTCAATCATCTGAGCTATTGACTGAGCAAACTTGTGATGCAAGACTTGAAACTTTACATGAGAAATATTGAAGACCTATGATGAACCATGAAAGCCATTTGAGACCTTTTAAACCCATTCTTCCTTGTGCAAGATGAAACCCTATTTATGGGCCCATTGCTTAAGAAGAGAGTTTGTCTGATCAACTCTTGAGAATCCTTTAGCATTTGAGAACCCTAGAAGAATGTCTTGAAGAATACGGGAAGGTAAATTTTTGGGTACAACAACTTCCCTTGTTCAATCTTGTTAAACCTGAAGAGTTAGATTGGCTTGTTCGCCATTCGTGACTTGAAGGTGGAAGATGATTGAACACTTAAGTGCCCAGAAATTTGCACTCGCCGGTGTACGAAGTGACACTGTTGGTTGATTATACCGGGAATGGGCTTAAAGATGCCATTTGGAGAGGTGACAGAGAGTTGTCGGAGATGGGCTTATAGATTCCATCCAAATTAACTATTGATAGAAATTAGACTAAGTCTATGTCCGACTTCTACTGGAAGAAGTATCAGAATAAATCTATGCTCGATTTAATCTGAGCCAGAAGATGTTACCTGACTTTAACTAGAAGAAGTATCAGAATAAATCTATGCTTGATTTAATCTGAGCAAGAAGATGTCTATGCTTGTCTTTAGCTGGAAGAAGTATCAGAATAAATCTATGCTTGATTTAATCTGAGCCAGAAGATGTCTTACTGGAAGAAGTATCAGAATAAATCTATGCTTTATTTAATCTGAGCCAGAAGACGTCTATGCTCGTCTTCAACTGGAAGAAGTATCAAATTAAATCTATGCTCGATTTAATCTGAGCCAGAAGATGTCTATGTTTGTATTTAACTGGAAGAAGTATCAAAATAAATCTATGCTTGATTTAATCTGAGCCAGAAGATGTCTTACTGGAAGAAGTATCAGAATAAATCTATGTTTGATTTAATATGATCCAGAAGATGTCTATGCTCATCTTCAACTAGAAGAAGTATCAGAATAAATCTACGCTCGATTTAATCTGAGCTAGAAGATGTCTATGCTTTTCTTTAACTGGAAGAAGTATAAGAATAAGTCTATGCTTGATTTAATCTGAGCCAAAAGATGTCCACAACCATCTTCAACTCGAAGAAGTATCCGAATAAATCTGTGCTTGATTTAATCTGAGCCAGAAGATGTTTACGACCGTCTTCAACTGGAAGAAGTATCAGAATAAATCTACGCTTGATTTAAACTGAGCCAGAAGATGTCTATGACCTTCTTCAACTGGAAGAAGTATCAGAATAAATCTACGCTCGATTTAATCTGAGCCAGAAGATGTTTACGACCCTCTTCAACTGGAAGAAGTATCAAAATAAATCTACACTTGATTTAAGCTGAGCCAGAAGATGTCTATGACCATCTTCGACTAGAAGAAGTATCAGAATAAATCTACGTTCGATTTAATCTGAGCCAGAAGATATTTCTTTGAGAATGACCCTCTGAGGAAATTGCTTAAATATCCCTTTGTCAGATGTAGCCTTTGAGAAGACTGTCTGATCATATAAGTAGTTGATGATGTTTGTATGTTGATTGATCTTTCCTGAAAAGGTAAAGAGTTAGCTGTATGCAATTTCATGATGGATGAAATGAATTGCGTAATGATGTTCTAAAAATAAATGAGACTGCTATATGTGTTTTGTATGCATATACTATGACGTTTGTAAATGATGTATGAATGTGAAATGCTGTTGAAGTGTATTTGTAAAACCGTGCAATATCTTTGTCTGGGAAACTAAATCCCTGACTGTTGCTGGGGATGAAGAGTATATGCATCTTCAATCTTGATGGGTATTCCTGCTTTATGCTTGAGGAAACTCCGCTAGAGGAATACTAATTCCTGTTTGTGGAGAAGAGTCCAAGAACATTGGTCGTTCACTGCTCTATTGGGGAATTTAGTTCTTATATACCCTAACTGGGGATAAAAGAGATGGGATGGATGCCGACTCGTCTGAGAGAATAAGGTTGAATGATACCTAATCTGGTTTCAGATTCAATAGCAAACTCTCTGGGGATAGGGGTCTGGACTCCCCTTTGTCGAAGATGGGAATTTTGCTGGTAATTTATGGTAGAAACAGACTCAAGCTGGGGGAGACTGTAATCTGTTGGAGAAATAAACCCCATTGACAGAGAAATACCCTGCCGAGGAAACACCCTTGCCGAGGAGATGAGCTCTACTGGAGAGAAGAAGCCTGCATGGTTTTACAGTTTCAGAGGAATAAACTCAGTCGTGGAAGAGAATTTCCATAAACTGTAACAATTGGGACCCCGTAGGTGGGCTATATTTCTGGGAAAAAAGATCATATTCTTTTATCCGTTGGGGGAATTTGCTGGTGAGTATGATAAGACTACCCTGTGGGGATAATCCCATGGAAGTGGCTCTGTGGGGATTTTTGGACAACTTAAACGTCATCCCAACTCCTAGAGTCTTGAGTTAATGCTTATTCCCGTTCTTACGCATATATTTGTTAACAGTTAATTGTGTTCATATGCATATGTTCATTCAATTTTAGTCATTGGACATTTTTGTAAACAAAATAGAAAAAGTAAAAACAAAAAGTTCGAGTTTTAAAATTTGTATTTCTATTGATGGTTTATCCATAAAAAGGCGATTTTTGTACAAAGAGACATTTTAATACGGTGGCAGAACTGACTGTTATACTGGTTTTGTGTTTGTATTCGCAAATGTTGCGGTAAGCAAGAGCCTCCACCGACTTTTCTTTTATCCAACAAAGGAAAGGCTGAAAAGAACAGAAAAAGACCTTTCGAGAATATTTTTGAGTAAGGGGGGTAGATTATGGAAAGGGAAGGTGTTAACACCCTTTCCATCCATAGTTATCTATGGGATCTTAGATGCTTAACTCATTTTTGAAATACCTTGTGCTTTTGTGTGTTTTTGAAAAGTATTTTGAAATGCCTTAGTGCGGCGATTTGCTTTACGATAACTCTTGTATCAGTCCTCAGGAGTGTTGATAAAACGTTTTTGTAAATGTTTTTGAAGTGTTTTGTGTAGGTGTAAAAATTTGTTTTGAGCAAGCATCTAGGAACTATCTACTTTACTCATAAGGTTCGTTCTTTTCCTCCTTTCCTTTAGATAGTGCTATCCTACTATTAGTGAATAGGTAGCCCTAGTCGTTTGGATGTTTGAGGGACAATCGAAGGGACGTTTATAGTCACGAAGGCAACTTGGCAAGAAATCTTAGTAACTACCTGTTGTACCCCAAAATTTTCCCTCCCATATTTCTCAACACATGGCAAGTGAGGTCCCCAAGTTGCTCAAGGAAGTTCAAGAATTGACCTGACAAACTCTCTCCTAAGGCAGTATACCTCAAAATTAGGGTTTCCATCTTCATCAAGATGTGTGAACCACAAAGGACTCAAATTCTCACCATTGTCCTAATATGTTCTCAAGATCATCCATGTCAAGTTTCAAGCTGTTGTACCCAAAAATTTGCCCTCCCATATTCTTCTAGGTCTATCAAGAATCATCCTCAAATGGTTCAAGATTACTCAAGGGATTGCACAGTCAAACATCCTCCTAAGCCGGTCATAATTAGGGTTTTGGTTCCTTCAAGGAATTTGAGGTTTTAAGTGGTCCAATCAAGTCTCATATGCCTATAAACATTGCCAAGCATCTACATGTCAAGTCTCAAGACTCACAACATCAAATTGCACAGTCAAAAGTCCCATTTGCTTCACAATCAACTGCAGGGGGAAAATGGTCATTTGGCAGTCAAAAGTCAAATTTTTTGGTCAACATCTTATTTTGAAGCCACCATCATCATTTGATCAAGTCTTTATCATGATTCCACAAGCATGGCTCAAAAATCATCAAGATGCAAAAGTTTCTATTTTTGGACAGTTGAAAAGTCAACTGTAACTTGACCAAGGCATAACTTTTTTATGGTTCATCAGAAAAATCCCATCCAATGCTCATTTTGAAGGGGATGACATTTCCTACAACTCATCTTCACATTCCAATACCAAGAAATTCTCTCACAAAAAGTTATCAATTTCTACATTATAGGTCAATTTCAAAAGTCAACAAAAAGGCACTTTAAGTCAAAGACCATAACTTGAGATTGGTAAATCAAAATGACATGGGACCAAAGGCATTGGTTAGAGGGCTTCAAGACCTTTCCAAAATGTCCAAGAACATGTTCATATGATCAAAATTGAGCAAGATATGCATTGGAGAAGTTGGGAAATTTTTGGGAATTTGCAAAAGTCAACTTTGCCCAAAACACCTCATTTTTGCTAATGGGCCTCAAATTCCTTCTTGAAACATTGTCCAAAGCTTATGCACGACCCATCAAGCCTATTGGAGTTTATTTTCTTATTTTTATTAATTAATTGGATTTTTTATTAATATTAATTCATTTAATTGATTTTAAATATAGGAAATATGAAGATATGGTTTTCAAATCTTTTCATGAAGCAAATAGGCTCAGGGAAAGCTGGCAATTTCGTGCATCCATCAAAGAGACCAAAATCTCCCAATTTGGCAAGGTTTTCCAATAAAAAATATGCAAAAAGATTTGATTGAAATCAAATATTGAAAACATGAATACAATGGATTCTTCGCCAAGATTGAACCCTAATTCCATTCTACTATAAGAGCATAACCAAACCCTAAAGCCTTAGAGGTGCAAGCTGCTGCAAAAACACCATTGCCATATTGAAAAAATCAAAGAAAACTCAAAAACTGTTTTTCATATTTCAGACCAAT
Organism: Vicia faba; assembly: GCA_948472305.1. Classification (NCBI taxonomy): domain Eukaryota; kingdom Viridiplantae; phylum Streptophyta; class Magnoliopsida; order Fabales; family Fabaceae; genus Vicia; species Vicia faba. The sequence goes on from OX451736.1 coordinate 272,937,134, forward strand.
TCAAAGCCTTAGAGTGATTCCAATACATTGCTGGAGGTGTAAGGAACCTATTTCAATCAAAATCACACAATAACACTCAAGGAATCCTGAGATAACAGTTTAACGGTTTGAATTTTTCCCCATAAACGCATACTTTGATTCATGCATCATTAACGTATTTTGTGGATTGTTTTGTGTTCATAGGAACTGTACGAAGCTTTTGGTACAATTTAATTGCATTGAGATGCCCTGAAACACAAATTGCCATTGTTGGATTTTAGGGTTTCCAAGTTTCAAAATTAGGGCTTTGCTGCACAAGTAAAATCAGAACCCCTCATACCCATGGTTGAAACCGTCTGAATGAGACGAAGACAATGAGACCCTCGCGAACAATTTATGATAATCACACGCCTATTCGCTATTTTCTCTTGATGCAGGTTGTGGGGGTTAAAACCCCCCGCTAATTGTTTACTATTTACTGGCGTTCAGTGAAGAAGACAATACGTGGAAGAGCGTGACTGGATAATTCAAATAAAAGGCGCGCGTGTGGTTTTTTTCCAGCATATGATTGTTCTTTGTATATTATATTTACTCATTAATATATTATCAAATACAGGCACGTGGCTCAGTGGCGAATGCGCTGTCTATTAACCATTGGGACCTGGGTTCGATTCCCAGGTCCACCCAAACGCTTGTTCATATTTTTTCTAATGTGTTCCTATACAGGCTTCCAAATAGTGAACACCATATACCTCACGCTTCAGCTTGCCAAGTGGCCACAAGGCTCAATCCAACGGTCAGGATGGAAGCACCCCATGTCCCTGGTCAATCAACGCACTAGACAATTCCAAAAGTCAGAAGGGCTTGGCTTAATGGGCCAGAAATTCCAGGCCTAACCTCCATTCTTGGGTCAACACCCCCACTGGTTTTGTTATTCTTTTTATTTTCTTTTCTTTTATAATTTCTATTTTTATAATTAGTATTATTATTATCTAATTAATAAATTAATATTTTTCATAATAAATTCAGAGAATAAAAATGTAAATATTTTTATTAATTATTATTATTCTTATTTATTAACTTATTTTGTAAATAAATTATAATTAATCAACTTAGTTTAATTTAGGTTTAATTTTAATCTTTTCATAATAAATAAAATCAACTTAGAACTAGGGTTTTTCTTGACTTTCAATTTCCTTTATTTTTATTTTCATCAAAAAACATAAAAACACAAAAACATTTTTTTTCTTGTAATGATTAATTAATTAGTTATTATGTTTAATATTTTAATTAATTGCAAAAAAGGGACAATTTCAATTCTTTTCTCAAAAAAGGGTCAAAACCCTAAGGATGTCCCGATTTAATTTCTTTTCGCGCTTTATTTCCTTTTTACCATATTTATGTAACTGTTTCCGAGGATGTAATAGTTAATTAGGATTTTATCGTTTTCTTTTACTTTTCGCATTTATTTCCAAACAGGTTTGTTTTTGGCGATGTATATACCTGTGCCTTATAATAGCGTAGATTTACCTTTCCGCAATTTATTTTCCGCACTCTTAACTGTTAAAAATGCATGAAAGACTTGTATGAATAATAAAACCAATCCGAGGCTCACAAATAACATGTACAAGATAAATATAAACTGAAACAACACACATGCACATGCCACTCCTAGGGTACGCTTCACTAGTTGCCTCGAACGTGGTCGTCAAGTATAGGGTGTTTTAGAGGTCGCCCTCCTGTCTAAGATCCAGTTGCCTCGAAACGGTTGCCTCGGATAAAAAGGATCTAGGACATTAGGGTTACCACTAAGGCGTCCTACCATTGCTTTGGTGACCACACATGTCCCTAATAATCGAATTGACCCGAATAACTCCAACGATGGTGCTACCTACCTCTCAATGGTGGGATAGCACTATCTAAAGGACTCTTACACATCCTAATTCCTTAGAGTAGGTAGATTCTCCTGGGTACTTGCTCTTTCAAACAAACAAAACAACTTTTCGCACCTACACTTTCAAAAAGTTTTCAAACAAATTTTTCATACACTCTTGAGGACAGATACAAGAGTTACCTAGAAATTTTTCAAACGAAACTTTTTCAAACCCACACACACTTGAAAAGCAAACAAATTTTTGAAAACATAGAGTGAGCAAGTACCTAAGAGCCCATGGATAACCATGGATAGAAAGGGTGCTAACACATTCCCTTTCTATAAATCTACCTCCCGAACCGAGAAACATTCTCGAAAAGGAATTTTGCTATGCTTTTGTCCTTTCCATGTCGGAGAACATAAAAGACGGTGACGACTCTTGCTTACTGTGACATTTCGCGAACCAGCTTAAAAAACAGTCAGTTCTATTTCCACCGATCACAGAACTGGCGACTCTGCTGGGGATACTTAAAAGTGAGGTGTACCTTAGGATTAGACCACTCTTATGTTTTCAATTGTATGTCTTGATTGCTTTTACATTTGTGGGCTTTGCATCGGAGTTTCATAGATCCTAACCCGGATCTGGGGAATACCCTTTTAGGTAGCATAAGCTGTGAGGGACCTATCCGGCGTAGACCGACATGGGTGAAGTAGTGGCTACGTTGGTGTGGCACCTTGGTATGTACCGATATCCCTTGTGTTGCAACGAGGAGAATATGGGTCTTCTGAGGAGTCATTAAGCACCAACCGACCTTAGAACCCTAAATTGACCCAACTTGGCCATAGAACAGTAGCAGTATACTACACTCATTAAGGCTAAACTCTCGCGATGGTTCTGGCCGCAAGAAAAGATTGGGAAGCTGGAGTTATAACCGATTGAGGGTAGTCAGTGATATTGAGATCCTCTAAAACCCGGTTACTATTTTCTAGGACAGGTCTTAACCAACTGAACTGAAAGAGGGTAGTACCTAAACTTCATGCTGGCCTAAACTCTAAGGGCTTTCTGGTGTGACTTGTGTGCCTTAAAACTTGACTACTTGCATACTTGTTATCTGACACACGAGTTTCTTGCATGTTTTGTTTACAGTCCTTAATTGGGACTCATTACAGGGCCTACTTACATCCATGCATAGCATAACATCATACCATTGCATACATCTTGCATAAGGACTAACCCATTTCAAGGATTCCAAGGGTCTGTGATGCAAGTCATGATGAACCAACTGTCTAGCAAGGGGCAAAGGGGATTTATTTTCCTCTAGCCAAGGTTGACAACTTGATTCAGGGGCTATGACCCACTCGATATGGTGAGCCTTGACTCTTGAAGAAGGACTCTCAACAACATGAAGTTCCTTCGATCAAGCTACCAGATTCTAACAATTTTCTTGTTTACCCCGCGAGATCCTTGAAAACATTGCATGCATATATACATATCATTGCATAACAGGTACCCTTTTGACAAGTCACTTATCTTCTTCGCTGTTTATTTCAGCAATCATCATGAATCCTGAATCATCCAATGAACAAGCTATCAAGGCCCTCCAGGCCCAGAATGCCCAGTTCCAGGAGTTGGTTTTGAGCCTAGCCCAGGGTCAACAGGAGTTGAAGACCTTGCTTTTGAAGAAGAAGAAGAAGAGGACTGTTTTGTTCAACCCTAGACGCCGATCTGGGAATGGATCACAAAATGAAGCTGAGCTGACTACCCCATCTGTTGGGAAAGACAGTCCCCAGGAGAGAGAGGTTCCTAGTCCAGTGGTCTCCGACAACGAGACCGATTACAATGATGAGCAGTACCCTCCTGCTGAGGACAGGTACAAACAGCTAGAAGACCGACAAAGTGCTATGGAGATACAAAAGGTACCCGGTCTGGATTTCGAAGATCTAAGTTTATCCTCTGGGGTGGTGATCCCTCACAAATTCAAAGCACCTACTTTTGCAAAATATGACGGGGCATCCTGTCCTAAGCTACATCTCAGATCATATGTTAGGAAGATCCAACCGTATACTGCAGACAAGAACTTATGGATCCACTTCTTCCAGGAAAGTCTTTCAGGGACTCAACTCGAATGGTTCTATCAGCTAGAAGGAGCCAATATTCGTAACTGGGATGACTTGGCTACTGCATTCTACAAGCAATATCAGTACAATTCCGAACTCGCTCCTACGCGTACCCAACTCCAGGGTATGTCACTAGGGACGGGTGAAGGATTCAAGGAATATGCGCAAAAGTGGAGAGACCTGGCTGGAAGGGTACAACCACCTTTGACTGACCGTGAGCTCGTTGACATGTTCTTGGGGACCCTGTCTGGTCCGTTCTTCAACCATCTGATTGGGAATTCTTCTGCTGGGTTCACAGATCTGATCTTGAGTGGTGAGAGGATAGAAGCTGGTATCAAGTCTGGGAAGATACAAAAGGGTGACTCCTCGAGCACTGAGAAGAAACCATCTAAGAAAGAATCTAGTGCTGTCAACGCGGTAGTTATTTCAAAACCGGCCAGTGCTCCTCAACATCGCAACCAACAAAGGGAAGAGAGACCTAAAAGGCAATTTACTCCCCTCGGCGTGACCTTGTCCCAGATATTGCCACAGTTGCTGGAGACCAAGTTGGTAACTCTAAGGGACCCTCCTAAGAATCCCAACAGGACACCTTCAAGGTATAACCCCAACGCCCGCTGCGCTTATCATTCTGACATCCCGGGGCATGCTACAAACGATTGTTTGACTCTGAGGAACAAGGTTCAGGATCTAATCGATGCAAAGGAGGTCTAGTTCGAAGCGCCCGAGGCTCCCAATGTGATCACTGCTCCCTTGCCAAAACATGGCTAGGATTGAAAAAACTTTTGTTCATTCGAATGTTCAAGTTGTATTTTTCTTTGACTGTTCAAACAATTATTGTCATAGCAAACTTTATTACTTTATCAATGCATCGCATATGTCTGTTTTGAATCAATATATTCGCATTCGCTATATTCAAACTGCTTTCATTTTTGTGATGATCAAACTCTCAATTAATAATTCTAAGCCTCTTGAGGGAGGATGACGAAAACAATGTCACAATCTTTACAGTATGCTTTTGGACAAACCCCGCTGATGAGGTACAGGCATTGTTTCAATTCCTAAACACTGGAGTTATAAGGAAGATAATCCCTCGTCAACCCCTTCGAGCCAAAGAAGTAGGAGTTTTTCTTTTCACAAAAAAAATAAATTAAAACCCTTAATCATAACCTGGGGCAGGGTAGTCTTCTCAGTTGATCCAGGTGCACAATGAATGGCATCAAAAGGAGTCCTTCCAAAACAAAAGACAGTGATGGTTCCGAATAATTAAGGACGGGTTGTCATTATCTTTCAAAAATAAAAGCCCAATAAGTCAAAACCTATGAAGGAGACTTACAAAACTGGAGCATCCCGCTGACTGTAATTTCAAAAAAGACAGTTCAGGCAAAAACAGGGATAACAAAATCGAAAAGAAAGAGGTCCTACAAACCCTCGACAAAAAGAAATGACTGCCTAGTCAAAATAAACTATCAGCATCCAAACCATCACTGGAATATCAGAGCAAAGACTCGAACAAGGTCTAACACACGATTAGCTGAGTTTAGGTTTGAAGAACATCACGAAGAGCGGGTGGGTACAAATACATTTTGATCCTTTATCCTTTGTTTCTTAAACCGTGAACCAGGCCACGTTACAACCCTCAAAAAGTCCTAGCTGAAGCATGGGTTAGTTCGAAAGCATACTGTTACGAAAGGTATCCTGACTCCTTAAGGCTTGCGGTAAAATAACGAGTTGACATCACAATTTACAAAAAATTCACTTGTTTTTATGAAAAAAAATGCATTTTCAAAAACTTCAAGACAGACATAAGCTTTGCATTTTTAATATAACATTGCTTGCATATGACTATTTGTTCGAACAGTAGAGAAATTCGCACGATGAATATCTAGTGAACAAAAATCTTCTCAAGGATCACCTCAAGTGGAAAAATACTTCCAATCCAGGGGCAGACCCGACCATGGTCCATCATCTGGGGCAGTCCAGTCAAGATTCAGAGAATCTCTCAAAATGCCAAATAGCCAGGGGCAAATCTCCATCTGAATCAACTGGGACATTGGACGTGAATTCCAGCAACGAGTCTTGCATGATCAGACATCTCCTGGTGGTATAGCAACACAATGCTACCGATAGTGACAACTCCCTGTACTCTAAGAGCATGGACATAGTCGAAAAAAATACTATGCATAATCAAAGACCCGCTAGGTTGACACACCTAGGCAAAAATAAGAGCTTCCCGGCGAACCAAAAGGGTTCGGGCAAAAATAAGGGATGAAATGAAAAATCTGTACACCCGGCAAGTCGAAAACTTGAAAAGGCGACTTGGGCAAAAAGGGGTATCCCAATGGACTGAAAACCCGAAAGGGCGGTCTAGGCAAAAGTTAGGGATTAAAGCGTACGACTATGTCCTGTCATCTCGTCACTTGCCTACTAGAAGAAGATTTGTCAATCAGCAGTTGTCAAGCACCTCCACAGGTATCTTCTCCCACAAAAGCTGGGGCAATCAGAACGGTCTGAATGATCTAGTTGCTCTATCCACCAAGGTACCAAGGTAAGTTCAGCTGAAGAACATGACCAAGATACCTTCACTCCCCAGAGTAAGACAAGAATCAGCCATACTCTCCCCAGGCAGAGCTGGTCTCCCATCAGCCCCAAAAGGCACAATATCCCTAGCAAGTCAGCAACACTCTCCCCGAGCAGAGTTAGTCTACTGTCAGCCTTAAGGAAGATGGATATCCCCAGAAGATCTCAATATTCCCCAGCAGAGTATACAGATGTTCCTAAGCAAGCATCCCCGGCAGTCTTAATATAAGATTGTTCCCCGACGGAATACAGACACCCCAGTGGAGCCATTTCCCCAGTACAGTCCAAGAGTTTCCCCAGGAGAGTTGAATCATCCTCCCCAGTAGATTCCGGAAGCTTATCCCCAGTAGACTCTGGAAGCTTATCACCTGCAGAGTACATACGTCTCTCCCCGACTTTATTCAAAGGTTATTCCCCACCAGGGCTTATAACTGGGTTATCCTCAGCTAATTACCACAGAAAGATCGTCCTCGGCGAAGTTCTTCCTATCCCCCAGCGGAGTTCATCAAATCTTCCAACAGAGCTTATCAACGGAATCCCCAGCGGAGTTATCATCAAAACCTCAGCGAAGTATCTCTTCCCACAGAGTAGTTCCCCGCAGAGTAATCGCTTCACCAAGTTTATTCCCCAACGGAGTCATCTTCTCCTACTGCTTTATTCTTGTAATCATCATCCCCCAGCGGAAATGAAGAACTCTACTCTTCAACATCAGCCCAGGATTTAATTTCCCGACATTCGTCAAGGATTTATTTTCCCAGACGAAAAATACATTCATAAACATCACATTGTCATTGTCATGATACATGCATACACGCATCATATCATGCAATCTCATTTATGTTGAGAACATCATTGCTTGATCCATATCATGCATTACATATGACTGACCTCTATCTTTCAGGAAAGATGCAGTCAAATTCTCAAATCCAGTCAAAGAAGACAAATCCATTTAAATCAAAGATTTTTCTGATGCAAACCCGTCGTCATAGACACCCGTCGTCATAGACACCCGTCGTTATAGACACCCGTCGTTATAGTCACTCGTCGTTATAGACACCCGTCATTATAGACACTCGTCGTTATAGACACCCGTCGTTATAGACACCCGTCATTATAGACAACTCGTCGTCATAGACACCCGTCGTTATAGACACCCATCGTCATAGACACCCGTCGTTATAGACACCCGTCGTTATAGACACCCGGCGTTATAGACACCCGTCGCTATAGACACCCGTCGTTATAGACACCTGTCGTCATAGACACCTGTCGTGATATACACCCGTCGTTATAGACACCTGTCGTTATAGACACCCGTCATTATAGACACCCGTCATTATAGACACCCGTCGTTATAGACACCCGTCGTCATAGACACCCGTTGTTATAAACACCCGTCGCTATAGACACCTGTCGTTATAGACACCCGTCGTCATAGACACCCGTCGTGATAGACACCCGTCGTTATAGACACCCGTCGTTATAGACACCCGTCGTTATAGACACCCGTCATTATAGACACTCGTTGTTATAGACGCCCGTCGTTATAGACACCTGTCGTTATAGACACTCGTCGTTATAGACACCCGTCAACATAGACACCCGTTGTTATAGACACCCGTCATTAAAGACAACCTGTCATTGAAGATAACCCGTCCATAAAGACAACTCGTCAACAAAGACAAAACCTCCCCCGGTTCAGTTGAATCAATCCCTAAAGATTTTTCTGAGATAACCTATCAGCATAGACAACCCATCAACCTTTTGAAGTTCCAGATTCGATACCTGTATCCAGCCAGGGCATATCTGTAGACGACAAGTTCCAGATTCGATTCCTGTATCCAGCCAGGGCATATCTGTAGACGACTAACTCCAGATTCGATTCCTGTATCTAGCCAGGGCATATCTGTGAGTAATTGATTGTAGATTCGATACCCGTATCTAGCCAGGGCACATCTGTGAGTAATTGATTGTAGATTCGATACCTGTATTTAGCCAGGGCATATCTGCATGAAGAGTTTGAAGGTCAACACCTGTAACAGGCCAAGAAATTACCTTTCTTTCTCAGGTACGCAAGTTCTCGCTAAGGAATCTCTTACGCGATCGACACCCCCGATGGCATCTTTAAGCCCATCTCTACCACTATCCATCACATTTCCAAATGGCATCTATAAGCCCATTCCCGACAAGATTCTGTCACATATCCAGATGGCATCTATAAGCCCATCCTCCCATTCACCACACTTCTAAATGGCATCTGTAAGCCCATTCTCGACATCACATTGCTGATACTCTACTATGCGAGTGCAAATTTCTGGGCACTCTAGTGTTCAATCATCTTCCACCTTCGGATAACGAAAGGCACGCAGCCAATCTACATCCTCAGGTCTAAGAAGATTGAACAGGGGCAACTGTTGTACCCTAAAATTTGCCCTCCCATATTCTTCTAGGTCTATCAAGAATCATCCTCAAATGGTTCAAGATTACTCAAGGGATTGCACAGTCAAACATCCTCCTAAGCCGGTCATAATTAGGGTTTTGGTTCCTTCAAGGAATTTGAGGTTTTCAGTGGTCCAATCAAGTCTCATATGCCTATAAACATTGCCAAGCATCTACATGTCAAGTCTCAAGACTCACAGCATCAAATTGCACAGTCAAAAGTCCCATTTGCTTCACAATCAACTGCAGGGGGAAAATGGTCATTTGGAAGTCAAAAGTCAAAATTATTGGTCAACATCTTATTTTGAAGCCACCATCATCATTTGATCAAGTCTTTATCATGATTCCACAAGCATGGCTCAAAAATCATCAAGATGCAAAAGTTTCTATTTTTGGACAGTTGAAAAGTCAACTGTAACTTGACCAAGGCATAACTTTTTCATGGTTCATCAGAAAAATCCCATCCAATGCTCATTTTGAAGGGGATGACATTTCCTACAACTCATCTTCACATTCCAAGACCAAGAAATGCTCTCACAAAAAGTTATCAATTTCTACATTATAGGTCAATTTCAAAAGTCAACAAAAAGGTACTTTAAGTCAAAGACCATAACTTGAGAATGGTAAATCAAAATGACATGGGACCAAAGGAATTGGTTATAGGGCTTCAAGACCTTTCCAAAATGTCCAAGAACATGTTCATATGATCAAAATTGAGCAAGATATGCATTGGAGAATTTGGGAAATGTTTGGGAATTTGCAAAAGTCAACTTTGCCAAAAACACCTCATTTTTGCTAATGGGCCTCAAATTCCTTCTTGAAACATTGTCCAAAGCTTATGCACGACCCATAAAGCCTATTGGAGTTTATTTTCTTATTTTTATTAATTAATTGGATTTTTTATTAATATTAATTCATTTAATTGATTTTAAATATAGGAAATATGAAGATATGGTTTTCAAATCTTTTCATGAAGCAAATAGGCTCAGGGCAAGCTGGCAATTTCGTGCATCCATCAAAGAGACCAAAATCTCCCAATTTGGCAAGGTTTTCCAATCAAAAATATGCAAAAAGATTTGATTGGAATCAAATATTGAAAACATGAATACAATGGATTCTTGGCCAAGATTGAACCCTAATTACATTCTACTATAAGAGCATAACCAAACTCTAAAGCCTTAGAAGTGCAAGCTGCTGCAAAAACACCATTTCCATATTGAAAAAATCAAAGAAAACTCAAAAACTGTTTTTCATATTTCAGACCAATTCAAAGCCTTAGAGTGATTCCAATACACTGCTGGAGGTGTAAGGAAACTATTGCAATCAAAATCACACAATAACACTCAAGGAATCCTGAGATAACAGTTTCACGGTTTGAATTTTTTTCCATAAACGCATACTTTGATTCATGCATCATTAACGTATTTTGTGGATTGTTTTGTGTTCATAGGAACTGTACGAAGCTTTTGGTACAATTTAATTGCATTGAGATGCCCTGAAACACAAATTGCCATTGTTGGATTTTAGGGTTTCCAAGTTTTAAAATTAGGGCTTTGCTGCACAAGTAAAATCAGAACCCCTCATACCCATGGTTGAAACCGTCTGAATGAGACGAAGACATTGAGACCCTCGCGAACAATTTATGATAATCATACGCCTATTCGCTATTTTCTCTTGATGCAGGTTGTGGGGGTTAAAAACCCCCGCTAATTGTTTACTATTTACATGCGTTCAGTGAAGAAGACAATACGTGGAAGAGCGTGACTGGATAATTCAAATAAAAGGCGCGCGTGTGGTTTTTTTCCAGCATATGATTGTTCTTTGTATATTATATTTACTCATTAATATATATTCAAATACAGGCACATGGCTCAATGGCGAATGCGCTGTCTATTAACCATTGGGACCTGGGTTCGATTCCCAGGTCCACCCAAACGCTTGTTCATATTTTTTCTAATGTGTTCCTATACAGGCTTCCAAATAGTGAACACCATATACCTCACGCTTCAGCTTGCCAAGTGGCCACAAGGCTCAATCCAACGGTCAGGATGGAAGCACCCCATGTCCCTGGTCAATCAACGCACTAGACAATTCCAAAAGTCAGAAGGGCTTGGCTTAATGGGCCAGAAATTCCAGGCCTAACCTCCATTCTTGGGTCAACACCCCCACTGGTTTTGTTATTCTTTTTATTTTCTTTTCTTTTATAATTTCTATTTTTATAATTAGTATTATTATTATCTAATTAATAAATTAATATTTTTCATAATAAATTCAGAGAATAAAAATGTAAATATTTTTATTAATTATTATTATTCTTATTTATTAACTTATTTTGTAAATAAATTCTAATTAATCAACTTAGTTTAATTTAGGTTTAATTTTAATCTTTTCATAATAAATAAAATCAACTTAGAACTAGGGTTTTTCTTGACTTTCAATTTCCTTTATTTTTATTTTCATCAAAAAACATAAAAACACAAAAACATTTTTTTTCTTGTAATAATTAATTAATTAGTTATTAGTTTTAATATTTTAATTAATTGCAAAAAAGGGACAATTTCAATTCTTTTCTCAAAAAAGGGTCAAAACCCTAAGGACGTCCCGATTTAATTTCTTTTCGCGCTTTATTTCCTTTTTACCATATTTATGTAACTGTTTCCGAGGATGTAATAGTTAATTAGGATTTTATCGTTTTCTTTTACTTTTCGCATTTATTTCCAAACGGGTTTGTTTTTGGCGATGTATATACCCGCGCCTTGTAATAGCGTAGATTTACCTTTCCGCAATTTATTTTCCGCACTCTTAACTGTTAAAAATGCATGAAAGACTTGTATGAATAATAAAACCAATCAGTAGCTCACAAATAACATGTACACAATAAATATAAACTGAAACAACACACATGCACATGCCACTCCTAGGGTACGCCTCACTGGTTGCCTCGAACGTGGTCGTCAAGTATAGGGTGTTTTAGAGGTCGGCCTCCTGTCTAAGATCCAGTTACCTCGAAACGGTTGCCTCGGATAAAAAGGATCTAAGACATTAGGGTTACCACTAAGGCGTCCTACCATTGCTTTGGTGACCACACATGTCCCTAATAATCGAATTGACCCGAATAACTCCAACGATGGTGCTACCTACCTCTCAATGGTGGGATAGCACTATCTAAAGGACTCTTACACAGCCTAATTCCTTAGAGTAGGTAGATTCTCCTGGGTACTTACTCTTTCAAACAAACAAAACAACTTTTCGCACCTACACTTTCAAAAAGTTTTCAAACAAATTTTTCATACACTCTTGAGGACAGATACAAGAGTTACATAGAAATTTTTCAAACGAAACTTTTTCAAACCCACACACACTTGAAAAGCAAACAAATTTTTGAAAACATAGAGTGAGCAAGTACTTAAGAGCCCATGGATAACCATGGATAGAAAGGGTGCTAACACCTTCCCTTTCTATAAATCTACCTCCCGAACCGAGAAACATTCTCGAAAAGGAATTTTGCTGTGCTTTTGTCCTTTCCATGTCGGAGAACATAAAAGACGGTGGCGACTCTTGCTTACCGCGACATTTCGCGAACCAGCTTAAAAAACAGTCATTTCTATTTCCACCGATCACACAAGCCTTGCAAAAGAAGTTTGCTCAGTCAACTGCTCAGATGATTGAGAATCGACTATACTAGGTCAAAAGTCAACTGTGGCCCACATATAGTCAAACTTCAAGATTTTTGGTAAACATACTCATTTTGAAGTATTATCCATCATTTGATCAAGGGTTGATCATGATTCCTCAAGGATTGCTCACAATTCATCAAAACCCAAAAGTTGCTAAATTAGGGTTTTACAGGAAAAGTCAACTCAACTTTGACCAAGCATAACTTTCTCATACTTTATCAAAAATGACCCATCCAAAGCTCATTTTGAAGAGGATGCAACTCCCTACAATTCATATTCATCTCCCAAGTTCAAAATATGCACTCACAAAAAGATATGTATTTTGACATTACAGGTCATTTTGAAAAGTCAACAAAAACACCTTTTGGGTCAAAGCTTCATACATGGACATGGAAGACTCAATTGAGATGAGACAAAAAGGGTTGCTTATAGTACATCCTAAGATTTCTAAAAAGTCCAAGAACACCTCTCTACGGTCAAAATTGAGAGAGTTATGCATTGGCCAAGTTGACCTTTTTTGCAAAATTGCCAAAAGCCAAATGTGCTCAAAAATACATTTTTTGTTAAATGGGCCTAGTTTTTCATGATTGAATCTTGCTTATGACATGGTCCACGATCCAAATCAGCATCCACACATCTTTTGCTTTATTTATTTATTTTATTTTGATTTTTATCATTTAAAAGTCAAATTAAATCAAATAAATAGCAAAAAATATCAAAGATTTGTTTTGTGATCAAATTTTGGGTGGAATCAAATACAATTATGCTGGCAAATCATATCCAAAACGTGAAAAACAAATTGAACCAAAATTGGCATGATTTGGCTTGATATAGAAAGATATCATACAAGGATAAAGACCAAATTAAATCTTCATAATGGACCAAGGTTTAACTCATTTTTATTGACCTAATGCAGTCCATTACATATACAGAACATAGCCAAGGCAAGAGAAGAGGTTAAGCAGTCATGAAAACACCTAAAGAAAACTGAAAATTTCAAGAAAAAGCGGGAATCGGTTTTCAAGCTACAAGGAGTTTCAAAGCATTTCAAGAGCACCAATCCCTTCCCAGACATCCCAGGAAGCGATTCCAATCACTCCTAGGTCTTGAAACGCTCAGAATCGTGCTCTACGCCTCCCACGGTTTATCCAAAAATTTGCTTCTAATTTCACTAATTCATGTACCTTTAGCGCTTTTGATTGCCATACTCATGTTTATCATCGTGTTTGCAATCTAATCGTTCCATTTAATTTCATTTTTGATGACTATACGTGAAATTGCCATGGTTAGGGTTTTGTGTTCTTGTTTAGGGTTTTTCAATGCAGGCAAAATTGGGTGTTAATTCTGGTACCATGATGCTCGTAAGGATGATACGAGTTGATTGATACCAGCCATGGTCATTTATCTTGAGCATATGTAATTTTGGAGATGGACAAGGTTATACCTACAACAAACGTCTGTAGGTAAAAGCCTAATTTGCTAAAGCGACGAAAAGAGGAAGAAGAAGCTGGTGTGGCAATGTGTGATTCGCTAATTTGAATTTCGCGCGTTGGATTGGCTCCACTAGCTTGTTTTTCATATTATGTTTTGTTTTTATTTTATTTACAAGTTAACACGCTAGCTCAGATGGTTGGGGAGAAGGCCTTTGATGCACACGTCCTGGGTTCGATCCCAGGCGTATGCATTTTATCACTTTCTTGGTTATTTCAGGTGGATCCCATGCAATACAGTAGCATACGCCTACCATACACTCTTGTGTTCCACCATCAAATCCATCAACCAGTTGGATCCAACGCTCAGGTAGCAGGAGGATCACCATACACCCCAGGTCAACGTACGCACTGTATCAAGCAAAGTGAAAAGGGCTTGGATGTGTTTGGGCCCATAATTTCAACAACATACCCCCCTTTCTCAGCATAGCAACCAAGCCCATTCACTCTTTTTCTTATCTCTTTTTATTTTCTTTTAATTTTTTCTTTTAATCATTTTAATTAACAAATTAATCATTCTTTTTTTTTTTCATAAAATCATAAAATCAAGAAATAAAAAAAAATAGAATTAGACATTTTTTTTAATCAAAATTAATTTTGTTAATTTAATTTAATTAGTTTAACTTAGGGCAACTTTTACTTTTTTTTTATATAATTAAAATTAATTAGCAAATTAGGTTAAACTCTTGATTTAATTTTATTTTTCTCTTTTTCTCAAATAAATAAAAACACAAAAATAGGTTTTAGATTGAATTAATTAATTTATTTTTTTAATTTAAAATTAATTAGAACTTAGGATTTTCTTCTTAATTTAACTATTTCATTATTTTCTTAAATAACAAATTTTTTTTAATCAATCGTCAATAGGTTTAATCAAGGGTCAAAACCCTAGTCGTTTCGTATTTGATTCATCGTGCGCTTATTATTTATTTCGACAATATTTTTGTAACTGTTCATGGCTTGTAATAGTTTAATTTAGGGTTTTATTTATTGTTTAAATTCCTAAGTTTTTGGCTATGTAATTAATCCCCCACCCGAAGCCTTGTAATAGCGTAGATTTATTTTCTCATATTTTTAATTCCCGCCAATATTTAACTGCTTAGATGTATGCTAATAGGATTGTATGACAAGAATGCATGACAAATTAATACAGTTAGAAAACCCTAATGTGCAAAGATAAATAACTGAAAATAGATCACTCGCACATATCACTCCTAGGGTATACTCTCACTTTGGTTGCCTTCGTGGTTTCCCTCCTGTCTAAAAAGATCTAAAAAGACAACTACGGATAGAAAGGGTGCTAACACCTTCCCTTTCTATAATCTACCCCCGTACTCAAAATCTCGAAAAAGGATTTTTTTTGTACTTTTTTCCTTTCCGATTGGATGAAATAAAAGTCGATGGCGACTCTTGCTTACCGCGACATTTTGCAAACACAAAACGCAAAATGCAAACCAGTATTAAACAGTCGGTTCTGCCACCGTATCATAGAACCGGCGACTCTGCTGGGGATGAATAAGTGGGGTATACCTTAGGATCTAGTTCATCATAATTTCTTCTCTTGATTGCTTTGTTTGCTTTACTTTTAAGGGTTTTATTTGGGGTTACTATAGATCCTACACCCGGATCTGGGGAATACCTTTTAGGTAAGTAGAAATAGACTGTGATGGAACTGTACGGCGTATACCGATACGGTTGAAGCAATAGCTATGTTGGTTTGTCACTTTGGTTGGTACCCGTATCCCTTATGGAGAAACAAGGAGAATACGGGGCCGCCGCGTGGTATCGTTAAGCATCAACTGACCTTAGAACCTTTAATCGCCCAACTTGGCCACTACAAAGTAGTGAGATAGCCTGCCTCGGTATAAAGCTGAGAACTGGTTGATACTCGATGCTACACTCATTGAGACCATACTCTTGGAATAATTTCGGCTGCAAGAAAAGATTGCGTGAGCTGAAACCATGACCGATGGAGGATGGTCAGTGATATTGAGATCCTCTAAAACTCGGTTAATTTTCTCAGACAGGTTAAAACCAACTTAACTTCAAGAGGGTATTACCTTTGACCTCATGCAAGCCTTAAACCTAAGGGCTTTGTGTGATTTGTGTTTACTATACCTGTGGTTTATCATGACATCATGCATCATAACATAACATTCATGCTTCATTACACTAACCATTTCAAAGACCAAGGGAATTTATCTTTGTTCTGTTTTGCAGATCATGGCTTCTGTGCGCAGAAAGACTATCCGAATCAACTTTGTGGAGATACCATCCCAACTAAAAGAGCTAGTGTCAAGAATTTCTGAAACTTCTATGTTTATTAAGAGACATGGTCAAATTCTTAGCCTGGTTACTCCAAGACCTGATGAACAGATGATGAGCGTACTTTTTCAGTTCTTCGATCCCGAGCATCACTGCTTCACCTTTCCAGATTATCAGCTGGTACCCACCTTGGAAGAATTCTCTCATCTATTGGGCATATCCATTCTTGAACAGGTACCCTTCACATGTATAAAAGAAGCTCCCAAGCCAGAAGTCATTGCCTCAGCTTTGCATTTGAAACGGGACGACGTGGTATCCAATTGGGAAACTCGAAGCGGAGTCGAGGGTTTTCTAGCCAAATTTCTGATAGACCAGGCTCAACTATTTTGGGATGATATGGATTTACAGGCTTTTGAGGATGTATTGTCTCTTCTTATCTATGGTTTAGTTCTCTTCCCTAATCAGGACTCTTTCGTAGATGTGAATGCTATCAAGATTTTCCTTTCTCGCAACCCTGTGCCTATCTTGCTTGGAGATATTTTGCACGCTCTCTATACTCGTACCACGAGGAGAAGAGGGACTCTTATGTGCTGCATGCCGTTGTTGTCAAGGTGGTTTATTTCTCACCTCCCTAGGTCTATACTAAAGAACGAAGAAGGTTTGGGTTGGTCGCACAGAAAAATGTCACTCGCTCATACGGATATTCTTTGGTGTTCCCGAGCTATGGAAGACGTTGATGTTATTGACCGCTGTGGGGGGTACCCTAATGTCCCATTACTTGGTATCAGAGGGGGTATAACTTACAATCCTTGTCTAGCTTTGAGACAATTTGGTCGTGCTCGAAGAGACGGTCCCCATAGGTTACTTCTCAAGGATATTGTATTCGACTATGAGGATGATGTTAAGGGGCATCGCCGGAGGTTTATACGAGCTTTAGGCATGGTAAACAAATCTGACCCCCATGAGTTGGGACCAAAGACTTCCCTTCCTATGCAGCCTTACCTCCAATGGGTCCGAGCTCGTGCCCAGAAGCTTATGATGCCTTATGCGGCCGTATTACCAGTGATTGTGGAACCCACTACTGAAGACGGCATTCCTTACACAGTTCTCTATCCTTACATGCCTACTGATATGGGGGAGTTACAGAGGTCTTGGATTCAGCTGAAGAATGAGCGGGATACTTACCGAGAGCAGTTCCATGAGCAAGAGAGGAAGGTTTTAAAGCTCACCAGGCAGCTCGAGGAAGAAAGAGTGCCCAATGATTACATCAGCACAAAGAGAAAGCATCCATGGGACTTTTGATTTTGCTCTTCTAGTTTTAGATTTGTTCTATTTACTTATTTGTAATACCTTGAAGGCATGTTGAACCTTTCAAATTTAAGCTAATAAAGTTTTGTTTATTTTGGTTTGCAAATTTAAATCTTCCAAAGTCTTTGAAATCATTACATGCGCATCCCATTATCATACACATCATTACAGGTACCACTACAGGTTTCTCATCTTCTTCACTGTTTATTTCAGCAGAAATATCTTCCGGTCAAGTCATCAAAGATCTTCATGCCCAGAACGCCCAGTTCCAGCAGATGTTCATCAGTCTGGCAAAGGGGCAAGAGGATCTGAAAACCCTCATTCTGAAAGAGAAGAAGAAGAAGGACGGTATTCTGAATATGGGCATAAGGTTTGGAGAAAGGTTGAAGCATCAAACTGATCTGACCTCTTCATCCAAAGACGAGGAGAACCAAGAAGAGGAAAAGGACCCTAGTCTTGCAGTCTCTGACAATGATACTGATTATGATGATGAGCAATATCCTCCTGCCGAGGATAGGTACAAGCAGCTAGAAGACCGTCTGAGTGCCATGGAAGTTCAGAAGATACCTGGTTTAGATTTCGGAGAACTGGGACTGGTATCGGGAGTGGTCATCCCTCAAAAGTTCAAAACTCCAGTTTTTGCTAAGTATGAGGGAGTGTCTTGCCCAAAACTCTATCTCCGCTCTTATGTCAGGAAGATTCAACCCCACACCACTTTGATAGAAATTTGTGGGTGCATTTCTTTCAAGATAGTCTGTCAGGGACTCAGCTTGAATGGTTCTACTAGTTGGAAGGGGCCAATGTCCGATACTGGGAAGATCTTGCCACTGCTTTCTACAAGCAGTATCAGTATAATGCCGACCTTGCTCCCACTCATACTCAACTCTAGAGTATGTCCATGGGTGCAGGTGAAGGTTTCAAAGATTATGCTAAAAAATGGAGAGATTTGGTTGGAAGAGTTCAACCCCCTATGTCTGATAGGGAGTTGGTTGATATGTTTCTGGGGATGCTGTCTGGTCCATTTTTCAACCACTTAATTGGCAGCTCGTCGTCTGGTTTCACCGAGTTGATTTTAACAGGAGAAATAGTGGAGGCTGGAATTCGAAGTGGTAAAATACAGAAGGATGCCTCTTCGAGTTTGGTAAAGAAACCTTTTACTGGTAAGAAGGAAGCCAGTGCAGTTTATAGCCCGAGGGGCCAAAATAGATCTGAACACCGTCCAACGATAAATGCTGTAGTGATGCCAAGACCCACAGTTGCTCCACAATGCAACAATCAACAAAGGGTGGAAAGACCACAACAACAGTTTACCCGCATTAGCATGACTTTGGCTGAAGTGTTACCTCACCTGCTGAGATCCAACTTGGTGACCTTGAGGGAGGCTCCAAAAAATCCAAACACTACCTCTCCTAGATACAATCTCAACGCGCGGTGCGCCTACCATTCTGAGAGTCCTGTCCATGATACCAATGACTTCTGGGCTTTGAGAAACAAAGTACAAGATTTGCTGGAAGCTAAGGAGATAGAGTTCGATGCTCCAGAAAAGCCGAATGTAATAACTGCTCCTATGCCAAACATGGTTGTGGGGTTAATGCTGTAGACGCTGATTTGTTTGTGACCTCTGTTGAAGAAATTTCTACTCCTCTTATGACTGTTAAGAGGAATTTTCTGTTGGCCGGTTTATTTCCGGGTTGTGGTGAAGGTTTCCACATGTGCTCGATTCTAACTTCTGGTTGCCGCTTGTTGAAGTCAGGTGTTCAGCGCCTGATGGATAATAAAGAGATTCTGTTCGAGAAGACTATGATTCCTGTTGTTCCCAATGAAGATGTTGCCATGATAACCATTTACGCCAATCCTTACAAGGTTTCCTCGAGAAGACCTGTTAGGATTACACCTGTTCAAAGAATTGCTCCGCTAATAATCACTGTTCCTGGTCCCATCCCGTACACTTCAGACAAGGCTGTCCCATAGCACTATGGTACTGATGTGTATTATCATGGCATTAAGCAAGATTTGAAGAATGAAGAAGCTGATACTGATGTCAGTAATATTGTCGGGGCTAGTAAGGTTACCCGAAGCGGGAGGATCTTCTCTCCCGAGATTTCCCCTTCGACTGTTAACAAACCTATTGTCATTCCATCTGCCGTTCCCGTTAGTACATCAACTTCTGTTCCAATTCTTACTCCAGTTATCACCCCTGTCGCCGAGCCATCTGGGACTCGGGGAAAAGAAATTATAGGTGAGCCTGCCTAGACGGAGGCGCCTAGAAAGATCGTCGTGGAAGCCTCTAAACAAGAAATAGAGGAAATACTGAAAATTATCAAGAAAAGCGACTACAATATGGTCGAACAACTGGGGCAGACCCCGTCAAAGATCTCCATGTTGTCTCTGCTATTGTGTTCTGAAGCCCATGCAAAGGCTTTGATTTCCTTTCTCAAGACTGCGCATGTGCCGCAGGAAACTTCAGTAGATCAGTTCAAAGATTGTATGGCTAGCCTGACTGCTGACAATGGGCTAGGATTTTCAGATGTGGATCTGACCACTAAGGGGAGGAATCATAATGATGCTCTGCATGTTTCGATTGAGTGCAGGGGCACCACTATGGCCCATGTACTGGTAGACACCGGGGCTTCGCTGAATGTTCTGCCGAAGAAAGCATTGTACCGTTTGGATTGTGAGGGTTTGACTTTAAAGCCAAGCAACATTATGGTGAGGGTTTTTGACGGATCAAAAAGAATGGTACATGGGGAGGTGGACATCCCTGTCAAAGTGGGTTCTCAGACCTTTGGGTCCACCTTCTACGTAATGGATATCAAGCCATCATATTCTTGCTTATTGGGTCTTCCTTGGATCCATCGGGCTGGGGCAGTTACTTCCACACTTCATCAAATGCTGAAGTATCCAGTAAAGGGGAAGATTGTCACGGTGCAAGGTGAAGAAGAGTATATGGTAAGTCATCTCAATTCCTTCCGTTATGTAGAGATGGACGAGGAGTTCATAGAAACTCCTTGTCAGAACTTCGAAGAGGTCCCTCAGACTTTGGCATCAACTGAAGTTACTACCAACAAACCTCCGCTGAAGATGGTTTCTCTCAAGGATGCCGAGGATGTAGTTGAAGAAGTTGGGTGTACCAATTGGGGTCGACTCCCTGATTTTACTCACATAACAGAAAAATTTTGTTTGGGATTTACTACAGGGGCTCAAAGGGCTGTTAGGCATGCGCGGATTGGGAGACCTCCTCTACACATCAGCAATCGGAGAGTTAGTGCAATTGAGTACAGTGAAGAAGATTTATACATCGACAGCTGGATCTAGCCAACAACCAACGATGGACTGAATAACTGGACGACGAAGGACTTCATACATGTTTCTTTTATTTCGCAGTAATTGACTTTTATTTTAAGATTTGTAATAAATAGTTTGAAACTTTACGGCCCGGTGCCTTGCCCGATGCACCTTGGCTTTGCTTGTGAGGGCTTATTATTTGTCATTTCATATATCATTAATAAATCATTGGACGTTTCTTGCATTACAAATTTTGCGCTCCTTGTTTTTCTTTTCTGTCTCTCACTTTATCATAACAGCTATGCTCTTACACACACTCACGTAACATACTGCAGATCCACATCCACTCTGGATCCCATTGATAACAGCTCTGCTACTGCCAGTTATGACTTAGAAAATCCGATCAACCAAGCCAAGGACGAAGGTGAGAATGATTGTGAGGTACCTAGAGAACTTGCTAGACTACTACAGCAGGAAGAAAGGTCCATACAGCCTCATGAAGAGCCAGTTGAGTCAGTGAATTTGGGTACAGAGGAATACATGAAAGAGGTCAAAATAGGTGCGAACCTAGAGCCTAGTGTCAAACAACGGTTAATACAGATGCTACACGACTATGTTGAGATCTTCGCCTGGTCCTATGAAGACATGCCTGGTCTGGACACTGATACTGTGGTACATCACCTGTCGACTAAAGAAGACTGCCCTCCGGTAAAACAGAAAGTCTGCCGTATGCGCCCTGAAATGTCAGAGAAAATAAAGGCAGAGGTCATGAAACAGTTTGATGTAGGATTCTTAGCTGTCACTTCTTATCCGCAGTGGGTTGCTAACGTCGTTCCGGTACCTAAGAAGGACAGTAAGGTAAGGATGTGTGTGGACTACAGGGATCTGAACAGGGCAAGCCCCAAGGATGACTTCCCACTTCCTTACATTGATGTTCTAGTCGACAACACCGTACAACACAAGATCTTCTCTTTCATGGATGGTTTTTCTGGCTACAACCAGATCAAGATGGCTCTTGAGGAC
This sequence comes from Vicia faba, assembly GCA_948472305.1. Taxonomy (NCBI): domain Eukaryota; kingdom Viridiplantae; phylum Streptophyta; class Magnoliopsida; order Fabales; family Fabaceae; genus Vicia; species Vicia faba. Next base: position 272,959,168 of record OX451736.1, read on the forward strand.
ATGGAGAAGACAACCTTCGTTACACAGTGGGGAACCTTCCGTTACAAGGTAATGCCTTTTGGGTTGAAAAATGCTGGGGCAACTTATCAGCACGACATGGTCGCTTTGTTCCACGATATGATTCACCACGAGATTGAGGTTTATGTCGATGACATGATAACCAGGTCCCATATTGAGGAAGAGCACCTTGATCATCTCCAAAAACTAGTTGACAGGTTGAAGACGTACAAGCTGAGGTTGAATCCGAACAAGTGTACCTTCGGGGTAAGGTCTGGAAAGCTTCTGGGTTTTGTTGTCAGTGACAAAGGTATTCAGGTAGACCCTGCAAAGGTAAAAGCCATACAAGAGATGCCGGATCCCCGCATAGAAAAGGAAGTTAGAGGTTTCTTGGGACGTCTGAATTAGATCGCCCGATTCATCTCACATCTGACTGCTACTTGTGAGCCAATCTTCAAACTGCTGAAGAAAGATCAAGTGGTAAAGTGGAATTGATGAATGCCAGACTGATTTTGAGAGAATCAAGGAATACCTTCAATAACCACCAATTTTGATGCCTCCAGTTGAAGGAAGACCTTTGATATTATACTTGACAGTGCTAGACAATTCAATGGGGTGTGTGCTGGGACAGCATGACGAGTCTGGTCGAAAAGAGCACGCCATTTATTACCTTAGCAAAAATTTTACCGACTGTGAGACCTGATACTCATTGCTCAAGAAAACTTGCTGCGCTTTGGCATGGGCTGCTCCCTGACTGAGACAATATATGCTGACTCACACTACCTTGTTGATATCAAAGATGGATCCGATCAAGTATATTTTCGAGAAGCCCGCTCTCTCCGGAAGGATAGCGAGATGGAAGACGATCTTAACTGAGTACGACATCCAATACACAACCCAAAAAACAATCAAGGGGAGTGTATTGGTGGATCATTTGGCGCATCAGACCGTAGATGACTACCAGTCCATGAATTTCGAGTTCCCGGATGAAAATATCATGTTGGTAACCGACTGCGAAGAACCTGGACCGGATGAACGACTCGAGAAAGGATCCCGGTGGTCTATGTATTTTGATGGAGCCTCGAACGCATTGGGTAATGGCATTGGCGCTGTAATTATATCTCCTGAGGGCTGTCATATTCTGTTCACCGCCCGATTATGGTTTAACTGCACCAATAATATGGTGGAGTATGAAGCGTGTATCATGGGTCTTCGAGCTGCTATTGACCTAAGGATTAAGTTCTTGAGTGTATTAGGAGATTCTGCTCTAGTGATAAGTTAGATCAAAGGCGAGTGGGATACGAAGCACCTGAATCTTATTCCTTACAAAGAGTATATACTGACATTGCTCCCCCACTTTGAGGAGATAACCTTTGAACATTTTCCACGAGAAGAAAACCAGTTGGCGGATGCGCTAGCCACCATGTCTTCTATGTTAAAAGTCAGATGGGACAATGAAGCTCCCCAGATTACCATTGAGAGGCTGGACGAACCCGCATATTGTTGTGACATTGAGACTGAAGAGGTAGCAGATAAACCCTGGTTCCATGAGGTAAAGAGGTACCTTGAGGCTCAAGAATACCCCGATGGGGCATCTGTTAATGATAAGAAGTTTCTGAGAAGGTTCACTGCGAAGTTCTTCATCAGTAATGGTATCCTCTCTAAGCGTAACCACGACTCAACCATACCGCGGTGTATGGACAAAAGCGAGGCAGAAAGGATCATGGCAGAATTACATGAAGGTACCTTTGGAACTCATTCCAGTGGACATACCATGGCGAAGAATATCCTACGGGCAGGATATTATTGGTCCACTATGGAAGTAGATTGTTATCAGCACTCTCGAACCTGTCATAAGGGCAAGGTCTATGCTGATAAGGTGCATGTACCTCCGGTTCCCCTGAATGTTTTGACGGCTCCTTGGCCCTTTGCAATGTGGGGTATCGACATGATCGGCGAGATCAGACCTACCGCATCTAACGGGCATCGTTTCATCCTGGTAGCCATTGATTACTTTACGAAGTGGGTTGAGGCAACTTCCTTTGCTACAGTAACCAAGAACGTCGTGGCGCGGTTTATTCGACACAATCTGATCTGTCGATATGGTGTCCCAGAGAGGATTATTACTGACAATGGTACAAATCTCAACAACACAATGATCATCGATCTCTACAAACAGTTCAAGATACAACATCATAACTCTTCTCCCTACCGGACGAAGATGAATGTGGCTGTTGAAGCAGCTAACAAGAACATCAAGAAGATTGTATAGAAGATGACGGTGACATACAAAGACTGGCACAAGATGCTACCATTCGCTCTTCATGGGTACCGTACCTTAGCACGGACGTTGACAGGGGTAACACCCTACTCTTTGGTATATGGCATGGAGGCAGTCCTACCCATCGAAGTCCAGATACCCTCTCTCAGGATTATGAAGGATGCGGGTTTGAACGAAGACGACTGGATCCAAACCCGACTTGATCAACTGAATCTAATCGATGAAAAGAGACTTACTGCTATCTGCCATGGTCAGACGTATCAAAAGAGAATTATTAAGGCTTTTAATAAGAAAGTCAGACGTCAAGAATATCAAGTTGGAGATCTAGTAATCAAACGCATCATACTACCGCAAGGTGATCCCAGGGGCAAATGGACCCCCACATACGAAGGGCTATTTGTGGTTAAGAATATTTTCTCAGGAGGAGCTATGATTCTAACCACCATGGATGGTGACAACCTTCCTCACTCCGTCAATACAGATATAGTGAAAAGATACTACCCATAATAAAAGACCCGCTAGGTTGACTGGCCTAGGCAAAAATAAGGGCTTCCCGGCGAACCAAAAGGGTTCGGGAAAAAGTAAGGGATGAAAATGAAAAAAATTGTACACTCGGTAAGTCGAAAACCCGAAAGGGCGGCTTGGGCAAAAGAGGGTATTCCGGTGGACTGAAAACCCGAAAGGGAGGTCCAGGAAAACGTTAGGGATATAAAGCGTAACACTATGTCTCATTGGATCATTTTGCAACCAGACTTCGGTATCGACTATCATGCTCAGACAACGCCAATCAATCTGATTCACCCTCGACCAAGCAGCAAAGTGATGAGACGCTTGAAGATATAAAGGCGATAGCAGAGTTGGAACCCGATGGGATTGTTTCACATAGCTGTTTGTCTTTGCTTTAACACAAATTGTAATTTTTATCTTTCGGCGGCGTTCTCTTACTAGGAAATCAGCCTCTTTGTACCAAACGCCTCTTATAGGCCAACTTCAAAATCAATACAATTCATTTTCACAAGAAATTTCAATTTGTTTTTCTTTTTCTGTTTTGTTTTGCAAGAGCGTCCAATGATTTATTTTTGATATATGCATTCGAAAATAATGGCGGCTCATAAATAATTTACATGAGAAACAAAGAAAATTACTCGTAATTCCAAGAATAGGGAAAAACAAGAAGTACCCAAACCTCACAATTACTCTGCCCATCAGGTACTAGAATAGAGCCAGCTTGAGAGCATGAGTAATGGTGCATACACTCCCTACAAAGTAAAAAGTTTCCAAATACAGCAATGATAGCTTTCCTGGACAAGACATAGCCCTCCCTTAGTTGAGGTTCACAATCGCGAGTGAGTCAGTAAACTTTCCCCAAGCAGAGTTTATTTCTTTCACAAGCAGAAATTCAATCTCCAATAGAATTCATTATCATCAGCAACGAAAATTCATCCCTAGCTGAGTTATTTTCTCCAAATCAGCAGATCTACCAACAGAGTATTTCCTCTCCAATAGAGTTATTCCCCGCAGAATTATCCTCAAACAGGGTCTCTTCCGGCAGAATATTCACCAGTCGAATGGGTGTAAATCCCCAACATAGTCATCTTTGTTCACCACCCCCAACAGAAGTAGAGGAACTATGGTTTTTTTACAGCAGTCAAGGATACCATTTCTCATACTCTCCAAATAGCAGTCAGGGATTTATTTTCCCGGACTCAGATTATTACGTTAGCATTTCATGTTCATACATCATGACATGTGCATACATTACATATAACATAACCTCAGTTATTTTGAGAACCACATCACAATTCATCTCATGCATCACACATGACTAACCCTGTATTTCTTTCAGGAGAGACAATTATTATCAACAATTTCTAGCAGGTCCATGATCATCACTCGAAGCTAAACAGAGTAATCATCGGCGACACATGCAACCATATGTAGGTTTCTTCTCACAGCCCTACTATCCAGATGTTGTACCCTAAAATTTGCCCTCCCATATTTCTCAATACATTTCAAGTGAGGTCCTCAAGTTGCTCAAGGAAGTCCAAGGGTTCACCAGACAAACTCTCTCCTAAGGCAGTCTACCTCAAATTAGGGTTTCATGTTGCATCAAGATACTTGAGTCCAAGGGATCCCAAATTCTCACTATTGTCCTAATATGTTTTCAATATCATTCATGTCAAGTTTCAAGCCTTGCAGAGAAAGTTTGCACAGTCAATTGCTCAAAAGCCTAAAAATCGGCTGTGCTAGGGAAAAAGTCAACTGTGGCCCACATACAGTCAAACTTCAAGATTTTTGGTCAACATCCTCATTTTGAAGTATTATTCATCATTTGATCAAGGGTTGATCATGATTCCTCAAGGATTGCTCACAATTCATCAAAACCCAAAAGTTACTAAATTAGGGTTTTAAAGGAAAAGTCAACTCAAATTTGACCAAGCATAACTTTCTCATACTTTATTAGAAATGACTCATCCAAAGCTCATTTTGAAGAGGGTGCAATTTCCTACAATTAATATTCAGCTCCCAAGTTCAAAATATGCACTCACAAGAAGTTATGAATTTGGATATTATAGGTCATTTTGAAAAGTCAATAAAAACACCTTTTTTGTCAAAGCTTCATACATGAACATGGAAGACACAATTGAGATGAGACCAAAAATGTTGCTTAGAGGACATCTTGGGATTTCTAAAAAGTCCAAGAACACCCTCATAAAGTCAAAATTGAGGAAGTTATGCATTGGTAAAGTTGACCTTTTTGCAAAATTGCCAAAAGTCAAAAGTGCCTCAAATTGCAATTTTTGTCAAAAGGGCCCAACTTTTTATGTTTGTATTGAGTTTGTAACATGGTCCACGACCCATGATCCTTCCAACTTGCCTTTATTTTATAGTTTACATTTATTTTGTTTTTTTATTTCAATTAAATCAAAATAAATCATGGAAATATCAAAATCACTTAAGCCTTGAGATTTTGTGCACGTTTCAGGTCCCTTATACAACTAGCAACAAAATCAAATCATGCAAGGCATGTTTGTGCATAAAAAGATTGGTTTTTGGCTTATTTTGGAAATATCTTCATGGGAATCAAATCATGATCAAAGACCATAATTGAAAAAGATTGAATGCATATTTGCAAACCTAATTCAATCACTGATATATATTGGACAAATGCAGACAAAAAAAAAAGAGAGGTTGAGAGGCGTGAGAAGCTGGGAAGAAACTTGCAAAAAAGTCAAGAAAGTGGTAAATTGATCTCCACGTTCCAGGCTGTGATCGGTGGATCTGGAACTGACTGTTTAATGCTGGTTCGCGAAATGTCGCGGAAGCAAGAGTCGCCACCGTCTTTTATTTTCTCCAAATGGAAAGGACAAAAGCACAGAAAAATTCCTTAAAGAGATTGCTCTCGGTTCGGGAGGTAGATTATAGAAAGGGAAGGTGTTAGCACCCTTTCTATCCATGGTTATCCATGGGCTCTTAGATACTTGCTCATTGTGTTTTCAAAAATGGTTTGTTTGCTTTTCAATTGTGGGTTTTAAAAAAGGTTTCTTTGAAAATTCCAGTTCGACTCTTGTATCAGTCCTCAAGAGTGTTTGAAAAATTGCTTTCGAAAGCTTTTTGAAAAGGTGTCGGTGTGAAAAGTGTTTTTGAATTTGTCTTTGAAATTAGAGCAAGTATCTAGAGTCGTCTACCTACCCTAAGGAATTCATCTGTGTAAATGTCCTTTAAAGTAGTGCCATCCCACCATTGAGAGGTAGGTAGCACCACCGTTGGAGGTGTTCGGGTCAATTCGAGGTTCGGGACATGGTGATCACCAGAGCAATGGGAAGACACCTTAGAAGCTACCCTCATGCCAGGTTCCCGGATCATGAGGACTTACTAAGACATCCTCTACTCGACGATCACCTTTCGAGGCAAGGCAACAGTGAGGCGTACCCTAGGGGTGGTGTGTGCGATTCGTGTGTCGTTTTCATTTGCATTTATCTTGTCATGTTATTGGTGTTCTACGCTTGTTTTTATTTTGTCCATACATTCTTTCATGCCTTTGATTAACAGTTAGAAAAGTTGCGAGAAAAGTAAATTCTAAGCTATTACAAATGGCGCGGGTCCACATCGCCAAAATTAACCAGGACCCGATTTGACAGAAAAATAAAGAAAGTAAAGAATTAAAAGTGCGAGCAATTAAATACATGGCTTCGGGAGAGATACATAAATATTTAAACGAAATAAAACAAATACGCGAATTAATAAGAAATTAAGAACGAGGGCGTTGGACCCTTTTGCAAAAAATTGAATTAATGATAGAGTTAATTGATTAAAAAAGAAAGAACTTGTTTTTTTGGTATTTTTAGTATTTTAAGATTTAATAGAAAAAATTAATTGAAATTAAACGCTAACCCTAATTCTATTTTATTTTAATTTATTAAGAAAACATTAGAATTTAACCTAAATTAACCCTAATTTTTTATATACAAATTTAATTATAAAAATAAATAAAATAAATAATATTATTATAAAAAAGAAAAATTAAAAAGGAATAAAAATATTAATTAAACCTAATTCTATGTTTTTTAGATTTTATTATGAAAAGAATTAAAATTACAACCTAATTTAAAACTAGATAATTATACACAATTTATTTATGGAAAATATTAAAAACAAAATGTTTATTGTTTTAGTTCTTTTCTGATTTTTATGGGTTTTTTATATTTATGAAAATAATTAATCAATTGAATAAAACAATAATTAAAAAGAAGATAAAAAAATAGAAAATATGGCAAACCTAGGGGGGTTGTAGTCCCCAACATGGAGGTTTCTCTCTAGCAATTCAGGCCCATTTGACTTTGGCCTTGTTGGACTTTTTCACTAGCATGTAGCACGTTGACTGCAGCCTACCATGCTCCCTAATTCCTGGCCCTTGGATGGATGAGGTTGGACGCGTGGACATTGGATCTGGAAGGTGCATGATGGTCCTTGGTATTGAATCTGCATGTGATTGTAAATGGAAAAATAATATTGAAACAATGAAGACCTGGGGCTCGAACCCAGGTCTTGGACGTTAACACACACATGCCTTGCCAGTTGTTCTAGACGCGCTTTCTGTAATTTAAACAACAAACAAATAATATAAAATAACAATGGTCAGTGGGCTCTAGCACGCGCGAAGATTTGAATCTTCCAATCACCGCTCCCCACGTTATCGTCTTCCTCGCGTGTTTTTTATTTTCCTGAAACAAAAGAAACATAGGCAACGGTTTTCACGCGTTGCCTAAGATAACATATCAAAAAATTGCGATTAGCCCTAGGGGCTCTATAAATTAGGCGCGAGGGTAGGTTTGAGATCGTCCAGATGCGCTGAAGTGAATGGTCTAATTCATATGCTCCAATTTTTCCTTGTTTCAAAATCCCCAATTTAAGGTCCTGTAAACCCTAAAATTCAATAATGGTGAAATCACCTATAGCATGTAATAATCCAATTAAACGCATGGGTTAGCTTTAGAATCATACCATGAACATGAATCAATAATTAAAATGCCATGAAAATGCATAGATTTTAAAACACGATTATGAATTTTTCATGAGATATTTCAAGTTCTGTATACCAATTCCTTAAGCTTTGAAGAATGTTCTTGATTGGGAAACGTTCAGTGATGCTTGAGGAAGCTAATGAGATCGGTTTGGAGGCTTGAATCAACCTGCAAGTTAGTTTTCAGAATTGAGTTTTTTAGACAAAATTTCAAGTTTGATTTCCAAGTTTCTCAGCAGCTGCGTGTGTCCCTGAGATTAGGTTTATGTTTTGGCTTATGTACTGAATGAATTAGGTTAAAGAAACCACTCCAAATCTCTTGCATTCATGATTTTGGAAATTTGATTTTCAAGATCTTTTTTCAAATATTTTTCATGCAATTTTGTATCAATTATGATCTAATCAATCCAAATCTTTCCTCATTTAGCCAGGCACGAAATATTGATGATATAATGTGCACAAAAAGATTGAAAAAATTAGGTTAAGCATTTTTCATATATTTAATTTGATTTAAATGAATTATTATAAATAAAAATTCAAATAAATAAATAAAAAATGAATAAAGACTTCCCTTTGGGCCAAGTAGTCGTGCATATGCCTTGGGTGATGAATTGTGGAAGAAAAATGGGCCCATTAGCAATTTTAAGTCATTTGAATCAATGTTGACTTTTCAAAATATCCAAATATTTCCCAACTTCCACAAGGCATAACTTGCTCAATTTTTAAGCTTTGCTCATGTTCTTGGACATTTTGGAAAGGTCTATGAGTCCTCTAACCAATGTCTTTGGTCCCATGTCATTTGGATTTACCAATCTCAAGTTATGGCCTTTGACTTAAAGTCCCTTTTTGTTGACTTTTGAAAATGACCTATAATGTTGAAATTGATAACTTTTTGTGAGAGCATTTCTTGGTCTTGAAGTATGAAGATGAGTTGTAGGAAATGTCTTTTTCTTCAAAATGAGCTTTGGATGGAATTTTTCTGATAATCCATGTGAAAGTTATGCCCTGGTCAATTTACAGTTGACTTTTTCAACTGTCCAAATAAGGAAACTTTTGCATCTTGATGATTTTTGAGCCAAATTTTGAGAATCATGATCAAGCATTGATCAAATGATGTTTGTGGCTTCAAAATGATATGTTGACCAAAAATTTGAACTTTTGACTGTCAAATGACCATTTTACTGTGGTGCAATTAGGGTTTTTGACTGTGCAATTTTGTGCTGAAAGTCTTGAAACTTGATATGAGGATGCTTGACCATATTTGTAGGCACATGGGACTTGATTGGACCTTTGGAAACTTCATTTTCTTGACCAGAACAAAAACCCTAATTTTGACTGTTCAGGAGGCCCTTTGCACTGTGCAACCCTTGGGGAACTTTTGAAGCTTTGATTTGGCAATTTCTTGGAGAATATGGGAGGGCAAATTTTGGGGTACAACAGTTGCCCCTGTTCAATCTTCTTAGACCTGAGGATGCAGATTGGCTGACGTGCCTTTCGTAATCCGAGGGTAGAAGATGATTGAACACTAGAGTGCCCAGAAATTTGCGCTCACATAGTAGCAATGCGATGATGGGAATGGGCTTATAGATGCCATTTAGAGATTGATGGATAGGATGATGGGCTTATAGATGCCATCTAGAGATTGATGGATAGGATGATGGGCTTATAGATGCCATCTGGATGTTGATCGCGTAAGAGATTCCTTAGCGAGAACCTGCATACCTGCAAAAGAAAAATGAGTACCTGACACGTTGCAGGAGCTGGTTTTAAGATGCTTGGTATAGATGTGTCCTTATTGGTTACAGGAGCTGAGTCTGGATCTTCAAAAGGTGATGAATGGAACAGGGATGGTTACTACCTTAGCATGGACGGTAAGAAAACCTTGGGTGACTTTAACTTCAACAACGCTCGTTGAGAAAATCTTGGTGGGAATTACCATCTTCGCAGTATCGGGAAGAGAACCAAGAGAAAATTATAATCTGAAAGGGAATTACATCTCACGCACCGTTGGGGAGAGGACCAAAATAAAATTATAATCTGAAAGGGAATTACATCTCACGCACTGTTGGGGAGAGGACCATAGGAAATCATAACCTGAAAGGGAATTATCACCTCACACACCATCGGAGAGGGAACCATAGGAAATTATAACCTGAAAGGGAATTATCACCTCACACACCATCGGAGAGGGAACCATAGGAAATTATAATCTAAAATGGAATTATCACCTCACACACCGTCGGAGAGGGAACCCTAGGAAATTATAATCTAAAAGGGAATTATCACCTCACACACCATCGGAGAGGGAACCAAAGGAAATTATAACCTGAAAGGGAATTATCACCTCACACACCATCGGAGAGGGAACCAAAGGAAATTATAACCTGATAACTTCTACTGAGTCTTCATCAGAAAAATCTATTGGGAGTCGATTTAGCTGGACTAGAGAAGGCCTTGAAATATGATGGAGAATTTAGCTGAATCTTTCCTGAAAGGTAAAGGTCAGTCATATGCAATGCATGATATGGATCAAGCGATGATGATCTCAACATAAACGAGATTTGTATGATATGATGCGTGCATGCATGCTATAATGATGTATGTGATGTTTAGGAATGTTTTTTTTTTCGTCTAGGAAAGTAAATCCTTGACGGGTGCCGGGAAGTCACTCCTGGGCTGGTATTGAAGGATAAGCTTTCGCTTCCGCTGGGGATGGTAACTGCAAGAACTCCGGTAGGAGAAGGTGACTCCGTTGAGGAATAAACTTGGAAAATGGAAGATTCTGCGGGGGGAGAAATACTCTAGCGATCATGCTGGGGAGCAATACTCTGTGGGGATAGAGATGCTTTGCTGGGTTGTTGATGATAACTTGCTGGGGATACCCTTATTGTTGGAAGTATTGATAGACTTCGCTGGGGATAAGAAGATTTCGTCGAGGACGCTCTTTCCGTGGCTTTTGGCTGAGGATAACCCAGTTATATCCTGGTAAGGAAATAACTCTTTGAATAAAGCCGGGAGACGCGTTCGTGCTTTGCGAGGATAAGCTTCAAGAATCTACTGGGGATAAGCTTACTGCTTGGGGATATGAATTCCAACTTTCCTGGGGAATTAGATTGGACTCTCCTGGGGAGATTTTGAACTGTAATTTTGTAAGTTGAAAGAGGGAACCTATGTAGGGTTGCCTGCTGATGAGCTCATGTAAAACCGCATCTGAAATGGAGAAGGAACCTGGGTAGGGTTACTTTGATGATGAGTTCGTGTAAAACTTCGTTTTTGGAAAGGGAGAACTTGTGTAGGGTTTCTGGGTGACGAGTCCATGTAAAACTGTATCTTGAAGAGAGGGAACCGGTGTAGGGTTGCTTGATGTCGAGTTCGTGTAAAAACTTCGTCCGGAGAAGGAGAACCTGTGTAGGGTTGCCTGGTGAGGTAAGTTCATGTAAAACTTCTTGCTGAACCGGGGTGAGGTTATCTTGAGCTAAATCCCTGTAAGACTTCTGGGGGGAACCGGGGTTAGGTCATCTTGAGATAGGTCTATGTAAGACTGCTGGAGGAACCGGGGTTAGGTTACTGTAGGATAAGTTCATGTAAAACTTCTTGATGAACCGAGGTAAGGTCATCTTGGGGTAAATCCGTGTAAGACTTCTGGAGGAACCGGGGTTAGGTTACGGCAGGAGGTAAGTTCGTGTAAAACTTGAGATAAATCCGTGTAAGACTTCTGGAGGAACCGGGGTAAGGCTACCTGGAGGTAAGTTCGTGTAAAACTTGAGATAAATCCGTGTAAGACTTCTGGAGGAACCGGGGTAAGGCTACCTGGAGGTAAGTTCGTGTAAAACTTGAGATAAATCCGTGTAAGGCTTCTGGAGGAACCGGAGTAAGGTTGCCTAATTTTCCCCTGGCTTGTTATCAACGTTGATCTGGGATTTGTAAAGGTAGATGGTAATCATCTTTATATTGACCTTGGTGTTTTGGTTGACAGAGCAACTGGATCGCCTGGACGACTCATTATTGCCCCTGTTTCTGAGGTGAAGGGAGAAGATACCTTGGAGGTCGTTTGACAAATCTTCTGGCAGACAAGTGACGAGATGCCGGGACATAGTTGTACGCTTAAATCCCTAATTTTTGCCTGGACCGCCCTTTCGGGTTTTCAGTCCACCGGGATACCCATTTTTGCCCAAGCCGCCTTTTCAGGTTTTCGACTTGCCGGGTGTACAGATTTTTTTCGTTTCATCCCTTATTTTTGCCCGAACCTTTTTGGTTCGCCGGGAAGCCCTTATTTTTGCCTAGGTGTGTCAACCTAGCGGGTCTTTTGTTCATGCGTAGTATCTTTTCGACTATGTCCATGCTTTCATAATGTAGGGAGTTGCCCCTGTTGTTGGACATCTTGAGTGATTCTCCAGGTTGTGACTGGACTGCCCCAGATGATATCCTTTGATCATGCCATGCCCCTTGATTGAAAGTGCTCCTTCCACTAGAGGGACTCTTTTGTTGAGAAGATCTTCGTTCATCGGATATTCGTTGCGCAAAGTTCTTTGCTGTTCAGACAAATAATCATATGCAAGCAATGTTATCTTAAGAATGCAAAGTTTATGTCTGTCTTGAAATTTTTGAAAATGCATTTTTTCACTAAAGGCAAGTGGATTTTGTAAAACGTGATGTCAACTCAAATTTTTTACAGCGAGCCTTAAGGAGTCAGGATACCTTTTGTAACAGTATGCTTTCGAACTAACCCATGCTTCAGCTAGGACTTTTAAGGGTTATAACGTGGCCTGGTTCACGGTTTAAGAAACAAAGGATAAAGGCTCAAATTTTATTTGTACCCACCCGCTCTTCGTGATGTTCTCCAAACCTAAACTCAGTTGATCATACGTTAGACCTTGTTTGAGTCTTTGCTCTGATTTTCCAGTGATGGTCGGATACTGAACGTTTATGTTGGATAGACAGTCATTCCTTTTTGTTATTGTTGAGGGTTTATAAGACCTCTTTCTTTTTGATTTTGTTATCCCTGTTTTTTGCCTGAGCTGTTTCCTTTTTTGGAATTACAGTCAGCGGGATGCCCCAGTTTCGTAAGTCCCCTTTATAGGTTTTGACTTTTTGGGCTTTTCATTTATGAACTTTTTTGATAATGACTGCCTGTCTTTACGATTGTTCGGAACCATCACTGTCTTTCTTTTTTTCCGTAAGGATCTCTTTGGTGCCATTCGTTATGCACTTGGATCAACTGAGAGAACTACCCTGCCCCAGGTTATGATAAGGGTTTTAATTTTCGAAAAGAAAAACTCCTACTTCTTTGGCTCAGAGGGGTTGACGAGGGATTATCTTCCTTATAACTCCAGTGTTTAAGAATTGAAACAATGCCTATACCTCATCAGCGAGGTCTGTTCAAAAGCATACTGTAAGGATCGTGGTATCGTTTTCGTCATCCTCCCTCAAGAGGCTTAGAATTAAGAGTTGACCATCACAAAAATATGAAAGCAGTTTTAAGCATAGTAAACATAATTAAATCAAGACAGACATGTGTAATGCATTCATGAAATAAAAGAGTTTAACATGATAATTGTTTATCTGAACAAGAAAAGAAAAATACAACTTGAATTCAAATGAACAAAAATCTCTCGACCCTAGCCATGTTTTGGCAATGGAGCAGTGGTCACGTTGGGGGTCTCAGCAGGTTCAAATTCAATCTCTTTAGCATCGATCATATTCTGGATCTTGTATTTCAGCACCTAACAATCCTCGGTATCGTGCCCCGGGCTATCGGAATGATAAGCACATCTGGCTTCTGGATTGTAGCTTGGAGAGGAGGTCTTAGGATTTGCAGGAGGGTTGATCACCGCAATCCGGTTCATTTTCAACATGTGCTGCAATGCTTGTGACCATGGCATATTAATGTTGGTGAATTGTCTTTTAGGCTCGTCCGGCCTTCGCTGGTTTCCCTTTTGTGGTTGGCGGCGTGGTGCAGAACCGGAAATCATGACTGCCCCTGCATGTTGGTCATGACGACTCTTTTGGCTGTATGCAGCATTAGATTCTTTCTTTCCCGTGTAAGGCTTTTTGTGAGTGTCAGAAGGTGTGGCCTCTTGGATTTTCCCACTCTTGATACCAGCTTCAATTCTTTCGCCAGTCAGGATGAGGTCGGTAAATCCTGCAAATGAATTACCAATGAGATGATTGAAGAATGGCCCGGATAGGGTCCCCAAGAACATATCAACGAGTTCCCGGTCAGTTAATGGAGGTTGTACCCTTCCAGCAAGGTCTCTCCATCTCTGCGCGTATTCCTTGAAACCATCATTTGACCCCAGCGACATACCCTGGAGTTGGGTACGTGTAGGAGCAAGGTCGGCATTGTACTGTTAATGCTTGTAGAAAGCAGTGGCTAGGTCTTCCCAGGTATGGATGTTGGCTCCATTCAATTGATAGAACCACTCGAGCTGAGTCCCTGAAAGACTCTCTTGGAAGAAATGGATCCATAAGTTTTTGTCAGCTGTATAGGGCTGGATCCTCCTTGTGTAAGCCCTGAGATGCAATTTAGGACAGGATGCCCCGTCGTATTTAGCAAAGGCAGGTGCCTTAAACTTGTGCGGGATCACTACCCCAGAAGACGGACCTAGATCCTCGAAGTCCAGGCCAGGCACTTTTTGTATCTCCATAGCACTGAGCCGGTCTTCCAACTGTTTGTACCTATCCTCAGCCGGAGGGTACTGTTCGTTGTTGAAATCTGTCTCACTGTCGGAGACCACTGGACTAGGAACCCTCTCCTCTTGATGACTGCCTTTCCCCACAGATGGAGTTGTCCTCTCAGTTTCATCCTGCCGTGTATTCCCAGATCTGCGTCTAGGGCTGAACAAAATAGTCCTCCTCTTCTTCTTTTCCTTCTTCAAGAGCAGAGCCTTCAGATCTTGTTGCCCCTGGGTCAAATTCATGATCAGCCCTTGGAACTGGGCGTTCTGAGCCTGGAGGGCCTTGATAGTGTGCTCGGTTGAGGATTCAGGATTCATGACGAGACTGCTGAAATAAACAGCGAAGAAGGTAAGCAACCTTCAGAGAAAGGGTACCTGTTATGCAATGATATGTATGATATGCATGCAATGATTTCAAGGACCTCGTGGGGTAAACAGAGAAACTTGTTAGAGTTGGAAACTGGCAACTTGATTGAAGGTACTTCATGTTGTTGAGAGTCCTTCGTCAAGGGTCAAAGGCTCACCATATCCAGTGGGTCATAGCCCCTGACTACCTTGGCTAGAGGAAAATAAATCCTCTTTGCCCCTTGCTGGGATAGTTGATTCACCATGACCTGCATCACAAGCCCTTGAGATCCTTGAAATGGGTTAGGATGTATGCAATGGTATGATGTTATGGTATGCATGGGGTAATGTGAGTAAACCCTGTTATGAGCCCTTATCAAGGACTACAAACCAAAACCTGCAAGAAAACTTGGTAAACTCTGTTATGAGTCCTAATTAAGGACTATAAACAAACCCTGCAAGTAGTTCATATGTCAGATAAAGCATGCGAGTAGTCAAGTACGAAGGCACACAAGTCACACAAGAGAAGCCCTTAGAGTTTAGGCCAGCATGAGGTCTAGGTGTTACCCTCTTTCGGTTGGTTGGTTCATACCTGTCCTATCAGAAGTAACCGGGTTCTAAGGGTCCCAATATCACCGGATTGCTTTCATTGTTCATCGTTTCGATTTAGCCACTGAACTGGCGACCGAAATATTCCAGGAAAGCAACCCTCAATTGAGTGTAGTATCGAGTATCAACCAACCTCGGACTGCACCAAAGTCAGTTATCTCACTACCCTAAAGAGGCCAAGATAGTTCAATTAAGGTTCCTAAGGTCTGTTGATGCTTCACGACACCACGCGGAGGCCCCGTACTCTCTTTGACTGAACTCAAGGGTTACCGGTACACACCAAAGTGCCACATCAACGTAGCAGACTGTTTCAACCATGTCGGTATACCCCGCACAGTTCCCTCACAGTCTTGTTGCTACTTTCTAAGAAGGTATCCCCAGATCCGGGTTAGGATCTATAGAACTCCCAAGATAGTCCCACAATTTAAAGCAAGCAAAGCAATACAATTGAAAACACAGTTATGAACTAGCCCTAAGGTACACCTCACTTTATAAGTATGTTCCCCAGCAGAGTCGCCAGTTCTGTGATCGGTGGATCTGGAACTGACTGTTTAACGCTGGTTCGCGAAATGTCGCGGAAGCAAGAGTCGCCACCGTCTTTTATTTTCTCCAAATGGAAAGGACAAAAGCACAGAAAAATTCCTTAAAGAGATTGCTCTCGGTTCGGGAGGTAGATTATAGAAAGGGAAGGTGTTAGCACCCTTTCTATCCATGGTTATCCATGGGCTCTTAGATACTTGCTCATTGTGTTTTCAAAAATGGTTTATTTGCTTTTCAATTGTGGGTTTTAAAAAAGGTTTCTTTGAAAATTCCAGTTCGACTCTTGTATCAGTCCTCAAGAGTGTTTGAAAAATTGCTTTCGAAAGCTTTTTGAAAAGGTGTCGGTGTGAAAAGTGTTTTTGAATTTGTCTTTGAAATTAGAGCAAGTATCTAGAGTCGTCTACCTACCCTAAGGAATTCGTCTGTGTAAATGTCCTTTAAAGTAGTGCCATCCCACCATTGAGAGGTAGGTAGCACCACCGTTGGAGGTGTTCGGGTCAATTCGAGGTTCGGGACATGGTGATCACCAGAGCAATGGGAAGACACCTTAGAAGCTACCCTCATGCCAGGTTCCCGGATCATGAGGACTTACTAAGACATCCTCTACTCGACGATCACCTTTCGAGGCAAGGCAACAGTGAGGCGTACCCTAGGGGTGGTGTGTGCGATTCGTGTGTCGTTTTCATTTGCATTTATCTTGTCATGTTATTGGTGTTCTACGCTTGTTTTTATTTTGTCCATACATTCTTTCATGCCTTTGATTAACAGTTAGAAAAGTTGCGAGAAAAGTAAATTCTAAGCTATTACAAATGGCGCGGGTCCACATCGCCAAAATTAACCAGGACCCGATTTGACAGAAAAATAAAGAAAGTAAAGAATTAAAAGTGCGAGCAATTAAATACATGGCTTCGGGAGAGATACATAAATATTTAAACGAAATAAAACAAATACGCGAATTAATAAGAAATTAAGAACGAGGGCGTTGGACCCTTTTGCAAAAAATTGAATTAATGATAGAGTTAATTGATTAAAAAAGAAAGAACTTGTTTTTTTGGTATTTTTAGTATTTTAAGATTTAATAGAAAAAATTAATTGAAATTAAACGCTAACCCTAATTCTATTTTATTTTAATTTATTAAGAAAACATTAGAATTTAACCTAAATTAACCCTAATTTTTTATATACAAATTTAATTATAAAAATAAATAAAATAAATAATATTATTATAAAAAAGAAAAATTAAAAAGGAATAAAAATATTAATTAAACCTAATTCTATGTTTTTTAGATTTTATTATGAAAAGAATTAAAATTACAACCTAATTTAAAACTAGATAATTATACACAATTTATTTATGGAAAATATTAAAAACAAAATGTTTATTGTTTTAGTTCTTTTCTGATTTTTATGGGTTTTTTATATTTATGAAAATAATTAATCAATTGAATAAAACAATAATTAAAAAGAAGATAAAAAAATAGAAAATATGGCAAACCTAGGGGGGTTGTAGTCCCCAACATGGAGGTTTCTCTCTAGCAATTCAGGCCCATTTGACTTTGGCCTTGTTGGACTTTTTCACTAGCATGTAGCACGTTGACTGCAGCCTACCATGCTCCCTAATTCCTGGCCCTTGGATGGATGAGGTTGGACGCGTGGACATTGGATCTGGAAGGTGCATGATGGTCCTTGGTATTGAATCTGCATGTGATTGTAAATGGAAAAATAATATTGAAACAATGAAGACCTGGGGCTCGAACCCAGGTCTTGGACGTTAACACACACATGCCTTGCCAGTTGTTCTAGACGCGCTTTCTGTAATTTAAACAACAAACAAATAATATAAAATAACAATGGTCAGTGGGCTCTAGCACGCGCGAAGATTTGAATCTTCCAATCACCGCTCCCCACGTTATCGTCTTCCTCGCGTGTTTTTTATTTTCCTGAAACAAAAGAAACATAGGCAACGGTTTTCACGCGTTGCCTAAGATAACATATCAAAAAATAGCGATTAGCCCTAGGGGCTCTATAAATTAGGCGCGAGGGTAGGTTTGAGATCGTCCAGATGCGCTGAAGTGAATGGTCTAATTCATATGCTCCAATTTTTCCTTGTTTCAAAATCCCCAATTTAAGGTCCTGTAAACCCTAAAATTCAATAATGGTGAAATCACCTATAGCATGTAATAATCCAATTAAACGCATGGGTTAGCTTTAGAATCATACCATGAACATGAATCAATAATTAAAATGCCATGAAAATGCATAGATTTTAAAACACGATTATGAATTTTTCATGAGATATTTCAAGTTTTGTATACCAATTCCTTAAGCTTTGAAGAATGTTCTTGATTGGGAAACGTTCAGTGATGCTTGAGGAAGCTAATGAGATCAGTTTGGAGGCTTGAATCAACCTGCAAGTTAGTTTTCAGAATTGAGTTTTTTAGACAAAATTTCAAGTTTGATTTCCAAGTTTCTCAGCAGCTGCGTGTGTCCCTGAGATTAGGTTTATGTTTTGGCTTATGTACTGAATGAATTAGGTTAAAGAAACCACTCCAAATCTCTTGCATTCATGATTTTGGAAATTTGATTTTCAAGATCTTTTTTCAAATATTTTTCATGCAATTTTGTATCAATTATGATCTAATCAATCTAAATCTTTCCTCATTTAGCCAGGCACGAAATATTGATGATATAATGTGCACAAAAAGATTGAAAAAATTAGGTTAAGCATTTTTCATATATTTAATTTGATTTAAATGAATTATTATAAATAAAAATTCAAATAAATAAATAAAAAATGAATAAAGACTTCCCTTTGGGCCAAGTAGTCGTGCATATGCCTTGGGTGATGAATTGTGGAAGAAAAATGGGCCCATTAGCAATTTTAGGTCATTTGAATCAATGTTGACTTTTCAAAATATCCAAATATTTCCCAACTTCCACAAGGCATAACTTGCTCAATTTTTAATCTTTGCTCATGTTCTTGGACATTTTGGAAAGGTCTTTGAGTCCTATAACCAATGTCTTTGGTCCCATGTCATTTTGATTTACCAATATCAAGTTATGGCCTTTGACGTAAAGTCCCTTTTTGTTGACTTTTGAAAATGACCTATAATGTTGAAATTGATAACTTTTTGTGAGAGCATTTCTTGGTCTTGAAGTATGAAGATGAGTTGTAGGAAATGTCTTTTTCTTCAAAATGAGCTTTGGATGGAATTTTTCTGATAATCCATGTGAAAGTTATGCCCTGGTCAATTTACAGTTGACTTTTTCAACTGTCCAAATAAGAAAACTTTTGCATCTTGATGATTTTTGAGCCAAATTTTGAGAATCATGATCAAGCATTGATCAAATGATGTTTGTGGCTTCAAAATGATATGTTGACCAAAAATTTGAACTTTTGACTGTCAAATGACCATTTTGCCCCTACAGTTGACTGTGGTGCAATTAGGGTTTTTGACTGTGCAATTTTGTGCTGAAAGTCTTGAAACTTGATATGAGGATGCTTGACCATATTTGTAGGAACATGGGACTTGATTGGACCTTTGGAAACTTCATTTTCTTGACCAGAACAAAAACCCTAATTTTGACTGTTCAGGAGGCCCTTTGCACTGTGCAACCCTTGGGGAACTTTTGAAGCTTTGATTTGGCAATTTCTTGGAGAATATGGGAGGGAAAATTTTGGGGTACAACACAGGCCAATTCAGAGTCTTCTAGCCATCCCAAACGTTTGCTGGATATCCCAGGGACGTGTTTCAACCATTAGCAAGCATTCTCGTGCCCAGAAATGCACTGTAAGTATCACACGGTTTCTCACTTTCTTGATTTTGAATGTCATAATTCTGGCATGATCAATGTGTTTTGTTGGTATATTCATAATCTTTGAGACATTTGCAAGCTAATGGTACCATTCAATTGCATTTTCATTAACTGTACAACAAGATGCCATGGCTAGGGTTCATGGTTTGTTTTAGGGATTTTTCATACAAGAATAATTGGCCCAAATGGAGGAGACCATGATGATCAGCGGGTCAAACCCAATGGATCCATGGTCTTGAATTTTATTTATATTGCCTGTATACAATTTCTGAAATGCACAGGGTTACAGCTACAACGCCGTGTCCGTAGGTAAAAGTTCGGAGTTTTAAACGACATATCCGGGGAAGAAGATGATAGCGTGTCACAATCTTACTGGCCGGTTTAAATTATGGCGCGTTTATTCTGGCCAGAAGCCTTTAAGTTCTGATCTATTTGTTTGTTTCTGTTGTATTGATAAACTAACACCCAACGCAGTTGGTCAGAAGAAGGAAGTCAGAAGTTCATGATTCTGGGTTCGATCCCAGACATGACCTTTTGGCATTTCTTTGTGTTCACCAGATGCAGCGCTTGTACCTTCTAAGGATCATCTTCTGGACGCATTAACCAGAACCAGATCAAACATCCTCTAGCCATAATCTGCTGGATCCACCAGCCAGGAGCAGGCCCAGTATCATCATCCTCTGATCACCATCATCCTCTGACCACCATCCTCTGATCACCATCATCTTCTGGACCATCATCCTCTGATCATCATCATCTTCTGGATCATCATCCTCTGATCAGAACCGCTAGCACCAGGCCCCTTTTCTTTATCCTTCTTATATTTTCTTTTATTTGTTTATTTTTACTTTAATCATTTTCTAACACAAAAATTAACTCTTTATAAAAACTCATAAAACCAATTTTCACCAAATTAGAATTTAGGCATTTTATTTTTTACTTTTATCAAAATTAATTTAATTAGTTTATTTAATTTTAGGATAACTTTAATTTGTCTTTGTAAATAAATTAAAACAAATTAGAAATTAGGGTTTTTGCTTAATTTAATTTCTATTTTATTTTTTTAAAAATCACAAAATATAAAAATAGGTCAAAAATAATTATTTTTATTAATTCAATTTAATTAGTAATTAGGTTTGTACATATTTAATTTAAGACCTTATTTTCTTAAAATAACCCAAAACAAAAAATGATTTTTCTTTTAATTAGGTTAGACGGGGTCAAAACCATAATTTTCTTTCATTCTCGTGTCATCGCGCGCTTATTTATGTTTACAATATTAATGTAATTGCTTATGGGATGTAATAGATTAATTAGGACTTTTTCGTTTATTTTTCATTTTACGGGTTTTTGGCTATGTAATTAATCCCCGAAGCCTTGTAATAGCGTAGCTTTATTTTCCGCATTTTAATTTTCGCAAATATTAACTGTTAGATGTATGATAATAGGATTGCATGACAAGAATGTATGTTAATTTTAAAATGGTTAGCAAACCCTAAATGTGCAAAGATAATAACCTGAAATCGAATCACTCGCACATGCGCACTCCTAGGGTATACTCTCACTTCGGTTGCCTTCGATAAATGATCATTAAGTATAGGGTATTTTAGTGGTCGCTCTTTTGTCTAAACAAAGATCAAATGTCCCGTTCAGAAATGTTGCCTCGGAAAAGTTTCCTCGAAAATGTTGCCTCGAATATGATCTTAATACATTAGGGTTATTACAAAGACGTCCTAACATTGCTTTAGTGACCGTACATCCCTTTCGAATTGACCCTTACAACTCCAACGACGATGCTACCTACTCATTAATAGTGGGATATCATTGTCTAAAGGAAACAAGAACATAAACATTCCTTTTTCGAGTAGGTAGATGCTAGTAGGTACTTGCTCAAAATCAAACTTTTCACACTTACACCTTTTTCAAAACTAGTTTTCAAAAACAACTTTGTAACACTCTTGAAGACAGAAACAAGGGTTAAAACGAAGTAAAACAAAAACTTTTCAAAACACACAAACACGGAAGCAATTTTCAAAATGATGAGGAAGTACCTAAGAGCCCGTAGAAAACTACGGATAGAAAGGGTGCTAATACCTTCCCTTTCTATAATCTACCCGTACTCAGAATATCTCGAAAAAGGAATTTTTCTATGCTTTTTCCTTTCCAGTTGGATAAAATGAAATTCGGTGGCGACTCTTGCTTACCGCGACATTTTGCGAACACAAACGCAAAATGCAAACCATCATTTTCCCAAAACAGTCCGGTTCTGCTACCGTATCACAGAACTGGCGACTCAGCTGGGGATAATAAAGTGGGGTATACCTTAGGATTAATTCATCATAAATTGCTTCTCTTGTTTGATTTGATTGCTCTACTCTTGAGGGTTTTTGTATCGGGAGTTACTTTGGATCCTAACCCGGATCTGGGGAACACCTTTTATGTAAGTAGCAATAAACTGTGAGGGAACTATACGGCATAGACCGATACGGTTGAAGCAGTAGCTACATTGATGTGGCACATTGGTTGGTACCGGTATCCCTTGTGGAGAAACAAGGAGAATACGGGACTGCTATATGTGTCGTTAAGCATCAACTGACCTCGGTGTAAAGCTGAGAACTGGTTGATACTCGATACTACATTCATTGAGACCATACTCTCGAGATAGTTCCGGCTGCAAGAAAAGATTGCGTGAGCTGAAACCATGAACGATGGAGGATGGTCAGTGATATTGAGAACCTCTAGAACCCGATTACTATTATTAGGAAGGGTTGAAACCAACTGAACTTCAAGAGGGTAGTACCTAGACCCCATGCAAGCCTAAAACTTAAGGGCTCTTGTGTGACTTGTTTTCCTTTACCATGTCTGTTATCTGCTATACCTGTTGTGTGTTTTATCATGACATCATGCATCATGACATAGCATGCATACTTCATTATACTAACCATTTCAAAGACCGAGGGGATTTATCTTTGTTTTGTTTTGTAGATTATGGTTTCCATGCGTAGAAACACCATCCGAGTTAACTTTGTGCAAATACCCGCTCAAATCAAAGATTTAGCCTCGAGAGTTTCTGATACTTCTTCATTCATTAGGAGACATGGTCAGCTTCTTAGCTTGGCTACCTCAAAGTTTGATGAGCAGATGATGAGTGTGCTTTTCCAGTTCTTCGATCCGGTGCATCATTGCTTCACTTTCCCGGATTATCAGCTAGTCCCCACAATGGAAGAGTTTTCTCACTTATTGGGCATATCTATCCTCGAGCAGATGCCCTTCACAGGTTTAGAAGAGACTCCTAGGCCAGAGGATATTGCTTCAGCTTTACATTTGAAAAGGGCTGATGTAGCATCTAACTGGGAGACACGAAGCGGGGTTGAACGTTTCTTAGCCAAGTTTCTGATAGATCAAGCTCAACTATTTTGGGATAACTTGGACTTTCATGATTTTGAAGACATCTTGGCTCTCCTTATCTACGGTTTGGTTCTTTTCCCGAATCCAGATTCCTTCATAGATGTGAATGCGATTAAGATCTTTCTGTCTCACAATCCTGTGCCTACTCTTCTGGGCAATATTTTGCATGCCCTCTATACTCGTACTATGCATAGAAGAGGGACTCTCATGTGTTGTATGCCTTTGTTGGCGAGGTGGTTTATTTCACACCTCCCCAAGTCCGTGTTGAAGAATGAGGAAGGTTTAGGATGGTCTTACAGGATAATGTCTCTTGCCCATACAGACATTCTTTGGAGTTCCAAGGATATGGAAAGAGTCGCTGTCGTTGATCGATATGGGGAATACCCTAATGTCCCGTTGCTTGGAATTAGAGGGGGAATAACCTACAGTCCTTGTTTGGCTTTACGACAGTTTGGTCGCTCTCGGAGAGATGGTCCTCATGAGCTACTTCTTACAGATATTGTCTTTGACTATAAGGGGGACGTTGACGAGCATCGTCACAGGTTTATACGAGCTTGGGGCATGGTGAACAGGTCTGACCCTCGAGAGCTAGGACCAAGGACTTCTCTCCCTATGAAGCCTTATCTCCAGTGGGTCCGAGTTCAAGCCCAGAAGCTTGGGATGCCTTATGAAGCTGTGTTGCCAGTGATTGTGGAACATACTAATGAAGAGGGCGTTCCGTATACGGTCCTTTATCCCTACATGCCCACTGATCTTGGAGCATTGAAGAGATCCTGGATTCAACTGAAAGAGGAGAGGGATACCTACCGGGAGAAGTACCATGAGCAAAAGAGGAAGATCTTGAAGCTCACCAGGTGTGATACGGTGGGAGAACTAACTTGATGTTCGGAAAATGATGGTTTGCGTTTTGCGTTTTGTATTCGCAAAATGTCGCGGTAAGCAAGAGTCGCCACCGACTTTTCTTTTATCCAAAAAGGAAAGGTGAAAAAGCACAGGAAAGACCTTTAGAGATGTTTTCTTGAGTTTGGGGGGTAGATTATGAAAAGGGAAGGTATTAGCACCTTTTTCATCCATGGTTTTCCATGGGCTCTTAGTTACTCGCTAGATCAACTTGCTTTCATTTGAATGTGCTTTGTGATGCGGGCTTTGAAATTATTTTGGAAATATCTTTGTAATGGTTCTCGTCTCTATAAGAACGTATACAAAGTTTTGTTTTGAAAGATAGTTCAAAAGTGTACTTGTGGATTGTGATTTGGAAAGTAGTTTTCGGAAAGATATTTTGCAATGGTTCTCGTCTCTATAAGAATGTATACAAAATGTTTTATCTTTTGGAAATGTTTTGAAATAAGAGGGTTGATGTATAAAAGTGTTTTTTGTAGTTGCGAGCAAGTGAGTAACTGAGAGCGGAACTACCTACTCAAAAGGTCTTAAATGTTCTTTTCCTTCTCCTTTAGATGTGACTATCTTACCATTGTTTTGGTAATAAGTCCCATCGTTGGATGTGAAGGGACGAGTATGGGACGTTTGTGTAGTCATAGAAAGCAACTTATGAGACGTTTTAGCAATGTCGTTTAGGGACTAGATCGTTTTACCGAAGGCAACATCGAGGGTCATCGAGGGACTACAATCTTTTTTATCGAAGGCTCTTTGCTTAAAACGCTTCATATTCGAGGGGCATGACGATTTTCCGAAAGGCGATAAAGTGAGATTTCCCTAGAGGTGTTAGTGTGCAAGTGTGTTAGTTTGCATACGTTTTATTTTGTATTTGAAAGTCGTCTATTTGTTGATTTTATCTTGCCATGCATCCTATTTACTAGCAATACATGAAAAGCAAGTAAAATGCGGAAAGTAAAATCTAAGCTATTACATCATTTTAGGGGGATGGGGGTACAAATTAATAATGGGGATGAAGTAGAAACTAAAATATTACAACCATATCCAACAACAACAAAGATAATGTAAAAACAATGCAAGATATAGGAAGAAATGCATTTTGAACCACTATGTGTCGACCCATGCTGCTACGCATCGTCACATAGCTTTTCCCTGCTCCTGCAAAACAAAATAACTCAGTATGAGTCGACACATAATGGGATGTGTCGACTCATGCACCCTTCTTGTGTTGACGCGAAACGCGTATGTATTGACTCATAAGCTCTTCCATCTTCTGTTTTGTGACCTGAACTCAGTATGGGTCGACGCATGAGGATTATGTGTCGACTCATACCCTATTTTTTTCACTAGGATGGGTCGATACATGATGATATGTGTCGATACATGCTGCATTTTCCTGCCTTAAACATTATTTTACTGAATGTACAAGTTAGCTTATGGCATATGATGGATAAACATGAACAACAAATGATTGAATAAGCCTAAACAAAGTGCAGATGACTAGTTCAAAAAGACATTAAAGTACTACATCTTGTCTTTAAAATAAACAAATCATTAATGATGTATGAAGAGATATCAAGTCAAGAAGACTTACCTCTGGACTGCACTGTCTGTTTTAAATCTGAATGTTTTTCCAAATGTGATGAGGACCTTAATGAATCTCTAGAAAGCTACTCCAGACTGTTGAAACTAAGCTGGACTGTACTGTAATGTTTTTGGTGTTTTAAGGATAGGGATGAACAACACTACAGGGACAATTTTTATGGTTATGTTTGGACAATCTTTGAGGAAGAGTTTGTATGGTGGAGCAATGGGTTGGGTTTCTGTTTTGAACAAGAGAAATTTTAGTTTTGAAAATGAGTCAAAGTTGCACAGAATATTGTTTTTCTGCTCAACAAAACTCTCTATCTTCTCTTTAGAAATTTTTTTTAACCTCTCTTCAAAATCCAACCTCCTTTGTCTTATGAGACAATCCTCTTTTTTGTAGACCCATTGACTGTGGTTTAGGGGGGAAAACAAATAAGTCATTTTGAATTGTTTTTGCCTACTGCTTTGATACTTTTTGCACACAATTTTCCTTTGCCACTTTGGTGCAATTTTAGGGCTGTTGTGGTGCAGGCTTGGGCAGACTGCATAGAGCAATTTTGGATTGTGTTGGGCAGCATGCATACTTAGGATGTAGCATGGCATAAGCTTTCTTGCAGGGCAGCATAGGGTGTTGTGGCAATGTGATATATCATATTTTCTTCAACTTTGGACAACATAGTTTGTAGCATGTCACAAATTTGGTCTTGTGCACATTATGTCAAAGGAAAAAATATTGTGACAAGGTTTTAATCAAGACATAGTTTTAGAATTTGTAATTTTGCAAAATGTCACTTTGTAATAACTTGAATTACTTGCACCATTTTGAATTAATCGGAATTATAGTGAAATGCCATGGAGCAAATGAAATTAACCAAGTATAGAAAATACTTAGAAAATTTAAAAGTTTTGCAAAAGCTGGATTTTTGATGATCACATTTCATTTTTTTTGATGTCTTGACATAATGTGATTTTTTGGACTCAAATTTGATCAAAAAGTCAAAGTTTGACTTTTTTAGCGTTCAGTTGAATTTTCCAGCAGAAACTCCAATTTTGCTCATTTTGCCCCCCTTTTTTTGATAATTTGAATGATTCTTCTTAGAAAATATGGTATGAGGCTTGAAACTTGACTGAAGTAATTCTAAGAATCCTTGAGACACGAGAGGGTAAATTTTGGGGTACAACAACTTCCCCTGTTCAATCTTCTTAAACCTGAAAAGTTAGATTGGCATGTTTTGCCAATCGTGACTCGAAGGTGGAAGATGATCGGACACTAGAGTGCCCAGAAATTTGCACTCGATGATGTGATGGTTGGGGAATGGGCTTAGAGATGCCATTTGGAGAGATGATAGAAAGTTGTTGGAGATGGGTTTAAAGATGCCATCCAAAAGTGATTGCTGGCATTGTAATTTGTAAGCTGAAAGAATGAGTATCAGAATGGCATCTGCGTCAGGAGTGTATCTGAACTGTGTCTGAAGTCTGAATCTGAATGAGTATCAGAATGGCGTCCGTGTCAGGGGCGTATCTGAACTGTATCTGAAGACTGAAACTGAATGAGTATCAGAATGGCATCCGTGTTTAGAGCGTATCTGAACTGTGTCTGAAGTCTGAATCTGAATGAGTATCAGAATGGCGTCCGTGTCAAGAGCGTATCCGTACTGTATCTGAAGTCTGGATCTGAATGAGTATTAGAATGGCATCCGTGTCTGGAGCGTATCCGTATTGTATCTGAAGTCTGAATTTGAATGAGTATTAGAATGGCATCCGTGTATGGAGCGTATCTGAACTGTATCTAAAAGTTGAATTTGAATGAGTATCAGAATGGAATCCGCGTCAGGAGCGTATCTGAACTGTATCTAAAGACTGAATCTGAATGAGTATCAGAATGGCATCCGTGTGTGGGGCGTATTTGAACTGTATCATGATTGCATATTGTTAATGGTAGCTGTTAATCTTATCCTGAAGAGAGTAAAATGTTAGCTGAAACACAGAGTTATGTCGCATGCGATGTATGATACAATGTATTTGTCTTTGTCAATGTTTATGACATATGGATGTAATGTATGCGCATGTAAGCTGATTTGCTGTATTGTTGCATGATTGAGGAAAATAAATCCCTGAAAGCTGTTGGGGATATATATGGGTTCTTCATGTCTTGAAGTTTGAAGTACTGGCAAAAATTCGCCTGTGAGGGCAATGCCACATATTGCTTTGAGGAATCCTGAGAAATTTGATGATCTCTACTGGGGATTAATAATTTGAAGTTTATTCCGCTGGGGATCTAAATGACGTACTGTGGGGATTGCTCATGGAATAACCTAAAGACGTTTCCTTATTCTTTCAACCTATCAGTAATTGTCTTTTTTCATTTTGTTTATTTGTAAACAATAATTATGTTCAAATGCATATGTTCATTAATGAATCTTTGGACGTTTTTGCAAAAAAAACACAAGTGTAAAGAAAAAGACAAATAGTTTTCTGTGCTTTCAAAGAGATATATTTGTATTGACTTTGAATAAGTATTTTGTACAAGGGAGACAAACATTCTAGTAAGAGAATGGCGCCATAAAGAGTAAGAAAAACTTTATACAAAGAAAGATAGCTATGTGTAATAATCCCATGGGATTTCCATTCTGCTATAGCCTTCGTATCTCCGAATATCTTGTCTATTTGTTGCTTCATCCGAAGATGATTGAATTAATCAGAAACTATGAGTTTGTCAGTAGAAGTCAAGAGGTTGTCCTCAAAGTGATCCGACGGGACATAGTCATACGCTTTAATTCCCTAACTTTTGCCTGGACCGCCCTTTCGGGTTTTCAGTCCACCGGGAAACCCTTTTTGGCCCAAGTCGCCCTTTCGGGTTTTCAACTTGCTGGGTGTACAAATTTTATTTTATTTTATCCCTAATTTTTTCCCGAACCTTTTGGTTCGCCGGGATGCCCTTGTTTTTCCTAGGTGTATCAACCTAGCGGGTCTCTTATGCGTAGTATCTTTTGACTATGTTCGCGTTTGCAGGGTGTGGCAGGTCGTCGCTGTCCATGGTGGCTAGGATCATTTCCCCACCGGAGAAGATGTTCTTGATTACAAATGGTCCTTCATAGGTAGGAGTCCATTTTCCCCTGGGATCACTTTGTGGCAAGATGATGCGCTTGATCACTAGATCTCCAATTTGATATACTTGGCGTCTGACTTTCTTGTTGAAAGCCTTGATCATCCGTTTTTGATACATCTGACCATGGAAAATAGCAGTAAGTCTCTTTTCATCAATTAAGTTTAGTTGATCAAGTCGAGTCTGGTTCCAATCGTCCTCATTCAAACATGAATCCTTCATGATTCTCAAAGAGGGGATCTGAACCTCAATAGGCAAGACAACCTCCATGCCATAAACCAAAGAATAGGGTGTTACCCCAGTTGATGTACGAGCCGTGGTGCGATACCCGTGGAGAGAAAATGGTAGCATCTCATGCCAGTCCTTGTAGGTGACTGTCATTTTCTATATGATCTTCTTAATGTTTTTATTTGCAGCTCCGACGACACCATTCATATTTGGCTGATATGGGGATGAATTGTGATGCTGAATCTTGAACTGCTCGCACAAGGCGATGATCATAGTATTGTTAAGGTTGGTTCCATTATCAGTGATGATCCTTTCTGGGATACCATACCGACAAATGAGATTCTGCTTGATGAAGTGGGCAACAACATTCTTAGTAACAGATGCGAAGGAAGCTGCTTCAACCCATTTTGTAAAATAGTCAATGGCCACTAGAATAAAGCAGTGTCCATTGGAGGCTGTAGGCTTGATCTCTCCAATCATGTCGATTCCCCAATGTGATACGGTGGGAGAACTGACTTGAGGTTTTGCGTTTGTGTTCACAAATGTTTCGGTTTAGCAAGAGTCGCCACCGACTTTTTATTTTATCCAAAGGAAAGGTCAAAAAGCACAGGAAAGACCTTTGAGATGTTTTCTTGGGTTCTAGGGGTAGATTATTAAAAGGGAAGGTGCAAGCACCCTTTTCATCCATGGTTATCCATGGGCTCTTAGTTACTTGTTTAGATCACTTGCTTTTGCTTTTAAATTGTTTGAAATGGTGCTTTTGTGTGTGGTTTTGAAAGTATTTTGAAAAAGAGGCCTTTGTCTAGGCAACCTTTGTAATGATCCTTGTTTGAATGTATACAAAGGTGTATGTCTTTTGAAAAATGTTTCAATTGTTTGAAAGTTTGTTTTGGGAAATGTTTTGAAATTGTGTTGTGATGTGTTTTTGAAAATAGCAAGGATGTTTGCAAGTTTTGTTCAAGTAACTAAGAGCATCTACCCTATCTACTCAAAGATCTTTCCTACACATTTTTAACCCTTTTACATTGTTTTTTTTACCATTGTATTTGGTAATCAACCTTGTATTTGGATGTTAAACGGGACAGGCGCGGGTCATCGTATTGACCATGATAGCAATTGTGCTAAGTATCTTTAGCAAATTTTTGAGGGACTAGATCATTTTGTATAGGCAACCAAGATAGCGTCATCGAGGGACTATGATTTTGTTTTTTTTTTTGTTTTGCCAAGATACTCAACGTGCATACCATGGTCATTTTAAAGGCAACAAGTGGATGAAACCCTAGGGGTGCATGTGTGCATTGTCAATTTACATATTTTATGTCTTGTATTAGGTCTAGCTATTTTTTTGATTTTGGATATTGCATACAAACCCTAATCTCTATCATGGCATATTTGAAAGCAATAAATGCGTAAAGGTAAATCTACAACTATTACAACATTGATATGGGGAGGGGGATACAATTTTGAATAAGGGATTATTTGCAAGAAATTAAATCCCTAAAATTATTACAACCAAATTGAATTAATTGTGCAAATAAATAAATAGGCAAATATTTAAATGGACAATTAAATAAATATGAAATATATTATAAATATGCAAAAAATGTTTTTTGTATTATTTTTATGTATGTAAAAATAAAACATTTAATGCATTGAAAAATAATAAAATAAAAGATTATTTTTATTAAGGGTGGAAACCCTAATTTGTTTTAAGAAAATATATATATATATATATATATATATATATATATATATATATATATATATATATATATATATATATATATATATATATATATATCATGTATTATTTATTTATGTACAATAAAATAAATAAAATATATACAAATGTTAAAAAATAAAAATAATGTGAGAAAATATTATTTAAGTATATAAATAATAAAAAATAAAAAAATAAAAAAATAATATTTTTTGTATTATTTACAAGTTTTTATTAAAGAAAATAAAAGTATATACTATTTAATAATTATTTCTATGTCTAAAAAAAATAAAAATAATGAAATAAAATGTGAAAATTAAATAAAATATTTTTGGTAATTTTTAAAGTTTAGAAAAATAAAATAAAGTCAGAAATAAAAAGGAAATAGAAAAATATGCAAAAAATAAACAAATGGGCCAGGGGGGTGCAGAAAGCACAAAGGGGTGTGCAAACAGCAAGGCCAAGTTAGGCCCAACCCATCTGATCTTCATCTTCAACCTTTGTTCAAAAAAAAAACGCGCGCCTGTGTTCAACTTTGTATCTCCTGTTTCAGTGCTTAAAAATAAAAACTTACAACACAAAAGTTATGACATTTTTCAACACGATTCCAACCATATAAAGAACTTAATCTAACTCTCAAAGACCAGAGATAATTTCTCTGGCCCTAATTTTTAACCAAACTTTTTCAGAAAGTTCATCAATCAAATTCTCTCAACACACTTAACTTAAATGGAATCTATGCATATGTACATCTTAAGGGCAATGAGTACTACATTTTTTATTCACAAACCTAAGCTTAATGATTCCTAAATAGAGAGATAGAAAGTTGGGAAATACCTGTTTTAGTTGAACTCGAGTATGGCAATGCAGGGGTTTTTAGTGAGGCCTGAGATGTTTGTGAGCTTGCCTGAACTTCCTCTGACCTTCCCCAATGCTTTGTTTGCTTTGAGCTTGCTTGAATAAGCCTGTAGAAGTCAACCTGCACAAGCTGAAATCAGAAATGGTGAAGCTTGTAAATGGAGTTACAATAAATGGCGATTGGTTGGGAAAACTTAGGTGGGTTATATGGAATGTATTGGAAGAGGTTTGGGGCAAAACACACGAGTAGTTTGTGATTTGGAAACAAAAATGCAGAAACTGCCATGTTTTGTAAGAAGAAGGTGTTTTGATGTTCAAGGGTGTTAGAGGATTGGATAGCTCGTGTTTTTGGCTCAGGCAATATGCAAAACTTGTTTTTAATGGTTACCAAGCTTGGTTATAACAGATACAAGAGTTGTGTAGACTTTTGCACATTTCTTGGTTTTGAAGAAAAGTGTGAAGTGATCAAGCAAAGAGCCTGTACAGGACTCCTTCCTAGCTGAAAAAAGTGGTTGTCCTTTGCCTAAGTTTATGGAACTTGTTTTCTGCAAAGAGAGGGGTTCAAGGCTCAAGGGAAACACGTTGACATAAAGTTGTGCTTTATGAAAATAACATTGTTGCCTTTTTGCCAAAAAAAGATTAAACCCTTGTGTAAACTTCCATTGATCAGAATAATGCCTTAAACCAAAGAGGTTGCATTCAATTTTTGAGTGTGGAAGGGTTTAGAGACCTGTATTCAAGTACAAGCAAAGTTGGACAGATTTTGCAACTTGTGTCAACATGAAAATGCCATGGATCAAAGTGATAATTTCCCAAATTCAAACCTTCGATTCTCCCGAACAACAAATGATTTTGGAGAGTTCTTTGACATTTTGGAAAGATTGTAACATGCTCTACAATCCATATTTGAAATGAATTTTGAGATTCCAAGTGGAACTATGTGAAAAATTTCCATGAAGATAGGTCAAAATCCTGCCTAAACTAGGGCAAAATTTCACTAAGTTAGAAAGTTTTTGGACCCTTATTCCAAAAATAATAACTTGAGATCCAAACATCTTTTTGGAAAACTTTGTGAATCAAAGTTGTCTATTTCGTGGAGGACTACAACTTTCATGTTGGAAGTTTTGTTTGAATCTAATTGCATCATGGTGAAAATATTTGGCAAAGTTGGGAAAAAATAAGAAAATTTCATAACTTAGAAAAATTCTAAGTAATGAAAATTTTCAATCTTAAACCCTAATTTGCAAAATTAGGTTTCTTGATGAACAAGTTTCATGTTTTGACACATCTTGATGAAAAATGACCCTTGGCACTTGATTTTGACCAAAAAGTCAAAGTTTGACTTTGCAGTGTACAATTGATTTTTGATCAGTTGATTGGAAAATTCATGTGTCAATCCAATGCATTTGAGATCTTTTAAACCTTGTGGTTAGGTCAAGATGATGCCATTTAGTCCTTAAATCCATGCTTGAACCCAATTTGCCATTGGCTTGGTTAAAAAATCAGAAATTGCCCTTCTGTAGTCAAAACCCTAAAAATGACCATTTTACCCTTTTGATGATCTGATCAAATTTCTTGAGGAGTTGTGGTCCAAACTTGATAAAATGGTTCATATGATCCTATAATGTTGATATGGATAAAAATTTATGAGGTTTGACTGTAAATTTTCCACAATTGACTTTTTCCCCAATACAATTGATTTCTAGGTCAATTGTGCAATTGACTAGGCAGAAATTTGATTCAAAGCTTGAAACTTGGTATGGGCAATCTTATAAGTCCAACATGAAGTATGAAATTCACTTTGAGCATTGAAAGTCCAAAAATCCTTGTGTAAACTCAAACCCTAATTTCAGGTCAACAGTGCAAGGAGATGTCTTGAGTAGAGCAAACCCTAATCCTGTATGGAGTCCAAAGAGTCTTGTGAGGGGAGATCTTGATAAAATTAGAGGGAAAATTTTAGGGTACAACAGCTTCCCATGTTCAATCTTCATGAACCTGAAGAGTTAGATTGGCGAGTTTGCCTTTCGTGACTCGAAGGTAAAAGAGGATTGGACACTAGAGTGCCCGTAAATTTGCACTCGTCAAAATGTGGTTGAGGGAATGGGCTTAAAGATGCCATTTGGAAAGGTGACATAATCTTGTCGGATATGGGCTTAAATATGCCATCCAAGAGTGTTTTGTTGAAATTTAGGAGAATGAACATCATAATGGTATCCGTATTTGGAACGTATCTGAGTTGTATCTGGAGATTGGATCTGTATGAGCAATGAATGGCGTCCGTGTCTGGAGCGTATCCAAGCTGTAACTGTATTTGATTTTTGAATGAATATCAGAATGACTGCCGTGTCTGGAGTGCATCTGTATTGTATGTGAATTCTGAATGGGCGACATAATAGCATCCGTGTATGGAGCGTCTCTGGGCTGGGGATAAATTCCGAATGAGTGACAGAATGGCAACTGTGTCTGGCGCGTATCTGGACTGTATCCGAAGTTGAGATCTGTATGAGTAGCAGAATGACTTCCTTGCCTGGAGTGTATCCGTACTGTAACTGGGATCTGGACAAGTGACAGAATGACTTCCGTGTCTGGAGTGCATATGAACCTGAAGTTGATAGTTGAATCTGAATGAGAAATAGAATGGCTTCCGTGTCTGGAGCGTATCTAGTTTGTATCTGATTGCTGAAGTCTGAATGAGTAATAGAATGACCTCCATGTCTGGGGTGTATCCATACTATATCTTGACTTGAAATTCTGAATGAGTAATAGAATGACCTCCGTGTCTGGGGTGTATCCATACTGTATCTGAATAAGAGATCCGAATGAGTAGCAGAATGACTTCCATGTCTTGGAGTGTATCCGTACTGTATCTGAAATCTCTGAATAGTCGTTAGAGATAGCTTTTAATCTTATATTGAAAAAGGTAAAATGTTAGATGAAACACAAAGTTATGTTGCATGACATGTATGATGCAATAAAATATGTCTTATCAATGTTTATGATATGTAATGTATGCGCATGTAAGCTGATTAGCTGTCTTGCGGAGGAGAATAAGTCCTTGATAGCTGGAGATAGTAAAATCCTTGACTGCTGTCGGGGAAAATAAATCCTGGACCGATGCCGGGAATTCTACAACCTTTGATTGCTAAAAATGAGAAATCCTTGGACCACTGTTGGGGACAGAAAATCTTTGGCAACTTGTGGGGATTAACAAGAACTTTGACAACTTATGTGGGAATGTGAGAACCCTTCATGACTTTCCTGGGGATATAGGGATCCTTCAAGTCCTTTGAAGTTGGAACATGATAGACATTCCGTTGTAAGAATAATGCCGAGTGCTGCTTGAGAAACCTGCTTGTGGAGTCCCGAGAAACTTGATGACTGTGGCTGAGGATTGAGAATCTTCAATCTGTTGGGAAATAACTATGTGGGGAGAAATTTTATTCTGTTAGAGAGTTTTCAAGAGCTTGGGTTGTATGCCAATTTATTGAGGAATTTTCCGAAGCTGTCGTCTGGTTAGCTGTCAGGTTCTAAGATAACTTACAGGGGATTTTTCTGGTTTTAAGACAACTCTCTGGGGAATTGGAGGAAACTGGATGGTCTTCCATCGGGGTTTAAGGGTTGAAGTTTTGGACTTCGTTGGGGAAGAAAGTTTTATCTTTGCTAAGGGTCTGTAGTTCAAAGTTTTTGGCTCCACTGGAGATTGGGAGTTTGAAAACTTAGCTCTGGTGGGGATTTTGAAATTTAACTCCGCGGGGGATATGTATTTCAAGGTTTTGGCTCCACTGGGGACCTCGACGATGTACTGCAGGGGATTTAACTTGGAATGGCCTAAAGACGTTTCCCTATCCTTTCAACCTATCAGTAATTATTCTTTCACATTTCGTTTCATTTGTAAACAGTGATTATATTCAAATGCATATGCTTATTTAATAAATCATTGGACGTTTTCAAATAAAACACAAGTGTAAAAAGAAAGAAAAGGCAAATAATTTTCTGCACTTTGAAGTATCTTTGTATTAACTTTGTGTAAGTATTTTGTACAAAGGAGACAGACATCCTAGTAAGAGAATGTTGTCATAAAAAAATGAGAAAAAATTATACAGAGAAAGGCGGCTATGTGTAAAAATTCCATGGGGCTCCCATTCTGCTATAGCCTTCGTCACTCTGAATATCTTGTCCATTCGTTGCTTCGTCCGAAGATGACTGGATCTATCAGAATCCAGGAGCTTGTCTGGTGAAGAGATTGTCCTTAAAGTGATCCGACGAGACATAGTCATACGCTTTAATTCCCTAACTTTTGCCTGGACCGCCCTTTCGGGTTTTCGATCCACCGGGAAACCCTTTTTTGCCCAAGTCGCCCTTTCGGGTTTTCAACTTGCCGGGTGTACAAATTTTTTCGTTTATCCCTAATTTTTGCCTGAACCGCCCTTTCGGGTTTTCGATTCACCGGGATGCCCATTTTTTGCCCAAGTCTCCCTTTTGGGTTTTCAACTTGCCGGGTCGTTTATGCGTAGTATCTTTTGACTATGTCTGCGTTCGCAGGGTGCGGCAAGTCGTCACCGTCCATGGTGGTCAGGATCATTTCCCCACCGGAAAAGATGTTTTTGATCACAAATGGTCCTTCGTAGGTAGGATTCCACTTGTCCCTGGGATCACTTTGCGGCAAGATGATCCGCTTGATTACAAGATCCCCGACTTGATATACCTGGCGTCTGACTTTCTTGTTGAAGGCCTTGATCATACATTTCTGATACGCCTGACCATGGCAAACAGA
This sequence comes from Vicia faba, assembly GCA_948472305.1. Classification (NCBI taxonomy): domain Eukaryota; kingdom Viridiplantae; phylum Streptophyta; class Magnoliopsida; order Fabales; family Fabaceae; genus Vicia; species Vicia faba. Next base: position 272,995,532 of record OX451736.1, read on the forward strand.
AGTAAATCGCTTATCGTCAATCAAGTTAAGTTGATCAAGCCGGGTCTGAATCCAATCATCTTCACTCAAGCCAGTATCCTTCATGATTCTCAAGGAGGGAATTTGAACCTCGATAGGTAAGACAACTTCCATGCCGTATACCAAAGAATAGGGTGTTGCCCCAATTGATGTTTGTGCCGTGGTACGGTACCCGTGCAGAGCAAACGGTAACATCTCATGCCAATCCTTGTAGGTGACTGTCATCTTTTGAATGATCTTCTTGATATTTTTGTTCGCAGCTTCGACAACACCGTTCATCTTCGGTCGGTAGGGAGATGAATTATGATGTTGAATCTGGAACTGTTCACACAGGGCGGTGATCATAGTATTGTTCAAATTTGTACCGTTGTTAGTGATAATCCTGTCGGGGATACCATACCGGCAAATGAGGTTCTGCTTGATGAAGCAGGCAACCACATTCTTTGTAACGGAGGCGAAGGAAGCTGCTTTGACCCACTTGGTAAAGTAATCAATGGCCACCAGGATGAAGCGATGTCCATTGGATGCTGTAGGCTTGATCTCTCCAATCATGTCGATTCCCCACACCGCGAATGGCCAAGGAGCTGTTAAGACATTGAGAGGAACTTGAGGTATATGTACCTTGTCAGTGTAGATTTGACATTTATGACAAGTACGGGAATGTTGATGACAATCAGCTTCCATGGTAGACCAGTAGTAGCCTGCCCGTAGAATCTTCTTAGCCATCGTATGACCGCTTGAGTGGGTGCCAAAGGTGCCATTATGTAGTTCAGCCATGATCTGCTCAGCTTCAACCTTGTCCACACAACGGAGAAGAATGCAATCATGATTGCGCTTGTATAGGATACCATTTCTTAGGAAGAACTTGGCAGAGAATCTCCTTAAGAACTTTTTGTCGTTGACTGAAGCTCCTTCAGGGTATTCTTGTGCTTCGAGATACCTTTTGACGTCATGAAACCACGGTCGGTCCATTACTTCTTCGGTATTAATCTCGTGACAATGAGCAGGTTCGTCCATTCGCTCGATGGTGATTTGGGGAGCCTCATTATCCCAGTTAAGTTTAAACATGGAAGACATTGTAGCTAGAGCATCTGCTAGCTGATTCTCTTCTCGCGGAAAGTGCTCAAAAGTGATCTGCTCGAAATGTGGTAACAATGTCAGGACATGTTCTTTGTAAGGGATGAGGTTTGGGTGTTTAGTATCCCACTCTCCTTTGATTTGACTAATAACCAAGGCTGAGTACCCAAATACAATCAATGATTTGATTCCCAAGTCAATAGCGGCCTTGAGACCAAAGATACAAGCTTCATACTCGGCCATGTTGTTGGTGCAGCTGAAGCAGAGTCTAGCAGTGAAAGGTGTATGGCAACCTTCTGGAGAGATAAGTACAGCGCCGATACCGTTACCAAGTGCATTAGAAGCACCATCAAAGTACAGGGTCCATCGGGATCCTTGTTCAGGTTCGTCATACGTTCTGTTCTCTTCAATGTTGTCCACTGTCATGATATCCTCGTCGGGGAAGTCGAACCTCATAGATTGGTAATCTTTGACAGCTTGATGGGCCATATGATCGGCTAGCACACTCCCCTTTATAGCTTTTTGGGTTGTGTACTATATATCATATTCGGTGAGGATCATCTGCCATCTAGAGATTCTTCCTGATAGAGCATGCTTCTCGAAGATGTCCTTGATCGGATCCATCTTAGAGATCAGTAAAGTGGTATGTGTCAACATATACTGCCTTAGCCGGCGAGCAGCCCATACCAAAGCGCAACAAGTTTTCTCGAGCAGTGAGTATCGGGTCTCACAGTCGGTAAACTTTTTTCTAAGGTAATAAATGGCATGCTCTTTTCGGCCAGACTCGTCATGTTGGCCCAGTACGCACCCCATTGAATTCTCCAAAATAGTCAGATACATGATTAAAGGTCTTCCTTCGACGGGAGGCCTCAAGATAGGCGGTTCCAACAAATACTCCTTGATTTTATCGAAAGCAACTTGACAATCATCATTCCATTTAACCACCCGATCTTTCTTCAACAGCTTGAAGATTGGTTCACAGGTACATGTTAGGTGAGAGATGAACCTCGCAATGTAGTTTAGGCGTCCCAAGAAACCTCTGACCTCCTTTTCAATGCGAGGGGCAGGCATTTCTTGTATAGCTTTGACTTTGGCAGGATCAACCTCGATGCCTTTGTTAATGACGATGAAACCTAAAAGTTTACCGGACCTGACTCCGAAAGTGAATTTGCTAGGGTTCAGTCTGAGCTTGTACTCTTTCAATCTGACAAACAACTTTTGCAGATGGTCGAGGTGTTCTTCTTCTATTTGTGAACGGGCTATCATGTCGTCTACATAGACTTCAATTTCATGATGTATCATGTCATGAAACAAAGCTACCATGGCGCGCTGATAGGTTACCCCGACATTCTTCAGTCCGAATGGCATCACTTTATAGCAGAAGGTACCCCATTGTGTAATAAAAGTAGTCTTCTCCATGTCTTTAGGGGCCATTTTGATCTGGTTATACCCTGAAAATACATCCATGAAAGAAAATACCTTGTGCTGAGCTGTATTGTCAACCAAGATGTCAATGTGCGGTAGTGGAAAGTCATCTTTAGGGCTAGCCCTGTTTAAGTCTCTGTAATCCACGCACATTCTGACTTTTCCATCCTTCTTAGGCACGGGCACAATGTTAGCAACCCATTGCGGATAGGAAGTAACAGCAAGAAACCCAACATTGAACTGCTTCATCACTTCATCTTTGATCTTTTCAGACATATTGGGCCTCATCCGACGGACTTTCTGTTTAATTGGTGGGCAATATTCTCTTGTAGGGAGACGGTGAACCACAATATCTGTGTCAAGTCCCGGCATGTCTTCATAGGACCAGGCGAAGATCTCAACATATTCATTCAACAGCTGAACTAAGCGCTCTTTGACACTTGGCTCCAGGTTGGAACCCACTCTAATTTCTTTTTTGTCTTCCTCTGTTCCCAAGTTGATAGTCTCTAACAACTCCTCGTGAGGCAGAATAGCCCTTTCTTCCTGTTGCAGCAGTCTAGTCAACTCTCCAGGCACTTCACAGTCTTCATCACCTTCGTATTCGGCATGATTAACCCGATCTTCAGAGTCACTGAAGGCCATAACAGAATTGTTACCCATGGAATCCGGAGTGGATAGGTACCTGCATTTTATGAGTGTGGGTGTGTGTAAGGGATAGCCACCTTTAAACAAATAAAATGTAAAAAGAAAGAAAATGAACACAAAAGTTTATATATGAAAACGTCCATGATTCATTAAAAATGGCATATGAAGATGAAAAATCAAACCCTTACAAATGGACCTATGTACCTCGGGTAAGGCACAAGGCAAAAAGAGTGTATGAATTGTTTAATAATTATTACAGACCAATAAAAATGTTCGAAAGATAAATTACTGATTGATGAAAGTAATGGAAACAAAGTCTTTCGCCTCCCAGTTGTTCAACCCTCCTTCAATAGTTGGAAAGATCCAGTCTTCAAAATTTCTCTTCTCCTCACCATCCTCTAAAGCATGAACTCCATGATGGGTGATCTTCAATGGTGGCCCTCCAGCCCGGGAGCGGCGTACATCCTTTTGAGCAGAAGAAGTGAAACCCAAGCCAAACTTATCTGTCTTGTAAGGAAAATCTGGCAGCTGACCCCATATTGTGCTTCCTCCTTCCTCAATCACAACATTTGCATCTTTAAGGGATGACATCCGAGACACATGTTTGGTAATGATGGGTACAAAAGTCATTGTCTTGGCTACCGCAACTTCAGGAGAAACCTCTTCAAAGTGCTGAAAGGGGGTCTCGATGAATTCACCATCTAATTCAACATAGCGGAATGAATTCAGATGGCTTATCATATACTCCTCCTCGCCACAAACTGTCACAATTTTCCCCTGGACAGGGTACTTAAGCTTCTAATGCAGAGTAGATGTAACGGCTCCAACATGATGAATCCAGGGTCTCCCTAATAAGCAAGAGTAGGAGGGACGGATGTCCATGACATAAAATATGGAGTTGAAAGTTTCCGTTCCCACTTTAATCGGGATGTCCACCTCCCCGTGGACCATCCGCTTAGAACCATCAAAGGCTCTGACAATGATATTGCTGGGCTTCAAAATTAGACCTTCACAATCTAGTCTATCCAATGCTTTCTTTGGTAAGACATTTGAAGACGACCCAATATCAACCAGAACGTGAGCAAGAGTAGTCCCTCTGCATTCCACCGAGACATGCAGCGCATCATTATGCTTTCTCCCCTTAGATGTTAAAACGACATCGGAGAAGCCAAGACCATTGTCGGCTGTTAGGCTGGATACACACTCCTGGAACTGGTCCGCGGAGGTTTCCTGAGGCACGTGGGCCGTCTTCAAGAATTTGATCAGGGCTTTGGCATGATCTTCGGAACAGAGCAATAGGGTCAACATAGAGATTTTTGAAGGGGTTTTCCCCAGTTGTTCTACGACATCATAGTCGCTTTTCTTAATTATTTTTAAAATCTCCTCCATTTCCTTTTGAGTGGTCTCGGGGATGACCAAAGGCTGAGCCCTCGTCCTGACGGGCGCTTCTTGGATCCCCTTACCTTTATCAGCAGCAACAGCAGAGGGTACAACTACGGGAGTAACAATTTCTTCAATCACTGGAGTTTGCACGGATATGTTGACCGGCACAGGAGTAACCTTAGGAGAACTTGAGGGTCCGAAGATTGCCCTTGGGGGAGCAATCTCCGGAGAGAAAATTCTTCCGCTGCGGGTGATTTTACTCGTCCCAACAATATTTCCTATGTCAGGAGTCTCTTCATCGAAACTTTCTTCAACTGATTCAATCTGCTTAACACCGTGGTAGAAGATCTCTCCTCCATAATTCCACGGTATTGTTTTGTTGGACTTGTATGGGATAGGCCCCAGTATAGTTATCTTCAGAGGTACAATCTTTGGATCGGATGTAATCTTAATAGGTCTTTTGGAGACCTTGGAAAGACTGGCGAAAATGGTAATTATAACAACATCTTTGACAGGAGACAGAGTAACAAGAGTTTTCTCAAAGAGGATTTATTGATTATCCATTAGGCGTTGGATGCCTAACTTCAACAACGGACAGTCGGATTGTAGGGACGAACAAAGGTAGCAATCTTTTTCACAGCCCGGGAAAATCCCGGCTTTCAACAAATTCATCTTGATCATTGGTAATGGAGTCATTAAGTCATCAACAGTAGCAACATAAAGATCTTCTACAACAACATGGACATTGTGACCATGTTTTGGCATTGGGGCAGAGATCACATTAGGTTTTTCAGGGGCGTCAAACTCCACCTCTTTGGCATCTATCAAGTCCTGGATCTTATTTTTGAGGGCCCAACAATTGTTGGTGTCATGCCCCAGGCTATCTGAGTGATAAGCACACTTCGCATTTGAATGGTAGTAGGGAGAAGATGTATTTGGATTCTTCGGCGCCTATTTCAAACTTGCAAGGTTTAGCTTCAACATATGAGGGAGAACCTGAGCAGGTGTCATATTGATTCGGGTGAATTGTCGTGCAAGCCTTTCCACCCTTGCTTGGTTGGTTCTGGGTTAACTGTTTCGAGGTTGATCAGCTGCAGAATTCTGAATCATTACAGCCCCCACCGCTGACCGGCGCTCAACTCTTCCTTGACTTCTCTGGGAGTAAACAACTGAGACTTCTTTCTTGGCTAGAAAGGTCTTCTTGATAGCAGCGGAAGTAGATGCATCCTTTTGAATTTTTCCACTCTTGATTTCGGCCTCAACTCTTTCACCAGTCAGAATTAACTCGGTGAACCCCGCAGACGAACTCCCGGTCAAGTGATTAAAGAATGGACCTGACAGGATCCCCAAAAACATATCCACAAGCTCTCTCTCAGACAATGGTGGCTGCACCCTTCCAGCCAAGTCCCTCCATTTCTGGGCATACTCCTTAAAGCCTTCATTAGAGACCATACCCATACTCTGTAATTGAGTACGAGTAGGTGCTAAGTCCGCATTATATTGATATTGTCTGTAGAAGGCAGCAGCCAAATCCTCCCAATTATGCACATAAAATCTCTCAAGCTGGTAGAACCAATCTAATTGCGTACCCGACAAACTATCTTGAAAAAAGTGGACCCACAGATCCTTATCAGAAGAATGAGGTTGGATCTTTCTGACGTAAGACCGTAGGTGCATCTTTGGACAAGACAAACCATCGTATTTAGAAAATGTAGGAACCTTAAATTTGGGGGGAATCACAACCCCAACAACCAAACCTAGCTCCTCGAAATCCAGCCCAAGCACTCTTTGTACCTCCATAGCTGCCAGACGCTCTTCCAGATTCTTGTACTTGTCGTCTGCAGGAGGGTACTGCTGCTCAGAGTAATCTTTATCCTCTTCTTCTTCTTCTTCTTCTTCTTCAGCCTCAGACTCGGAGGGCATTGCAACTCCCTTACCCTTTCCTACCCCTTCATCAGATGTTGAGGGGAAATCCAGGACCCTTCTAGCTTGATTCTCAAATCTTCTACCCATGGTAGCCACACTAACCCTCTTCTTTTTCTTTTTCTCCTTTTCCTTTTCTAGTAGGCCTTTGAGATCCTCCTGACCCTTTTCCAAGGTCATGAGGAGTTGTTGGAACTGTGAATTCTGCGCTTGTAGGTCTTTGACTGTCTGCTCTATATCCATCTTGCTGAAATAAACAACAGAGAGATAAGGATACCTGGTGTGAAGACCTGTTTATGCATATGATGAATGATATGTTATTCATGTAATGCATTCAAGGATTCAGAAATTCAAATTTGTTGCAAACAAAAAAGAACACACATCATATTAATAAGATAGAATTTGTTAGTACATAAATGCCCCATGGGCAAAATAATACAAAATTCTAATGTAAAAAGACGTTGCGCATCCTCTTTGGTGAAATGTAGGTGTTGAGAGTCTGCTCTTCGTGAAGTTGGCTAGTAAGTTCCAAAACCTTCTTCTCACTGGCATATAATTGGGCTTCAAACGTATCGCGTTCTCCCTTGAGCTGTATCCAACTCCTTTGCAAGTCTTCAAGTGATGTTGGCATGTCAGGATGTAGGAGGGTGTATGGAACCTCTCCTTCCATAACAGGCTCTTTGATCACAGGAAGTATGTAGGGGTAAGGCATCATAAGACTTTGGGCGCGGGTTCATACCCACTTGAGGTAAGGCTCAAGGGGGATGGAATTCTTGTGTCCCAAGGTCTTACTGTCCACCTTGTTGGGCATCCTCCAAGCTCGGATGAACCTTTGTCGAAGTCCTTGATCGTCGTTGTCGAAGTCAAAAACCAAGTCTGGAATCAACATGTCATGAGGGCCATCCCTTTGGGCATACACAAACTGTCTCAGAGCCAAGCAGGGGTTGTAGGTAATGCCTCCCCTAATGCCAAGTAGTGGGACATTAGGGAATTCCCCATAACGATCAATGATGATGACATGTTCTCTGGACCGAGAACACCAATGAACATCAGAATGTGTGAGGGTCATCAATCGTTGTGACCACCTCAAGCCTTGCTCATTCTTCAAGACTGATTGGGGGAGGTGAGAAATAAACCACCTTGCTAGAAGAGGAGTACAACACATGAGAAGAGCTCTTTTTCTCATTGTTCGAGTGTGAAATGAGTGGAGGATATCCCCAAGTAATGTAGGCACCGGGTTGCGAGCCATGGAAATTTTGACAGCACTTACATCTATAAGCTGGTCAGGGTTAGGGAACAAGACCAACCCATAGATGAGAAGAGCTACTATCTCCTCAAAAGCTTGTAAGTCCAATGAATTCCAGCAACTTTGGGCCTTCTCAAACAGAAACTTTGACAAGAAACCCTTGACACCACTTCTGGTTTCCCAATGACCTATGATATCAGATGGTTACAAGTGTAAGGCTTGAGCAACATCTTCAGGCTTTGGATCTCTTTCCGTACCGTTGTAGGGTAGTTGATGGAGAATAGGAATCCTCAAGAGTTGAGAAAATTCCTCCAAAGTAGGCACAAGCTGGTAATCAGGAAATGTGAAGCAGTGGTGCAGGGGGTCAAAGAACTGGAAGAGAACTTTCACCATGTCTTCCTCAGTGTTGGTGTTGACTAAGTTGAGAAGACGACCATGCCTCTCGGTGAATGGAGAATTCTCAGGAATCCTTGAAGCTAGCTCCTTGAGTTGAGGAGGGGTTCTCACAAGGTTGACCTGAATTGTTTTCCTGCGAAGTGAATCCATTACCTACAAAACATGAACAAAGATGAAGATCCAAATCCTTGAAACGATTAGTGGATGCATATGATGCTTCATGATGTCCATGATGTTATGCACAAGTATATATATACAAACAAATCACATAAGATCCTAGTTTCAGGCTTGCATGGGGTTTCATAGGTAAGTACCCTCTTGAATTTTAGTTGGCTCAACCTGTCCTATAAATAGTAACCGGGTTCTAAGGAGCTCAATATCACTGGGTTATTTTCTGTGTTCATTGTTTCAGTTTAGCGACTTTACCGGCGACCGAAATATTCCAAGAAAACAACCCCCAATGAGTGTAGTATCGAGTATCTACCAACTTCAGACTGAACCAAAGCCGGTCATCTCACTACCCCTAATAAGGCCAAGATGGTCAAGTAAAGGTTCTAAAAGTCCATTAGTGCTTCATGACATCACTCAGCGGCCCCATATTCTCTTTGATTAACTCAAAGGCTACCGGTACCCACAAATATGTTGCACTAATACAGCTATTTCTTCAACCATGTCGGTATACCCCACACAGTTTCCACAACGTATTTCTATTTACCTATGAATGTTTCCCAAATCCGGGTAGAGGATTTTAAACCCAAACAAATAGAACCAAGTGTAAAGAAAACAAGGTAAGCATGTAAAGGTGATCTAAACCCTAAGATAACCCCACTTTTAGATTATTCCCCAGCAGAGTCTCCAGTTCTGTGATACGGTGGGAGAACTGACTTGAGGTTTTGCGTTTGTGTTCGCAAATGTTTCGGTTTAGCAAGAGTCGCCACCGACTTTTTATTTTATCCAAAGGAAAGGTCAAAAAGCACAGGAAAGACCTTTGAGATGTTTTCTTGGGTTCAGGGGGTAGATTATGAAAAGGGAAGGTGCAAGCACCCTTTTCATCCATGGTTATCCATGGGCTCTTAGTTACTTGTTTAGATCACTTGCTTTTGCTTTTCAATTGTTTGAAATGGTGCTTTTGTGTGTGGTTTTGAAAGTATTTTGAAAAAGAGGCCTTTGTCTAGGCAACCTTTGTAATGATCCTTGTTTGAATGTCTACAAAGGTGTGTCTTTTGAAAAATGTTTCAATTGTTTGAAAGTTTGTTTTGGGAAATGTTTTGAAATTGTGTTGTGATGTGTTTTTGAAAATAGCAAGGATGTTTGCAAGTTTTGTTCAAGTAACTAAGAGCATCTACCCTATCTACTCAAAGATCTTTCCTACACATTTTTAACCCTTTTACATTGTTGTTTTACCATTGCATTTGGTAAGCAAGCTTGTATTTGGATGTTAAACGGGACATACGCAAGTCATCGTATTGACTATGATAGCAATTGTGCTAAGTATCTTTAGCAAATTTTTGAGGGACTAGATCATTTTGTATAGGAAACCAAGATAGCGTCATCAAGGGACTATGATCTTTTGTTTTGTTTTTGTTTTGCCAAGATACTCAACGTGCATACCATGGCCATTTTAAAGGCAACAAGTGGATGAAACCCTAGGGGTGCATGTGTGCATTATCAATTTACATGTTTTTATGTCTTGTATTAGGTCTAGCTATTTGTTTTGATTTTGGATATTGCATACAAACCCTAATCTCTATCATGGCATATTTGAAAGCAATAAATGTGTAAAGGTAAATCTACAACTATTACAACATTGATATGGGGAGGGGGATATAATTTTGAATAGGGGATTATTTGCAAGAAATTAAAACCCTAAAATTATTACAACCAAATTGAATTAATTGTGTAAATAAATAAATAGGCAAATATTTAAATGGACAATTAAATAAATATGCAATATATTATAAATATGCAAAAAATGTTTTTTGTATTATTTTTATGTATATAAAAATAACATATTTAATGCATTGAAAAATAATAAAATAAAAGATTATTTTTATTAAGGGTGGAAACCCTAATTTGTTTTAAGAAATATATATATATATATATATATATATATATATATATATATATATATATATATATATATATATATATGTATATATATATATATATATATATATATATATATATATATATATATATATATATATATATATATATATATATATATATATATATATATATATATATATATATATATATATATATATATATATATATATATATATATATATATATATATATATATATATATATATATATATATATATATAT